>OX276400.1:6626729-7876729 GCA_946251805.1 Cybosia mesomella
ATCACCATTTTCAGGAGTGCTCAAGAGTGTGACTTTAGCCACCGGCAAGAAATACTACATGTACAACAACTACACATATACTTTTGGGTTCACCACCCGCAGTTTGGTCCGATGGAGGTGCACCAGTACATCTGAATGTAAGGCTTACATCACGTTAAGCTTAGATGGGCGATTACACAGTGTCGTTGGAGAGCACAACCACAAGTCGCCTAAATATCACATGAAAAGGGATGGCACTTATATTAAACTTTAAAAAGAATAAAGAGGAAGCTATTCTATTGCTACTCCACAAATCGATTTCTTCATGTTTATCCAAATTTAACAGTCTGAAATTTATTTCGAGGGTTATCAAATTTATTATAGATTGTTGTAACAATTTGGGGCTGGTTTAAAGGTTCATCATTAACCACTTAATTAACTAGAATAGAGATCAGTACAATTCATCAATCTTATGTTATTGTAAAGCGTCCATTACATAATGATCCATGATGGACCACGGCAAGCCATCGCTCTTGTGTACAGGGGGCATGGTACAAAGCGGCAAATGGCTGGCCACCGTGGCGTGCAATCGGGATATTGTTGGTTTTTTGACATACTTCAATGTAATTGTGGCGTGGCAATGAGCTGTGCACCATTGTGTGAGTACCTACGTGTTGATGGCCTTCGGTTGCGCATTGCAGAACATGGCCCATCATAGGCCACGGTGTATTGGGGATTATGTCCCTATGTTATGACCTAATATAACTTATTATTGTGTTCTTTGCTATGACTTAACCGATTAGTCCCGGTGTCCACCACCAATTTGGCCACCACTGGTGGACAGAGAGACAAATTATGAAATTATGTTCCGCTGTCCCACCAGTGGTGGACAGAGCAACATATTTTGAAAAGTTGTGTTATCATTATGTTCCGCTGTCCACCAGTGGTGGACAGAGCAACATATTTTGAAAAGTTTTCAAAATATGTCGCTCTGTCCACCACTGGTGGACAGCGGAACATAATTTCATAATTTTTCTCTCTGTCCACCAGTGGTGGCCAAATTGGTGGTGAACACCGGGACTAATCAGACTTAACGCATTCTAAGAGACAGTTTCTTGCCGGGTCTTGCCCGGCAAACCGGGTTCTGTTGTAGTTTTGTACGGAATAATTTGGAGCTATTTACACCAAGCTGTAGGCCTACCATGAAATGTATATCCGCAATTACGGGCCCACACGACAAACGAACGAAAGAATTGCCATTTAGGTACACTTCGAAATTCGTTCCTTTTTTTTGGCGGCCTGTTTTAATTGCGAATTTTGCGGTTTCAGAGTAGGGTTAAACCGAATGAACTGTCAAGTGTCGTCAACGGACCCGATTGCGGGATAAGTACGTTTCAAGGTACCGATTGCCCAAATTTTCAGTCCGCAATTGCTGATGTTTCATGATAGGCCTCCTGATGCTAGGACTGTTTCACTGCACTACCTGGTTTTTGTTTTTACTCTTTAAATGATATAATTATAGTTGCCTTTTGAATAATCCGTGTACATTTATCTTTCAATAAAGGCTGAAATCTCAAATGTGCATTTTTACTGTAAGAAACGTCTTTGTACCTAAGTATCTATTCATACTGGAACTATTTAACTAATATAATCCAGTATCTATGTATTATAATGTAAGTATTAAAGTGATACTTTACGATTACGATACGATACGATTATCTAGTTGCTATTTAATTTTCATTAGTTATCTACGTTACGTCAACGTTATATGACATTGAAGTAAAGTTTGGCGCAAATAAAACTTGTTAATGTTTTGCGGTCCGTACATTTACTATGAGTCATCAACTTTGACTATCTTCAACTACAAGCTCTACGTAAATCTACTTATAAATCTAACTGTTTTATCAGTCCATTGATGTTGTATTTCACACAAAATAAAACTGTGTAGTGAATTGTTCAAAAATAATTAGCCCGAAACATCGTTAAATTCACCTGGTGCGGCATATCTTGTGTTCAAGTTTGGGCTGAACAATCTGAACATTGGGTATGTATCTTTAAACTTATGAGAATCAAAATTTACATTTACAGTTAAATTAAGAAGGCCGTTGACAAACGCTGAAAAGCAAAGGCGTTTTAGAGAACGGCTTAAGCAGGACCCTGTAAAATTTGAAGAACATAGAATAAAGAATTTGGCAAGATTAAAGAAAGCTCGTGAAGAAAAACGTCGGAAAAGAAAAGGATTTTCTGTATAAGATGAATTTGAAACACAACAGCCGTCATGTAAATAAAGATCCTACTTAAAAACCGCTAAATATTATACCAAAAAGAATTATGAACTCAGTTAACTCTCATTTAGAGGCACAATGCACTGGTTATACTAATGTCGACGATGGTCTACCTGCCACGTCTTGATATGGTTCGTCTTTGATAGCTCTGAACTTGGGACAGCTAAAAGTTTCCAAATAAAAAACTGACGCCTGATCTAATTATTGTACTTTATTTTTACTGTTAACTACTTAAATAGACAGAATGTCTAATAGCTTCAACTTTTTTTAAGACGGAAAATTGTAAGCTTTTGTTAATAAATAGCTAGCGCGTTTAAGAATGGAATAGCGCCATCTAGCGAGCAGTATTATAAACAAATATTGTCATAAACATTTAGGTGTCTCAATATTTTCCAAACAAAGAAGCCAGAGGTCGTGGGTTCGATTTCCGCTCTGTGCAAATTCTTGAACCCATATGACAAGCTCTGTTTAGTTTGGATCTAGATGGCCTTGTGTACTTTGTCCTACTTTTTTTTTTTTTTACTGTGTAGAAACATGGTATTTTATATTTATATTCCACTAGCTCTCGATTAACAGACTAGCTTCATTCTACCTAAGACCAATAGGTTCCCATAATTTACAAATACCACATTTGTGGAAAAACCAATCTAATAACATATTCAAAGAGCTTTTTTGGAGGACCTTACACAAATTTTTAGAACAGTCATCTACGTAAAGAACTGTACTACGTACTACGTATACAATATTTTGGATAAAATTATGTGGGGATATATAATTAAGGTAGGTTTTTTACGTGTGGAAGCCCCTACGGGTCTACCCCATCGGTGCCATCAAGGAGGTGGGTGTGTCGGAATCGGACCGACTAATACTACACGGTGTCCTCCCCGGCATCCATTGCCGGGCACCCCGAGTAAGCCCTCGAAAGGATAACCCCAGGGTTACCTTCGGACTTTAGTTAAACAAAATTTGGTAACCGATTTGCTGTTCTTAAAATATTCCTCTGTTGACCACACTTCTCATATATTCTATACAATGGCACCCCTCCTTCCGTTCACTTTCTTTAGGTTACCACTGAGTTCTTGATTGGAAATTAATAAAATGTAGACAATGGTAAAAGCTATTTAAAATTTACCAAACTCCTTTTGAACAAATCAAACTAAATATTCAGAACAATTTTTTCGTAAGACGTTCTATTCTACACAATACTTATTAAATATTTATAAATAGTTGAGAGTTGTAAAATTACCAATTTCTTAAATTACCTCTGAAACCCGAAAATTATACATACTTTAAAAAAAGTACCGGGAATTTATCATTTAGAAACTCTGCTTGAAGTGATCGTAGATCTTTTTTTCGCTAAGTGAGCACAACTGTCTACTATGACCCCGCGGTGTTTGAGCGTCACTAGTCATTTAGTTTGTTTAATCTGCGCCATTTAGTAAGTTCATCTCAAATGTGTTTTGCGATTTTCAAAATGGACGAAAATTTCGTACATGCATTAATAATAATAATAATAAATATTGTACGACAAAGTACACAACACCATCTAGACCCAAACTAAGCAGAACTTGTCATATGGGTTCTAGAATGCGGATAAACATACTTAAATACTTTTTTTTTTTAAATAAATACATATTATACATAGAAACACCCAGACCAATGCAAATATACATATTTGCACTGAGCGAGAATCGAACCCGCGACCTTTGGCTTAGCAGTCGAATGCACTACCGCTACGCCACAGAGGTCGTCGTTCTTCTTAAATTTTACTTTGCAAATGGAATTTTCTGTTTCAAAGTGTTGAAAATGATACATATGGCTTGAACGGTGAACCGATTTAATTTAAAGAAACTACCTATGTGTGGACCAGCAAATTTAAATTCGGACGAAATATCGAACAGCCACCATCTTTCTTTTTTGAAACCCAAATTACTACTTTAAGGCACCCGTTTTCAGTCGATAAAAGTCATTAAAAAATCGCGGCGAGCATTGAAGTTGACTCCAAAAAATACGTTTAAAAAATGGTTTTGATTGAGTAGTTCGTTGGTGTATGAGAATTATTTATTATTTAATTTTTTAATTTATTATTATTTCCCTTTCGAAGGTAATACAAAAAATTTGGACGAATAGTACATATTTTAAGTTTTATTGGCTAATTCCCGAGACTTTCTTGATAGTAGTATATAATTTATGCTCAATTGAATTAAACTCTGCCAATTTTGTAAGTGATAAAGAAATAATACGCTTTGAGTGACAGTGTTTTATGTAGTTAAAACACTAGTGCCTTTTTTTTCGTGCGAAAATCCCTTCGGATACCCCCCCGCCGGCCAGCGGCTTAACCTTGACTTGAACCGACTAAAACCGCACGCCGTCTCGGGTCTACAGACGCCGGGGTGTAAGGTTGCCCATAGAGCATATCCCTCGCACCCCGACTGACACTGGGCCATCTCCGTAGTGCCTGGAAGATGATCTTGATGATGACATTGACAGTACTAACACCATAACTATAACTTCACTTGCAGGTAATTATAGGCGGCCATACACGAATGCGGAAAAACAAAAGCGGTACAGGGAACGCCTTAAACAAGACCCAGCAAAATATAGACAACAAAGGAAGAAACAAACAGATAGAGCGAAAGATAAATATAAGAGTATCGATCAACTGACAGAAGATGAAAAGGATGAAAGGAGAAAACAATGGCGTCAGCTAAAACAACGTAGTAGGAAGTACTCTGACCAAACCATTGAGTACTTTTATAGTCAGTATCATAATTAGCTGATCCAATGACACTCTCAAAGGAAAGCATGGCGGGGTGGGGGGTAATCCGAAGGGATTTCCGCACGAAAATAAAAGTGTTAACATATTATACATATAAACATTCATCTTGAATTACTCTATCTATTACAAAAAAAAACCGCATCAAAATCCGTTGCGTAGTTTTAAAGATCTTCGCAAACATAGTGACAGACAGATAGACGGGAAAAGCGACTTTGTTTTATACTATGTAGTGATAAATAAAACATGAATAATATGAACTTTGTCCTCTGGGAATTATAAAACTACTTAAACATTCAATATTGGTTTATGTATGCCAAGTGCGAGTCGGACTTGCCCATGAGGGGTTCCGTAACAGCAAGTAAAATTTTTATATGTGAGTTGATTGAATGAAAGGTAAATTGCGGTTTACGATTTATGACGTATTAAAATTATTTCAGTTCTAAGTATGGAAAAAAACAATACATTTTGGGGGGCCCCAAAATGTATTGTTTTTTTTTCTATTTTTGTGTGAAAATCTTAATGCGGTTCACAGAATACATATACATACTTACCTAGTTTCAACAGCATAGTTCCTATAGTTTCGGAAAAAAGTGGCTGTGACATACGGACGGCCAGACAGATAGACATTACGAATCTATAAGGGTTCGTTTTTTGCCATTTGGCAACGGAACGCTAAAAAAGGTTTGTAAATATTTTAATGTTTACCAACTTTTGTCGTTAACTGTACTGCGTAACTTAGGATGTATGGGGCCCCATCTTGACCTTCGGGGCCAAGCCAATGTCACTTGCAAGCCGAGGCACCTACTGATTAACGGACGAGGCTCTGGCGTAGTCTTTTCTCTTCGTGTTGAAGAAGCTGCATAAGTCAAATTATAAGGAGTAGGAGGAAGTGGACCCTGGTCTCCGAGCTGAAAGCCGCAGATGCAACCGGGAACAACGATACGATGATGGTAAAATACTCCGCAAGTCTAAATTAATCTACACATGTAGAAAGAAGGGTAGTTTGTATGCTAGAAGTGGTGATTGGTATCTTGGGGGGAGGGGGAAGTTATACGATACCATATAATACTCAAAGCAGTCCTTACTTTAAAAACATATAAATAATGATTATTTAAAAAGTTTACAAATTAACCGCAGATACTCAGGAAGTCAAGTGTTTTGGCAACTCTATATTTTGTCATTTACTTTTGACGCTGAATATATAAGCGTTGTTAAAAATAACTTTCAAAACCTTAGCTAGTAAAAATACTCCTTCCTTATTTGTACTATGTATATATAATTTGTTGTTTTCCTAGCTATATGTATTGAAAACCTTAACGTTGAAAAGTTTATTATTCTATAAGTAGGCAATATAAAATTATATTCACGGGAACTAACGCGATTATGGCATAGGTAGTGGCTGTCAGTCTTAGGCCCTCTTAGGTTTATTCTAAACAGTTAAAAAACCGTTAGCCCGCGTTATTTCGACGTCAGGCAAGTTCTAAGTATATATTGTATTCTAGAACTAAACTTGAGTGGATATTTTATGAACGCTCAGGTGATTTACGTCCATCAACTATACGCTAAACTCAAATAAATCTACACACTATTTTTGTAGCCCTTAAGGACAAGGCAAGGCAAATTTTTTTTTTTACTCTTCTGTGAAACGTTTTAAAAGACAAGGTGAACTGTGAATTATAGTTTATTAAGCTACTTTTGTTGCTGACTGTACATACTTATAACATAATGGCTTTAGTCCCGTAAACAGCATTGTAATTCATGGAACATGATAGTTTAAAATTTATGAAACATATAGATAAAGCATTATTATGCAACTAAATGTTTTTAGCTGATTAATAAAATTAATCACAATAGTAGGAGCCAATAGTGAAAGATTTCCTTAGTACAGTGATTATTTAACTATTGACTCCAACTAACAATTATATTATCTACAATACAACAACTGATGTTAAAAAGAATTTAAATATTGTTACAAGATTCCTAAGTAATGGCCTAACAAATTTAATAAAAATAATTTACGTCTGGTGTTAAACATTATTTACTTTTTTCTTTAAATGGAATCGCTTTCATCACGGCCTCGGTGGCGGTATTGTATCCGCTCTGTCGCTATCATATTCTCAAAAGACCACATTGGTAAAACACCACTTTTTTTTTTTTTTTTTATATTTGGGACACGTCAATTTGACTTCACCTCGCCTGATGGTAAGCGAAAAGCTCAGGAAAGAGGGTCACCATTACATACACGTACCATGTTAACAATGGTGGCACTCAGCTTGACGGCCTCATCAGAAGAGGATTGTCGTCGCAGCACCGCGTGACACCCACCGGTCCCACTAGTGCTACGACCACAATCCCCCTGCCCGGCTATGCACTTGCTGACCCCTGAACGCAATCAAACCGAAATTGGATTACTATGGAGGGTTCTTCGCAATCGTGCACGGTGGTACCTACCCGGCCTAATTTTGTGACAAATTTGTGTCATCAAATTTCTACCACCAGTAAACAGTGGTAAAACACCACATTCGCAAAACACGATATTAGCAAAACATAATATTCTCATAACACCATATTCTCAAAATATCATGATGTTACCGACATCACCCCACCCCTATTACGGGGGAAATTTTGGTTACTGACTAACATACTTTTTGTATACGTATACAAGCCGACATAACCGCCCCCGCTGGCCGGCGGGGAGGTATCCGAGGGGATTTCCACACGAAAAAAAAGGTATACCTTGACTGTAGAGGCCCTTAACGACATCCTTAAGGCCCAAGCAAACCTCACCTGCTAGTCGGTGCACCTTCTAAACAAGCCGACATGCCAATAAAAAACATTAAGTAGACCTCGGGCTCCAAAGTGCAATTTTTGGCCGAAATTGGGATATCGCTATGATGATAATAGGACGCCCTCCGGCCAGGTGGGATGACGATCTGCGAAAGACTGCGGGCAGATGCTGGATGCGGCAAGCTGAAAACATGGCGCTATGGCGCTCATTGGGGGAGACCTATGTCCAGCAGTGGACTAGAATAGGTCGATGATGATGATAATACTTTTTTAATATGCCATTTTACCAATTTTTACATCTGAAAGCCCCTTTAGGTACCACCTCGCAGGAGCTAAAACCACACGGTGTTCCGTTATGGAAGCCTATTGTACAACGAGTGTGCCCTAGGAACAACCAAGGTTGGTTTTCTATTCACCTACTATTACTTGTAAAACCTCGTCACCTGAATACTTGTATTACCATAGTCTAGCTATTATAAGTTTCCTGTTAGTCCCAGGTCCCAGTCATCATTCCAAACTTGTTAAAAAGCCATGATCGAGCAGAGCAGCAGATAGTAATTACAGCATATTTATTTTAAGGAGGTATATACTCATCTAGCAATTTGTTTAGTCCTGAAATCTTTTAGCATCAGAATTCTAATATCTGTGTGGTAATTTTGTACTTTTTCTAGTGGTCTGTGGGATAATGTATCTATGGCTAACATTAACACTATTATAACTTTCGCTTTATTTATGAAACTTGCAGATTTCAAGCTTATAACTTTGGTCAATGGAAAGAAATTCTACATGTACAAAAACTTTACATATGGATTTTGGTTCAACACGAAGACAGGTTGTAAATGGAGATGCAGTTCACAATGCAGAGCGTATATAGTAGTCTCCACAGACGGGTCTCTTATTAAAGCAGTAGGGGAGCATACACATCCACCTCCTAACTACTTACAAACGTCAAGAGGATATATGAGAATATAAGAATAATTGCACTTGGAACACAAAAATTAATGCAAATGGCTAAAGACCTAATAAATTAAAGTGACATATCACGAAATGTAAGAGCAGCATCATGGCTAAAATTTCAGCTACAGCCAAAGAAGACAAAGAACTTTGTTTTTTGCGTGCGGCAACCCCCTCGGGGTTCACCTCACCGGAGCTAATGATGCGGTGGATATGTTGGACTCAAATCGACTAAAACCGCACGGTGTTTCGTCTCATTTATTTGTGTGGCGGGGGAATCTGGTGTGCCCTAGAAATGATATCCCATAGACCCCGACCGACCTTGGCCACTAACAGTAGCGACTCCGACCTGCTGTTAAGAATAAAAAACCTCCCTCCCATATAGAGAAAGATCGAGATCCCTGAACACTAGTTCAGAAAACAATTTTAAAAACCCACATCATAAATATTGAAGTCAAAAGCAAAAAATGTATACCTATTTGATGTAATTTTATTAATTAAAAAAAATATTACACCACTAATACTGTCTTCAATTACTATCACTGAATGTTTGTTAGTGAGTGTGCGTATGAGTGCGTGTGCACACATGCGGGCGCCTGTGCTGAGCTAATTTCGTGCAAATAATTCAGGATATGAGGATAATATTATATGTAAATTACAAAAAAAAAGACATAGTGATTCAAAATATATTCATAGAAAGGTTCTTTTTATGCCTTCTTCTGCCGAGCGTTTCTCAGAGTTTGACTCACGAAATTTCAGTATAACATTAACAATAGCTTCATCAGTTTCTCACCTCCATCCAGTAATTACATCAATGTTCGGCTCATTTGTACAATTTTATTGCAGAGCTGAAGTTGATAACTGTAGACAACGGAAAGAAGTTCTACATGTACAAGAATTTTACTTATAGGTTCCAAATCAACATGAAAGTTGGCTCTAGATGGCGCTGCAGTTCACGGTGCAAGGCGTATATAATACTGTCAATGAACAGTGAACTAGTGAAATCTGCAGGAGAACATATGCATCCAAGTCCTCGCTATCACCAAACCTCAAACGGAATTTATGTAAAAACTAGGTCTGCAAGGCGAATCGCTGCTTGCAATGTTGAGCTGAGTGAGACATCGTGAATCAGATTTTGAAAATTTTGAACAGTGATCATTCCTCCGTGGCAAGTCCGATTTTGAAAATTCTTTTTGAAAGTCACAACTCTGGACATGCTTTCTGAGCGTGTAAAGTTTGGTCACAGTGTCTCGAGCGGTTATTATGTAATTCCATCGGGATTTTTTTTAACGGTGATCATTCCTCCGTGGTAGCATTATTTTTTTCAAAATATATCCATAAACCTTCCTCTGATTGACCTCTTTAATCATGCCTCAGCTCAATAAACTAGATTTTTGGCTTGTGGTTGGCTAGGAATGCGGTTTGATTTGTGAAGATATTAGAAAAAAAAATAGCCCGCCCATTGTACATTCAAATGTTTACGTACTACTTATTTATGTTTTTACCCGACTGCGCCAGCGAGAGAATGTATTTTTCGAGCGTATGTATGTATGTAGTTTTCTTTGTTCCTCTCCATAAGCTTAACGGCTGGCAGGATTTCGATGAACGAGGTCTCAAATGACAGGTATTCACCTCCCTAGAGTGTATGTTGTAAAAAAAAATATTTTCCCTCTAGAGTATCAAAATGAAGGAAATAAGAAAAAAAAGAAATATATAGAGATATATACATATATATGTATGTACATACATATATATGTAATAAGCAAAAAGTATAAATAAAATAAATAATTCAAAAATAAATAAACTCGACTGCCACTGAAAATACCGAAACAAGTTTGATAGCAGGCGGACCCATACATTTTCTTTTGGTTTATGAGTTGCAATTGGGTACCCCGGCGTCTGTAGTCCAGAGACGGCGTGCGGTTTTAGTCGGTAAACTTGTTTCGGTATTTACAAGGGCAGTCGGGTTTTTTTTTTTTATTAGTTATGTTTGTACATAGAACATATTAAAAAAACTTGGGTTATGTTAAATGAACGATTATGAAAACAACTTCTTTTTTTATTCTTGTCTGTGTTCGCGATCTTTTGGCCCTATTGACGATGTACCTGTTAATGGGGACAGTAAAAGTCAATAAACATAATTAAAATTTATTCCTGTAGTCCCCATTGACGGTATCCCTATTGATGGGGACATCGGAACTTAATAAAATAATTTATCGTTATATCGAGACGTTAAGTTGAGCTCTCATTGGTATAATAATTATATACCTATCTAGCTGTTACTTTTCTTACTAATATACACTCTTAATGTTACTGTGTGAAATACTTTATTATTTGTTTCTTAGTTGTCTAGTTACCTATGATAAAACAGTGTCCTTGAAAAGCAAGCGCCGAAGGCGGCCGAGGCGCACGGCGATGCAGCTAGGGAACAAAGCGCACCGATAACATTGTTTATGCGAAGCTCACATCGTCTTATGTTAAACCCCACTGCAGAAAATATTTTACAGAAGAGGAACTAGTAAATGGGAATTTCTTAGTTATGCTGTATTAATAAGTGGTGAATATTGGTGTTGTGAGTGAAAGTGTAAAAGAACTCAATAAGTATATTTACAAAAATATGTGCTACCATTTCCAAAGTATGATAAGTATAGGTATATGGTGCAAAAATAACATAAGTCTACCTTATATTTTCGTATACATTACAATTTTATACGAAATTATTTTTTCTCCTACAATAAGTAGTTAGTGTAAGTGCATTCAACTGTTAGAAAAATTGTTTAGCAACAAAACAGCAAATCAGTTGTGTTCTTTTTTCTTTCTTAGTATTTCTTATGTACTTACAATAAACTGTAAATAGAATAATGTATCGTTTTTCCTAATAGTTATCAACAACGAAATGTCACAACAGCTTCCTGGTCCTTCGGGAGGAACTACTGAATTAGACTACATACACAGGAAGGGCGGTACAATACTTTTACACGCTGGACACCAGTTTACGAAAAAGACAACATATAAAAGCGGAGCAGTTTTGTGGGAATGCTACTTGCGAAAAAAAATCAAATGTACGGGTACTATAAAGATTCAAGTGAGTATTTAAGAAAGTAAATCACTAGGTATTTATATTGATTTTACATATACAAACACGTTGCCGCCCGCGACTTATGTACATACGCGCATGTATATAATATATATAGTATGCATGTATATATAGTATAGTTAACTTTATAAATCCTATTGACCATTGATCTTGTTAATAAAGCTATATTTTATTTTAATTCATTTGTATTTTCGAATAATCATTCTTGTAGCTTTCATTTATTTACAGGAAGACGATATTTTGAAAGAGACCTCACACACTTGTACACCGGATTTCGATTAAATAAATAAATAAATATTATGGGACAAAGTACACAACGTCATCTAGGCCCAAACTAAGCAGAGCTTGTCATATGGGTTCTAGAATGCGGATAAACATACTTAAATACATTTTTTTTGTAAATAAATACATATACACATCCACATAGAAACATCCAGACCAATGCAAATATACATATTTGCTTTGAGCGGGAATCGGACCCGTGACCTCTGGCTTAACAGTCGAACGCACTACCGTTACGCCACAGAGGTCATCCTTGCTTGCTTGACTCTTACATGGAAGATTGCAAGTAAAAAACGCTTCAGCGCTGTTTTGTAAATGTGCAAAGTTGATTCTAAGGTTCAAAAATGATTATGATATTATTTGTAAATATTCAATGTTGGTTCTGCGATGCAAAAAATTATTGAGATATCTTATGCGCAAATATATACAAAGATGATTCTGTGATCCAAATAAATGACTGTTTTTTTACTCTTTTGTAACATTATGGCTATTTGTGTAAGTTTTTTTTTAACGTCGATTAAAGCCCATTTACTCTTAAGTAATTTGTTTCATTTTTATTTATGTAAACTATGCTTACAGCAATAGGGACAAGTGGAAGGATATTTCATAATTTCCCGTTGTCCCCATAATGAAGAACGTCAATGGGGACAACGGGAAGGACATTTTTTGACTTCCCGTTGTCCACATAAGGAAAAAGCTTCAATGGGGACAACGGGAAGAAAGCTTTTTGACTTCCCGCTGTCCCCATAATGGGGGGATGTCCCCATAGAGTAGCGCGGTCGCTGCGCAGGCGAGTCCTGTTGTGTATCGGGAAGCGCGCGCGTCTGCGTGTGCGCGACCTTGGGTCGGCGTGATGTCACATATATTATTTAACAAAATCTACAACTGGCATTTATAATGTCATTTCCTAGTATATCACAATTACCCACTATCTCCCCAAAGCTAAGAATGTGACAACATCACATACTCGGTCCACAATACTGCCCCCCGCTGGCTGAAACGCCGCGGCCTCATATTAGGTCCTCACATTTGAAATTAGCGTTTTGTCTTACTGGCCACTTTGATCTCAAATATCTCCTCTTTGGTTAGGAATTCCAATTTCAAATTTAGCTATTTACTCATGCTTTTGAGTTTTGAAAACCGTAATTCACCTCTTTCGGTTTTTTCTTGGCGTCACTCAGTTTACAAAATGGAAAACTTGAAATATCGCGTTATTTACGAGTACGAGTTCCATCGTAGCACCAGTGCTGCAGAAACGGCTCGAAGGATTAATGATGTGTATGGCGGCGGTGTCGCAAAAAAAACACGTTTTTGGCTCTAACGTTTTCGTTCTGGAAATTTTGACCTGCAGAGCAAGCCCCTTGGACGGCGGGAGACCAAAGTTGTTAATGAAGAATTGAAGGCTATTGCGGAAGCGGATCCATCGCAAAAACGTCCGAGTTAGCTGACCTTGAAAGACCTCATGAATTGAGTGCAGCAAACCGACAAAGGCGCATCGACTGCTGCGTTACATTACTCAACCGGCACAATAATGACGGGATTTCAAATCGACTCATTACCTCTCATGAAAAGTGGATCCTGTACGATAATCGGAAACGCTCATTGCAATGGCTGAACCCTAGCGAACCAGCGAAATCCTGCTCCAAGCGATTGAAAAAAATCGACTTTATGATCCTCCCTTACAAAAC
Source organism: Cybosia mesomella (assembly GCA_946251805.1). Lineage (NCBI taxonomy): Eukaryota > Metazoa > Arthropoda > Insecta > Lepidoptera > Erebidae > Cybosia > Cybosia mesomella. The sequence goes on from OX276400.1 coordinate 6,640,581, forward strand.
GCCAATTTCATATGTAAGGAAGGACCTAATATGTTTTTTTTTAGAGAGAGTTTGTTCATAAAGTGGCCCGGTGCTTCTGTGTTACCATGTAAGTTTCCTCATTGATATAAATTTGATTGCAGTTTTTGACATACACAGAACCTGATTTTGATACCTATTTACACCTTCACTGATCGGACACAAGTTGAAATCGCAGGCAGTATGTTAAGATTGGGCACCATATGTCTCGTGAATTCTATACCAGGTCAGGAATAAGCCAGGGCAGTAATCTGGGCCCACTACAGTTCTTGATTATGATTAACGACCTGCCAAGTGTCCTTCATAGTGCTGAGTGTCTTCTTTTTGCCGATGATTTAAAACTTTTCCTTCCTGTCACTATCGATACAGATTGTGTAGCACTGCAGGCAGACATCGAAGCGGTTGTTTCATGGAGCATAAAAAATAAACTATCTTTTTATGTCTCCAAATGTAAAACAATTACGTTTACTAGGTCCCGTGTTCCAATTGTGGCAACATATGAACTGGCAGGAACACCACTGGAGCGTGTATCCACAATACGTGACTTGGGCATAATCATGGATAGTGAACTAAACTTTCGCGAACATATTAGACAAATATGCAAGAACGTCAATAAATCCCTGGGATTTATAATTAGAACCTCTTGTGAATTTAAGAATATGGAAGTTGTTAAGTTGCTGTACAATGCGTATGTTCGGAGTGTGCTGGAGTATAACGCAATAGCATGGAATCCCACAGAACACCTATACACACTAATGGTTGAGCGGGTCCAGCGCAAATTTGCACGATACCTATACAAGCGTGCCTATGGTTACTACCCGTTTCTTTACCCTTCCATGTTCATATCAGGGATGATCGGTCTCGATACGCTGCACTTCAGGCGAGAATTCATGTTGATAATGCACTACTATCTATTGCTAAACAATAAGGTAGACAACGCATCGGTGCGTGAGTGCATCCAATTTTACGTGCCGGACAGGTACTTGCGAGGGGCTGGAAGGCGACAGCATCAACTTTTTACATGCCCGTCGGCATGGCGTTTTCTGGCATGGATAATCCTACTTTTAGAGGTGTGCAGCACCTAAATAGATTTTAGGAAATGAATCCAGATGCAGACATATTTTATGACAAGCCTAGTGCCATTAGTGTAAGTGTAAGAAAGCATTTATGTCATTTATTTAATTTGATTTAAATAACATAACATAACATAACATAACTTCACGCCTGTATCCCCGAAGGGATAGGCAGAGGTGTATTACACACCCACGATTCGCCAGTTATGTTTAGGTCCCAATGTAATCGGGGGCGAGCCTATTGCCATCTACCGGGCACATTTTTAAGCGAGCGATATTCAACATTTTTAATACACACATAACTACGAAAAGTCAGAGGTGTGTGCCCGGGGCGACTGGGGATCGATCTCGAGACCTCGTCTCGGCAGTCCGTTACGTACACCACTAGGCTATCGCCGCTTATAATGTTTGAATAATTTAATGTAATTTGATAATTTGATGAACTGTAAAATTAATTCTAATTTATTTGACTTTATAATTTTAATGCATCTATTGACATTCCAATGTATAAATATAAATAATACTTTACTATAATATAATGTAATCATTTAATCTGTAACATATAGCATATAAGCGTTTTGGTGTATACTGTAAGCTTATATTGCTAACATCATGTAAATAAATAAATAAGTTTTGTTACATATTGTGTATTGATGACATCGATCATATTGACACATTATTTATGTGCAAACGCCTGTATAATTGAATCACTATACTGGACCTTGATATTGGATCGCAACAACATATATTGACTATCAATACCCAACCATAAAATAACAATACTTTGGGTAATCTGATTTTTTGTTACAGATTTGGAGCTCATTCATCTGGTGAATGGGAAAAAGTTTTACATGTACAAAAGGTATACTTATGGGTTCCGGCATATGACTAAAAGGGGCAGTCGTTGGCGTTGTAGCTCAAAATGCGCGGCGTATTTAATAGTGTCTCTTACCGGTGAGCTCCTAAAAGTTGGAGGGGGGCATAACCATCCATATCCTAAGTATCATCAAACTAATCAAGGAACGTATGTTAAAGTACAAATTCACAGTACTGATTAGTAAGATTTTGTGTCAAGATTATCTCATTATGGGGCCCACTAAGACCTACCTCAGCGGTTTTTGACGGGCAATACACTGGCGCAGGCTTTGGATGCAGGAATTGTGAGGTCAGACGGCAGTAGTTTTTGACGTTTTGTAAGTGACGTTATAATGGTCTATACAGAATATATGAGTTTTTACTTTGATTTGGACTTTATTTGCCATAAAAGTCGTATATATCAGATCAAAAGAAGGAGGAGTAGGCAGACCACGGGCTCTGAGCGGAAAGCCTCGGATGCAACCGAGAAAATGGAGATGAAAATGGTATCTCAGTATTATCACTTACCGTAATGATAATTCTGATTAATTCCATTTTCAAACAAAAAATGAAACAAAATCAAAATCGGTTCATCCGGTCAGAACCTACGACGCCACAGACAGACACTGACACGTAAAACTTATAACATCCAGTCGTTTTTGCGTGGGGGGGGGGGTTATACGTGTGGAAACCCCCATGGGCTTCACCCCATCGGTGCCGACGATGGGGTGGGCGTGTCTGAATCGGATCGACTAAAACCACACGGTGTCCTCCCCAAGTGTCCATTGCCGGGCACCCCGGGTAAGCCCTCGAAAGGATAACCCCAGGGGGGGTGGGGGTTAAATACAAACTGATGCGTCGTCGTCAGGAAATAGTGAATGACATCAATTTGGGATACCTGAAATTTTTGATATTTTTAACGAGTTTGAGCAATCCCGGTTGCCACCGAAGCTTGTACTCTGGACCAGGGGTCCGCTCTCCTAAGCTTTTTCTTAAATTAGCCATCTTAGCTTCTATAGAAACGACTAGCTGATGCCCGCGGTTCCGCCCGCGCGGAGGTAGGTTATCGTTTTTTGGCCATATCTCCAGTTCTACAAAATCAATTGCAATTAAACATACGGCTGATTTTGTCTGACCAAGACCTTTCTAATATAAAAAACCAATTTAGAATCAGTTCAATACTTTTTGCATCCATCGCGAAATAACAGATAAACAGACAAGAACCCAAAAAAAACATTTGTGTTTAGAATCGTTCATTTAACATAGCTCAAGTATTTTTTTTTTATATCTCCAATGTAGAGACGCGACTAATTCACAATTTTATAATAGTATAGATACATATCGATCGCCGCCTTACACCCAAACTCTGATAAGAAAGCCTGCGCCAGAGCCTCGTTTGTTAATCAGCATCCGACATCGGTATCCGGAGGGAATACTGCACGAAAAAAAGGGTGTAACTTTTTTTTTTCGTGCGGAAATCCCTTCGGATACTCCCCCCCCCGCCGGGCAGCGGGGGCGGTTATGTCGGGCTTGATTCGACTAAAACCACCGGTTAGCTTGCAACCTAGCGATTTTGGTGACATGTATCCAAGTTATCTTATTTTGTAATGGTCGAAATAATAATGTAATAAAAGAAATAACTTGCTGAATAAATATTGTTTTGGTTCCTTAATTTTTCGTTATTTCCTTATTAAGTCGTGCCTGTCCAGGCGTATTTCTTTTGTTATTGATAAGAAGTAATGAAATTTTCATCACAAAACTACATACTAAAACTAGGGATGTATTAGTGCGCCTAATGTCCCCAGTCAGTGGCCACTGATGAGCCATGCTCTGCAATACGCAACTGTAGGCACACAATGCTCATTGCTATGCCACAATTCCTTTAAAGTGAGCCAATAAATAGACAACATCCCGATAGGGCATCATGATGGCCAATCATGTACAATTCTATACCATTACCACCTGTCCCTATACAATAGCGATGGCTTGCTGTGGTCCATTATGGGCCATTGTGTACTGGATGCTTTAGGAGTAAGACTCGATACTGTTATGTTATTTAAATATTCTGTTTTTCGGATTTACCGGAGTCCTGTATCTAATTTCATAGTTAATGAAAAAACTAGGTCGTATTTCTTATGTTGTCGCCATCTTGGTGTACTTTGTCCATTTTATAATATTTATACTATCCACTTACCATTCAGAGTAATTGAATTTCAATTCATTGAAAATTCAATTCATGCTTTAATTTAGTAATTATCTAATAAATTCCTTTTTTTTTTGGTTATACATATTGGTTATATATATAAAATATTGCAAACCTACCACTATAGGCAGCATTAAAACGTGGTAATTGCCTACTTATTTTCCAAAAAATTGTCAGACTTCTACTCAAACTTGGTCGGTTGCCAACAGCAACTGCTATAATAAAACATAATGTTCGCTACGATCGGAACTAGAGATATGAAAATATGTGAAAGAGTTTCATGGGTAGCGTGGCCGAGCGGTCTAAGGCGCTGGTTTAAGGCACCAGTCTCTTCGGAGGCGTGGGTTCGAATCCCACCGCTGCCATAATTATCTTTTTGTAAATAAATCTTAACATTAATGTTTTACAAAAGTTTTTACACGTAAACAATACGATATTTTCTTAACTTCAAAACAATATACTGGTACAACAAATTTTAAATCATCCAAGACAACGTAAAATGGAATATAATGAAGTAAAACAAGTAAGCCACAAAGTAAAAACTACAAAAATAAAATATAATCAAAAATAATCATCAGAGCTACAGCACAGTACGCCTGGATTTCACTAGTGGTAATTAGTTTAACTAAAACTGAGTTTTCACGTTTTAACAATCACTGTATTTTGATACCTTCTTCTCTCAGATCCACGAGATTATTTTATCTATATGACTATTTAGCAATTTTTGTATGTTTATACCTTACTGTCTCGGAAACCACACTAACTATTTGTATAAAATTGTATTTTGATATGGTTTTTTTTTAAGTTTACCTGAAAACATGCCAAATTCGCATTTTCTTATAAAACTCTTTCATTGTATAACGACCGCCATCTCGTAAATCTTTGAGGTACTTGCATTGTTGGAATTCTAACTAACTTTTTAAATTAATTACAGACTTGAAACTTATCAAATTAGTCAATGGCAAGCAGTTTTACCTGTACAAGAATTATACATATGGTCACCAGTTCAACACGAAGACTGGTGACCGATGGCGATGCAGTAGATGGGGATGCAAATCTTATATATTAATATCTTTAAACGGGAAGCTTGCGCATGCTACTGGGGTACACGACCATCCGGCTCCTCGCTATCGCCAGACACGCTTAGGTTACGTTAAAATATAAAATTGATGACACAAATTTGTCACAAAATTCGGCCGGGTAGGTACCACCGTGCACGATTGCGAAAAACCCTCCATAGTAATCCAATTTCGGTTTGATTGCGTTCAGGGGTCAGCAAGTGCATAGCCGGGCAGGGGGGTTGTGGTCGCAGCACTAGTGGGACCGGTGGGTGTCACGCGGTGCTGCGACGACAATCCTCTTCTGATGAGGCCGTCAAGCTGAGTGCCACCATTGTTAACATGGTACGTGTATGTAATGGTGACCCTCTTTCCTGAGACTTTACCTTCAGCTTACCATCAGGCGAGGTGAAGTCAAATTGACGTGTCCTAAATATAAAAAAAAAAAAAAAAAAAAAAAAAAAGCATTATTGGTACAAGCGCGAATAACAATATATGTCAAGGAAATAATATAATAAATACTCTAAGACATCTATACACAGCGCTATCTAACCTAACCTAGCCTAAAGTAAGTGTAAGTAATTTGGGTTCTAGATTGTGGATAAATATACCTACTCTTGTATATCTTTTTACATACATAGACAAAATTAAATTCATACAAATATTTGCACTGAGAATTGAACCCGCGACTTCAGATGTAGCAGAACGCTCTTGCGTCACTTATTGAGTGCAATTAATCTTCCATATTGACTGCAATAGTCTGGACAAAAGAAGATCCAGTTCTTTGCAGGTAAATAAATACGCTTAAGCGTAGGATATACATAAATAGAACTGCCGTTGTATTTTAGCAAATAGGTAAATAGGAATAGGTGCATGTAATTGGAGACCTCAAAATATGAGCTTTGCATAATATGGACAAAATTCTTGACAATGAACTATAGATGCGCAGTTACGAGTTTATAGGTGTCTTTGGCGCAGGTGCGCCAATCAACCAATCATAGATATATAGAACTAATCTCGGGCTTAAAGGGCTCACATCATTGGTTGATCAGTCTTTTGATTGGCCAGCTAGTGCACATGCGCGAACTTCTTGACGTTTGGTTAAGATTTTTGTCTCCAAATATATACTAAACCCGCGACGTAACAACACAGCGGACGGCCTTGGAATCTTATTAAATAAGTTATATGATTTCATATTTCGGTACACATCCGTTGTAAGCGTCCATAGGCCCAGTAACGGCTTACTATTAAGTCGGCTGTGCCATAATTATCGGTTTGTGCTTCGTGCGAAGCAAGGGTTTTTAGTGATCTAAGTGATAATGTAATATGTATATCCATAGGAATAATATATTTTTCCTATTTAATCTATAAATTAAAGCATTGACGTATAGAGTACCTCCGTGTTATAACTTACAGCCCCAAATACCTCCGCTCTCATCCGTTTCGAGACAGAGTTACGTGTTTGGTGAAATTGGTGCTAGACCATGTCCGCCACTCCAAAAGACTACTGTGACGGTGAATCCGACCACTTGTTCGTTGTTTAGAGGACCTCTGATTAGAAGCCCTCTTGGAGAAAGCCACTGCAAAGGTCACTCCCGCCTGCCAGAATAATAGCCGGTATTTTGCGCTTTTAAGGTGGGTTCGGTGAGAAGGAAACCCAAAAGTTCCCCAAACAATGAACAATTCTAAAGTCTTTGACACAAATAATATGTTTCTCGTACAAGATTTTTAATGTTGTTGACACTTGTGTGTCTTTAAACTTACAACTGTCAACAACACCTTCAAGGAACGCCTAATTTACATGTAAGACAGTATTTAACTAAGTAGAGATGTAGAGCCTAATACATTGGAGTTTCAAACTTGAAATTTTGGTACCCCTGTACAGGCAAATATTAATACCAAATTTTCCCGTGCGAGGCCTCTTTGCGAGAAAACGGCACTTTGAATGAAATAACTTTGAACTTCAGGGTTACTTACTTTTTAAAATTAGCATGCTTCCTTTCAGTAAATTGTTCTGAACTGATGATTGACTGACGGACTGCATAATTTTTCACAATTCTTTACACACTTCATACGTAGGATTCGATTTAAGTAGGTTATATAATTTCGGAAAAAAAGCCTTATTATAAAAAATAATAAATATTCTACAACATTCTACCGCTATATAGACCCAAATGAAGCATAGCTAAACTAGCTTGTGTTATGGGTTCTAGGATGCGGATATACATACTGAGATACATTTTCTTTTAAATACATACATATTATACATAGAAACACCCAGACTGATGCAAATATTCAGATTCATAGACACAAATATTTTTACTGAGCGGGAATCGAACCAGCCACCTCTTATATTACTACTTTTCCGTTTCGGGCCACATTTAAATAAGGAAATCTTTTCGCAGAATTAAAGTTGATCACATTTACCAATGGGAAGAAGTCGTACATGTTAAATAATTATACTTATGGATACCATCTTAAGACGAAGATAGGGTCTCGTTGGCGATGCAGTTCGAGAGGCCGTGGATGTACTGCGCATATTATCGTATCAGTTAACGGCGAAATATTAAAGGCAGTAGAAGATCACACCCATCCACATCCAGTCATATATCAAACACCAAACGGGAATTTCGTTAGATTAATGACTGCGTAAAAAAGCAGCTCCATTCACCTACTTCAGTTTTAGTTTTAGCTAGCTTTCAAGCGCTCTTTCAACTGTTGTGTGTAATTCAAATGTGTGTAGTTCAAATGTATAATCCATACTAATATTAAAAATGCGAAAGAAACTCTGTTTGTTAGGCTTTCGCGCCTAAACCACTGAAGCGATCTTGATGAAATTTGGTACAGAGATGGACTAGAGCTTGCGATCGCGAAAAAAAATGGCTTGAAGAGGATCAAATAGGGAATAAAAGTTTGCATAAAAGCTCGTCATTTTCTAAGACAACCTGATGAAATTTTGTACAGAAATGGACTGGACTAGACCTTGGGAAAGGACATAGTCTATGTTTGGTCGCGAATGTCGCGATAACCGACATCCACGCAAACGGAGCCGCGGGCAACAGATAGTTAGATACAACAGGATAATTTAAGTGTTATGAACATCGTCTATACGGTTAGTGTGACCTAGTTAACATTTCAGGCAATTCAAAGGTCTGAAGGAACATGATCGCGTAAATTACCAACGTGAAGCTTTTATGGCATTTTAAAAGGTCATTAACTCAAAAATGTGTACACGTACGTAGCTAAATTTATGTGGCTACCAGTTCTTTACCTATTAGACTTAGGCTAATCGCAGATGACAGTCTTAAGACAGACTTGTCGTGATGTGACTTATACCTACAAGTCCTTATACTTATAAGACAGCTTTGGTTTGTTCGAAGTGAGCGCATTTTCATATGTTTCTGTAGAGCAATAATCTGTCTTAACACTGTTTTGTCTCTAATGAGCGCTCAGCCTTAGCGTTTATCAATATACCATGTTGTATTGTGTACCTGTTGTAAGTTGAAGAAATATGCCTTCCGCAATTACGGACAGATTTATTGTGTTGTTTTTGAATAAAAAAATATTTATTAGAAATTAGAATACAGCTTTTCATTTTATATATGGGGTTTATCCTTTCGAGGGCTTACCCGGGGTGCCCGGCAATGGACGCTTGGGGAGGACACCGTATGGTTTTAGTCGGTCCGATTCCGACACGCCCACCCCATCGCTGGCACCGATGGGATGAAGCCCGTGGGGGTTTCCACAAGTAAAAAAAAGCCCATTATCTTCAGTTTTTTCATTTTGCTGTTTTAACTGCTGCTTACAGCGTAAGGCGTGAAAAACATTTTGCTGTCTTTTGACACTTTTATACACCTTTAGCTGTATTATACGCAAAGTGTTTTGGGACCAGAATCCAGAAGAAGATTGTCATTTATCAGTACTCAGCTCTGAAAATTTCATTCAGAATTTTTACACCTTTCATCAGAGTTTTACTGTAGACTTGAAATTTACCAAGTTTGCGTAAGGGACCCGATGGCAATAAAAGATGTACCTATGTCAGTGCTCATATTGAATCAAAAGAGGACAAGCATATTATACAAAACTACCCCCACAATGTAATGAACTACGAAACACTAGATATATCACGAAATCGACGAATCTAAAACTTTATAATTAAGTGTATATCATTGCATCTGGAATACTCTATCTAGGGTGTACTTGGTTTCTCGGAACCACCCTGGATACCAACAGCCTAATAAATCCAGATGGCGATGTAATTGAGAATATGCGCGCATGCGCAGTTCATATTATTGCTTCAATACTCGGTGAGCAGCAAACAGTAAAAAAACATTGGAAAATTATACTTGTAGTAAATAGCAACCGGAGAAATTATTAGAATATCGAGTTTACGATGTTTAGCGCTCCATGTTAACGTGGTTGCAATTGCACCCAGCTAGTCAATCCTCCATAACAGGCATATTTAGAGATACTAATCCTATTGTGTTTCTCTTTGGTTATCTTTATTGCAGATTTTAAACTCATAACCTTGATTAATGGAAAGAAATTCTACATGTACAAAAACTATACTTATGGGTTCCAAATCAACACAAAGAACGGAGGACGTTGGCAGTGCAGTTCTGGGTGTAAAGCGTATTTACTAGTATCTTTGGAAGGTAAACTTTTGAAAGCTGTATGGGACCATCCTCACCCACATCCAAAATATCACCAGGCTTCAACAGGATATTATGTAAGATTGAGATAAAACATGATAAAAGTGAGATACTACAACCAAAACACTTAATATCAGATGAAGTCGGGATAAAGGAAAAGAGAATGAGTATAGCCAAAAGCAAGTTCTGAAGATTATCTATCATAGATAAATATTGAAGCCGTGTTTTCCAAAGAAGTACATTAGTAGCGCTAACTACAAAATGTTCAATAAAAAGTCTTACTAGCTACAAAATGTTTAAAACTTTGGGCCAGGTTACGTTTCCATGGATCGGTACACTAGTCAAATGATAATTCCAAATTATTTAGTGGTACTGATCCCTATTTAATTAAAATGTTTCTATTTGGCTATCCAGATTTCAAACTCATAACCTTGACTAATGGAAAGAACTTCTACATGTTCAAAAAGTATACTTATGGGTTCCAAATCAACACGAACCTCGGAAGTCGTTGGCAATGCAGTTCTGCGTGTAAGGCCTATTTAATAGTATCGTCACGAGGAAAACTTGTAAAAGCTGTCCATGAACATCATCATCCACATCCAGTTTACCATCAAGCAACAAATGGACGTTACATAAAATTATAATGAAAGGAGTTGGGCGTAGAAGAAAAGTTAAAACAAGGAATTAAACTACTTGTCATGAAGGAAGTTTTTTGTAAAGTAACCGATACCCTTCCAGCATATTTTAGTGCTCATATAGAATGCCTCTGCATCAAAATCTTCTGCGTTAATTTAGTGTAGTAGTATATCAAGATGCAAGCCTTCCGTATGGGAGCATGATATAACAAACTTCGAACGAAAACCTTTCATGTGACCTTTTGAAATACATATAGTAGAATCAATTGTTTTGTATACATGCTTGAGACTAGTAATAAAAGTGATAACTGTTGTTTAGTTTTCATTAAAAGGAGTTTCAAATCTTTACTTGGACAAATATTATGAATCAATTAACAGTATGCTGAGGATTCGTGACTTTCAGCTGCGTTTGTTGATGATTTGATGAATAAATAAGACCTAACAAACTGGGGTGTCAGTCTGTTAGGGTTTATTTATTTATTTTTAATTTAGGCTTTTTAATTTGATTTAGCATCTTTGTACGTCTGGGTACAACTACGCGTCCGTCTCTTCTTTTAAACTAAATTATAATTCCGTGGACAATGGTGTGGGTTATGCGTTTTTAGTGTTATGTCTAGTTTTTAAGAATTTACTGTAACGCATAACTGTTTTTTGTCCCTAATAAATAAAATAAAAATTTTGCACATTTCAGCAATTTCTTAAACAACAAGCCTGCTTTAATTTGTAAGTTATAATTATTTCAGCCAGATTCAGCTTTATAGTGCACAAAACTAATTCTAGGTGTATGCGTCAAGCAAAACTGATACTTTTTAGCTGTTACTTATAAGTAAAAATTAACTCTACTTTCATTTATTACAGATTTCAAAGTTATTACATTGGTTAACGGAAAGATCTTTCACATGTACAAAAAGTATACTTACGGGTTCTGGTTCAACACACAAACAGGACGACGATGGAGATGCAGTTCAGGATGCAAGGCCTATTTAATTGTGTCTTTAGAAGGAAACCTAATACAAGCAGTGGGTAACCATACTCATCCACCTCCTAATTACTACTTAACTTCAAATGGAAGATACATGAGAATAAGGTAGATAGAATTTCGAAGAAACTGACATCACCTGTGACTTGTTGTTTTAAGTTTTCCTCTGGGAACATCTTTTTTTATATACAGCTGAAAATATAACTACATGAATTTCCAACTTTTGCCCCTTGTACCAGTGTGATTTCCAAAAGGAAGAAGATTCTAAATTCTTCGGATTATCGGGTTTAGCGATAATTCGTTGCCACGGTTTACCAATTTCTTTCTTAGTGGGGTAGTCTCATATAAGTTGGTCGAGCTCTAATTGACGACAGGAAAATTATCCAACTCTTGAATTTTAATACGAGTAGGTTTCACAGTAACATAATCTGTATGTTTTCAATAATTAATTATGCATTTATGAAGTTGAGTACAGCGTGTTATTATTTTTTTACGAACTTTCAAGACTTAGAGAAGATTTAATCGCGTGTATGTTTATCAGATTATAAGTCTTGTTGTTTGTCTATAAAATTTTATTTATCGGGTAGTGCAGGAGACGGAGGTTTCCAAACGAAAATAAATCTCGATGTGTTATTTGTGTTTTGGTTTTGCGCACCGTTGTTAAATGGGTTAAGCGAGGATAATAAACATTAACACTCAATAGGTGCATCTCAATCTCTAATATCTTTAATTATTTACGAAATTTGTTTTTCTGTTAATTGTAATATTTGAATAATGTACCTTTTTTTTTTAATTTCGCATGCTACATGGTCTAGATATTAATGTAACCCAAAAACAAATTACTTCGGGCCACCAACCAGATGGACACCGAAGTCTTAAAATCACGCAGAAAAAATCAAAATCTTACACCCACTTTTTATCACTTTTCTCGACGTTTCACATGATTCTAAGTCTAATTAAGCAAAAAAATTTTTGTGTCTGTCTGTCTGTTGGTCTGGATGTTTGGATGTCTGTTTACGCAATAACTCAAGAACCACTTATCCGATTTAAAGAAATCTTTCGCCAATCATCTTGTTTGGTTAATGGGAAGAACTGATTAGATTTTGGGGTTTGTACGTTCAAGGTACCTACCATACAAATTGTCCCTAAAAATATCTAAGTTTGGCCCTAAGTTTGACAATCACTGTGGGATTTCCGCCCCACCAGATTTTAGGAAAAAAATAATATATGGAAGCCGGTGATTATTTAGCGCTCTTCAGTGGCCAGTGCGCCTTCTACGAAGTAGACAGTAACCAGTCTTCTTCCGTTTCCTTTCCATAACATCTTGGATGCAATGACTTCTTGCAAGAAGCCAGCTGAATCTTTAGCTTCCCACAACCAAGGACATGGCGATGTGGTGGCACTGTTGCACTCAAGCTGGAGATCTACTAGTCTAGTGTGTAGAGTGTGTAAGGTATGAGTAAAATGGAAAATATGTCGAAATCCGGGGCATTAGGTACCCACGGTGAGGGGTGCTTGGTTGGGGACCTCCACGCGGTGCACCCTAGGCAACGGAGACGGCAGCGCCTCTCTCCTAGGGTGGGAGAGACGCTGCCGCCTACGGCCAACTCCGACCGAGGCGAGGACGGCCCTGTTGAGGGCAGTTCGGAAGCTTTCCACGTGTCCCTCTGACTAGCAGATGGCACAGTGGAGAGCAAGTAAGGGGGCCATCTCGAAACCGGAGATGGCCCAGGGTCAGTCGGGGTGCGAGGGATATGCTCTATGGGTAACCTTACACCCGGCGTCTTAAGACCCGAGACGGCGTGCGGTTTTAGTCGGTTCAAGCCCGACATAACCGCCCCCGCTGGAGACCCCCCGCTCTCCAGCGGGGGCGGTATCCGAAGGGATTTCCGCACGAAAAAAAAAAAAAAAAAAAGGTACCCACGGTGAGGTGACATTGTTTTTCGTAATAGTCTGGGCTACCACTTAGCAGCTGAGCTGAGGGTATCCATTTTCTTATACCTCTCACACATTATATTTCAAAAACGTGGTTGGATTTCGACATATTTTCCATTTTACTCATACCTTACACACTCTACACACTAGACTAGTAGATCTCCAACTTGAGTGCAACAGTGCCACGACATCGCCATGTCCTTGGTTGTGGGAAGCTAAAGATTCAGCTGGCTTCTTGCAAGGAGTCATTGTATCCAAGATGTGATGGAAAAGAAACGGGAGAAGACTGGTTACTGTCTACTTCGTAGAAGGCGCACTGACCACTGAAGAGCGCTAAATAATTACCGGCTTCCATAAGCATGAGTTTGAGGCCGAATGTAGCTTGTGAGTGTATTGCGAGTGTATCTTTGCAATTTACTGTGCAACCTGCCGCAGCCTTCACAGTAAACGGCATCGTCCTGGCTTCGTTACCTTGCACCTCTTGCACTCATCGAATATTATTATACAAGCTGTTGCCCGTGACTTCGTCCGCGTTAAGTTCGGAATAGATCAAGGTATTTTTACTTCTGCAGTCTCTATCCCAACACGTATTAGGTTATTTCATCGTTATATTTGCAAATATTTATTATGAAGAATATAGCATAACATAACATTTATATATTTATATAGCCTTTTTCAGGTGACTGACTCAGGAACGTAGAAGTAAACTACGAAATTAGGACAGTAGGTTCCTTAGGGAGGCCTATCAATTTATTAACGGGCCGTTTGAGGTGGTGTGGTGCGCTTGTGTTACATTGACAATGCGTTCGAAATAGAGTTTTATATGTAACATCGAAATCAATTCTGCCCTATACCTTTTTTTTTTACTTCAGTACCTATAACTTAAAATAGACATAGTAATATAATAGCGTAATAATATTAATAATGAAATGTTTATACGTTACTAATCAACTATCTTTTATACGTTGGTAACTCTGTGGAGTTTCGAGATTTTACATTTTCCTGTTCATCACCTTTCGGTTATAGCGTGATGGATTATAGTTCAGATTTTGGCGAACTACAAAATTTCGCAATGAACTACCTTGTATTCAAAAATTTGGTTGTCATCAATAATAGTTAAGTCAGATGTAATGATATAGCACAGTTTAGGGTTCAGCGGTTTTCTAGTGATGCTCGAACATCAAAAATAAAAAGCAGCCACAAAAATTTTAAAAATCACATTGCGGCATCGGTATCATGCATTGCATAGCTTTGGAGTGGCAGGCGTGTGTAGGACACACACGACACGCCTCCGCCACGGCCTGCTTCTGTAAGGACGGCAAGTCGGCCAACTGCCGTCCTCAGGCCCCGATCATGGAGGTCGGTAATCCCAACCTCCGGCCTATGGCCCCGCTCCAGCGCCTCCTTGCGCCACTGGTACAGCAACGCAAGGGCTCTCGCTTCCAGGTCCCATGGAGGGGTCCCGGCTAGAAGACATGCCACCTCGTCGGCGATCGTACGAAACCCCCTGATGACTTTGACGGCTTTCGCTTTTAACGGGCTGTTTAGAACAGCTATGTTGCGGGCCGCCAGAGTCTCCGCCCATACGGTCGCCCCGTACAGGGCCATGCTTCGCACGATCCCGAGGTACAGTCTCCTAGTGGGGGCGTTGGGTCCCTTAACGTTGGGTATCATCCGCGATAGCGCGGCCGCAGCCCCCCTCAGTTTCAGGACCAGAATTCGTAGATGAGGTCCGAAGTCCCATCGGCTATCGAGTACGAGCTCAAGGTACTTCATCGTGGGCTCGATGCCGATGCTTACGCCCCCTACGGTTATGCTGGTTCCCGCAGGTGGCCCTCTCCGAGGCTCATGAAAACACATAGCCTCGGATTTGTGGAGAGCCACCTCGAGTCCCAACCGCCGTTTTCGACCTACGACTTGAGCGGCTTAACGAGGGTGTTGTCAGCATAACAAGTTATGCTGACACCCTCGAGCAACGGACCGCGCAGCACACAGTCGTTTTCGATGTTCCACAGAAGTGGCCCTAGGACCGACCCCTGTGGAACACCGCACGGCACTTGCTCTGGCCCTAGCCAGCTCGGGTAAACTATGGTCCTCTCGGATAGGTATGCCTCGACAATGCGGCGGAGGTAAGGAGGTACTCCGTGATACGAGAAAGCCTCCCTAACGAAGCTCCAGGCTTCCCTGGAGCTGTGTTAGGGAGGGTGTTGAAGGCGATGGCGATGTCGAGAGACACCGCCACCACCACCCCACCCCGCGAGACTACTTCCTCCACCAGGCGCCTAACGCGCACGCTCGCTTCCACGGTGGAGCGCCCCCGGCGGAAACAGAACTGGTTGTCCGCCAGATCTGGCCACACGTTCGTGAGATGCTCGACGAGGCGCTCTGCAATAATCCGCTCAAAGAACTTGCACACCTCGTCGAGCAACACGATCGGCCGGTAACCGGATGGCTGATCCACCGGCCGCCACGCCTTCCGAATAAGGACCAGTTTCCCCGTCTTCCACGCCTTTGGAAACGGTCCCCTTTCGAGGCATGCGCTAAAGAGCGCCACCAGTCGAGGCCCTAGTTCCTCAAGGGCCAGGACCCATGCTCGGCCTGGAATGCCGTCGGGCCCGGTGGCAGTGCTTTTCCGAGCTTTAAACCGGAGCACTGCTACCCCTAGTTCACTCTCCCTGACTTCGGGCACATCGCCCTCGCTATTTTGAGCGTCAGGCGCCTGAGGCAGAGCCATACGCGGAGGAACATGCTCCTCCGCTCTCGCTGGGAACAGGGAGCCCAGGATCCCCTCCAGCCGCTCCGACTGGAGGCTCTGGGTCAGTAGGGGCGCCCTTGGGCGGATTTTGCCCCTGACCACAAGGTCTTCGCAGGCCCACCGTTTGGTACATTGGGACCCTAACATAACTGGCGAATCGTGGGTTTGTAATACACCGCTGCCTACCCCTTCGGTGATACAGGCGTGAATTTATGTTATGTATTAAACTCTAAATAAGCTATGATTATTCTGAAAGTTTATACCTACTACTATTTACTGCGCAGCTTATGCCATTTCAATAGATCTGATCAGAATTATTTAATTTTTAAACTATAGTACAAAATAATAAATAGTCCTGTTACAAGAGAGTACATAAGATATGGCTGTATTATTAACTTCTCACCTTAGTGCCGATCCCGTCCACATAAAAAGATATTCATCCAAATATTCTGTTGACAGTGATTATGGATGGATTATGGATTAATTAAGGAAATTGCATGTGATTTGCAAAATAATTGAATTTCTTCAATTTCTTCTTAAGTATGCGTAACTATTCGCTCAAATTTTAAACTTTGCTGGTTGTCTGTTATTCCACTCTGTGTGGTCAGTGCATTGAACTTAGGTATATGTCATCTACGCAATAACAATTAACAACCTATATTGTCGATGGCTAAACTGGCAACGTTCAGTAAGCCTTGACACCGTCTACGTTTAACTGTACACTGTGCTACTGTAAAATATGTTTATATATTATTGATTACCCATTAGCCTACGGGATATACATATATTATAAGTAAAAGGATAAAACCAGTCAAGTGCGAGTAGGACTCGCACACTAAGGGTTCCGTACAAAACTGGATTGAGGGGTGAACTTAACGTTGCTCTAGAGCTTCTAGTCTTGCCAGACAGACATACAGATTTTCTTTTTGTGATTTGGGTAAATACATATTTACGATTTTCGAAGTTTTCCCTTTACTTGTGCTAAAAGACTTCACTTTCTGCAAAGTATCATGATTCTAGCTCAACGGGAAGTACCCTATAGGGTTTGATAAACAAACACAACATACAGAATAAAAGTTAATTAAGGTGCCTAAACCGTCAAGAATGAAGTACAGGCATGTAGGTCGTAGGCGTGCTGAATAGGACCTAGCATGTGCCAGACTGGTGCCTAGCCCTGATTAGTAGATTATCGTTCTGCCGTATTTTATAACATTTTTTTTCTTTTCATTTTAGTACTAGACATTCGTCTTAGCAACGGCAAGGTATTTAAGATGTGGAAGGGTTACACTTTTGGGGCCCCAGTGTACCCATCTCCGAATCGGACCGAGCTCCGGTACCGCTGTACTCAAGGATGCAAGGCCAGGCTCTATCTCACAAGCGATGGCAGGTTCCTGAAGAGTGTCAGCGATCACAATCATTTACGACCACGATACCATAAATCTACTCACGGTGTATATTTTAGAGTAGCCTAACATCTACAGCACGAGGCGTTAGGGTTGGCACGTCAGGAAGAAGAGTGATATTCTGGCTAAGATCGGCTTACTTCGGTTTCGTAGAGTGTTTTCTCTATCGCACATCAGCCTGACAGCTTAATTATAAAGGTATCATCGACAGACAGAATGCTATACAGAACCGAAGTAAGTCTATCTTAGCCGGACTCTCTCTCGTCTTCCCGACGTGCCAACCCAAGCACCGAAACCTGTACGATATTATTTCTGTGTGCCTAAATAAAAGAACATCTCAGTCTACCCGCCTTTTTAATAAAACCTTTCCAGCAACCTTAGTTAGTGTGTTCGGTCTTCATCTATCTTATTTGGCACGTAACCAGCTACATGGCAACTATTTTTAAAATTTCTTCCCATCCAGTAAAATCTAAACGTGTAACAGTGTTACTGCTAGAATAAAA
The DNA here is from genome assembly GCA_946251805.1 of Cybosia mesomella. Lineage (NCBI taxonomy): Eukaryota > Metazoa > Arthropoda > Insecta > Lepidoptera > Erebidae > Cybosia > Cybosia mesomella. The sequence goes on from OX276400.1 coordinate 6,658,650, forward strand.
GATTCTATCGTATCACATTGTTATTAGGTGTTATTATTTTTTTCAACCAGTAGCAATGGTATTCAAATTTGCGTCATGTCACAGCGTTACAGAAAATAAACCCTTTTAATGTGGCCTGTCGCTAGCTGCAGGCAACCCTGGTAAAAATACTACATAAAGACAGATAACAATCTATGTAGCTAGTGGCCAAACTGAAGACGTTCATTTAGCAGAAAGTGTAAAGAAATTAGGATTTGTGTTTCTTACTGTCCTTTATTTGATATCCATGGCGAACTCAGTTAACGTATTACATAATGACAATGTTTCTAATGACCAAGCTAATTGCCTCTTATAATTTTAACTCTTTTTCTAGTGACAGATATACATCTGTGTAATGGCAAGGTATTTAAAATGTGGAATGGATACACTTATGGAGCCCCAATACATCCATCTCCGGCTCGAACTGAACTGCGATATCGCTGCACGAAAGGATGCAAGGCCAGGCTCTACCTGACTAGCGACGGTAGGTTCCTGAAAAGTGTTAGCGAACACAATCACCCAAGACCACAGTATCTTGTGTCTAATGGTTTATATTATAAAAGGTAGGGCTCGGTGGAATCCCAACCAAAACTGAAAACTCGCATGTTTCATAAAATCGCTGCTACGATGATCTTTTTTTGTGTTCTTTGCGGTGATTATGGTGCCCATAACGGCAGCAACGGGGTCTAGAAGATTGCAAGTAGGGTTTCTGATTTCTCGACTGGTGCTTTTTTTTTTCGAAGCACAATAATTTTTCCTCCTGAAATCTCCGTGAAGTTACTAGTTAACGAGGTTTTTAAAATTAATAAATATTCTTTATTGTGGTATATTAAGAAAATAAGTACCTACCTACGTCCATATACCTAATATAAACGTCTAGATTAAGTATACATCAATCTTGTATCTGTAAATAAATTTTTTCATGCATACTTTTAACTTTTTTGCGTGCAGAAATCCTCTTACTTATGTGTTAACATAGGGCTGTCACCGAAGCCAACGTGGTGGGTGTGTCGGACTCGAACCGACTAAAAGTACGCCCTAGGGCCAAGGCCGGTCAGGTTCTCATACGCTGACAGTCCTTGGTCGTCAGCGATGGCAAACCCAATGTTTTGGTGATCAAACTGCCCCCACTTTATAGAGAACTATATCGTCATGGTCCTGCTTCAGCCCTTAGGCTCACTCTCCAGAAACGGAGACCAAAGATCATTTTATATCTGATTCTGGTCTAATTTTGACATTTTGCGACCCCCTTAACTGATTCTGATCCAATTCCAGGAAATTCTAACAGCTCTCTGAGAGAACAATTTGAATTTATATCAAATCTGGAGGCAAATTTTATATCTTCTGAGAAAAACAATCACAATATGAACAAAGGAAGAAAAAGACGTAAAAAATCAGAATCTATGAATTGGAAACGTAATTTAAATAAAAGGTTAAGAATGGAAGGGAAATGTTATACGGGTTTTAGGGTTGCAGAATCAAAAAAGGTACACCAAGATACACCCAGACATCAACGAGAAATGAAAGCAACCTGTAGTAAAGATACATGCATTCGTTCGAAAACAAAAAAATGTTCAATATTCACACAGGAGCAACGAACTGAGATTTTTGGTCAATTTTGGAGTCTGAATTGGGATGAAAGGAAAGTTTTTGTATGCGAGCATGTAACTAAAATTGCTAAACAAAGAAATACCGTACAGGGACGTGACTCAAGAAGAAACTTTACTTTCAAATATAGACTCAGTACTGGGAGATTGGAAGAAAAAGTAGAAGTGTGTAGACAAATGTTTATTAACACTTTAGGAGTTGGATATAGGATGGTTCAGTTATGGGTGAATAAAGGCTCGTTGTGTATGCCAGGTTCATGATAGGGAGAACAAACAAAAATGCCCAAGTCAATAGATTTTTAACGGATTCTTTCGCGATTTATTTGAGGTTATTTTATATTTTACATTCATCCCGACGTTTCGGTTGCTTTTCAGCCATGGTCACGGGGAGACTAAATATGGTTGTTGTCTTGTAGTTTGAATTGTAAGTTATCTCAAAATACCCGAACTATGTTGAATTGTTGGTGTTACTATTTACGCAGAATGAGCTCATAGTGTCATGAAGTCTTGTTGTATTTTGATTTTTTTGGAATTAATTAAGTGAATGACTGGGTCCCAAGCTGGTAGTACATTCCAACCATCTTCTCTATTAAAGTTAGGATGTTTTTTAATTTCAATAGCTTCGCGGAGCATCCTAGGTAGGAATCGATTTTCTTTGGCGAGTATCTGTGGTTTATCAAATCTTAAGTAATGTTTGGTCCCCTGTCTGATTACCAACGCCAATACTTCTTTTTTATAAAACCAAACTTGCCTGTCGCAACTACACGTGTCTTACAATGTAAAAACAAAAAATAACCCTTGTGTTATTGGTTTTCCAAATATCAAAAACATCAATTAGTCGCTTCATGTTTTGTATCTTGTCTCATAGATTATTTAAAGAAGTACTGTTTAACACCGGACAGGAATAATATAATGTCAAATGCGCTTTTGAATTTCAGTAAGCAGAATGGTGTTAAATTTTTTCAAAAGTATCTGAAGTGGCAGACCCAAAGGAAGATAGAATCCGTACACAGTAACATACAAAGAAAGCTAAAAGTTGCGAAATTAAACTTCTCAGTGATTATTTCAATGTCATTAAAGAAACGCGAAAGCATCCTTGCCCATACGAGGTATTAGAGTTGGTATACGACTTTTTTAAATATTACATTCCAATACCCATCTAATTGAACCTACTGTCATAGACATATCAAGGTAGCTTACAGTCCAAATAGAATAATCCAAGTTAAATTAGATTCAAATATAGTTTATCCGGTTATTCCCATACACCTGCATGTTTAGACCTGATTCGAGAGTATCAAGTGGATACTCTTGTACGTTGAAAGATGCAAAATGAATAAGTCGCAATGGTAACATCTACAAGAAATGAAGTCTGTAATTCCCCGGGTCAGCACCAATTTTATGACTATTTGCTATACAAAGAATATGATGTCTGAGATAATATTGTGTTGATATTCTTTTCTCTATCTAAATATTGGTTTAAATTATGATTAGTTCTTTTTTGTGATTTCTTATTTTCAAGAGTTTTTATTTTAATGTGAAATTATCCTATCTGATTAGAATAAAACGGATGTTGCTATTATCTTGACGTCTTAAATAAGTATCTATCTCAAAAAGTGTTGTGTGATTGTTCTCAATGTTAGTTGTAATAATGTGTTGTTTTAAATAATGAATAAAGTTGTGAATAAACTAAACAACACATTTTCATGTGTTTCTTGAGCTTTTAAAGCTTAAGCTTACTTAACCTAATTCATTTTCGGCATCTAAGAGTAGCATCTTACGGTCCAAATCTACATTAATTTTTTGAATTCATAACTCGTGAAGAGTTAGAAGCTGCCAAAAAATGACGCACAGCCTCCTCATACGACAGCCATTAAATTATCGCCCGGCAAACATAGGGACCCGCTATTCAAAACTTTAACAATTAATATAATCATGGCTTGTGCCTTTAAAATCACTATACTAAAAAAGAAGAATTACAGTTTATGGGTCTGGTCTATATCTTTATTTTAGTTAATGTTAAGGACCGTTGTTCATGACAGTCTACCCCTATGACGGTTCCGAATAGACTGCCACTTCGCGGTCGCCTTCAGTGGACTGTATGTTGAGGATGTTGAGTCGAAGAATGAAACACTTTGGATGGGTGGCTTGTATAACGTCAGCGAGGCATTGGATGTACTTGGCCCAGCACTACCCTTGATGTACTACTTCCTGTTCTTGAGCTTCCTTGTTCTGTGAGAGACTCTTGTTGTCTATGTTGCCCATGCCCATGCCCATAATTTCCTACCAAATGGTCCCTGCTTTTATAGTCTTTCGTAGTGCTGGCCCGCGATCCAAACTACCTCACCTCCGCTTTTCCATTTATTTACAGAACTCATGTTATACATATTAATCACATAGCATATATGTATATTGGTAGCAATAAGAGTTGCACGACAATAGGTCCTTACGCCTGTACCGCGCGAGGTCGGGCTACTGAATGACGGGCGGAATGACCCCTCAGACTTATATATGGCCCCTGCCTCCCGCGAGCTACTATATAATAAATATCCGGGGGAGCGCATATTCGCTTCTTACGTCGTGGGAGTCAGTCGCGGGGCGTAATTAAGCTTACATACTAGTATACAAAGTCGTATTTCCTATTTATACGAAGTTATGTTAGATTCTGAGTAATGCATTGTCGTAATAATATTTGCTAATTATGCTTTTCAGGGAGTGTACTTTCTTTATTAAATTTGGCTCTAACATACTTAATTACTCAGAAAACTAACTCATAACAGTAGTAAGCTATTTATCTTAGCTTAATATCAAAGTAATTACATAATTACGTTTTTAATTTACGTAAACCTAACATTTTCATAATTCATTCATTATATTCACGCTTACTAATCTACATGTCACTGGCACATGTGTCCATAGTCTATTTGTGTCGTGCACAGTTAAAGAACCACATAAAACTTAGGTTAAGCGTAATTTTGTATTTGAACGTTAGTGAGAGTGAGTAAATGGGTGATATATTTTCATATTCATTAGACATTTTAATTCTGAATGACTTCCACGTTTGTAAAATATTAAGTTCCTTTACGTCTATTTAATTTTTTGAATTCAATAGGGTGGTATAGATAGAAAGAAATAGATTCCAAAAATATTTCGTAAATGTTTAATTACCAGGTAGATACACATTTACGTGGTGGAGGACTTCCGCACGAAAAAAAAAAGAAAGGTATTCAAATATCAATACTTTTACTTCTGTAACTGATTTGAAAATTATTTAATGAAAGAGCAATTCTTCAAAAAATAACATAGAAGTAATTTATTTAAAACCAAGGTATTTTTTGAGTTTTACCTACATAATCATGATCATCCTAGCATTTTTATCTAGGGCGCATCCTCCACTCACGCTTCAGAGCTCGAGGTACACTTTTTATATTTGATATGGCTGGTTTTAGGCTATATTAATAATAATAATAATAACCGGAATACCGGAAAACCGGAATAATAGTACCGGAAGCCGTACTCGAAAACGACCGCGCCAAGCTCTACTGGGACCGGTCCATCATCACGGATAGGACTATTCTAGCGAATAGGCCTGATATCGTGCTGATGGACCGGGCACAGTCACGGGTATTTCTTGTGGACATCACTATCCCCTATGACGAGAATCTCGTCCGCGCCGAAGCAGATAAAAAGACCAAATATCTGGACCTGGCGCACGAGGTTACCGACATGTGGAGGGTGGGGTCCACAGAAATAGTCCCAATTGTGATCTCAGCGAATGGTTTGATCCCAAAGAGCCTCTCAGTCCATCTTGAGAGGCTCGGGATCGGTGGGAAGTCGGTGGCGGCCAAGATGCAGAAAGCGGTCTTGCTCGACAATGCCCGAATAGTCTGGCGGTTCCTCTGCCAATCGCCCTAACGCCCCGGCCGACTGTTGCCCACCTCGCCGGGGTTATCTTGCCGCCTCTCCCAACCTCCCCAAGGGGGGAGGCGTGAATTACTTTGATGGGAATAATAATAATAATATATCTTTATTGGACACCAAAGACATTAAAAACAAGAATCCGTAATACATTTTGTGGTATTAGTACAATTGGCGGCCTTATCGCTCTGAGGCAATCTCTTACAGGCAACCATAGCATGGAGAGTGAAATAGAGGAGAAAGAAAGTTTTAGGGTAGTTGGGTGTACTTTGGAATAGTAAATAAATCCACATTATAAACAATATAAATACCTAGATATAGGTAATATATAGTAAAACTTACTTAAATCATACATACACTACATACTAATCAATACACACATAGATAGGTACCTAGTTATTACTTATATATTAGTGACAATATTCAAAATAGAAAAACAGATAAGAGTGAGGTCTATGCTTCGCCTATGCCAAAAAGGTAGTGATCAAAGATCACTACCTTTTAAATGCAGGCAAAGACTGTGCACGTCTAATGGTCACTGGAAGAGCATTCCATAACCGAGCCGCTTGAACTGAAAAAGAATTGTCAGTAAAGTTGGTAGAGTGACTCGGCATTTTTAATCTCAAATTCTCTGATGATCTCAAGGTTCTTGAGTGAGTATTATGCAAAAACTGAAACCGCTGTTTGAGGTAAGGAGGTGTAAGGGGATTGAATAGTATACTAAACAATAAGGAGAGAATATGAGCATTCCGGCGAAGGCGTATAGGTAAACTTGAGCTTTCTTCGAAATTCAGAAACATGATCATATTTACGTAGACCAAATATGAATCTAATGCAAAGATATTGGAGTCTCTCAAGCTTGTTAAGTTGGTCTTCAGTGAGATCTAGATAGCTGGCATCAGCATAGTCAAGGATAGGGAAAAAAAGAGATTGTGCAAGCGCAATCTTAGTGGCAGTGGGTAGGAAATTTTGAAGCCTACGCAGGGACCCTGCCGCAGCAAACATTTTACGACTCAGTTCTTGGACTTGTGGACCCCACGATAAACATATATTTATGAATATCCCCAGGTTCTTAACCGTATTACTGTAAGGGATATTTACTCCACTACAAGTCACTTGCGGAAGAAGGGACCAGTCCACCTTAGCTATCAACCTAGAGCTACCGACAACAATGACCTGAGTCTTGCATGGATTTACCTCAAGGCCGTACGAGGTGCTCCACTTGCATATGTATTTAAGGTCATTATTGACAGTGTTGAGAGCTTCCGTCAGTTTGTTCAGTGGGGCCCGAGAATATATTTGGAGATCATCCGCGTACAGGTGGTAGGAAGAAGATAGTTTGTTGGTAATTGAGTTTATAAAAACTGAGAAGAGTAGAGGAGATAGAACGCCGCCCTGTTACCACAGGGCGGCGTTCTATCTCCCCTACCAGCAGTTGTTGTACACCAAGAGGAAATAGTATCTTTGATACAAATACGCTGTCGGCTGTAGAGGATCCAATAGTGAATTTGTAGAGAGGAAATTAGAAAGTTGAGTGTGTACAAGTCGTTCAAGAACCTTAGAAAGGAAAGGCAGGATAGAAATAGGACGATAATCAGAGAAAGAGTAAGGATTTTTCTTTTTGGGAATAGGGATTATTTGTGCCTCTTTCCATGTCATAGGAAACACGCTGCTAGTTATGGAGAAGTTCAAGATATGACAAATGACAGGCAGAATTTCGTCAATAATAGGGTGGATCATATTACGGCTGACACAGTCCGTTCCCATCGCGTTAGACGTGACTGACATTATGCTCTTCCTAACATCACAAGCCGAGAATTGACTAAAGAAATAAGGAGAGCAGTTGGGAGCTGAGACAGATGAAAGATGATGTAATGTATTTTGTTTTGTCATTCTATCGAAATTTGACGAAGAGGAGAAATGTTGATTAAGGGAATCTAAATTTACATTGTTAGGGATAGAGTCTTGTTGAGATTTGCCAACTCCCAATGTCTTCAGAAATTTCCAAACCTTTGCTGGATCTCCGTTTTCCACAGAGTTATGAATATATCGGCGTTGAGCATTCCTACACACCAGATTGCAGTGATTTCTAATATCGATATATTTTTCCCGGTTTATAGCAGTAAGACGGCTTTTATATTTCGACTTTGCTGTCGCTTATTTAGAAATCAGTGATTTAATTTCAGTAGTCAGCCAAGGTGAAGGAAGATGCTTCACCCTTATTTTTCGAATTGGAGCATGTACATCACACATCCTGATTAGGTTAGATGTTAATAATCTCACTTGCTCATCAACACATCCAGAATTGAAAAGCGGACCCCAGTCCAAGCCATTGGCATCCCTGCGCAAGATGTCGAGGTTTATACCACTAAAGTTGCGTTGCAGCAGAACTTTAGCTTTAAGTTTAGGTGGACGGAGTTGAAAAGATAAGAATAGCAAGTCACGGTAGGAAAACTGATCAGCTTTATACTTACCATGCTTAGCTACACGATTGAGGGAGGAAACAATTATGAGATCGAGCAAAGAAGGAATACAGTTAGGAAAATGATGAGTTGTACCGGAAGGAAGAATAGATAGATTGCTAGAATGGACAAGAGACTGAAGAGTAGAAGATCTAGAGTCGTTTTTAAGGAGGCAGGTGTTGAAATCACCCATTATTATACTTTGACTGTACGTGGGGACAAAGTTATCTAAGAGGAGTTCAAATGAAGTAAAGTAGTTTATATCAGAAGAAGGAGAATAAAAAACACCAAGTAAAAGTTTAGAGTGGAGGAGTTCAACTTCCAGGAGATGATGTTCGCCAGCATGCGGTGGCTGTGTTGACACACTTAGAACCGTATACTGTATTTGTGTGCGTAGATAGATTGCTACACCATCCGCTCGACGCTCCGTACGATCGTTTCTAATGAGGTTAAATCCTGGTAAAGTGTATGGTAAAGAGGGTAAACATGGCTTTAGCCATGATTCCGAAATAAGAATAGCATGTATATGCGCACAGTCAAAGCTTGCCAGCACATCTGGGAAATGAGCCGGAATACTTTGTGCATTAATATGAACAACATTAAAGTTATTGGGAACATCAGAGAATTGAGATGAGAGAGACTCAGCCAGTGAAGATGAAAGATACCCAAATCCTGTTCCTAAGAAGAGTAATCCTTCATCCTTTTTCGAGTTTCGGCCTATTTCTATACTTCCCTTCCTTTCTAAAGTCCTTGAGTGCTTGATCCATTCTCAGTTAATTAGTTTTCTCTCTAAAAAATCTCTTTTAAACCATTTTCAATCCGGATTTCGTCAAGGACATAATACCACGACTACTCTTATTCATTACAAAATTCCTGGGTGTAACAATTGACAGTAAATTAACATGGAAACAACATATAGAGCAGTTATCTAAGAGGGTCAGTAAATCAGTATATGCACTTCATGAACTGTCACAGATAATTAATACTGAAGCACTCCTAACCGCGTACCATGGCATGGTTGCATCGGTTCTTAGGTTCGGAATAATTTTTTGGGGTAACTCTGTACATAGAGATAAAATATTTAAGGTACAGAAACGCTGTATAAGGGCAATGTTCTCACTAAAAACAACTGACAGCTGCCTGCCCTATTTTAAAACATATAATATACTGACATTGCCTTCCCTTTATATTCTTGAAGTAGCAGTATTTGTTAAAGTCAACCTTAATTTATTTGTTTTGGCCTCTGATGCATCTGGACGAATGCAAAGAGATAAAAGTCGGTTATGCTTGTGTCCGTCAAACACTACTCTAATGCATGACAGTGTTTTCGCCATGGCTCCGAAAATATTCAATAAGCTACCCAAAAACATAAAAGAGGCAAACGTAACTACTTTTAAACAGGCACTAAGAAAGCTACTGAACGCAAAGTGTTATTATGACGTAAAGGACTTCCTCCAAGACAAATTGTAATTTATTAACTCAAATTATTTTTATTTACGTTTTTCTTTACATTTTTAAATTCTTTGACATAAGCATGTGACATAATATACAATTGTGATTATTATTTAATAGATCTAGTTGACATTTACTATATTATTATATTCTCCTTAATTACTTTTGACTTTATTACATTTCTGACATTAACTCTGCAATTTAAAATATTATGAATGCTCTCTAATACGACCTATAATGTTGCATGAATAGATAATACCACAGATTACCTTATAGATATTTATAAATAATACCTAAATATTTGCACACCTCGAAGAGGTTGTAATACAGCGGACCTATACATTTAATGAAATTGTATCTTTGACATCCTTTCTGTAACCTGTGTTATGCAAATAAATGATTTGGTTTGATTTGATTTGATTCATATTGCGGAGGATATTAGATCTGGTTTGGAGAACCGCGAGCTAACAGTTCTAGCGGTGTTAGACTTTACCAACGCCTTCAATAATATTGGGTGTAATAGTAGTGATTGACTGGTTTCAGAGTTACCTGTATGGTTGCCGGCAACATACTACGGGTATGTTGCCGGCAAGGCAAAGGCAAAGGCACCGTTTCTTCTTGGTGCCTGACGTCTGCTGGCGTACCTCAGGGTGGCGTTTTACCTCCTCTACTCTTCGCTGTTTTCATAAACTCCATCTCTGATCACTTCATCCTACCACCAGATGATCTTCAGATATACTCGAGAGCTACTCCAGATAAACTGACGGATGCCATCAGCATCATAAATAGGAACATGGTCCAAATATGCAACTGGAGTAAATCGTATGGTCTGAAAGTCAACCCATGTAAGACCCAGCTCATTATTATTGATAGCTCATATGCTATATCTAAAATTGACTAGTCACTACTTCCTCAAGTCTCCTGTGATGGGACAATCATACAATGTACTACTCAAAAATCTGGGTATACATATTGACAGAAGTTTGACTTGGGCCCCTTAGCTCCAAGAGATTAACCGCAGAATATTTGCCACAGCGGGGTCCTTGCGTAGGTTTAAAAATATTCTGCCAGTTGCCACGAAAACTGCGCTTGCACAATCTCTTTTCTTGCCCATCCTTGATTATGCTGATGCCAGTTATCCAGATCTCACTGAATACCAACTTAATAAACTGGAGAGACTCCAAAATCAATGCATACGATTTATGTTTGGACTACGCAAATATGATCACATATCCGAATTTCGCGCAAAACTCAAGTGGTTACCTATACGCCTTCGCCGGAATGCTCACATTCTTTATATATTATATAACATTTTATTTAATCCACTAACCGCAGTCTACTTAAAAGAACGCTTTCAATACCTTCATGACTCGCATTCTAGGGTCCTGAGATCGTCAGAGAATCTGAGACTGAAAATGCATGGGCATTCTACGAGATTCATGGATAAGTTTTTTACTGTCCAAGCAGTCCGGTTCTGGAATGCCTTGCCCGTAACGATAGGATGCGCGCAATCTCTGCCCGTCTTCAAAAAATTAGTGACGGCCTACTATTTACGGGAATAGTCATTATTTTTGTCTCTTAGTCTTCCTGTCTTTATCCGTGGTGTATTTCTATTATATTATGTGTATATTATGTATCTAATAGTAGGTACTGTATCACTATAAATTATATGTAAAGTATAATATGTATTTATAATTTTATATAGATTCATATCAGAGAATAAATGAAAAATATAAAATAATATAAATATATGTACACTGCAAACTGCCCTAGTGCTATATAGATCTTAAGGCTTTCACGGCCGGCGTTGCATGTAGAATATACTGCTTCCGGGCTGTTTGTTCGTGGTCCATCGGAAACTTGTATTCCAGACGTTTCGTCGATCACTGCGGTCGACATCTTCAGTGGTATACGTCGGGACGCCATCGAGTGCGGAGAACCTTCGTCGGCGGCGAACTCGGTGCGACTGATGTAAAGGCCCAAGTCACTGGCGTATTTATAGGCGCAGTTGGAGGGAGCAAACGACGTGATCGCTCCTGATTGGTTGAGAGCTGCGCAACCGATGCGCTCGATCCTGATTGGTCGAGGCTAAGCAAGGGGGATACCGGGGATGGTGGCGGCTTCGTCATGTTTGAATTGTGATGACGCGCGGCTCTCAGTGCTGGATACCAATCTTTTTGGAGATGAAAACCTTCGTTTTATCTATTAAAATTATTGGGATGCTTGACTATTTCGATGGCTTCTCGACATACCCGTGGGAAGAATTGTGAAGTGGTGGCTAGAACCTTCGTGTTCTGAAATTTGATGGTATGATTACCATCCTCCTGGGTGTGTTCCGCAACCGCTGACTTGTCGAAGTGGCCGAGGCGGCAATTTCGTTCATGTTCAACTTCTACATGGAATTCTTCGAAGAAGCCGCTCTTGAACGAGCGCAGTATATTATACATGCCCTAGTGTTGTTCACTGATTCTCTCCATCCAATGGTTGCCTGTAAGAGATTGCCCTGTGCGATAAGGCCGCCAATTGTATGTCACAAAATTGTACCAACTTTATGTTTCTGTAATACTGTTCTTGTGTACATACAATAAAGAGATATATTATTATGCCGATGGGGGAGGCCTATGTTCAGCAGTGGACTTCCTACGACTGATATGATGATGATGATTATTATTCCCTTTATTGCATTTAAAATACATTATAAATTATATTTTTAAATACAATATATAGAATATAAAAAAAACAAATATATTTAAAAATTAAAAAATAGTGGCCCACCGGCATCGGGTACAGGGACCAAGATACCAGTGGTTAGGGCTCCAGAGAGAGGAACCTCCTCACAATACGTGCCGTGTCGAGGAGTACCGCCTTCTGCATCAAGCCCTTGATCCAACTGCCTAACGCGAGCCTATTTAGATGTTGGTCGAGGCTCTTGGCAATCAGTCCGTGAACGGATACGACTATCGGAACAATAATTGCTGAATCCACATCCACACATTGGACTTGGCTCACGAGATTGTCGACATGAGTCGACAATCTCGTGAGCCAAGTCAAAATATTTTATTTGTTTGTCTTTTTAGGCTTTCACGATATTGTCATCATGGGGGATGGTGATGTCAACTATTATTGCGAGTCGCTCTGATCGATCAATCACCACTATATCAGGCTTATTGGCTACAATAGTCCTGTCAGTGATGATTGATCGATCCCAGTTGTCCCAGTGACACGACCATTATCAAGAACTGGGTTGGGCACATACCTGTAATACGGTACCTCCGAATCTACAAGATCATATTTCAGCACAAGTTGCTGATGAACGATTCTGGCCACTTGGTTGTGTCTATGTAAATACTCTCCGTTGGCAAGACAAGAACAACCAGAGATAATATGTCTTAGGGATTCTCCAGGACGATGACAGGATTCTCCAGGACGATGACACGCCCAACATGTGTCAATCGTACCGTCCCTAAGGATATACTTCCGATATTTATTCGTCATGACAACTTCATCTGTAATTGCACAGACAAAACCTTCGGTTTCTCCAAAGAGGTCACCGAAGCGTAGTCAGAACACTGATGCCTTTATATCAACGTCGGGCCCATTTAAGGCCCGATAAAAGCGTCCATGCAGCTCTTTGCTCTTCCATATTTCCTTGCGATCAGCGATGCTAAGTATTGCCGGTTTGTGCCAGTTCTCTTTAGCCGTCCGTTTAGTCAGTCCGTTGTCTATTGCCACTAAATCTCGGTGCACACCCACGTCAACGTGTAGAAAATATTCCCTAAGGTTGCATATCTCACTTTTGTGGAGAGTCTTGGCGTTTAAAAACCCGCGACCTCCACACTTCCGTGGGATATACAACCTCATTACTGATGAGCGTGGGTGGTGCATACGATTTGCAGTTAGCAATGTACGGACTTTCCTATCCAGGGCATCTAATTCGGTCTGAGTCCATCTTAGTATGCCAAACGAGTATACTAAGACTGGCATGACCCAGCCGTTGTAGGCTCGTACCTTGTTACCGCCCGATAAAAGACTCTTCAGTACTTTTTTCAGGCGCCCAAGGAAACGATCCCGCAACGTCTGTTTCGTGGCAGCCTCAGTAATACCTAACGCGTGTGACATACCAAGATATTTATAGGTTTCAGTTGCCGAGAGATATTTCAGTTGTGTAGAATCTGCAAGTTCAATTCTTTCAGATTCCACAACCGGGTGGGGTTGTGGAATCTGAAAGAATTGTACTTTTAGATTCTTAACATGCATGACTGCACATTTGTCTACACCAAACTCTATTCTGATAGAATTAATATTATTATTTCCTTTATTAAATTTTAAATACATATAAATTATATTTTTTAATACATTCTATATATAAAAAGAACAAATATGTATGACGTATTTTCCATACAACCGTTCATCGCCATCAGCATCATACACGTATACATTGACTTCTAACCATAAGCAGATCTACAAAATTTCATGACTCTAACTTTGAAAATTACGGACTTCCATACAACCGTCCATCCCTCATTTGTGGTAAGATCAAGAGTATGATAAAATACAAAATTTGCCTTTTGATAAGTTGTCCTTATGAGAAGTTGTCAATCTAAGAAGTTGCCCTTCTCCAAGGTTTACCGCAATTCTGTATGATTCTTTCGTTATTATTATGAAATGCTGATAGGTTGTGAAGTACTTGATGTCAATAACTAAAGACATGATTTAAACATTAACTATCTTTTTTATACAAATAATAATATATACTGACAGCTTTCTCCCTCCGGGGTGAGCAAAGACAACAGTCCACCGTCTACTTCTCTCACATAGCTACTGAACGCTACTTACACTTAGCTAGTATCGAATAATATTAAACTACATAACATAACATAAACTCACGCCTATATCCCCGAAGGGGTAGGCAGAGTGCTAGCACCCACATTTCACCAGTTTATGTTTAGGTCCCAATGTAATAGGTGGCGAGCCTATTGCCATTAACCGGGCACTTATAAGCCTGCGATAAATACACACATAACTTCGAAAAGCATCGAAAAGTCATTGGTGTGTGCCATGGTAAAACCTGGGATCGAACCCGAGACCTCGTCTCAGCAGTCCATTACCCATACCACTAGGCTATCGCGGTGGTAATATTAAACTGTACCGGATGAAAGATGAAAACTGATAAGTACTAGCGATAAAATAGATAAGGAGTCCACGCGGTGGCGGCCAAAGTCCGCCGGTAACCCTGGGGTTATCCTTTCGAGGGCTTACCCAGGGTGCCCGGCAATGAACACTTGGGGAGGACACCGTGTGTTTTTAGTCGGTCCGATTCCGATGTGCCCACCCCATCGTCGGCACCGATGGGGTGAAGCCCGCGGGTGTTTCCATATGTAAAAAAAGGAGTCCATGTTTCAAACGATTCATCTTTAAACCGTATTACTTCATAAAAAAATAAGGTACTCAACTGGTCACACTTTTTTTTAACCTCTGTCTCACCTGGTAAGTGATGATGTGATCTGAGATAAAACACGTTTCACTCGGGTCTTGACGATTCCCAGGATATAACGATGATGTGATCTGAGATAAAACACGTTTCACTCGGGTCTTGACGATTCCCAGGATATAACTTTCCATAAACACAGACTTAGGCGTGGAGTTCCACTCCTTAGCTGTAGCATAATAAATGTATCGCCAAAACGGTTTGTACGTATGAGTGGAGTGCCGTAAGATCTTATTAATTATTAAAGAATAGATTGATATTTCTACATTTAACACTCATTTAAATGATTTTAGGTACAGAACAAAGCCCTAGCAGTAGTTGTCGGAGTGCGGTTAGATCTTTGTCTACAAATAGCAGTCTCAGTTCTTCATGCAGCAGTAAGTAGATCACTTTACGGCGGTTGGTATTTATTTTTAAATTTAAGATTACCGTGAAAACTAAGTTATATAAGCCAAAGAGCATGAGCAGTTTTATGGTTTTTAAATGATAATTTTCTAAATATAATATCCAATTTTGATAAATTTATAAAATATTAGATGATTAGTAGATATTATTTTCTTTTAGATTTTGACGATTTAGTAAGAGATAATGATTATGAGATGATTACACATAAATGCAACGATAGTAGTAATGAAGACGCAAACATTACTCAACTGGAATTAAAAAATACAAAACAATCCATTGAAAATCAGTTAACTCATTTATGGAAGAAGATACCAGTTTACTTTACACCGGTAAACCTTAACATCATAGGTCATACAGATGTTCAGAATAACATTCAGGAAAATACAACATCACCCGCGGCTCTCGAAGCTTTACCTATGATATCAGAGAATAATGATCCGCCAACTCCAACTAAAAAAGGAAGAAAAAGGGAGAAAAATGAAGCTACTTGGAAGATAAATATCGCCAAACGGTTGCGTAACCTAGGAAAGCCGTACGAGTCCAGCAAAACTAAAAGAATAATATCGGAACGTCGAATGAAAGAACCCTGTAAAGATACATGCAAATATAAGTGTGGAACTAAAATAACAGAATTTCAAAGGAAGGCATTAAATGAAGGTTATTGGGAATTGGGAAGTATAGAAAAACAATGGATTTTTATAGCGAACTCGGTTGAGACAGTTTTACCTAAATATCGTTACATTAAAATGAATTCTGATAGAAATCTTAGCGAACCCAAGCAACCACGTACCAAAAACAATGCGTTTTTTTTTACTATTGCTGGCGATAAGATCAGAGTATGTAAACGGTTCTTTGCTAATACTTTAGGAATAAATTATAGACCCATAGAAACTGCTTTGCAAAAGAAAAACAAGTTTACTAACATATCTACTATGAAAGATAACAGAGGTAGCCATGGAAATCACTTGAAAGTTAACGAAAGAATTAAGACCGATATTAGACAGTTTATTGAAGACATACCCAAAATCGAGTCTCATTATACCAGAGCAAACTTAAAAAGTCACTATATAAATGCAAGCAAGACAGTGACTGATCTTCATAGGGATTATGTAGAACAGTGCAAAAATAACAACATCTCTTTTGGTAATTACACAATGTTTTATCGCATATTCAAGCAAGACTTCAATATTTCTTTCTTCACATAAAAAAAGGATTTGTGTCAACCACAGAACTAATAATAAGAGGCATAGAAATATGTTGCGAAATAGACGCGCGAGGCGCCTGTTAGTTTATAAAGACACACATTCGCCTCGCTCTATCTATTTTATAAACTCCATAGAATTGTCAAATATGTCATTGTAAATTGCTTGTTAAAGTTCGATGAACAAGGCAAACAGCACCGTTGAGAAGTCGCAATGAATTGAAACATTTTACCGTTTTGAATAATATGCATATTCCCTATTATTATGTGCACCTATATGTGGTAAATACATTTTGTGAAATTGCTAAGAATGTCAAAATTATTATTTTTAACCTTAAGCATAATAAGGATTGATAATTTTAACTAGTTATGAACAATTTAATTTTGTGTGGTTTTTTTTGTGTGTGGAATTTTTGAGGTTGTAAGGGTCATTACCTGAAACTTCAGCGTTTGCCATAAATAGATGGAATAGTGTGCAGTTGTACGTACACTTACGACTAATCGCTCAAAATTCGTGTCACCACCTATTCTTAAATAAGCCTTACTTCGGAGCAATTTAAAGTACATACTATTGAATGTGAGGACGGCCTCTGTGGCGTAGCGGTTGTGCATTCCACTGCTACGACATGGGGCGGGGGTCCGATTCCCGCTCAGTGCAAATATTTGTATGCATGAATATGTCTATTTGCATTGGTCTGGGTGTTTCTATGTTTATTATGAACCTATGTATTTACAAAAAATTATATAAGTATGTTTATACGCATTCTGGAACCCATAACACAAGCTAGTTAAAGTATGCTTACTTTGGGTCTAGAAAGTGCTGTGTAGAATGTAGAATATTTATTTATTTATTGTAATACTTTGATGTAGGAGCAAATTATATAATTTACTTTTAGTAGTTGAAAGACTGTTTTTTTAATGTTAAAAAGAGTAAAGTTACTATTGTTATGTTAAAGTTGAAAACATAAATAAAGATTTGTTTAAAACGGCAATGAGTTATATTCACTTAATTCTCATAACGTGAAACTTAACTTCATATAAAATGTGTTACATAGTAATACTACTTTGTATTTTTACCACATTTTTCTTAGTTTCACTTCGTGTGTGTGTTTCTGTGTGTTCCCTATGAAGCCAAAAATTTACACTTAATTTTCGACCACTTCTGATCACCCTAAAGCTCTGAATTTTTTTATGTAGGCTAATGTCACATTACATTTTCATATTTAATCATCAGAAATAGTCAGTAGTTAATAAAAAAAACACTTTAAAAACCACGTATTCAACACTAAAAAAAGTGGCCAAGTGTCGGACTCGCCCATTAAGGGTTCCGAGCAGCAAGTAACATAATAATGTTTTTTTTTTAATTTGTATATTTGAGTTGATTGAATGAAAGGTAAATTGCAGTTTACGATTTATGACATATTAAAAAAAAACTACTTACTAGATCTCGTTGAAACCAATTATCGTTGGAAGTTTACATGGTAATGTACATCATATATTTTTTTTAGTTTTATCATTCTCTTATTTTAGAAGTTACACATTTTACCACTTTGGAAGTGTTTCTCGCGCAAACTATTCAGTTTAGAAAAAAATTATATACGAAACCTCAATATCATTTTTGAGGACCTATCCATAGATACCACACACGTATGGGTTTGATGAAAAAAAAATTTTTGAGTTTCAGTTCTAAGTATGGGGACCCCCAAAATTTATTGTTTTTTTTCTATATTTGTATGAAAATCTTAATGCGGTTCACAGAATAAATCTACTTACCTAGTTTCAACAGAAAAAAGTGGCTGTGACATACGGACGGACAGACAGACAGACATGACGAATCTATAAGGGTTCCGTTTTTTGCCATTTGGCAACGGAACCCTAAAAACTTGGGGTGGGCGCTTTAATCCTTTAATGTATCGTTTTCCTTAGATATTCAATAATTTAAAAATTTCAAAGCGCCCGCCCCACGTTTTTTAGTGTTGCAAACGTGATTCTTAAAAAGTTTTTTTTATTTATTTTTTATTATTTTCAAGAACACTGTGATACGAGTTCCTAGGTTTATTTCAAATTCATTTGTCTCCTTTCTTTTAATGAGTAAGTAAATATATTTACAAATCTTAGTGTTACAAAATATTCAATTGTAGACAAAATAAATTCACAGAACATGTTAAGCAACTATTCTCAAAAAAATATATAAGTATAATATTTCAAAACTTCCAAATACATATTCTGAAAAATTGTTTTTTTTTTGTTTGATCACATTGTAGTAACACATAGGCGATATATACTTATTAAGTATTTAAATAAGTACATTTCACTCCAGAATCGTCGTTCGATGCTGACAGCGATTATGAATATTTTCTAATTGACACTGAAGACAAACCCCAGACAACAGAAGATGAAGATAGTAGTGATAATGAAAGCGATACACTAATGTGTGGTGATAAATTTAAATCATTTAAGCAATTAAAAAATAGAATAGACAAATATCAAGCCTCAACTAACTGTGTATTTTATCGAAGAGATTCTGTTACTATTGAGAAAAGTAGAAAGAAAGGTATAAAAAAACCCATCAAGGCATCTTTAAAATATTATAATTTAAAATATACGTGTACACATGGAGGCAGAAATATAAAACCGTCTGAAGGAAAGGTTACGCAAATTGTTCAAAACCAATGTCAGGCGTCTATTAAAATTGGGGTTAGCAAGGATGGTCAATTTCTCGTAGTAAAGGAAATAAAGGACCTGCATAATCATGACGTAAGCAAGCACCGTCACTATTCTCGAAAAAGATTGAGTAAGCAAAATGCAAAACGGCCAACAACTGAATATATACCTAAAGTTAAAATAGATGTTAATAATTCAGAAGTAAATGAAGCCTGTAAATATATATCTTTAATCGATTAGGATGATTAAGATACAGATTATATTTTTATTTTAGTGGATATTTCAATTGTTGAGTCGTCTGTATATTCCTTTCTAAGATTAAGACCATTATCTTAACACTCTCGATGTAGCAACTTAAATTCACACCGATTCATTTTGGTGTAGGTTTGATGACAATATTTATGGTTGCATTTACATCCATATTATGTATTAAATGGTGTAGCAGTGTAAATAATATATATTTTACTGTAAATTTTATGATATATATCAATAATATAGAAATTATTGACATAACCATGTATAATAAACTGGGGCTTTTTGAGAAATAAGATTTGTTAGAAACTGCAAGGAAAATTCAAATATATATATGGTTTGCTAATCAGATACTTCTGATTAGATTAGATTCTACGGACCTAAAGTGTGAATGTAGAGCACTCTACTTACAGACTATGGTCACTTACTAAAATTCGCTACATGTCGATTAACATTTAAACCAGAGGAATTTGTTAGCGTCTCTGAGGTTATAAATAAGGCGGCAGCACACAGGGCAAACAAAATTTGACAGATGACATTCTATCGGCACAACTGAAAAAAAAACGGCGTTCTGTGCTCAACTATGTACGCCACTCTGAAAAAGTCCTTAAAGAGATATATAGTTGGCCAAAATTTTTGTCAATATTAGAAGGCGATCACAATCCAGCAATACCCCCCCAACAAACACCTTATGTTGATTACGTATCATTTTACTTAAAGTTGTTTCAACTATTTTCAACATAACTACGATCATATGGCATGCTGTTTGAAATACATACAGTCGTTTACAGACGGTGGTCGATGGTCGTTTAGATATTTCGTCATCTATATGATGAATATCTAAAGGTCAACTCACCTACGGTTTATTTAATAATGGTTGATTGAAATAATGGAGATTCACCTACTGTAGCGTTATCAGTGGTCAATATTTGTAGGCTAAATAAGTAAGACACAAAAAAAAAACTAACATGTCATCAAGTTGATGAACCGCCTCTACACGGCCAAGTGATTCAAATTTAGGGCAAAATAGAATGAAATCAACTGGAGTGGTGCGGAGCGAACACGGGTAGATTATGTTAGGTTAGATTAGAATATTAACCATTATCGCGCTGAGGCGAGTGAATGGAGCGAGCTTGCCATAGTAGCGGCCGCCGACTGCCAGATCTCCTCTATTGTTGTTGAATCAAGTGTGATTCCCCACCATTTATTTTGACTTTATCATAAGTTGTTGAACTTTCATTTGGGGTGTGTAATAAACCGTAGGCGAGTCGTCCAATAAAACATAGTTGGAATATCCGATCTCAAAAAGTCATTAGATGAATCGTTCGTTAGTGCAATTGATTTCAGTTTAATCGAAATTAGGTGAATAGAACAGTAGTCGAGTCAACCAATATGCGTTATGTACATTATCTAAACCAACCACCGCAGTTATGTTGAAAATAGTTAAATGTAGTTTTAATGATACATATCCCCTTATGCTAACTAGTCACATACACCTAGTTATACTTCAATGGGTATGATTTGGGTAGCGTATAATTATCTTCATATTAACATGTAAGTTTCCACAATTAAAAATATCAATATTATTTATGAAGAATGTAGTTTTACTCAGAAATGCGTTAACCTTTATTCATATATCGTTATAAATAAGTGGTTTCAGTTCAACTCAATTCAATCTGTTTTTAATAAAACTTTAAGTTCGTGTTGATCAATTTCATTGTCGAATTATTTACCATTAGTTTTTGATATATAAAATTAGAATGAATAATAAATTGAAGTGGTAATTCGCCAAATAATTTTCAGTAACTTTTGGTCGATCTCAGAGAGGAGGAATGCTTCTTATCTTCAAGAGTTACTCTTACAGCTTACAAAACAACAAGAATGAAATAGCTCAGTGGAGATGTACTATGGTACAGCCTGGCACGGCCAAGAGATGCACGGCAAAACTGTTCACGAGCATGAAGTATGAAGTGCTCGATCATTCTGGTAACCATAACCACATGAAACCAAAGTTTGTTAAGAGGAATAATGTTTTAGTTAGAGCATATTATTAAATTTGGAAACAATACTATCAAGTTATCAGAGGAAAAGGCAACCTACTCGTATTATAAGAATTTGAGAATAGGAAAGTCAAAGCAATCGAATTATGTTATCAGTTACTTATTGTTATTATCAAAGTCAAAGTCAAAAATCATTTGTTCTGTGTAGAACATTATAACGGCGCTTACAAAACGTCAATAAAATAAACCAATGTTTAGCAAATGTATCACTAGTTCGAAACGCGACCCTGTCCTGAGAAGGCTCCGGCAAGAAACTTAGCGGGCCGTTTTTTTTGGTCCATTTACAAACATGTTTACTTAATCTGATTACAATATTTTATTTGAGTAGCATAGTGAGAGAGCAAACTGAAAAAAAATGAAACTATTATTTCGAACACAATAAATTTTCGAAAATATACTGAGACACTACAGATAGAATGTTTATTTCTTAAAAAATTTCATTGAGGGAGATTGCCTGCACAACCCGCTTTTGCAAAACAAAGATTGTGTTTAAATCTTGTGTCATGATAAGCTAAAATTACTGAATTTAGTATCTTTGATAAATATTTTACCAACTTATTATTGTATCATTAATATTTATATTTAAAAAACTTTAGAGTCTCATAAAATGGGATATTTTACTGTGTTGCTGAATTTATAAGTAGAAAATAAGACCAATTATATTGGAACTGATAAAGTTATATAGTTTTAAACAAATGTTTATTTAACTGTTATTGATATTATATACGTGTTGTTTGCAATTGAAATGTTCATCATACCTTTTCGAGAGCCCATGGTGTTGCTAACTAAACTTTAATTTGTCCTATCCTAATCAAATCTGTCAATATGAAAGTTACTCATGCATTGCTGTATTACAGGAAGATTTCTGTGGACGAAGAGAGGTGGCAAACACCCTCTGCTTCTCCTCGGCGGATACACATACAGTTATCAAAAACAGAACGCAGATGGAAGAGTATCATGGTACTGCTCTAGAAGATTAAAAGGTTGCAGGGCTGCCGCAATAAGCATTGGGACCCGAGCATTCACCCACAAGCCTCACGACCACCCTCCACCGGTTCCCCATTGGATGGCATAAAATTTTATGTCACAATTTAGTATCGTAAACTTTCATTTTTCGTAACGATCATAACGCATAACAATCATTCGGCATAAATAGTAAGGCATAATTGTTCCAGCATAACTTTATAAACAGATTATGCTAAAGCGTAACATTATAATCGCTTAACAATATTAAAGCATAATATTATAAACTCATAATGATACTGTAGCACATACAGTGACGTTCAATCAATCAATCAATTAGCCTATTGCAGTCCACTGTTGGACATAGGCCTCTCCCATTTTACGCCATAGCACCCGATCCTCCGCCTTGCGCATCCAGTCTATCCCAGCTACCTTTTTCAGGTCGTCCGTCCATCTTGCTGGGGGACGTCCTACCTTCTGTTTACCGATTCGTGGTCTCCACTATAGGATTCGTTTGCTCCATCGGCCATCGGTCCTTCGGCAGATGTGGCTAGCCCATTGCCACTTTAGCTTGCTTATTCTGCGAGCTATGTCGGTGACTTTAGTTCTTTGTCGGATGGCCTCATTTCGAATTTTATCCTTCAAAGAAACCCCAAGCATAGCTCGCTCCATAGCCCGCGGCGCGACTTTCAAGTCGTGGACTAGCCTCACTGTCAGTGTCCACGTCTCGGCACCGTAAGTCATGACAGGTAGGATGCACTGGTCGAACACCTTTGTTTTTAGGCATTGCGGTAAAGGGGAGGAGAAAAGCCGGCGTAGTTTGCCAAATGCTGCCAAATGCTAATTGGAGTCTTTTGGTGACTTCTTTCTCGAAGTTGTTTCTACCGAGCTGGATAACCTGCCCAAGGTAGACATACTGTTGAACAACTTCGAGTGTCGACCCTTCGACGGCAATCGGTCTCGGTGTGGTATGTTCGTTGAACATAACCTTGGTTTTGTCAAAGTTCACACCAAGACCGACGCGTCGAGAGGCTCCATTTAGGCTGTGCAGCATCTCGCCCAGCTGCTCCAGCGACTCCGCAACTATGACGATGTCGTCGGCGAACCGAAGATGCGAGATGTACTCGCCGTTTATGTTTATACCCCGCCCAGTCCAATCCAGAGTCTTAAAGACGTCCTCCAGCGCGTTGGTGAATAGTTTGGGGGATATAACATCCCCCTGTCTCACTCCACGCTGTAGGCTTATGGGGTTCGTATTCTGGTCTTGGAGCTGGACGGACATAGTGGCGGTCTCATATAGGCATCTCAGCACTTCGATGTACCGCCAATCAACACGACACCGTTGCAGAGCATCCAGAACTGCCCAGGTCTCGATGGAGTCGAAGGCTTTCTCGTAGTCCACAAAAGCCATACACAGTGGCTGATTGTACTCGTGGGTCTTTTGTATAATCTGCCGAACAATATGGATGTGGTCCACGGTACTGTAGCCTTTTCGAAACCCGGCTTGCTCCGGTAGCTGGAAGTCGTTGAGCTTGCTTGCAAGACGATTCGTGACGACTCTCGAGAACAGCTTGTAGACATGACTCAGGAGTGAGATGGGTCTGTAATTCTTTAGCAAGCCCTTATCACTTTTTTCAAGAACAGTACCACCGCACTGCCGCTCCATGCCCTAGGTGTTAAGCCTTGCTGGATGACGGAATTAAAAAGGCTCGCTAGCTCTTTGAGCACTGGGACCCCACCTGCTTTTAGGAGCTCAGTAGTAATTCCGTCATCGCCAGGGCACCTGTTGTTCTTTGTTTGCTTGAGAGCCGCCTCTATCTCGCACTGCTCGACATCGGGTATTTCCTCGGTGGAATGGCGCGTAAGTGGGGCTCTGTGATCTTCATCGCTGTGTCCCGTCGGTTTAGTTTTTCCGTGATGCATACAGCTGTCCATAGAACTTCTCGACCTCTTCGAGAATCTCGAACCTTGAGGTCATGGTTCTGCCATCCTCAGTTTTAAGTTTCGTCAGATGGGGCCTCCCCAACTGCTGAGCGAACACTTTCGACCCCCTATTTCGCTCAATCGCATCCTGTATGATGCGAGTGTTGGAGTGTCGGGTCGCGTCGTATCAGCTTTTTGATTTTTTGGTTTAAGGCTCTCCCATCCGACGAAAACGCCTGAGTTGAGGGCTCATCACACCTCTTCCTCATAAGTTCGAGAGTCTCAGGAGAGAGTTTGGACTCTAGCTGTTTGCGTTTTCCGGGAAACAACTTTCGGGACACTTCCTGCAGAGTTTTGACCACTGTGTCGGTTTTCTCATCAATGCTGCTAGTGGTTTCCAACATTGCAAAACGATTTTGAAGTTCCAGTTGAAACTTTTCGGACCCTAGAGCTACTTGGAGCGGCGTAGGTCGGAGAGTAGACCGTATCATTCGGAATCTTTCAGCCTTAAGGTTGATATTTAGAGAGCCTCTGACAAGTCTGTGATCACTTCCGGTATTGAACCTGTTAATCACGGAGACATCTCTAAATATGTGCTTACTGTCCGTAATGAAAAAGTCTATCTCGTTCCTTACCACGGAATGCCGGCTTTGCCAAGTCCACTTCCTATGGGGCTTCTCCTTAAAGAAAGTATTCATTAAGAAGAGTCCCTGGGATTCGAGAAAGTTGACTAGCATTTGCCCCCTGTGATTTCTGCGCCCCACTCCATAGGGTCCGATACGCGTTTCGCCGCGTTCTTGTACTCCCACTTTGGCATTGAAGTCCCCCATAACAACGCTGTAGGTGGCCTTGGCGGTATGATTAGTTGCATTGACAATGTCCTCATACACGGCCTCGGCGGTTTCATCGGGGTGAGTTGAGGTCGGCGCATATACCTGTATCACCTTCAGGGAACGCCTGTTAGTAATTTTTAAGACAAGGTACGCTACCCGGTTCGACACACTACCGACTTCAACAACGCTGCTAATGAGGTCCTTTTTGACCAGAAAACCGACACCTCCCTGGGAGAGCTGATCACCTTCTCTGAAGTAGAATAAGTCGCCTGACTCAAGGGTTATCGTGTCCTCCCCCTGTCTTCGGATCTCGGACAACCCCAATATATGCCAGTTTATGCGACCCAGTTCGGCGAGATGATGGTCCAGCCGAAGGGTACTGCAGTTGTACGCTGCCAGCTGTAGTTTTTGTTGGTAGCCTCCCGTAACCCGGAGATTCTTAGCACCCCCCTGCCCCGCCGTTACCGCGACCGCTACCGTAGTCGGGAATAGCGGGACCACCGGGAACTGGGGGCCTTTTGTTGTGGCTTCTTATCATAGGTTATAGGTTTAGGTTTTAGCCTACTACTACCACGCTGGCCAGACGGGTTGGTAGAGGGTTTAGATTCGAGTTTTCCTTCTCTTAGGTCAATTCGACCTTGGTAGAATATCAGCCTGAAGCAGCAACACCTCTCCCTAGGAAAGGAGAGGAGTTGCCGCTTCCGTTGCCCAGGGTGCACCACAGGGAGGTTTTCTAGCATACACCCCAGGGTTGGTACAGTGACGTTACATACGTTATAACGTCCATTAACATAGAGACATAAAACGTGTGTTAAAAAGAACTTGACGGAGCCCCGCTGCGGGGCTCCTATTTCTGAGTGGTTGAAAAAAAAAATAACCACGAAGGTTAAGATGGGAATGGAAATTCTAACTTCGCTTCGCAGCCACTTTATCCTTCTAACCTATCCACCATCTATCTGAGTCAGACTGCTCTGAGTCGAGGTGTTAATCCTGATACTCGTATCAACAGTCATTAAAAACACATCTATTATTCTTAGCGAAGGTATCACACTAATGTTTACGATGTTAAAAAAACTTGATGGAGCCCCGATGCGCGGGGCTCCTATTTCTGTGTGGTTAAAAAAATAACCACGAAGGTTATCTATTCTAACTCAATTTATCCGAGTCAGTGTGACATACCATATTTTGAAATTTACATGTTGCAAACTGAACTTAAAGTTTATGCGATTTAAAATTAGACCATTAAATATTAGTCTAAATGATAGTTACGCCTAAAGAAACAGTCTGCCATAATATCGTTATGCCAAAGTATTGTTATGCCTTTAAATTTTTATGTTGTTATTCTAAATGCTAATGCCAAACCTGTTATGTTAAAGTAAATTAGAACAAAAAAAGTTATGCGTTCGAAGGGGATCCCCCCTCCACCAAAATTACCCGACAATGTGGGAGAAAAACAGTTTAACTCTTCGCCATTTTCTTTAGACATAGTATAAGAATCATCAACTTATTGCTTTTTCTGAATATTTAATTAACAGTCTAAACTCAACGCATACAATACCTCATTGCAAGAATAAACCCGAACTCGAAAATGCCTTACTGGTCCTGTGGTAATAATATTTGTGATTGTAAATGAATTTTATTGAGTTAAATCAGCATTTTGTCCTGTAAATGGCAATACACTATCGGGGAACATATTGCCGGCTACTTTTTCATGGGTTGTATATTTACAGTGGTATCCCTTAGTTACCCACGGGATTAAGTAAGCAGTACTAGATAGGGAAGTTGATAGCTGAATTTGCCGTCGCAAAACACATGTACATCATGATGAGGTGCAAAGCTATCTAATAAGAGTTCACCCGTATTCAAATACAAATATTTTACCTTGAACTCCATCAGACATAATAAAATATTCAAATAAGAAATGAATGTTGAAGAAAGCAATTTGATATCGCATCGTGGCAAATGCCACACTATTTTTGTATAGTTATTACCGATGTAGTATTAGCGAGGAAATTACTTGTTATATAGGCGGTATTAGCACGTTTCGCAATAACAATTATGTTTTGTGTAATTCATGTATGCAAATAATACAAACTAATAGACGAAATATTTTTACTTAAACCTAATCGCCGAAGCTGGGCGAGATGTAAATAAGGGTTCGTACATTATAGCATAAAAACCTGTCAAGTGCTAGTCAGAATCACTGACTGAAGGTTCCATACAAAACTGGATTGAGGCACATACTTATTATTGTTAGACAACTGAAGTTATCTACCAATATAGCTCGCAAAATAAGCAAACCAAAATGACCATGGACTGGCCACATCTGCCGAAAGACCAAGTGCGCAAACGAGTCCTAAAGATGAGACCGTGAATTGAAAAATGAATGATGGGGTGTTTCCAGCCAGATATCCTTACTTGAAAAAGGTAGCTAGGGTACTCTAGATGCCGAAGGCAGAGAATAGTGTGCTATGGCGCATGTCCACCAGTAAACCGCATTAGGCTACAATTGATTAATTGTAATAAGTTTTTAATCTCATTTTGAGCTTCTTACTTGTGCTATAAGACCTTACTTCTTGCCATATTAGACTAAGAAGTTTGATTTATGCAGCTTCAGCTGCTTAAAGAGATTACTGACCTGAGTATTTGATATAAATTAAAACCCTCTATTCCCAAACATTTTTTGCCACATAATGATATCAAATTAGGTAAACATACAAAAACAGCTTGGTAGAATAGAAATTCTATTAAAATAAGATGAAATATATCTGCCATTGCAGAAAACTTTGAAATCGACAGATTTTTTTGTTTACACTTAGTGCCAAGCTTGCACTGGCTTGCTAGCGTTAGTAGCAAATGTTACAAACTAATTCATTCAGCAAAGGTCTCAATATAGCATAATGCATTTGTTATAATTAAAATGAAGTAAGCGGTAGTTGTAGTGTTTCTACTTGATGAATATGTATTAAATGCATAAAATTTTAAGATAATTAGTATGCCAACTTTGCCTACAAATTGGGGAAATTACACACCCAGGACGAACAGAACAAAACTTGAACAAGGCGCACATAGCAGTATTTGCGTGTAAAATCTGGGCAAAATTATTTAATGACTTATCTAATAATGAAACATGGTAATATGATTTAAAATAATGTTTAATGAGTACAAAAGTATAAAAATCGCAAAAAAAAAAAAAATCGACTTCAGTTCTTCAAATTATTTCATTCTCGTTTTCTTTTGTAAAAAAATACTCTTCAATTGCGGTTTTGGCTGGCTTGAGCATAAATAAGGATCGGAAGTTGGTAACAATCTGTAGGCAACGAAAATCAAAATAGCAAGTTATTACTGAATTTAGTATACCATCCTAAACATAATATTAATTGTAAAATAACGGATTGCCAAGATTTAATTACATACAATTAACTTTAAATCTCGCAGATTTTTTAAACACATAAATGAAATATAAAGTACTTAATTATTATGTTTAAATAAAAAATTAAATAATTTCATATTAAACAACTAGTTTTTCCACTGTTTATGACATCAACGTACATTTCAACTCCAATGCATTTAAAATATTAAACGCCGAGAGAATATACATGCAGTTTAGAATTCCACTAGGTTCCGAATGCTTATAAGTACCTAAAAGGGCTACTATCGGAGGTACTATGTCCCTTTTTCGATGGACCGGTTACTAAGCTGCAAAAATGTGTGGATTGGATTTTATATCCACACATTTTTGCAGCTTTTATTTAACTTCGCAAATTCGACTTCGGGCCGACTTTTCCATCAAAATACATACACAATCCTATATGCGGCGCTAGTCCTTTCTGGGGGTAAACATGAATTTTAGTAACCCATAGCGACTCTTGGTAGTTCAATTAGTAGTCAAAAAGGAAGTCTCGTCCTGGATGGATGGATAACTTCAGTAATATATAATATATAATATAATTACAGTACATTTTTTATTTAATTACATATGGTCTAATGCCATCGAAACTGTTGTGTGATATTGTGTTGTATTTAACATACATGATTTAGTGAATTACCTCGCAAAAGTTAAAACCTAGAAGTACGTTAGATAACAATAATTCGATTTGCATTAAAGGACTACGAAAAGAAACAGAAATCTTAATCTTAATCTTTGAGATTCGAGTTACGCAGCAGTAATATAGTATAATCCTCATGATATTTTATTATTGACTGTCTGCTTTAATTGGCTGAATAATTGTTTATTATACTGTGATGAATTGTTTTTTTTTGGCATTTTTTATTCTTTTTCAATTTAATTATTGAATAAAGATTGCTTTATTATGAATAAAATGTCGAATGTTGTCTTCCTATAAACGTTGGAATTTTTAAATTATAGTTTATTATTATTATGGATACTCTTAAAAAGTATACCTATCGGAAATCTGAAATTGATATTTCTTCTCTGGTATGCCACAAGGTCCGATTTCAGGGCCCTATTATTTTGATGAGTCTTATCGAATGAATTAATAAAGATGTTTGATTATATATCATACAGGAAAAATACTTACCGTTTCAATTATGTTGATTTTGATATCATCATCATATCATGACTAATTACAGCTATTAGTAATTTTATTCTTATGTAGCTGTAATTACAAAGTGGTTCAAATTAGAAGTAAATTGCTGTGAATAACCTTGTTACAAGAATTTAATGTTCCTAATGTGCAACGTAATCTATGTTTTCAACAGATACGTTAAATTTGTACTTTTTACATTCATTTATACACAGTACATTTTATAAGACTGACTCAATTCGTTAAACTAAGCAATTTTGTGACATTTATTGTGGAGTTGCAAATACAATTTTTCATTTTTTTTTTCAATTAAAATTGAGGCTCATATAACATAACATAACATGTGACTTATCTGCCAAGTCAAAAATACTCCTCCATAAAAAAGGCTGCTAGTAACCTAGTGATATTCCTGTTTTACAAAATTTCGTATTTATTAGTACTTTAGCTAGATTAGGTGATATGTTATTGGATATTTCTAGTAAGTTATCAGTTATTTTAGCATCAACATTTATCGGTTGATATTTCTGATAATGTACCTTAGATATATTTGTTCCTAGTACCTATATACTAAATTTTAAGAATCATTTACGACTATTTATTTTCATAATACTTCATAGCATGATAACTGTAATTTTATTATAATGATATCAATGATATTTTAATAAAATGTAGATTTCATCAAAATAAAGGCATTGTAAGCTTTGAAAATTAAATTTGATTCATATAATTTTTATTTTATTGTTCCTAGCAATACTGAGGGTATTTTCAAAAAACTTTTCCTCTGAACTATAATTTAATTTACAGGAGTTCTTATTCCATCAGGCAAGGGCAAGCATCCCCTACTACTTTATAGGGCTCACACTTTCGCATTCAAGGTGCGGTCATCATCAGGAGTTCTTTGGCATTGTTCTAGGAGAACCAGAACCGGCTGCAAGGCTTTCGTCAGGACTTTACCAGATCAAATGCACACGATCATTTCAACTTACGAAGAACACTGTCATAATCCTAGGCAAGCAAAATGGGTTGCAAATTAAGAAGAATTTGATGGTTATGACCTCATACTGTATCTGTAAAAGACTCAAGAGACCTGCGTTTTCGTGTCTCTTGAGTCTATTTGACCAATGAAATGAATCGTTTCGACACGTGACAGATCATTCTGCCCGCGAGACACGAGTCTCACTTTGCTCGGCATACTGCGGGATCCTTGGGGATTTACTTCCTAGAGCATAACCCCCCTATATATATATATATATATATATATATGCTCTAGGTAATTGAATCCCCCTTGCAATAAGCTCTTTTGGCGGAACTTTTTTGATTCCGTCATAGAGCCCCGTTAAGGTGGTACCCGAGAGGTTTCCATACGATAAGAAACAGACAAAAATAGGTATGCTACTGGTGGAGCTAAACTCAGTTTGTTTTGTTTTTTAGGCATGCAAAAAATATATTAACTTTAACGAGGCAAACATGACATTAAATTTGTCATTGACATTAAAAAGGCAAAAAGTAAAGATTAGAAGTATATAATGATTTACTTTTAAAATAAGTTTTAATTATTATAATATATATAATAATTAACTTTTATAAAATTATAATTGATTTTATTCCACTCTAAATCGTAATAGATACGAGTGTGTGGTGTTAGTTAATTATGTGGTATAAACATATAAGTTAGTCCAAAATTATACTATAAGAATGATTGCTATTATTTTTGAGTAAT
Source organism: Cybosia mesomella (assembly GCA_946251805.1). Lineage (NCBI taxonomy): Eukaryota > Metazoa > Arthropoda > Insecta > Lepidoptera > Erebidae > Cybosia > Cybosia mesomella. Next base: position 6,690,160 of record OX276400.1, read on the forward strand.
GAAATACAACGATGTAATTAGACCAGGCTAGTCGACCTAGGGTTATCCTTTCGAGGGCTTACCCGGGGCGCCCGGCAATGGACACTTGGGCATTTTTGTTTTTTTTTGCATTGGCATTGGACTCAGTTTGTTTTGTTTTTTAGGCGTGCAAAAAATATATTAACTTTAACGAGTGGCGTTATGAAATTAAAAAGGCAAAAAGTAAAGATTAGAAGTATAGAATGATTTACTTTTAAAATAAGTTAACTTTTATAAAATTATAATTGATTTTATTCCACTCTAAATCGTAATAGATACGAGTGTGTGGTGTTAGTTAATTATGTGGTATAACATATTAGTTAGTCCAAAATTATACTATAAGAATGATTGCTATTATTTTTGAGTAATGAAATACAACGATGTAATTAGACCAGGCTTGTCGACCTGGGGTTATCCTTTCGAGGGCTTACCCGGGGCGCCCGGCAATGGACACTTGGGCAGGACACCGTGCGGTTTTAGTCGCACGACATAACCGCCCCCGCTGGCCGGCGGGAGGGTATCCGAAGGGATTTCCGTAAGTAAAAAAAAAAAAGGAATGTAAGTAATTTTCCTATTAGATTTAAAATTGATTTTAAAGATGTTTATTTTGGTATATTTGTTTAGTCCCAAATATTCCGGATATTTGGGACTAATAAGCGTCACGTCTGCGCTCTGTTATCGCACTTGCGTCGTCGTTCGATAGTTTCGATGGACTTTTACTAGAAGTGTAGGCACTAAAAGTGCGACCAGTTCAGGCTGTTTGATCTGAGATCTGTTGAAATACATATCCATTAATTTAATTAATTATGTGTTGTGTTTTAAGTAATTAAGTAGTCAATATAATGACAATACTTATCTCATATCTACTATAAGAAATCGAAAAGAAATTATATTTTAGTTTTAAACTCTAGGCTGCTATTTTCTTTAAGAATTCGTTGTTACGATAGTATTTGTAACGACAATTTGTTAATATTTTTTTAGAAAATGTCAATAAAATTATATTTAAGAAATTAAGAGTAATTTATTTTTCTTACTGGTTTTTAAGATAGCCAACAAAAGTTGTATTCAACACCAATTACGAACTATGGCGAAGTACCTACCAGAATAGAAGCAGTATTTATATTATATTCATATTGTTTTCTTCTAGAAATTCAATATTTATCAACGGGGAAGAAATACCCCATTATGGTAGTTAAGAAACAAGTATACAAAAGAGTTAAAAAGTTTCAAAGTGGTAAGGTGCTCTGGCGATGTGTGAGGATCCACAAGGGGTGTAGCGCCGCCTTCCGCCTCTACAACGATAACATAATGGACTTAAAAGATGACCACAACCACCCTCCCCCAAAAAGGAGGACGAGCACCGGACGATGGATTTTTACCCAAAGCTAGTTTTGTTTTTATAAATAAACGTATTGTGATTATAATTGTATTTTAACAATGTTCATTTTTGAATAAAAAGTGATGGCTGTCGGAGCTGGTAGCCTCACGCTGCTCACTCTCATCATCATCTTTGTGTTGTTAGTCCCGATCTTATCCGAGGCCTTCACCTCGGAGTCCGGGGTCGGTCCATGGTAGTGAGAGACCATTGGTACACAAATTTCATCTACGACACCAGATATCACCAGAAGAATGAATCTAAATAGCTCTTCAGACCTCGCTGTATCTTTACTTCAGTTCCGTTCACGACTGATGGAATACGATGATTACTTGATCGGAACCAGTTCCGTACAAGTAATTAAAAAGCCTTGTATGGAACCAGTTATGAAATTCCGGTTCTGTAGACGGCCGAACGGAGCTAGCTACCACCGTATTACCTGTATCAATGATAGGGCTACAGAGGCCCTTAACGTGTATAAGTAAAAATTAGTAAAATGTTATCCATAATGTAATTAATCTCGTGCTTCCCGGGAAAAAACATGTAAAAAAACTGTCATACGTGCCTATAGATGATTCACTTCAGAAATGACAAAAGTTAAAAGCAGCAAACTTTTTTCCCCGGGTTCGGCGTGCGTCCAAAAGTTGGCAACATATCGGTTATAGCGGAATTCTTCCGTTTCAATCATTCACGTAAACGGGGGAATTCCGCAATAACCGATGTACAAGTACAATGACAAATCACGGATAGCAATATTTACGTGTATTTACGCGTTTTATTTCATTTCGGTTCAAACGAATACATTGCAATAAAATACAATCTTGTTCTTTCGATTATTTATTTGCTAATTTTTTTCTATTTTTTTTGTTACAAAATAATTGGTTAATAATTTTGATTTGTGAAAATAATGAGTGAAAGGAAAAGAGATTATGCCATTGGAGTTAGGAAAACAAAAAGTAAATATAATAATTTTATTTAATGCACGCATTTAGGTAGATTTCGATGAAATCGATCTACCTATTGGTTTCTTGACTATTGTCGAATTTAAAAAAAAAATCTTCATAGGAGGTCTACTTATGACCCCCTGAGTCCGAAATGACCACTGGTTAAAAAGTTTATATATATACGTTCTGTATACTAAGTATCGGGAATTTGTCAATAAAACAAAAAATACAAATTATTCATCTAAATTTATTTTATCGCCTTCAAAGTAGGCCCCGTCGCTTGCAATACAACATCTCCACCGCTTCACCCAGTCTTCCATACATTTTTCATAGGCTATTTGCGGTATGGCCTTTAGCTCATTCAGCGAAATTTCTTTTATGGCTTCTATCGACTCAAAACGTTTTCCTCGAAGTGGTAATTTTAACTTGGGAAATAAAAAAAAGTCAGACGGAGCCATATCAGGTGAATACGGTGCTTGGTCGAGAACTTTTGTTGAATTTTTCACTAAAAACTCTTTCACTATAATGGCTGTGTGTGATGGTGCATTATCATGGTGCAGCATCCATGAGTTGTGTCGCCACAAATCTGGACGTTTTCGGCGGATACTCTCACGCAAACGCTTCATGACGCCTATATAATATTCTTTATTCACTGTTTCTCCCTCTGGAAGGAATTCGGAGTGAACCACACCACGGTAGTAAAAAAAAACTGTCAGCATCACCTTGATTTTGGAGCGGTTTTTGGGTTTCGGCTCGTTTTCGAGATGCCATTCTCAAGACTGTTGGCTTGTTTGTATGTCATACTCATAAACCCATGTCTCGTCGCCAGTAATTATACGTTTCATAAAGGTCGGATCCGTAGAAGCTCGGGAAACCATGTCTTCAGCGACATGCTTTCGCTGCGCTTTTTGAACAAAATTGAGCTCTTTCTTCTAGTTCTAGTTCTAGTCGAGCGGCGACGCGTTTCATGCCTAAAATGTCAAGGAGAATATTGTGGACGGACTTAAAAGATATGTTCACCTCACTAGCCAACTCTCTCAGACTCATACGTCGATTTTCGAGCACTAGCTTCTTGATTCTGTCGATGTTTTCTTTGGTCGTAGCGGTTGAAGGTCTACCAGAACGAGGCAAGTCTACTACTACTTCTCGGCCTTCTTTAAAAGCCTTATACCATTCATAAGCCCTTGTTTTCGATATACACGATTCGCCGTAGGTATTTCGCAACATTTTTTGTGATTCACCACATGAAATATCATTCGAAACACAAAATTTAAGGCACACTCTTTGTTCAACAATATTTTCCATTGTAAAAATCGCCGAGGACTCAAAACTATGGCCAACAAAAAGTGTAGTTTAAAACAAATTGAATGACAGATCCCGCTCAAATTTTGCACGCTAAATCAGTACAGTGCTACCAACATGCAGTAAAAAAATTAGAACGACCTCTTTTACGCGGGTCTTTTTATTGACATATTCCCGATACTTTTTACACAGAGTAGTATATATATGTATGTATGGTTCCACTTCCCAAAATTTGCGACACTCACGGTCGCATTTTTGCCCCGATCGCTTTCAAACTGCGGTCAAAAATTGCTTGGGTGTAAACTTAGTTTAAGTTCGTGAACGGGTGGAATCCGGCCTAAGGGGACGGTAGGGCTTCACTTTTTGTGAAATCAGTTTTTCCTCAAAATTTCACGTTCCATGAAAGATATTCGAACCGTTCTAATTTTATCCCATAGTATACATGAATACCAACAACTTTTACTTATAAGCCTATAAGATTAAAACTTTAACTAAAAGTGGAGGGGGGAAAAACCAAAATTTTTCGGGAAAAAAATCATAACTTCTAACCGGTGAACATTCTTGCAGTCGGAAACATTTTTAATCGATAGGCCATTTTTAAGTCTAAAATAAATGTCTGAAAAGTTTTTCGCTAAAAGTTACCGTTTTCGAGAAAAAAAAATTAAACATGTTAAAAATGCGCTCGGCGTGGGTCATAGAAGAAGCATAGGTCATAGAGGAGCAAAAAAATATTTTTGCTTCACGAAATCTACCTGTGCTGTCCCCCTTGCGGGAACGGATTTTTTTTTGTCTTTTGTTAGAAATCTTTACCCTTTATTTGGCCCCACAACTAATTTTGATACATGGCACGTTATGCGACTGCTAAATACTCAGGGAAGGTGCTCTGGTACTGCTTCACTAAGGAGAAGGGTTGCAAAGTGACGATTTACACTGCTGAGGGCAAAGTTTGTGAAACTAGTTTGGAAGCTTAAGATACCATGATCCTCCGAAGTACATTGTTGCAAAGAATGGGATATGGATAAAACTTAATGACTAAATGTGTCTAATATAGGTATGCGATATTTGGGGCCGAAGCCAATCTTACCTGCAAGCTAGTATACCTGCTGATTGCTCGACGGCAATCACTTCCGTAAAAGCTAAAATAAACCAATGCCCGGTTTCTGAGGTTACCAGTTAACGTCGCATTAGCTATTAATTCGATAAAGTTATGTATTCGATAAACCTCAGTTAACCAACAAAGGATTATACAACAATTGAACCGATAGTCAGTTTCTAATTTTGCCGCTAGGTGAATCTGTTTAAGAAGTCAAATATAAAATTGATTATAGCGTTTGAATTTATTAATATTATCTTTATATGGGATGGTATGCGTTATTGCCTTGGAAGTTGGGTAGGCCTTTGGTATGGGACGCAACGTGCGTCGACACCCTTGCGCCTTCACACCTTCCAAGCACAGCGGGTTGTGCCGACGCTGCTGCTGCATCTGCAGAAAGCCTCAAACTGCGTAAATACTCCAACCTAGTAGGGGATTATGTTTTTGAGCCGTTTGGGGTTGAGACGTTGGGGTCATGGGGTCCAAGTGCCCGTTTTGTCTACAATAATTTGGCAAAGCGGCTGATCGACGCTACACGTGACCAGAAGGCTGGACTTTATCTTGCACTAAGAATTAGCATTGCCATTCAACGAGACAATGCTGCCAGTCTTCTGGAAACTGTTATTAAAAACATTAATTTGTTATATCTCAAAGGGCAGCGTTTTCGTTGAAAGCCCACGGACGTCTTATTTTTTCCGACGCCTCCACCAAATATCATTATATTTTAGCCAATGTATACAAAAACTTAACAAATGATATACTAAAACCTTTCTCGAGAACCACTCTATCCATTGGTGAAAAAACAGCATGAAAATCGGTGCAGTAGTTCATGAGTTTATCGGGAACAGACACAGACGCGGCGGAGGACTTCGTTATATAATATGTTTCTTTTCTTTTTTTTTTCTTTTTATATACCTATGAATAAGAGTGTATATATAAGAGTATAAATAAAAAAAGTAAGTATAAACGCCGTCATAGTTCAATCTTTAAACTTCAAACTAGCTTTCACTTATGTTCACCCCGCTCGCCGTGCTCCGTGGTATTTCAATGTTTAGTCCTCCTCAGCTCAATTCATACCGGGCAAGAAACACCCTCTTCTGATGTATAACAAGTTTACATATAAGAGGCAGAAAGAGTCTAAATATCCAGGGAAGGTGCTCTGGTACTGCTTCAACAGGCCGAAGGGTTGTAAAGCGACGATCTACACTGCTAAGGGCAAAGTTTGCAAAATCAGCCTACAAGCTGAACATAACCATACTCCTCCGAAGTACTTTGTTGCAAAGAATGGGATATGGGTAAAAATTAATGACTAAATATTTCTTCCATAAAGGGTGTATACTTTATAGGGTTCACCTGCAACCCGGTACACACCTGATAATTGACGGACGAGACTCTAGCGCAGGGTTTCCTCCGGGGTCAGAAGAGGTCAGACTACCGTCGCTTCTGTAAAAACAAAAAATAAACCAAATTGTGGCGAGGAGAGCGGCCCCTTTTTTTTTCGTGCGGAAATCCCTTCGGATACCCCCCCGCCGGCCAGCAGGGGCGGTTATGTCGGGCTTGAACCGACTAAAACCGCACGCCGTCTCGGGTCTACAGACGCCGGGGTGTAAGGTTGCCCATAGAGCATATCCCTCGCACCCCGACTGCCCCTGGGCCATCTCCGGTTTCGAGATGGCCCCCTGGGGTTTGGGAACCACGGTGTCCCCGTCTTGCCCCGGTTTGGGGGAGGGGCGCTAGTCGCCCCACCGTCCCGGCCTGCTTCTGCTGGGGTGACAGGCGGCCTCACCTGCCACACCCAGGCCTGCGCTCATGGAGGACGGAGGTCGTTAAGCGACCTCCGGCGCCTGAGTCGCCATCTCCTTCGCGAGCATTACATACTCGCTGAAGGAGGTGGCGGCGGCCTACGCACTCGCGCTCTGCACCATTGCCGCAATCATGCTGCCGAGCGAGAGGACACCCACCCCGATGGCTGCCACGAGGTCACGCCTCGGCGCCTCCCACGCCGGGCAGTCCGCCAGCGTGTACAGCCCTGAGTCCTCGCTCGCGTCGCAGTGATGACACTCAGGCGTTGGCTCCTTCTTGATCCGATGCAGGTCGTCCCCGAAGCACCCCTTCCCGGAGATCATCTGCGTCAGTCGGTACGAGAGGCTTCCGTGTCGCCTCTCTAGCCAATCCTCCATGATGGGCCTTGCCGCCGCTATTGCGGCGTGCCCTAGGAGAACGGACCCTTTGCACCTTTTTGGCACTCAGATGAGTTTGATTATTATGTGTTGAATACGTTCACTGCCATTATTATCATAATTCTTTTTAAATATATCTACGCTTCACGCAAACGATATGAGACGATTGTAAATATTAAATTACTTTAACTTTTATACATAGTTTTTAATACACCAATGCATTATGTTACAAAAATATGTAACTACGTTTCACAAAATACCTGCAAAAAACTTGTGATTATTTTTGCAGTGTTCTTCAGAACTTCAGCCAGGGGAACTCGTCATCTCATTGTGGATGGGTATTCATTCATCTGCAGAACTTATTGTTTACATCACATCAAAAAGACCTGGAAATGCGCGACTCACGCAGGATGCACAGCTAAGGTTCATACAATAGAAGATGAAATAATCAACATAAAAAATGATCATAATCACCCAGTCGCACTGAAATGGAATTTATTTCGTCTGCCATCGTATTGTAATCTTTTTGATTGATGTTTTAATTTTGAAATAAATTATTGTTGTCTATTTTAGAATCTTTATTCTTCCAAAGGTACCTTAATGCGTATGAGCGCGTATAGACAGTCAATATATATTGTGATTCAATATCGCGATCCAGTCTCGTGGTACATGAATAGATATAGGCACGAATCTCGTTTGTACAACAATTTTGTGTCAATATTATCAATATATATTGACAGGATCGCGATATTTAATAGATATAGAGTAATTAAAATGTAGCTTTTTTGTGCTTAGATCATTAGGATCGACAACTGTTTGACATCATATTATTGACTGAATTTTATTATGATTTTGGACCCCAAGCAGCTGTGTCTGCCTAGTCAGTATACATGAATGAAGGATATCGCGTTTGTACAACAATTTTGTGTCAATATTATCAATATATATTGACAGGATCGCGATATTTAATAGATATAGAGTAATTAAAATGTAGCTTTTTTGTGCTTAGATCATTACGATCGACAACTGTTTGACATCATATTATTGACTGAATTTTATTATGATTTTGGACCCCAAGCAGCTGTGTCTGCCTAGTCAGTATACATGAATGAAGGATATCGGATGTTGATAATTCATATCCTACTAATAATATAAATGTGATAATTTTGATTTGAGTGAAGATGTTTGGATGTTTATTACTTAATCTAGCTGAAATTTGGTACAGGGATACATTATAGTCTGGAATAACAGCTACTTTTATCCCTGGAATAGGTTCCCACGGGGTTGTGAACGGGATCAGTATTTCACGCTGGTAACAGCCAGTTTTATATAGAAATGAACTGGTATATAACGTAATTCTAATTGAAGGCGACTGCGGCAAGCTGCCAAGACCAAGTGGACTCCAAACGTTAAACAAACACTATTAAAGAAATAAAAATTAAATTCCAAATTAAAAAAATCCCCGAGATAGCTAAAAACACTGCCGACTAATTCACCTTACAATAAAAAAAAAAAACAAAATCAAAATCGGTTCGTACGTTCAAAAGCTACGATGCCACAGACAGACACGCATACAGACACGTCAAACTTATAACACCCGTCGTTTCTGCGTCGGGAGTTAAAAATACATATTATTCTCATGTTTTCAGAAAAAATCTAAGAGTGTTCAACTAACTAGTACGGTGCTTAAAGCTTAGTAAAAGGTCTTATCTTGGGTCCGAAACCAGGTAAATCTTGACCCCAAAATACATGTTTTATTACTTCGGGCCACCAACCAGGTGGACACCGAAGTCTTAAAATCACGCAAAAAAAATCAAAATCTTACACCCACTTTTTATCACTTTTCTCGACGTTTCACATGATTCTAAGTCTAATTAAGCAAAAAAAATTTTTGTGTCGGTCTGTCTGTTGGTCTGGATGTCTGGATGTCTGTTTACGCAATAACTCAAGAACCACTTATCCGATTTAAAAAATTCTTTCGCCAATCATCTTGTTTGGTTAATGGGAAGAACTAATTAGATTTTGGGGTTTGTAAGTTCAAGGTTTCGGGTACCTTTTTTTTTTTCGTGCCGAAATCCCTTCGGATACCCCCCCGCCGGCCAGCGGGGGCGGTTATGTCGGGCTTGAACCGACTAAAACCGCACGCCGTCTCGGGTCTACAGAAACCTACCATACAAATTGTCCCTAAAAATAAGTTTGGCCCGAAGTTTGACAATCACTGTGTGATTTCCGCCCCACTAGATTTATACTATTGTAGTTAGTTGACCATTGATGGAATATAAATGTCGATTTAGCAATATCTTAGCAAAGTAAGTAAGTAACTGATCCTGATCATTCACAGGAAGGATCCAATTCTCAGTATCCCAACGAGGCGGAGCCATAATGCACATAGGGAAATACAGCTATAACAAAAAGAGTTTGACAGCTGGCGACAAGGTGACCTGGTACTGCACATCTTACTATGGGAATCCACCGTGCAAGGCCAAAGTCCACACCGTAGGCAATCAAATTCTAAGTCTATTAGGGCATCATACACATTAGTACGAGTTATTATTGCTTGGCAAGTTCATGCGTGACACTCCCATGATGAAATGAGCGAGCGGGACGGCGCTCGGGTTACCACGTCCCACGCGCACGTTTCTCCACCCCCCCCCCCCCCCCCTCCATGGGAGTGTAACGTTGGAACCACTTCCTGACGTCAGATTGGACTCACAATTGGCATACTTGCGTATCTTCGGTGAAAATGCGATAATATGCTGGCTGATGATGGAGTTGGAAGGTGCTTATAGAAACTCCTGAATTAAACAAGATAAACCAATCCAGTTTGGGCTCATTTTTTTTTTATTCATTTATTTCACATTTAAATAACAATACAAGTTTTATGGCATAGCAGCATTCCTTTAAACCACGAAGGTTTGTATCGTATGCTGTAGATACTTAAATCTAGATTGACACGATTTCATTTGTTTTGTCTTGGCAAATACTCTGATGCTACGTGATATGCAGGGTCTGAAGATGGAGACGGTAGGTGGTCATAGGAACTTGGAACTAAACAAGATAATCCCTTCATTATTGGACTCATTTGATTTGTCTTGTTATGCACTTATTAGAAAGCTTGTTTAAAAGAAAAGTGTTGTTAAATTCATAATTTTTATTTTCGTTATTTTGGCATAAATAAACATTGATTATAACAAAACTGTGTTGCTTGTTGGATCGATAAATTAGTTCTTATCTTACGAATTATATCGCCGGATTTAGGATTTTTGAAATACGTGTTTCTTTGTGTTCGTCAGACGAGTTGATGAAATTCGAAAGATGCATCAATACCTACTTGAGTTTCGTTAAATTATACCTGAAATATAAGATTTTGGGGGTGTGTGAGACCCCACCAAGATCTTTAGAGCTCAAGCCGACCTGCCCTGCAAACCGGTAAACCAGCTAATTAACGAATGAAGCATTGATGCAGGCTTTCTTCTCCAAGTTGGGAGTTAGACGGCAGTCACTTCCATAAAAAGCCAATTACCCAAAATATTAAGGAGTGGGAGAGCAGAACCCGGGCCCCAAGTGTTAACTTTGGAAGCAACCGGAATTGACGCTCACATAATGATAAAAGCTTAATATTTTGGATTAGGTTGAATGTAGAAGTAATAACAAGGCACATACAGAACATACAGTTGGTACGTCCATACCAAAGAAGATTAGCCAAATTGACCTTATTTTGATTCTGCGTTCAAAAGGGTCCCCGACCTTGAAGAAGCATTTTATCCATTCCCTACTTTATCAATTTTATGCACGAGTAAAAACCTTAATCGGTATTATAACGAATTTAGATATGTCTGCAGTATGTAAAACAAGTTAAAACTTAATGGTTTGCTTCCAGGTACTAGTGACGTATATTCTCCAGGCCATATATATTCTACAATGAAGGGGGGCCAGGTGCTGATTCTCAATGGTTACAGATTCCACAGGGAATATGGAAACGAGATGAGGAGTTACTGGCGATGCTCTAAAAGAGCCACTTACCGTTGTAAATGTAATGTAAGAATTATTAACGGCAGAATGTTAGTTTCTAATCAACATACTCATACTACTGTGTTATAAAACTCTGTATGTGGTGGATTATACAACAATTATGGAATTTTGAGACACATCTACACTAAAAAAAAAACTACCCGCGAAACGAATTGATTGTTTTTAACCCTGGGGCCACACTAACGGGAAACGTTAATGACCATTATCGCGATAAGTACTGCACTAATAACTAACGCGTTAATGTTAAATGCGGTACTTATCGCGTATATATTGCCGACGAGTTATCGCCTAAAGTCTAATGGCAATGTGAATGCCGTTGTCTATTTTTTTTTTAAAGAATATTAACAACCAAAATTACTAATATTCGCCCTAACCTAAGCTGAATTGCTTGTGTTAGGAGTGGGTTCACGTCGGTAGTGTAATGACCAGGATTCGTACCCAGGACCTCTCGATCGTAGGGTCGACTTTACCGACGCTTAATTCGTGGTTACACCTTCGCTAAGCGTCCATTATCGCGATAATTAACGGCATTTCCCGTAAGTGTGGCCCCAGCATTAAGAAGTCAACACCTCGCCGCGCCGTGACGAATTCAATAATTCCGTGCAGTCACAATTTGATGCCTGCAACTATCCTAACACACTATACAAATCACAATTACATACGCTCAAATAATGGAATCTACCAGAATATGGCACTACTCTGTCAAGGGTATAATGATAAAGGAAGCCGTATATAGGATATTCGGGAATATGATTGTTAATAATGGAAATAGGTATTAAATAACTTCAGATTTGGTCATTCTTACTATACACCGAGATTTTATAGTCGTTTTGGAACGAAATATTTTGGGCACAGTTTCGATAACATTGAAGCCTGGAGGTATTTATTTGAAAAACAAGTATATTTTTTTATAAAATGTCAAAATTTCACGTAATACGCTTACTACGTTAAAGTATGAACGAATAGTGGAGTACCTAAGTGGTAAATATCCTCTTATAATCACCTGTTACACCGCGCCAGGCGGCGCATCTTATACCTATTACTGCGCAGTTATGAACAAGGACGAACCTTCATTCATTAAAAACTGTCAATGAATTACCGAAGCGCTAATTATGTTTCTATTCGAACGAGTGAAAAAGATTATAGAAAAGGCAACTTTTTTATTATAACCGGTATAGCAATTTGGACATCTCAAAATGCTACCATAGATTATTCCGAGTAACCCCCTTTCGGGTCCAAAACGACTATAAAGTCAGCGTGTATACTCAGTTCATCTGAAGAAAGGCCTTGTAGTCCTTGTGATCACACCAAGAAGTCTCTCTGCTCGTTATTTATACATCGATAAACCCTGAGAGTTCTCGGTTATAGTAGGTATTTAGATACTTGAAAGTTATTATAGTAACTTTTACACGTAAATTCTTACCCATAGTTCTGGATGGTATCCTTTCCTGTTCATTACCTACGAAGATAGGTGGAAAAGTGTTATGAGTAACCCATCAATGAACTTATCCTTTTGTCGTAGTTGTAAACCCTTTTACCCAAGGTAAATGAACGATTTGATGTACAAAGCACTTTGCTTTAAAACTTCAATTGTTTTTAAACTTTGTTTCCACTATGGAGATATAAATAGTCACGAGTAATAAATTCCTTGCAATTGAGTAAAAATAAAGAGGTAAATATGTATGTTAAAAATTGTCCTTGAAACAAGAGTAATTATGAAATATTTCAGATTTAATCGTTTATTGCTTAGAGTATACGTAAGCAAGTTATAGAGCGCGCGTAAGAGTATTTGTACACTTTGCAAAGTGTAAGCAGATGTGTTATTTATACATCTGTGAATGTAATAGTTGAATAGTACTGCGCAATTACCGATGACGTCTCGATATTGTCAATCAGGTTTTCGCTGGGACGAGGCCTCGCATGCACTTTTAAAATATTCGGACTTTTTTAATATTTTTACACAGAATTTAATTTCCAGAAAAAAGTAAGTTTTCTAGCTGAATAGATAAGATGGATTATGATGATTTAACAGAATCCTTTTTTTTATATATCTAATGTCCAGACACACTTATTTTATTATAGCATAGATAAGGAAGTCAAAGGTCAATGGCATTCCCATCAACCCGCAACATTAGTAGTAATTGCAATAATAAAAAGTAAAATAAAAGTTTATTTTTTATAATTGTTTTTTTTTTATAATAAATATTCTAGGACAAATTACACAAACGACAAACGATATATTAAAAAATAATAAATAATAGGTTAAAATAATTAGTAAACAAATAAGGACAAACCTCACTCATATCATCAAAATCCTTAAAGAACAATAATCAAACTCAGTATAAATACCTACAAAATAACGTAAATAAAATCTACCCATAAATTAAAAAATCCTCTAATCACTTTCATCATTCACAGGTCATCTGACTACTAACTGCTATTTTACTTATCACTAATTAAAGGGAGGATGCAAGCCCCGTTCACATCTTGAGTAATTACTAAAAAATCTGTGTTTTAATAGCAAATAGCCGAAAATACCGATGAACAAGTTGAATTCCTGAGACGAGCTCAGCCGAATACAAGGGATTTTCGATTTTGCGATTTATTTATTTTTTTGCGTTTTTTTGCGATTTTTTCTTTATCTTGCAATGTTTCACCCCAGCACGAATCTATTACCGAAAACAGCAACTCGATAGCTCATCTCCTTCATACCCAAAACCGTGACAGAAAATTAGCAACGACGACGTCGACGACGACAACTCGATAGCAATAAGCCCTATTGCTAAAGAAAATCCCTAAAAATGACATTATTCTTCTTATTTTGCTTCCTTGAATCATTTCTACAACTGGGCACTGCACATTTCACCATAATTGCTACAGATATGAATAAATAGCAGTGAGAGAACCAAATAAGTGCGCGTAACCACGAGTGATTAATAGCGGCATCGTTGCAATTTTTCGTCTGTTTAGACCGGTGCTTACAGTTTATACTTGCTTACGCGGGCTCTATAGCTTGCTGATGTATACTCTAAGGTGTATTGGTGGTGTACTATTTTAATTTCTGCTGCCGATTAAGAGGAATCTAGAGAATTAATTTATTAAAATGTACAATATGAGCCTCAGGCTACGTCATTATAAATATTAAAATTGCACTCAATAGTGTACCCTTGACCACATTTAATAATAATTTGTACTGTAATTTTACAAAAATCATCTTAATTTAAACTTTATAAAATGTTTTTGATTCAATAAAATATTTAAAAAAAAAAAAATATTTCACAGCATGCTTTAGCATCCTTTGTTGTTTTTTTTTTTAATTTGTAGTCTTTATAAGGCGATACTCATAGTTATTTAGTAGTAATACCATTAAATGATTATATTAATATTATGTTTGATTTCTCAGGTACAGTAAAAGGCATCGAGAATTTAAACATAAATGATGTTGCCACTGAAATAGAAGTGGACAATCTTTCCGATGATGATGTCATAGAAGTGGTGAGAGACGAAGCTCCTATAGAAATTCTGTCTGACGGTGAAGAACTTGAACTAGAGAAAGGGAAAAAAATCCAACAAAACAACTTATTGGACAACATAGTGGAAAACTTTAGTTTTACATCACTTTCCTCTGAAAGACAACCTGCAGTAATGGTTAGTTGTGAATCACATGATAATACAATAGATCCATTCCTGAATACCGAAACTATTTTCAGTGATCCTCTTAGTAGTCTTACACTGCCGACGCTTGAACATGTACACTTAACTCGTGTTGCTGCCGAGGAAGTGAAATCGAATCAAGACGATAATGACGAAAATCATTACGTTAATGTAACTGACTTGGACCAGCCCGATAGATATCCGGCTGGTCCAAACCCATTTGCTCTAGGATGGAGACCAATGGGTTGTGTTCACACTAGTGATAATAATATAGGGCAAAACACAGACTTGATAACAACCACAGAAAATATTGCAGAACAAGCATTAAAACCAGATGCTAGAAATGAAGAGGTCAATACTTCAGTTGTTGGCTCTTCACTTATTGATACTTCAGTTGTTGGCACTTCAGTTGTTGGCACTTCAGTTGTTGACACTTCAGTTGTTGGCACTTCAGTTGTTGGCACTTCAGTTGTTGGCACTTCAGTTGTTGACACTTCAGTTGTTGGTCCTTCAGCTGTTGGCACTTCAGATGTTGATCGCCCAGCTGATGAGAAACTAGATGGTAATCAAGTTCCTGAAGATGAAACTATTGAGAATGTTATTGTAGGTAAATAATATAATGCTTGTTTTTGTTGTATTTTATTAACTTGTATCACATGTAGCTAATCTGTTATAATTAAATAGTTTGATTCTACTGAGATTTAAGAATAACAATATCATATTATTGATATAATTATTAAAATATATAAAAGAGCTCTCTGTAAACGTAGTTGCAATAAACAACTTACAATTTTACAATTGATTACGTAAAGCTAAACAAGTGCCCTGTTCTAAAACTTATAGATTATATTTAAATAGAAATACAATGACACCAATTTTATGAATATAGTGACGATTGTGTATTATTTTTGATGCTGTATCTAGACGAGGTTTCTGAACAGATGGAATCTTCTATAGTAGTAATTTAATTGGAAGTTAAGAAATTCTGTTAATCGAAATAAAAAGTAATTATTAATGAGCAGGTATTTGTTATTTTTCGCATTCATAATCCATATCTGTATTTTTTTATACTAGAGCAGGCGCTACAGGTTTACGTGTTTGCGAAATCAGAGGACCGGCAACCGGATTCCTATTCCTAAGACCCCCAAACAACTACTACAAAACACATCTTGCTGCCAAGTGTGATGGTCCCTATTCGCCCTTTCTTTTTTTTCAACTATTTCAATACTTGCAAAACGACAATATAGTCACTGATCTGATAGTCTTTAATCATTTGCCCTATAGAGCAGTTTGAAATATGAACGGCAATTCCTCTAATGCGCTAACTCTGCTTTTCTCGTTTTATTTGTAATAATTTCAGATACTAATTTATTTGATAACTAATTGCACCGCGCGGTTTTATCGTGTTACCTATATTTTTTTATCTAAATGAAATGAAATCTATGTATTGAATTCAAATTTAGTATGACATCTAGAGAATATAATTGCTATAACAGTTGAAATAATATTTATGTAATTGCTTTATGTGTGTAAAATGATTTAATGACCGCCGAAATCTATATTTATAAATACATGGAGCGCAAACCTTAAATCCATTTTTAGGAATATTGCGCACACATAGGAATATGCGATTTAACTTAAGTTATAACTTATATGAACGAGAAGTGCAGAAAGCGAATAATTTCTATATAATACGCAAAATCAAAAAAAAATGCTTTAAGTTTAAATAACCTACAACAAGCGTGCAATCTTACTAATCATGATCGTCATCATTGACCTCGACGAATTATCATAACTTCACGTCTTTCTACCTGTCTGTTTCGTAACAAAAAGATTATTGATTTTATTTTTCAGTAATTTCATTTTTATTTTAGTAGGTGACATAAATAGGCAAGTAAACGAGGTGTGGCTGAACCGGATTCCTATTTACAACCATAACGCAACATCACGTCCTTTGACTTGGGATAAATACCTCCTCGATTTGGACCCAAAATACTTAGAAAAAACTTCATAGTTCTATAAAGTGATGTTATAAAATATTTTTCAACGAGAACTAGTTGAAAACTACTAGCTAGTTTAACTGGTATAATATATATATATAGCTGTTTCCTAAATAAATGTCAGAGATTCTTTTAATCTCGTGGATAGTTTATGTATTATTGCATTAGCATTGATAATGATGTTTTAAAATTTAATTTGTACCATTTTAGTGTCCTCGCCATTGCCCCAAGAAACTGAAGATGTTTCTACATTGGAATTTGTGGCTACATCTTGCAATGTTTTTGATGAACCTCTTCTAGAAAGCAAATATTTCAATATTAAACAAAACAATGATCGGGATAAAAAGATTGATCGCTGCTCATTTAACTGTACTAATTATGATAAGTCATCCAAATGTATTAATGATAATCAAACACAATTATCAACAACAACACAGTCAATTCAACCTCTATTTTGTGTGAATACTAACAATATTACCTTGCAAAGCAACGTGAATACTCCAATACCTGGTTGCAATTTTGTGGATACTACGCAAGATACTTCATTATCCACTAATCAACCAAATAGAGATCCTACAGTTACATCAGAAAATATTACATCAACAAAAGAAAGGGTAAACCTTGTTATGCCGTTAGATAACACTAATATAAAAGCAACTTTAACTGACCTTTATTACCCTGATGTGCCTACTCCAAGAAAAAAGACTCACAAGAGGCTAAAGCGTCTAAAGCGTGAAGATAACTGGGTGGCTACAAAAAGAAAGCGTTTGTACAATAAGGGAATGGCATATACTTCTACACGAGGACACATGAAAGAAGCAAAACAAATCAAGCCAAGTTGCAACAGAAATTGTCGGTTGAACTGCAGTGAACATTTTTCTGAAGAAGCTCGTTATGAACTCTTTTTAAACTTCTGGAGTACTGGTAGCCACGTCGAACAGTGGAAAATCATTACTAAATATGTTGAACAACAAACCAAAAAGTCTGCTACAAATCTGGTAAGCGAATCTCGAAGATTGCACACATTGCATTATCATCTTCCAAAAAGTAATGCTGATATAAGTATTGCTGAAATGTTTCATGGTAAAACACCACGAACATTACAAAAAGTATGTAAAACGATGTTTTTGAATACCTTTAATATAAGTAAAGACTTTGTGTATACAGCAATACGAAAAAGTCAGAAAAGTGATGACTTCACTGATTTTACGGATGACAGAGGGCGGCATAAAAATCATAGCTGCACGATTACAAATGAAATGAAACAGAGTGTCATAGACCATCACAAATCTCTTACGCCAGTAGAGTCGTATCATGTTAGAAAATGCTCGAATCAAAAGTATCTAGATTCTTCTTTATCTTTCCCTAAAATGTTCGAATTATATTTAAATTGGTGTACGGAAAACCATATTAATAATAGAGTAAAAACAGTCAGCCAATATAGTGATATAATTAAGGGTAATATGGAGATAGGTTCGTATTTACCATAAACAAAATTGAGGCGACCTTTATCATCAGTTTAAAAATATATCAAGCCCTGCAGAGGAACATAAAGATAATTTGGATAAGCATCAAAAAGAGGAGATCTTGTTTAAGCTAAATTCATAAGTAAATCATTAGCTCTTGTTATTAAAAAAGTGGCATGCATCTTTTTTTTTGTTCATCATCTTTCGCCAATCCTATCCTAGTTGCATCTAAGCTGCACTTTGGATTCAAGGGTACTGCTTTCCGTAATTTAAGTATTTTGGCTTTTGCGGGAACGACTATGGTCTGAGAGCCCCAACCAGAGTAAAGCCAGCAAGTGTTCCAGTTAGCAGGTAAGGTTGGCTTACTGAAGATCTTTCTGAGACCTCATACATGCCTTTTCTTGACCTCCTTGATCTACGGTAGCATAGGCGACAGTAACGGGTTGCCATACTTGCCATCATATTTCTCCTTGTGATGATCAAGTTTCTGTTGCAGGCAATGATTTTGTGCTTTTAAGAAGCAAACGGGGAGCTGTAATTATGGTTTATTGTGGCTATAAATATCGTCAAAACTATAGCCGTGGCCAAAGGATGACATGGAGATGTATTAAGAAAGACAAAGGATGTAAAGCCGCAGTTGCAACATTGGGATCTCAAGTTCTGAATATTACTGGAAACCATACACACGAAGAAGATTATGAAGTGAAATACGAATAATAGAAACAAATTTATGTCATCATATCACTTTTTATAAGCTTTTATTTAGCTTCACCTGTCTCAATGTTTGTCTTCAAATCTTGCAAATTGAATTTGATCCACTTTCCGGTTACCGATTGAGCTGAAATTTTGCATTTATGTGTAAATCGCGTGACAATGCACTATTATGATGACATGGTTCTGATCTGATGGTAGAGCTGGAAGGTGGCCTTAGCAAATTCGCAATGAAACGACATAACCACCTCGAGATTGGGCTCTTTTGAATCGTCTTGACGAGTAGCTTGTTTTTCAATTGTAACCAGGGTCTGATGATGGAGCTGGAACTCGTAATGAAATGACGCAACCCCATCGAGTTTCGGCTCGTTTGGTTTTACATTTTTAGTTCTTTTTATTAACTAGAACACAATAAATACATCTATTGGTCTTTTTTAAATTTCACTTGATTTATGTTTGAATGCACTTATACGCTCAACAAATTTTATTTATTCTATACTGACATATTTTTCTTTACATTCTTAAGATTGACTTTACTTAGTGAAACTCATTGAGTAAAGCTGACGCACTTTAAATTAAATCAGTGAAATAAAAGGAAGACGTCCGATTTCTAGCGTTTCTAAAACAGTGTGCAAGTTGTCAAAGAGCGTGATCCAAAGAGAGAGACATAGACCTATACACCCTATATAGCTCCATCCCTCTCCCTATGAATCGCGGCCCAAAACTCGATCGCTTATTAGCACGTCATGGTAGCGATATTGACGAAACTGGACCAAATGCTGGGATGATGATTATTATACTGTATTTTATATTCCGGCTCTATGTTCCCCCGTAAACACGATATGGCTAGCCAAAATCAGCACTACTGATGTGTTTATTAAACTTCTCCTAAGTACATTAAAATTATAACGAAATAAAATGGCGGTTTTTACGCAGTTGGATTAAGTAACCAACTTCAAGAAAGGAGTTTAAGTATTAGTTTTTGTTATAATCACTTGTTTAGTCGTACTTCTTAGGTAAGGCTATGTCATGTCATCCATCAGTTAAATATGTTTCTAAATTATGTTTAAAAAAGTGTATGACGTTACATCTCATTGGTCTTTTAAAAGTGTTAAAATACATATTTTGATATAAATTATGTTATAAATATGCTTTTTATTTGAAACCCACATACGTTCAAGTGATGTTTCAATAACGATACTAATGTAGCAAAAAAACTACAGAAAAAAGCTAGTTGAGCTTTTCATTTAAAAACATCGGATAATTCGCGTGGGCCGGACCGAGATTGTGCGTTTAGTTCACCTAAACTTTAAAAGCTCGGCCTAAGAAGCCCTAAAGTAAATGTCAGTTAGTAGCCAATTGTATTGCCAATTGTTGATGTTTGGGGACACTTTCTCCTGATTTAACATTCCGTGGTGCCAACGAAAAAGAGGAAGGGAAAAGATCTTCCGCAAGTCAATAGGGTAGTTGACTGTCAGGTTAAATTAGAGTTTTTTTTGGTTAAACGTCAGAACGGCAAGCCTCCGAGCCTTTTTCCACAGCCTACCTTTCCTACAGCCGAACTTTTTTTAAAGAATATAATTAACCGATGTTACTTTCTGTTTTCTTGCGGAAAGCTACTGCCAGTAGAGTCGTATCATGTTAGAAAATGCTCGAATCAAAAGTATCTAGATTCTTCTTTATCTTTCCCTAAAATGTTCGAATTATATTTAGATTGGTGTACGGAAAACCATATTAATAATAGAGTAAAAACAGTCAGACAATATAGTGATATAATTAAGGGTAATATGGAGATAGGTTCGTATTTACCATAAACAAAATTGAGGCGACCTTTATCATCAGTTTAAAAATATATCAAGCCCTGCAGAGGAACATAAAGATAATTTGGATAAGCATCAAAAAGAGGAGATCTTGTTTAAGCTAAATTCATAAGTAAATTATTAGCTCTTGTTATTAAAAAAGTGGCATGCATCTTTTCTTTTGTTCATCATCTTTCGCCAATCCTATCCTAGTTGCATCTAAGCTGCACTTTGGATTCAAGGGTACTGCTTTCCGTAATTTAAGTATTTTGGCTTTTGCGGGAACGACTATGGTCTGAGAGCCCCAACCAGAGTAAAGCCAGCAAGTGTTCCAGTTAGCAGGTAAGGTTGGCTTACTGAAGATCTTTTCGAGACCTCATACATGCCTTTTCTTGACCTCCTTGATCTACGGTAGCATAGACGACAGTAACGGGTTGCCATACTTGCCATCATATTTCTCTTTGTGATGATCAAGTTTCTGTTGCAGAAAATGATTTTGTGCTTTTAAGAAGCAAACGGGGAGCTGTAATTATGGTTTATTGTGGCTATAAATATCGTCAAAACTATAGCCGTGGCCAAAGGATGACATGGAGATGTATCAAGAAAGACAAAGGATGTAAAGCCGCAGTTGCAACATTGGGATCTCAAGTTTTGAATATTCTTGGAAACCATACACACGAAGAAGATTATGAAGTGAAATACGAATAATAGAAACAAATTTATGTCATCATATCACTTTTTATAAGCTTTTATTTAGCTTCACCTGTCTCAATGTTTGTTTTCAAATCTTGCAAATTGAATTTGATCCACTTTCCGGTTACCGATTGAGCTGAAATTTTGCATTTATGTGTAAATCGCGTGACAATGCACTATTACTAATATATACTGATCTGATGGTAGAGCTGGAAGGTGGCCTTAGCAAATTCGCAATGAAACGACATAACCACCTCGAGATTGGGCTCTTTTGAATCGTCTTGACGAGTAGCTTGTTTTTCAATTGTAACCAGGGTCTGATGATGGAGCTGGAACTCGTAATGAAATGACGCAACCCCATCGAGTTTCGGCAGGTTTGGTTTTACATTTTTAGTTCTTTTTATTAACTAGAACACAATAAATGCATTTTTTGGTCTTTTTTAAATTTCACTTGATTTATGTTTGAATGCACTTATGCGCTCAACAAATTTTATTTATTCTATACTGACATATTTTTCTTTACATTCTTAAGGTTGACTTTACTTAATGAAACTCATTGAGTAAAGCTGACGCACTTTAAATTAAATCAGTTAAATAAAAGGAAGACGTCCGATTTCTAGCGTTTCTAAAACAGTGTGCAAGTTGTCAAAGAGCGTGATCCAAAGAGAGAGACATAGACCTATACACCCTATATAGCTCCATCCCTCTCCCTATGAATCGTGGCCCAAAACTCGATCGCTTATTAGCATGTCATGGTGGCGATATTGACGAAACTGGACCAAATGCTGGGATGATGATTATTATACTGTATTTTATATTCCGGCTCTATGTTCCCGCGTAAACACGATATGGCTAGCCAAAATCAGTACTGCTGATGTGTTTATTAAACTTCTCCTAAGTACATTAAAATTATAACGAAATTAAATGGCGGTTTTTACGCAGTTGGATTAAGTAACCAACTTCAAGAAAGGAATTTAAGTATTAGTTTTTGTTATAATCACTTGTTTAGTCGTACTTCTTAGGTAAGGCTGTCATGTCATCCATCAGTTAAATATGTTTCTAAATTATGTTTAAAGAAGTGTATGACGTTACATCTCATTGATCTTTTAAAAGTGTTAAAATACATATTTTGATATAAATTATGTTATAAATATGCTTTTTATTTGAAACCCATATACGTTCAAGTGATGTTTCAATAACGATACTAATGTAGCAAAAAAACTACAAAAAAAAGCTAGTTGAGCTTTTCATTTAAAAACATCGGATAATTCGCGTGGGCCGGACCGAGATTGTGCGTTTAGTTCACCTAAACTTTAAAAGCTCGGCCTAAGAAGCCCTAAAGTAAATGTCAGTTAGTAGCCAATTGTATTGCCAATTGTTGATGTTTGGAGACAATTTCTCCTGATTTAACATTCCGTGGTGCCAACGAAAAAGAGGAAGGGAAAAGATCTTCCGCAAGTCAATAGGGTAGTTGACTGTTGACTGTGTAAATTAGAGTTTTTTTTGGTTAAACGTCAGAACGGAAAGCCTCCGAGCCTTTTTCCACAGCCTACCTTTCCTACAGCCGAACTTTTTTTAAAGAATATAAGTAACCGATGTTACTTTCTGTTTTCTTGCGGAAAGCTACTACGGCGCGCCTTGGTAGCCGAAATTACTAGTAAATATTCCCCCAACAGCTAAGCTAAATTGCTTGTGGTAGGAGTTGGTTCACGTCGGTAGTGTAATGACCAGGATTCGAACCCAGGTTCTCTCGATCGTAACGCCGACTCATTAAATACTGTGTGAAATAGCATGAGTCAAAGTGATTTGAACTTCGAATGTCACCTTATGAAACTAGTTGACGTTGAAAAAAATGCAGATTTAAAAAGTTTAGAAACTCCTTCGAGGTCGAGATTAAAAGTACAACTTTTAACCTCGACCTCGAACACGAGAGCAATTTTTTTTTATGTCTCGTGCCTATCAATCGCTGTACTTGCCCATATAAGAATTACTTGGTACACTCGTGATTCAATTCTAGACTACTTCGCTAGTTCGTGATTTAACGTCAGTACTCGCAGCTAAATTAAATTTGCTCACTTGTTGGACGTATAACTAAAAACTATAGGAAACTACCTAATTATAACTATTTATTTCAAAGGATCAATTCTCTATGCTATGAATGAGTTTTTGTTTCAGATGCCAGTTTCGAGATTAAACGGACCAGCCGAGGTGCATTAAATATGATCCATAATGGCTACAAATACCACCATGACTACAGCCATGGTTTTCGTTCCACATGGAGGTGCATTAAACGACATAAAGGGTGCAAGGCAATGGCGTCCACTATGGGAACTGTACTGTTGAAGTCGACCCCGCATACCTGCAGAGAATAACTAATTCAATCAGACAACGGACTTCTGCATTTCTAAGTTTACAGTACTAAAACCAAAAGCTATGTAAAAATAGCACCTTTGATCTATTAGCTATAGTTCATTCACTGTATAGGGTGCTCAGCCAAACTCACCTGCACCTGCATCTCTGATTGACGGAAGAACCTCTGGCCGTAAAATACAAGATAAACCAATAATGCAGGAGTTGACATAAGAGAGCGGACCCCGGGCTCCAAACTACAAGCTTTGGAATCAACCGGAATCGGCATTCGGATGAGGAAGAAAAGTTTATTCACTGTATAAAAGTATTCAGACACGGAATTCAACGTATTCACTAAATAATGACATATTATTAATTTACATTGTATTTTATTAGACCTCCATTACATATGATTTCAAAATTACTAGTGACCCCGTAGGATTGTCGAAATTCGACCTTTTTTTGAGGTTGTCAGAAAGTTTAACTTCATTTCATTTCTTTTTAATTTTGTTATATACATCAGCTGTGAACATTATAAAAATATGGTCATTATCCGTTTGACATAGTATTAACTTACGTAAGTAACATGGGTGTGTGTGTTCCAAATGGATGGTAGTGTTGTGTAATGTTTTATTCATTAATGTATTGTATTTTTAGGCATCATTAAAAAAAAAACATTATAACACACAACATTTTCGTAAAAAAAGATGTAAATGTTTCCCTTCACCTATCAGACACCGTAACTTATTAATATAACTTACATTCGGGGTGCACGCCAATGGACACTTGGGAAGGACACCGTGTGGTTTTAATCGGGCCGATTCCGACACCAATCTCATCGTTGGCACAGATGGGGTGGAGCCCGTGGGGGTTCAAAAAAAAAGTATTACAAATGCCAACAGAATTTGTTTCATAAAAAACTAACTCGGCACACTTTGACGGTCTCTTTTGTAGTTTTACTTCACATTCGCATAATCACACACAACTTCAAATGCACAATTGCTTATCTAAACCAGTAGGAACTTAATGACAACTTTCATTTTAATGGGTTTCAGTTTCAGTCAGTATTTATTCTGTTAATATTATCAATCCACTAGGATCCACCGCCACGATCCACGACTAGAGCAAACAGCACTCTGGAGTTCACTGTGATGTGCAGGATTGTGATCATCACAAACTTTCACATTTGATTTCGATTCGATTTCGGATGTTTGTTATTCAATCACGCTTAAACAGGCGAACGGATCTGGCTGCCGAATAACACATAGGCTAGAATTGGTTTTCGTGGGGTTCGGGAAAAGATTTCAGAATTCCACTGTGGCGGAGCTACCACAGCTAGTATTAGATAAATATGCCCCATTTGCATAGTTGACAAGTTTTTATACGGACGGGACGGGACGGGCAGTTTTGGAAATATTGTTTCATACAAATGTATACAAAAGAGTATATTATGTCACGCAGATAAGGACGGAACGGGAACGTGGCACTCACGGGACGGCAAAACTATCGTCGCCGATGATGTTTTACACGTCCCGCCCCACGCGTAGGTACCCCTTCCCATCCGTGTTTCTGTTACGGATGCACAGTCACTCCGTTCGTTCCGGTGAGAGAAGTAGTGATGCCCTGCTGATGCAAGTGGCGAAAATGGACGACGAAAAACTAATCAAGTGTGTACGATCACATCCAGCATTATATAATTTTGCTATTCTGCCATGTAGGATTTACAGAAAATCTCCTTTTTTTTCTTTTTTTTTTAAATATCGTTACCGAAATTGCTAATAACGGCCGTAGCTGCTTCGTCATCTAGAGCTATTGCTTTAATTTGCTATTGCAATTAAAGGCAATTCTTAAATTGAAAAAATCCATCTTTCCTTGTTTAACCACACTAGCATGTTAGATCCGAGTCACGGTTCGTATGCATTTACACCTCGTTAACATTATGAGCGAGGCAGTCACGTCCCCGTCCCGTTCGCGTCCCGTCTTAGGTATTATCTCGTTACGTATGCAGCGACCTCTATAAAGCCGCTCGTAAATGATGCTGAACGTATGAACGCTTGCAGCACGCGAAGTGTCACTTGCGCGCTGCCATCTTCCAAAATAGGGGAAGCCTCCCAGTATTCTCATAAACCATATAAATGCAGCATACTAGTAATTAAAATCGATATCAAATAATGAAATAACCAAAATTACTTCCATATTGTGATAAAGTAACCAACATTGCTTTTCAGAAGGCAGTAGTTATTATCTTATCAGAAGTAAACGGGGCGGCAAAATCATGTTTCATAATGGGTACAAATATCACAAGGACTATACGCATAAAGACCGGATATCGTGGAGATGTATCAGAAGACACCACGGCTGCAAAGCTGTGGCAATTACTTTAAGAAATGTGCTGGTAAAATATACCGACCATACACACGGTGAAGAGGACTGGGTCGCCAGAAGCTGAGAATGAATGGTTACTGACTTTGCTTAGGGTTCTTATTTCACTTTCATTGAACTTGAACTATGGTTCAAGTTCAATAAAAGTGGCCCTGACCCTGGCGTCTGAAGACCCGAGATGGCGTGCGGTTATATTAAATTTGCCCCTCTTCTGAAGAATATCCTGTACAGATATACAAAATTTGCCCCTTGCTTCGAACGAAATCGTGACTACAAAATTTCTGCGCTTGGTTACGCTGAAGTAATCATGGGCATATGTTAAAAATCTCTTATGTGTTATCTCTTTATGTAACACAATAAATCAATATTTTAAAATATCGGTAAACAATGTATTATTGTTAATTTATTAGTAATTATCTCAGATGTCTTCATTCACTTGAAAACTCAAGATACGTTAATCGAATTAAATCGTTTCATATAAGTTATACCAAACAATTCAAAAATAATTGTATTATTTTTTTTGTATTCACAAAAATCTTATTATTAATAAATTTGCGAATTTACGAAATCTAGTTTGTTTGATATAATTGGGTATACAATTAATTGTAACTAATGTATGTAATTAATGTATGGCATGGTAAAACGAAATGCAGTTCGTAAAAATAAATATAAGCTATGGGGACCATAATGGATTCTAGAACTGCATAAAAGAAACTCATACATTGACGTTATAAAAGGATATAACGAATTACCTTTATATAAACTTTAAAAAACACCTTTAAAGATTTACCTAGATTTACCTTTAAGAAATTAACTAGATTAGTGTAATATAATATTTTTACATGAGAACATGCATGATGAAAAAAAAACTTAGCATTATAAATAATTAAAAACAAATATTTGCAGACCATTTTAATGATACGATGTATTAAAAATCTCTCTTGTTTACCTGCATTGTAGCAAATGATTAATTTAATTTCGTTTCAGGTAAATATGTAAGGTTATCTTGTGAAACAATTTTAACAGCAACATCAACTACTGAAGTATCAACAGGAACAATACTCCTAAACACTGAAGACGAAAGGGTAAACCTAAAAGAAGGAAATTTAGCATCTAATGTAGGAACAGGTAGACCTAAAAGGGGACGTAAGCAAGTACATCCTCAACTCAGATCTGAAAGAAAATATAACAAATATAATAATTTAGACTATACCACTACTAAACATCAATTAGTAAAGTCTAAAAATTTCATCGATACTCCATGTACATGTTCAAAAGATTGTGCTAGTTTGATTTCAGTAGACATAAGAAAAGAAGAATTTGATAAATTTGTTAAGCTAGGTTCTTATAATGCTCAGTTATTATATATCGTAGCGTGTGTCAAGGAATACAAAAAAAAACGAAGTTACACCAAGAGTAATGTGCCTGGGACTATAAATAAGCCTAAACAATTCTCTCGTATCTATTCAATAAACGGTATAAAAGTGTGTCGCGATATGTTTATAAATACTTTCCAAATAACGAGTCAAAAAGTCACTGTATCACTCCAGAAACATAGGAGTGGGGAGCCGATAATGGATCGCAGGGGAGCTAAAAGCGAAGGCAAAAATAAATTACTTACCAAACGTTGATAGCAACTTTATTATTAAGACTATTAAACCTCCAAAATATGAATCCCACTATAGTAGGGCAAATAACAACGGTACATTACATCTATAATCAGGCTTCAAATTAGTCAACATTTATGATATGTAATAAGCAGAAGTTCACAAAAAGAAGATAAACAGCGCAAGCGCGCCTCTTTTGATTCGTTAAAAAGCATTTATTACATTGAAATAAAACTATTTTTAACGGATTCTAACGCGATTTGTTTGATGTTATTTTATTATTTATATTGAACCCGACTTTTCGGTTGCTTTTTTTGCGTAAACTTCCGATAATTTTAAGCATTTATTACTCAAAAGTTTACACCTCAGGTTGTGAGGTGTAAAAAAATTAAAAAGGCTTGTATAATAATAAATGTGACTAGTTAGATATGCAAATTATTATTGCAGAAAGCCAAGATAGTATAAATACTATAATAGATAAGAGAAAAAGCCTCCTTACCGTGAAAGTTCGTATTGCTGCAGCACAAAAGGTTTTGAGTGTTTTGGACTTGATATCTATATACCTGATATTTGCCCGATTTTTTACTGTGTCAGATCTATATCAATGGGTTTGACTATAATGGCCATGTTTTGTTAAAGTAATATTATATTATTCACATTAAAAAAATAATATGCAACATTATTTATACCTCGTGCATCATGTCTAGGGCACTTACCGACTACTAGTCTCAAGGATGATGATGATATTGAGCATGAGCGGAGGGCGCTGCCGGTGAGCGCGAATATGATAGGTTACGCACTTGCGTCTTATAGAAGTTAGGCTATTCAAAGCTTACTGTAGCTCTTTCTACACTAGTAGCTTGTGGGTTCATTTTACGCAAAAGTCGTCCAGAGCTCTTCGTGTTTAATAAAATGATGCCTTCAGGGTGATACTGCAGCTGTCTCGATATAGTCTCTCTCGTATATAGTATCGTATCACGGATGTTGTTTGATGTGAAAAAGATGCGCATCCTTGGTGAGCAAGGTTAGAGCCAGCTTCAATAGTATATATCTGCAATCATGCCCAGATTGCAGATATACTGGACTGCTGTATCATAAATCGATGCTCCAGAATGTGCATAAGCAATAATAAATGATTTATTTATATTCATTCAACATTAAATTTAAAATAATAATTATACTTTGATTTTAATTTAACTTATTTTAATAATTTTACTTTGATTTTAATTTAATTCAATTTATATTTATGATTTAACTTTGAGTTCAATTTAATTTTACTTTGATTTTAATTTAGTTTTATACTAGCTGACCCGGCAAACTTTGTGCCGCCTTAGAATCAAGGCTACCTTACCAGCTGATAATCGTGAATGACTCATATTTTTAATTATCCTAATTGCTAGTGCCTGGGATGCTAGGGATGCAGTGCCTATGTACAGTATCCCGAGGAGGCCATCTCAAAGGCATAGATGGCCCAAAGTCAGCCAGGGTGCGAGGGACTTATTATTATTTGGACACCTTACACTCCGGCTTTAGAGACCCGAAACGGCGTGTGGTTTTGGTCGGTTCGAGTCCGACGTAACTCCCCACACTCTGGCCGGTGGTGGAGCAAGGGTGGGGATTACAGCTAAAAAATAAACAAAAGGCACAGTATAGGCAGAGACAAATCCAAAAATCGAAGATCATGACTCATGAGAGTCGGTCCACCTATTCTCGAGGTCATCGCGGTCATCACTAACTCGAATTTGTTTTATATATATAGATTATCAATATTTTATTTTTGATTAATCATTATTGTTATTACTGTTACCATATTCTGAGTTAAAATTGTTAATTATTTATTTTGAATTCATTTAAATTACAATAGCTAGTATTGTAATTTAAATGAATTTAAACATAAGTTAAATAGAATTGTTATTAGCCCTATGAGTCCAAGTTACTTGAAAATAAAGAGATTATTACTATTATTATCACAGAATCTCTATCATTATCAAAGCTCCTTCATACAAATAATATTTTTTCTAAAATGTTTGGGTCTCAATTTTTCTAATTCCGTACCTTATAACTACAATATCGAAAAAGGAATACCCAGGTACGTACATAATAATTACACATTACATTTACATAATAATTACACATTACGTTAATTACAATACCTACACTGACCTACAAGTATTCAGTAGTTAAGACAAAAAATGTATCTCTGTAACGCAAAATACACATAATTAAACGCATGTTTCATTATGTTCACATAGGTCAAGGGTTTTTAGTAAAACCATCCCCGTGATAGTCATCAAAGGTTGAATTTCTCATTATCCAATCTTAGCCCTTGTTCTCATAAAGTAGTGTAATATAACTTGAGTGAGCCTAATAGCTTGGCACGGCGGCTATTTGTCAGGTACCAGGTGCTAAAGGTAGTTAAAAATAGTAGGTACCAACTTGTATGAACTTTTCAGTGCTGATTATTACGTATGTTTTAGAAAATGTTGTAAAAAATGAATAATCGACAGTACCAGACACTTACCGTCCGCGGTAATCTTACCAGAAACCTGAAAGCTTCGAAAAACGAATTTCTAATTTCTAATGAGCTACGTATTTTAAAACTTTTTGTAAGCAGCCAAACCAAGTGTGCCAATGAGTAGGTAAAAGCGTGATAATAAGATAGTTCGTGATACACCAATTGCCGCCAGGTGACGCTTCTACAATATACTACGAATCACAGTTTACTCACGATTGAACAGGTGAAACTTGCACTAAGCGCTGTGCGTCGAAACCCTATTGACTTACTTATCAAAATTCTATATGCTTTACTGTAATGTTAAGCAAAAATATTTAAGTACTGACATACTTGATATTGTTGAAACTTTACGTAAACATACATATAGAAATAAAACTTAATTTAACGGATTATATCCATACTAACGTTACACTCACGCCTTTCGCTGTTTTGCTTCTATCCTTACGCACTTCACGTTGTACACGCACTTCAAGCACACCCGGTGGTTTTAAGTGCTTCTGACCTTTCGTGACAGATACTGCAGTGATTTATTATATTGCTATTTTGATATCTACACTCCGACGACGATTCGGTTGCTTTTCAGCAGCCTTAGCTACGAGGGGACGCAATATATCCCGTTAAAATTAGTTTAGTTTCCATACAAACTGGTTGGAATACATTAATTTTGTTGTCTTGTCATGTTTGGGTTTCCGTTACAGATAGCAGAACTTTTATACTTACTCGGAGCAGACGAGGAGCGTCGATAATGCGCTACGATGGGTACAAATACCGCCAAGATTATACACATGGGGAAAGGGTGTCTTGGAGGTGTGTTAGGAGGCACAACGGATGTAGAGGAACAGCGGTAACTGTGGGATCCAGGCTATTCAAGTCTAGCTATCATACGCACGATGAAGAAAACGATTCAGATGAGAAAAGTTGAGATGAAGCTTTGTTATTGTTACTATTATAATAATCGTGTTCTATCGTTATTGTTGTTACCTAACTTTTAATCAAGCCTGTGAAAAAAATACGTTAGCTGTTGGAAAAGAGTGTCCGTGAATTTTATTGCCTTACTATTTTTGCACAGGTTCTACCGATTGTTCTAGACTCTTAGTGAACTAGGCATAAAATGTAGGTGAATTATATAAGCATTGTACATTCTGACATTCATAAACTGTGACATGGTGATTGTGATCCACATGATTATGAATTTGAATATAATATCTTTTAAGATTTCTATAATTTTGTAGAGTTTTAGATCGGAAAAATAGAACATCTAGGACGGGACTTGAACCCGCAACCAGTCAGCCCCCTTACAGGGGGAATGCTCTGACCAACTGAGCTACCTAGATACGTCCCAGATATTCGAAAATCTCCGATATATTATATAGGTCTCCATAGTAGTAGTAGGTAGATGGGTCCAGCGTCGCCTTAAGACGTATATAATATATCGGAGAGTTTCGAATATCTGGGACGTGTTCTCTTTTCCGATCTAAATCTATAGAAAAAGTAAGCATACTAATTGCTTAAAAATTTAATTGAATTTTATAGAGTATAATATATTTCTATAGGTATAAATTTCTAATTTAGGTTCATAGTTAGCTTTCATTATTTTATAATGGACAAAGGTTCTAAGATCAAATGTAAAAATAGCTATATGTTTATTAACATTGTTACTTAAAATATAAGACATAGTTTTAAAATGTCAAGTGAGGGTAAAAAATATAAACCGAATTATTTTCTTTATTTACGACAATAATATTGTCAATATTTTTGCAATAATATAAGGGTAGATTCGATCGTTTGTTAAAAGACCCCCAAGGATGTCGCAATTGAAATTTGATATACTTTTAAATTCGAATTATTTAGATTTGTGTAGAAGTTCGAAATAGGTGATACCTTTTTAAGACATTAGAAAGATTAGATGTGTAAATTACATTACATTAATACTCACGCCTATTTCCCTCCGGGGTAGGCAGAGACAACAGACCGCCATCTGCTTCTGTCCTTACATGCTTCACGAGCTTCCTCTACTGTCATTAAACCTTTTATGCAAGCCCGCCGGTTTCAAATGCTTTTGACCTGCCCTTTTTTTAGTACCTTATTAATTTGAACAGTGTATGTTCTACGAAGTCGACCCCGGCTTGCATGCCCACTTACATGTACCTTACATACTTGGTGTTCTGCAATGCAGCGCAAGGCGAAGACTCGATCAAATCTTATCATCAGTCATGTTTATTACCCTACCAATCAAAATTGTGGCATACAATTTCCCAACCAGACTTAGGAGGCTGATGCCGCGATGCTTATAACATTCCTGCTACGAGCCTTTACCTTTATAGGATATAGATATTGATTGCAACAATCACCGCCTTTGTCCAATCCTCTGGGATCTAGCCTTGTGTCCAATAAGGATTAAATAGCCGGTGCAATAGTCCTGCTACTAATCCCTCACCAGCCCGCACCATCTCAATCGTTACTCTATCATACCCAGCAGACTTTCCCAACCTTATATGTTTTATAGCTTTCATAATTTCATCCATTTCGATTTCATCAGTAGATGCCAGCGAATCTATCACTCCTTCGTCATACTCTATCTCACCCACACCTCGCTCATATAGTCTTTCAAAATATCTCTTCCAACGCTCTAAAACCAATCTTTTCACATTCATAATTTCTCCTTTATTACTTTCATTGAACCTGTTGTCGTGTTCCCTTGCGCTTCTTTAACTAGTTTCAAGAACCATTTTATGTTGTTCCGAACTTGCACTGAACACTCTCAAGCATGTCCATTTTCTACTTTTTTTTTTTATACCACTCAGGTGGCAGACAAGCTCACGGCCGACCTGATGGGAAGCGGTTGCCGTGGCCTATGGACATGCAACACCAGGGGCATCACACTCGCGCTGCCGACCCTATAAAAACCTTCTAATGCCCTTCTTGAAGAAACCCATATTGTAGTCGCTTGGGAAAACCACAGTAGGGAGATCATTCCACAGCCTGAGGGTGCGCGGAATAAAATGCCTTTTTTTCTACGCATTCTTTCACACTTCAATTGTTTACTTTCTTTTCTTTCTTATTATAATTCGTTCAATCGGCTTACGCACCAACAGAATCTCTCTTAGTTACTCCCAAAATTCTTCTCTGTCTACCTTGTTATGACTCATATCTGGGGTATAGATACCTACAAGAAATATAAGTGTTAGCCCCCACTTTCAGCCGGATCCAAAGAAGACGGGCACTAACACAATCAATCTCTTTCATATATTCTCTCAGTCGGTCTGTCAATGTTCACTGTCGGACACACACGACCATATTTCCGAGAACGGCTCGCGTGTTAATATTTCCTTAACCTTTCCCTTCGTCTATTCACACACAGTACCTACATTTATACTTCTTTCGTTCATCATCTCGTAAACATCATCCAGTTTATCATTTATAGCCCTTTTCACATTTAGAGTAGCTCGACAGTCTACTGCTCTCTTGTCGCCCCTTCGGCTTCTGTAGCTTTTTCTTCGCATCCACGTGCATTTTTCGATGGTTTTATATATTATATATCCCATATTTGAGCGGCGATAGCCCAGTGGCGGACGTAACGGACTGCTGAGACGAGGGCTCGAGTTCGATCCCCAGTCGCCCCGGGCACACACCTTTGACTTTTCGTAGTTATGTGTGTATTAATAAATGTTAATTATCGCTGGCTTAATAATGTGCCCGGTAGATGGCAATAGGCTTGCCCCCTATTACATTGGGACCTTAACATAACTGGCGAATCGTGGGTGTGTAATACACCTCTGCCTACCCCTTCGGGGATACAGGCGTGAAGTTATGTTATGTTATATCCCATATTCTTAAGTGGTCATGTATATAACACGTTCGCATAAAGGTCGATAGACGTATGCTTATTGTAACGCTGTTTGGTAATGAAACTTTATATTGCGAAGAGAGGTTTAGGTTTATGTAGGTATATGCCAGGAAGGTTGGAGCAAATGTCAGCCAGCGTAACAAGGGGGAAGGTCTTAAAAGGTGAAATTGCGTAACGTCCTTTATATATGGTCCCTTTAAATAGAAGTATGGATATGTTATCATATCATTTTTTATTTAAATAAAATATTTAAAAATTTACGTATTTTTTTCTTGTGTAATATATTCAGTAATATTTTTTCATGTAAAATGTTTTCTCTTTCATAGGAATCTTTAATAACACACTATTGGCATTTATAGGCATGGTGATTGTAAGTGCTCCTCGGTTGGCGACCTTCGCCGAATCAAACGGTCGTCAGGTTCTTATGATCGGTCACAATCGGTTCATGAGACATTACATCAGCCGGCGAGGCAGAACCCGGTGGCGATGCTGCAAGTCCTTCAACAAGTGCAGAGCCATCGCCATCACTTTTGGAACACAAATAGTCAAACTTACAGATTTGCATAATCACCCATAAAGGAGGCCTACGATTGTTCCTTGTGTGACCCCTGCAATTTAGGCCTATGAAAGCCAACACTTGCCATTATATACTAAAGTAATTTGTTTAAATTTAGTACTTCTGTTATTTTACATTAATTTATTGTTGTTACTTTCTCTAAGCTATGACTTAGGCAATGTGTTTAAGTCACAAACCAAAATGCCTAGAAAAAACAGTAACGTCAAAACAAAATCTTAAAAGTTAATCTTGTTAATTCCGTTTTGGTAACCACTTTACGTTTAATATATAGACGTAATAGTTTCAAATAAAAACTATTTTATTACCTAAATATGAATAATTGAATTGTTACACTTCATTTATTAATGACAAATACGAACAAATGTAAACTTGACTTTAACAATATGATAATCGGTATAGGAAAGATATAAAATCAATCGATATAGAAAATATAATAAAATATATAATATAATATTATAAAAATAATAATATAATATTTCCTTTGATGTTTCATCAAGTTTTGTTTTATGAAAATGAATATTCATAAAAAAAAATTATACATTATATATAAATTTTTATTTTTAAATATAAATATATATCTAAATTTTATTTATATATATAAAATATTTATATATATTTTTCTCAATATTACAAACAAAAATGTGTCATTTTATGATTAACAATAGGTATTTCGGACCTAACCACCAGAAAGGTTTTTTACCCGGCATTTCTGGATGTCTGGAACACAATAGTCTGTTAGCTGAAAGCTTAAAAGATGCCAGAAAATACGAAAGACAGATAACGGTATGTTGGATAGACCTAGAAAACGCATTTGGCTCAATTCTACATTACCTTATGATATACGTGTTGCAATGGTATAACTTTCAACCCGTGGTCATAGAGATAATCGCGTCGTATTACTCACAGCTAAAATTTGCTATAAGCTTCCAAAAAGACCACACAGAACCATTATGGTATAATGTGGGACTGTTTCAGGGATGCTGCTTGTCCACCAATAGCATTTAACATAGTAATTAATATCTTAATCACCAAGTTAATAGTCACGAAAAGAAATGGGGTTATCGGTTTAAAGTAAATAACAAATACTCTGAGTCCATCTTAGCTTTTGCTGACGATCTCGCAATACTGACGCGTAATCCAAAACAATGTCAGGAACTATTAAAGGAAAGTGATGGGTTCTGTTCGTGGACAAATGGACTGAGGACGACGCCCAGTAAATGTCACTGTCTGTGTCTGGGTAGACGGGACACCAAATTTACCTCCTACGACCCGGGACTCTTCATAGGGGGTAAACCAGTTTCTTTTTCAAATTTCTTGGTAGAAAGATAGACTGTAAAGGACGCACACCATCCTTAGATGAAGTTGTCGATATGTTTATAAATGACCTACATAAGATAGATCAGCTACCACTGAACAATATCAAAAAAGTTTGGATATATATCCAAAGTAGTTGTCATATGACAACTACTTAAAACATCACGTCTGACTTGGCCTTTTCTGGTATATGATTTTGGCAAAACCTTACTAGCGAAAATAGATGCAACTGTCATAAAATCACTAAAATCGTGGCTTGGACTAGCTCATTCTGCTGATCCCTCTGCTCTATTTAGGGATCAAAATAATTTTGGGATGAAAATAAAGAAACCATCACAGCTCTATAAACACTTAAGAGTTACCAAAACCCACATCTTAGATAAATCCCAAGAAGACACAGTCAGGGCACTCCCGAAAGATAATAACGCGTCCGAGCTGGAATCTAGACTCATATTCCATAAACGATGTATGATAGGAGCCCAGTCGAACAGAGTGGGGTTGGGAGTAAGACAGTCAGAAAGGGACCAGGATATACTTAGGGCCTTTCTAAAACAAGACGAAAATGATGAATATCAAGTGCACGCGATGAATTTGGAAATCCAAAATGAATGGTTGACAATGGGAGAGTTCTGCATACCGATGGCCTTAAAGTGGCGCACCTTAATTTACGACTGGACGCCGGCCCTGTTAAAATCTTAACGCCTTTCAAATGACCCTCCCAGACCAGAGTAACCTGGTAAGGTGGGGGAAGGCACAGAAAAACATTGTTATACTTGTGGCGAGGCAATAGGGACGGCTAGGCACATATTAGTAGGATGTAGGGTGCTCCTCGATAGAGGCCAATACTCACGCCGCCACGATAAGTTGCTTATCATCATACGTTAAGCAATGAGCCTGGCAGTAGCTAGAGCCCAAAAAGGATTGACTACTAACAGACGTCATATCAACTTTGTGTCTGAAGGTTCATCCATAAAATCCAGGAATAAACCTAACTGCCCCAGATTGGACTCTCCTAATCGACACGTATGAAAACCACTATAAAATTCCGGAGGATTTGGGGTTTCGTCATCTAGACCTGAGATATTTCTTTACTCGAGAGCGATAAAATATGTGGTCCTTGTGGAACTTACTGTAAATGGGAAACAAATATACCGAAGGACCACACAATAAAGAAAAATAAAAACTGTGATCTCACAAACGAATTAACCAAAAACGGTTACGTGGTTAATTTGTATGCAGTGGAAGTGGGAGCGAGAGACATACCAGCAAAATCTCTCTATAACCTACTTAAAGATCAAGGCCTATCGAGAGCTACAATAAGCTCATTACTAAGACGAATGTCTAAAGCGGCACTAGTAGGTTCGCATCAAATTTGGGTAGGCAGGGAGGGAAACTTGGGTAGTGAAGGTGAGTGTTGATGTACATCAACAAAAGGAACCCCTTCTAAACCTACACTTGGGTCGCAAGTCCCAAGCACTGTCCCGAGTTCCCAACTCAGCAACGCGATGGACCCGGCACCCGCACGGAGAATTCATGGATTGCTAAGAATATCGGTCCGTCTGGTTTTGAGTATATAAGCGTATATAATATATTGTTGTCTTATAAGTGGAAAACCTCTAAAAAATTTATTTTTTTGAAGTGAAAACTTCTTTAGCGGCGTTATACACTTTTTGTAATGGGTAAAAAAGATAAAACTCGTGTCAGTAAACACGTGACCTGGTCGTAAGACAATACTAATTTCAAACTGTACTTAACAACCTTGGTGGAGCGTTCGTCTAATGAGTGGTCGTTGACTTCGTCAAGACTGAGATCGATTCCGACCGAGGCCCAAGAAACGCTTTTTGTCATCATATAACTTTTTGTAATATTTATTCTATTTTGTGCCATAAATCTATTGATATAAAATGGAAATTAAACAAAGTGCATCTATTAATGAAAAAAGTGACGAAGAAATAGCGAAAAAAAAGAGTGAGTACTTTATAAATATATTGGCGATGATGGTTCTGGTAATAATGATGTTGAAAAAGTCGTTGAAATTATGGATGGAAGTTGATTTTTCCGAGAGATAAACTTTTTAATGTAAAAGAATTGTAATAGTTCTGAAGTGTTGAATTTTTAATGTAATATAAATTGTCATGTTTGTGTACGATAGCGCAATAAATGAATATTGTATGTTACCACATAAATGATACTACTTTTATACTGATAATTAAAGCAATTCCTGCCAATTTTTTCCGTAACTATTCCAAAATATCAAAAATGCACGTTAATATTCAAGTTTTCACTTCTGCCGGCACTCCCGGAGTGCAACCCGTCGTTTTTTTTGACCTGCATATATCTATAACTTCATATGCTGTGGACCAAATTCTTTGAAACATGTTTCTTGTCAAAAGCTATATTTTAAATTTATAAAAAAGGAAATGATTAATACTTTGAATTTTCCTACCTACCATCATAGTTTTTCCAAATAGTGCTCATATTTATTTTCATAACATAGTAAATAATTAAATTCATGTAGAATGTTTCGGTAATCCAAAATGTCCATAAATTCATCGTATTAATAAAATAAAAATGTGGTTAGGCGCACCATGACTGAGCGCGCGTTTAGTATTCCTTAATAAACTCACTACTTCGCAGTTATGTCTACGTATATTTGTTATTGCATCATCGTTATGCCAGACAAAAGCCAACGCTACGATTAATTTTGGAGGTAGGTATCTCTTTAGAGGGGTGCTTGGTTGGGGACCTCCACGCGGTGCACCCTGGGCAACGGAGACAGCAGCGCCTCTCTCCTAGGGTGGGAGAGACGCTGCCGCCTACGGCCAACTCCAACCGAGGCGAGGACGACCCTGTTGAGGGCTGTTCGGAAGCTTTCCACGTGTCCCTCTGATTAGCAGATGGCACAGTGGAGAGCAAGTAAGGGGGCCATCTCGAAACCGGAGATGGCCCAGGATCAGTCGGGGTGCGAGGGATATGCTCTATGGGTAACCTTACACCCTTCACACTCTTCAGACCCGAGACGGCGTGCGGTTTTAGTCGGTTCAAGCCCGACATAACCGGGGTATCCGAAGAGATTTCCGCACGAAAAAAAAAAGGTATCTCTTTAGAGTTAAAGACAGTAAGTAGATGCAGACTCATGGTTCATTTTTATTTCAATATCCAGTTGCATCAGTGAATGAAACGACGGTTGCTTTCAATGTTCTCCAAAACATGTGCCACACGTTTACCTAGTGGAAAACAGGTTGAAAAATAAAAACAAAGTTTTAGGAAAACTGTGAACGGTAACACCCTTTTCTTTTTTCGTGCGGAAATCCCCGCACAAAACTGTAGTTAACAAAATGTTCATTTCGGTTTAAGGCGGTTTGCCTTACTTTTTACCTTGATTTAAGTCAACTTTATGGTTTGGTATTAGGTGGCATAAAATTTATAGTCCTAATTTAACGTCGCATAATTTAACTTTACATAATCGTCATGGGTTATAACGTTAATAGCAGTAAGGCATATTGTGACTGCCTAAATTGCTGTTGTTTTAGTCATCTGTGGTCTATAATTGTCGGTATGTATATAACTGTGAATATTTACCTACGCATAGCGTTCGTTACCATTACAATTTTTGTCCTTGAAATATAAAAAAACTACTATGTTACACAGTACATAGAACTCATTATTTCACAATGAGTTTATGTTATTATGTTTAGTTAAAGTCCTTTTCCCATATTGGACCAAAGTTGTAAAACTCAATTCCCTACGAGGTTGAAGGGCTTTTTCTCTTCTTTTAAGGTCAAAGTAATCTAAACTAAAAAGAATAGTTAAAGAGTAGTTATGATATATGCAACACGACATTTTTTTTCAGCGTTCATCCATCAGATCGTTGAAAGTTGATCGTTGATCACCTACTAACTGGTCCGATTCCCCGCATGGAACCCCGAGCCTCGAGAAATCGAGGCCGTGCAGTCCCAGCTCCGCCAGGCCATCGTGGTGGAGTGGAAGGAACGACTTGGGCAACCAAGCGCAGGGCACGCCGCAATAGCGGCGGTAAGGCCCATCATGGAGGATTGGCTGGAGAGGCGACACGGAAGCCTCTCCTACCGACTGACGCAGGTGATCTCAGGGAAGGGGTGCTTCGGGGACCACCTGCATCGGATCAGGAAGGAGCCAACGCCTGAGTGTCATCACTGCGACGCGAGCGAGGACTCAGGGCTGCACACGCTGGCGGACTGCCCGGCGTGGGAGGCGCCGAGGCGTGACCTCGTGGCAGCCATCGGGGTGGGAGTCCTCTCGCTCGGCAGCATGATTGCGGCAATGGTGCGGAGCGCGAGCGCGTAGGCCGCCGCCGCCTCCTTCTGCGAGCATGTAATGCTCGCGAAGGAGGTGGCGGAGCGCGCCCGGGAGAGACTTAGAACTCTCCCGGTCCGCCGAGCCCGCAACTTGCTCGCCGCGCGTCGCAGGCAACTCAGGCGCCGGAGGTCGCTTAACGACCTCCGTCCTCCATGAGCGCAGGCCTGGGGGTGGCGGGTGAGGCCACCTGTCACCCCAGCAGAAGCAGGCCGGGACGGTGGGGCGACTAGCGCCCCTCCCCCAAACCGGGGCAAGACGGGGACACCGTGGTTCCCAAACCCGAGGGGGCCATCTCGAAACCGGAGATGGCCCAGGGTCAGTCGGGGTGCGAGGGATATGCTCTATGGGCAACCTTACACCCCGGCGTCTGTAGACCCGAGACGGCGTGCGGTTTTAGTCGGTTCAAGCCCGACATAACCGCCCCCGCTGGCACGCGGGGGGGTATCCGAAGGGATTTCCGCACGAAAAAAAAAAAAAAAAAAGGGACCTTACCACGACGCGCTAGAACAATTCAGTTTCGGGCAGATCAGCTGAGGGAGATAGATGGACCTATACACCGTGTATAGCTCCATCTCTCTCACCCTCAGCTGCGCGGCCCGAAACAATTATTTTTAACGCGTCGTGGCACAGATTAATAAATAGTTACTACGTAAGTCGTCGTAAGGCCCCAGTTCCAATAAGCGTTGTCAGATTGGCGGATGCTACCTTTTTTTTTCTTTTTTTTTTTTCTTTTTTTTTTATCGTGCGGAAATCCCTTCGGATACCCCCCCGCCTGCCAGCGGGGGCGGTTATGTCGGGCTTGCACCGACTAAAACCGCACGCCGTCTCGGGTCTTCAGACGCCGGGGTGTAAGGTTACCCATAGAGCATATCCCTCGCACCCCGGCTGACCCTGGGCCATCTCACCACTAACAGCATTGCTCATCCTGTCTCCTCTGAAAGCAGAGGAGTACGGAGAGCGATGTGTTCCCGCCACGTTGGGTATTGGCCGACGATCAATGCCAACCCTATGAAGGGGTGAAGGGGAAGCCATTGACCGCCGCCCAGGGTGTACCGGCCGCTCCGATTCCGTTCCCCCCGGACTGCAGCGGGATCGGAATCGGAGCGACACTCGAGGAGGTTACCCAACACACACCCCTGGCGGATGCTACCTGCTTTCTCACTGAATATGGCTTTAGGCCTAGTTCAATCTGATTTTTTTTCAAAATCTTCCGTTTTTGTGTAGAATAGACAACCAATATTAAGGCGGTTGCGCAACAAGAGTTGCAGCCGTTTATCAACATGGCATTACTTTTCGTCAAAGTCCTGACTAAGAATGTGTTTTTAGATAACCATTAGAGGTTTTAGTAGTTCGACTTTATACCAGACAAGATTATAATAAATAAAAGTTATGACAATGAAACCAATATAACCATGAACTATAACGCCTATCAACTGCTAGGCGAAAAAATGTATGCTAATTATTATATGACATTCAATATTCATCTTGTTCGTGCGCATTTTCTTTACGTTGTGTTCAAAGACGGCATTTTAGATTCCACAGTAAAATTATAATTTTTAATGTGCATCTTCGTATGTAATACTATCTAGTCTTCCAATATATGTCAAATATATTTTATTTGAGGTTAAGGCAATTACTTATGCTTTTTTAGAACTGTGTTGTTTATGTTATGAAATTGTAATGGCGAAGGCTGTATCTATAGAAAATATTTATCTACAATGTTTTTAAAGAGGCGTTAGGATGTTTTATTGTTAGGTGTTAACTTAAGTCAATATTTATATCATGTGAGCTAAATATTGACCTTTAGTACTTACGACTTTACTAACAAATATAATATGAAGCCTCAGTTCATCCAAAAACCATCCTTAATAGGTGAAGCTATAACATGTTTTTATCATTAACTGCGTTTTTGTTTCGGTAGTTTTCAATATTATCATGCAAGGAAAAAGCTCTCTACAGCTTCCTACACTTAATGTTCTTTTTTGGATGAGCGGAGATGTTTCTCTTATTTATTTTTTTAATAAACTAACAAGGAATACTCAATATTGTTTTAGTTACGTTTAATTCTAACATTTTGATAGTTGTGTAAATGTTCATCAAACGCCATTTAGAGGTATAGGATAGGTATATTCGCAATATGTAAATAGGTTACGGAGTAACGGGGTGTGATATTCCTCCAGTAAGATAAATGACGGTGTTGGGGGTGTTTTTTATTATATTAATCAGCATTTGAACATTGTTATTGCGGTGCAGAATCAGTAGGTACGTAATTATTCTGTTTATTTTCACTACTTGGTGATACTAGTCAATGTTCGTAATTGGTTATAATGATATAGGCAATAGTCTCAATATGGTTACCAGTATGTAATAATATATTGATTTATTTAAACTTCATGCATTTAACGGACTTAATGCCACAGGCAACCTTATAGGTGATGCAGAGAATTAAAAATTAATTGCATAATATTATTATATTACCATATTAGATACAGTTCTCCATTAATTTAAATGATGTAATTTACTTGTACATACATAATCTTAGTTACCGTCTTAGTACGTTTTGTACCTATGGGCGGTTAAATGTTAGGAATATGTGTTGCATCTATTTATTAATAAAACATTACAAAATTGTGTTATTTTCTTTAAGAATGGAGAGAGAGAGAGAGTGCGTTCGAATTTTATTTGACAAACTAACCATATGAATCTACTCCTAGCACGATGCTTGAACTTAGATACCAGTATGGTAGTATTTATGAAACGCATTTATTTGCAAAATGTTTTTTTTTTTATATATATATTTAGGACACGTCAATTTGACTTCACCTCGCCTGATGGTAAGCTGAAGGTAAAGTCTCAGGAAAGAGGGTCACCATTACATACACGTACCATGTTAACAATGGTGGCATTCAGCTTGACGGCCTCATCAGAAGGATTGTCGTCGCAGCACCGCGTGACACCCACCGGTCCCACTAGTGCTGCGACCACAATCCCCCTGCCCGGCTATGCACTTGCTGACCCCTGAACGCAATCAAACCGAAATTGGATTACTATGGAGGGTTTTTCGCAATCGTCCCGGTCGAATTTGGTGACAAATTTGTGTCATCAAATTTCTACCAATTTATTTACCAACCTCTAGGGACACCTATGTTAGTTGGTTCAAGCCCGACATAACCGCCCCCGCTGGCCGGCGGGGGGGGGGGGGGGTATCCGAAGGGATTACCGCACGAAAAAAAAAAAAAGGTACACCTATGAAGTTATATCTAATAGGTCAGCCACCATCTATGTGCATCTAAAATCTACTACGAGTATCTTATCAACCAGCACAGCGATATAGGTATCATCAATGTGGGGGTGGCAGGTGAGGCCGCCTGTCACCCCAGCAGAAGCAGGCCGGGACGACGGGGCGACTAGTGCTCCTCCCCCAAACCGGGGAAACCGTGGTTCCCAAACCCGAGGGGGCCATCTCGAAACTGGAGATGGCCCAGGGTCAGTCGGGGTGCGAGGGATATGCTTTATGGGCAACTTTACACCTTGGCGTCTGATGACCCGAGACGGCGTGCGGTTTTAGTCGGTTCAAGCCCGACATAACCGCCTTCGCTGGCCGGCGGGGGGGTATACGAAAAAAAAGGTATCATCAATGTAAGCTACTAATATAAAATACGACACAGCATGATTATCTTCTAAGATCTACATTGGATTTCGCTTGACGCGACTTCTATTTTTAGTGTGGTATCACAAGTAACCTAACACGGAGAGCACCGCGATCATGTAGAGAACTTAGCCATACCCTTCTAAACGTTGACCGTAACGACCTGTATTCTGTCGGCAGCGTGTTCCCACTATACGCATCCACTCTCGTTCACATCTTTCATCTGTCGACAATAAAGTATTCAAGGAGGCACACGAACTCTGATGCTTGGTCTACACATCCATCTTCAATCATTATATTGCTTATATGTAATCAATTATTTATTTTTCAAAATAGCTTTCGTTTTGCTTGCGTTCACTTTCAAAACCATTAACTGTTCATCTTTTTTTGCACCTAATAGTTTCTGACATTTACTGCATAACAATGTTATTTTTCCGCTAGCAATCAATCAAAACTATATTTTTATTTTGATCTGGATACAAAATGAAAATGTTCATATATACCTAAAAAAGAAAATGACAATTACAGCTTTTCGGCTGAAGATTTCGTGCGATGGTAGACCTCTACTGTACGTGGGTGAACAATGCTACCTTAGGCACCTAATTAACAACAATGGCATGACTCGCTGGCGATGTCAGAAGAACCGACATGACTGTAAAGCCGTGATATGGACTCTTGGTGAAACGATCGTCAAGTATAACTTCGACCACAACCACTAGTTAAATGGGCGGTGAAATTAGAATGAGTTTGATATTTTGTGTTTAACACATATATGTT
This sequence comes from Cybosia mesomella, assembly GCA_946251805.1. Taxonomy (NCBI): domain Eukaryota; kingdom Metazoa; phylum Arthropoda; class Insecta; order Lepidoptera; family Erebidae; genus Cybosia; species Cybosia mesomella. Next base: position 6,734,782 of record OX276400.1, read on the forward strand.
CATACACGTCATTATATTTATGCTTTTAAGTACACGTAGGCTGTCTTAATGGAAATAGTCACCTCCTAATAGCCAGCCACCCTCGACTCCCAATAATTAATAAATAAATAATAAATAATAAATAAATATTCTACAACATTCTACACAGCGCTTTCTAGACCCAAAGTAAGCATAGTTTTTTAACAAGCTTGTGTTATGGGTTCTAGAACGCGGATGAACATACTTATATACTTTTTTTTTTTTTGTAAATACATACATATTATACATAGAAACACCCAGACCAATGCAAATAGACATATTCATGCATACAAATATTTGCACTGAGCGGGAATCGAACCCGCGCCCCCTGTCGTAGCAGTCGAATGCACTACCGCTACGCCACAGAGGCCGTCAACAGGGGGCCCTTTTAGAAAAGTTAAATTTTGTATCTGATCACACCAACTTAGCTTTAGCTAGAAGACTATATCCAGTGTAAATACAAGTGACGTTATGGAGCACCGCGGTAAAGACGGAACTGCATTCAAACGTTAATTTTAATGTAAAGTTCACTGGATGTTGACTTTTTCCTAACTAAATTTATAGATATTTATAGCGGTAGCCTAGTGGTATGGGTAATGGACTGCTGAGACGAGGTCTCGGGTTCGATCCCAGGTTTTACCATGGCACACACCAATGACTTTTCGATGCTTTTCGAAGTTATGTGTATATTTATCGCAGGTTTATAAGTGCCCGGTTAATGGCAATAGGCTCGCCACCTATTACATTGGGACCTAAACATAAACTGGCGAAATGTGGGTGCTAGCACCTCTGCCTACCCCTTCGGGGATATAGGCGTGAGTTTATGTTATGTTATGTTATGTTAAATTTATAGAAAAATGTTAGCACCTTTAAAGTTGCATGAAAAAGATATGGTTAACATTTTAAAAAGTATATTACCTTCTACGATTTTATTGCTTGAGCCCCAATGTTATTATAAAGAGGTAGATGTAAGTTATATGTCAAAATTGGACTAATTAGCCTGAAACAGTCTAGTGTTGCGTGGTATCATGTACGCGCATAATTCACCGTAGAGTAGAACATTGTCATTAGTTTGCAAACACGTGACTAATATGAACCAAACACAGAGCCATTCATAAAAAAAAAATATATGAGCCAATAATATAATTCCTTCTCTCTGATATACTTTTGCCTTCTTGAGTCTTGATCTTGAATCATGAATAAAAGGACAGAACTAAACACATGAGCAAGTAAACTAGTAGTCGCATCGAACTTCCCGTCTCAAATCACGGGCAAGAACCTCGAGTACCGTTTAGTATAAGATTACGTCTGTGATATTCAGTTGCAGTTCTTTACTTAGCGGGACAGTTCTTGTGCACCATGAAGTTATTTTAATTGCAAGGACATTGGAATGTGGTCTTGTGCTAGACTGGCCGGTCGGCCAGCCATTTATAGAAAAAAATGCGTCCTAAAATAATCATCATTTGATGATGATTATTTTAGGACGCATTTTTTTCATTTGTAGTCGGCTGTTTTCTTACAAAGTAGAGACAATTCAAGGAGTATTGTTCATTAAAAATCTAGTAAGTAGACGAACTCCAATGGTAGATGAATTGTACTAATATAATAATATATGTTGTATTCTTTAATTCCAATTACAAACCTAGTGTCTGGAAGATAACTTCGCCTCCAAACTGATATCATGTTTACGCAGTACTATCATTTAAAGGCATTAATAAAAATAAAAATAATAAACATCCGACATGTGAATCTCCTCCTTTTTTGAAGTCGGTTAAAAAATGATGCGAAGCAAAATGTGTGTAAAAAATCAAAACGGTTTGTTTTGATTTTTACACACATTTTCAAAATTTTTAAGATTTTAACTAACCCAGATTTTCTAATATTTATTACAAGAGGGAACTTAATATTTTCTCTGTAGGTAAGACTCCTTTTTCTTTAATATTCAACATTAGGAATTATAGTTCAACAAACATCCTGACGTCAGAATGGCTGGTCAAAAAAATATTTATATTTTTCTGAATGTGATATTGATGACATTAAGTAGCAACTAACTGATGCCCGCGGCTCCGCCCGTGCGGATCGCTTATCGTTTTTTGCCCTATCTCTGGTTCTACTCAGCCAATTGTGGTCATATACGCCAAAAAACTTAAATGCAACTGTCATATAAGAAGGGGTATTAAAACACTAGAGTCTGTTGAGTGTTTTAATACCTAAGTTATATGCAGTTTCATACACTACTTTATCTTAGAAAAATTGAAATGAAACAAAGTAGGTAGGTTACAAGGAAGTAATTTAGCGTGCGCCATTTTTTTCACAGTTCGAACTGCGCATGCGTAGCCTTTTTTTTCATATTCAGCCTAAAACCTTAGACTAGTTTAATGAATAAAAAAAGATAGCGGTGCTATAATGAGTTTTATGATACAGTTGGCGGTACTATAATAAGTTTTATTTTTAATTTTATATATATGCGTTTATAAAGTGCGTATGTATAGAATCGTCTTTGAATTCGTAATTCGAATTTTTCGATTTGAGTGAAGATAAACTCTTTATAGTACTGCTATCTTTTTTTATTCATTAAACTAGTCTAAGGTTTTAGGCTGAATATGAAAAAAGGCGCACGCATGCGCAGTTCGAACTGTGAAAAAAATGGCGTCCTTGTAACCTACCTACTTTGTTTAATTTCAATTTTTCAAATGAGTGAAGATAAAGTAGTGTATGAAACTGCATATAACTTAGGTATTAAAACACTCGAGTCAACCTAATATCGCAACATAAACAGACTCTCGTGTTTTAATACCCCTTCTTATATGACAGTTGCATAAACTACTATTATTATATTGCCCTATAAAAACACATCTAATTATCATGTCAATAGGTTTGTTAGCTACCTTTTTTTTTCGTGCGGAAATCCCTTCGGATACCCCCCGCCGGGCAGCGGGGGCGGTTATGTCGGGCTTGAACTGACTAAAACCGCACGCCGTCTCGTGTCTACAAACGCCGGGGTGTAAGGTTGCCCAACCTGCTGTAAAATGTGTGATCTTTAAGGAATTTTGAAACAAGTATATTCTCAAATTAGTGAATCTAAATATCACTACTAACATTCTATGACATTTGTTTCGTAGGTATGATGGTAAAAGAGAAGGCAGTTAAACACGGACTGTTAGCCCGACACGAATATAGATATGACTAGAAAAAAGTGCAACTACTACAGTAGAAAACAATAAAATATCGCCTGAATAGTAATCACACTTACATAATTATAAATACTGACTAATGATATGCCTTTTTTTAGTTAAAGCTCATATAATTCGGAGCAGTGGACATCCCAAACTGTTCTATCAAGGATACTTCTACCGGCCTCATAACGCTTACCGTCAGAACAGAGTGCAACTGTGGTACTGTCGGTACCGCAATGGCAGAAAGTGTAAAGCCATGGTAAGGACTGTGGATGGAAGAATAGTAAGGCCTATTGAAGACTTCCGACATGCGTGTCGGAATCCGCAATTTTTGATGCAGGACGAAGATAGATGTGGAGATTGGAATACCTATAACTAGAGATAATTATTTATGAATAGTTGTATACTATCTATCTCGCTTTAACATTAAAAGTAACCTTGAATATGTTTGGTTTATGTTCACGCCCTGCTTGGGGGAACCAGGATTGTGTTAATGCATCCAAAAAAAGTAAAATTTATCAGTTTCCTAGTCTTGTTATTATCGTATCTTATTACGATGATTGTACCTATATCTATTTTGTGATTATGTGAAAATGTATTATGTGATAATTAGTCTCATTAAGTAGTATTGTATTAAGATGACTAAGCCTCACGTAACATCATATAAAAATAACAGTAAGTACAACGACGTGGTCACGTCGGATTCTAAACTATTAAAAAATAACTTATTTTTAAAGGTCTACCTGTATGTATCGCAATTTATTGTGTTATTTTTTATCTACACTTTACACGATGTGATACCCTGACCATAACTAAACAACGCATTAATTCTTAATTTTAATTTAAAAGAATAAAAATCATTTCGAACTGAACTAATGACAACCCTATTAGTAATGCCACAAATAAGGTGAAGAATATCCTGACTATATAGGGTTGTAACAGTATCAGATTTATGGGGAAAATATGATACCGGTTTTACTTGTTTATGTCGTTTTAATTTCGTTCAAAAATTATTTTATTTTTATTTAGAACGTGAGAGTCAGAATCCATTATTTCAACTATCATAATTGTGTCACAATGACGCTTTATTCATTGGTATTCAACTCAAGAATTTTTGTTGTCACTTAAGGACGATTCTGACAGGATCGAGTAATAGTTGTCCCATAATTCTCAGTCCTAAGTTACATTAAAATGATGTCAGTCATTAAAAATCATAATTAAACAGTTTGTTGCCTTACTTAACAAACTTATTCACTAGTTCCTGAAATATTTTTGTAGAAACTAGCTGTCTAAATAAGTAGGTACTTATTACATTTATTAGGAGTTGGTGCTTGGACGAAATACGTTTTACATTTCGAGAATATATTAACTTCAATGCCATAATATTAGCCATTAATACTTAAAATGAGAGTAGCTAACTTAATAAGAGATATTTATTATTTAATTTGCGTGGTACAATAAATTATTGCATTATTTAATGGACTTTAATTGTTTTCTTTGCCAGTTAAAACTGGCATTTTTAAACCATCGCACAACCAAAACAAGTGTCATCTAAAAACCAGCGCATTTGCGATGCATTTACAACAGTCAACTCCGTAGTACGAACAAGTACCTACGGTAACTCTTTGAGTAGTAGATATTCTTTGCATTGAAGATGTTAAATATGCTTGTGGAGTCTGTGTGGGATCCTAATGTGCCTAGGTAAGTCGACAAATGTGCCAACCTACTTTTATTAAAAGTAGAGATGTAAGACAATGTATTTTTGTTAAGAGTACCTTTTTTTTTTTATCGTGCGGAAATCCCTTCGGATACCCCCCCCCCCCCCGCCGGCCAGCGGGGGCGGTTATGTCGGGCTTGAACCGACCAAAACCGCACGCCGTCTCGGGTCTACAGACGCCGGGGTGTAAGGTTGCCCATAGAGCATATCCCTCGCACCCCGCCTAAATGTAAGTAATTCTGAACAATTATGGAGTTCTAAACTTTTGGGTTCCAGGAAGAAATATGTATGAAGAAATCCCAAGTTGCTCTATCACATTTATAAAAAGAAATGGTGGCACTGTTCTTTTACACACTGGGCACCAATATATAATAAAGGAAAAGTATAAAAATGGAGCGGCAGCATGGGAATGTATTAACAGAAGAAAACAAAAATGTGGTGGAAAAATTACTTTAAAGGTTTGTATACTTAGTTATTTTAGTATAGTGACCGACAAACTTCGTGACATAGCAGGTACTCTAGCTGCGCATAACGTGTCTTTATATCCCTTTGGTGGCGCGATCAACTAATCATAGACTATATTAAACTATTCAAGGGCTCAAAAGTCTCGTGTCATTGGTTGATCAGTCCTTTTTGGTTGGCCAGTTAGTGTGCACATGCGCGAACTTTTTGACGGTTGTTCACTAAGTTTGCCAGTAGGTAACTATATTAAAACTATTTTTTAATTTTGAATAACTTGTACTTTTATTTCTAATTTGTAGGACAATTGCATTGTAAAGGAGAAGAGACATGAATGTCAACCGGATTCCATTAAAGATTAAATTGATGATAAACTATTTTATTATTTAATAAAACTGAATTGTTACATACAAACTTATTTTTATTTTTAGTTCACATGTTATGGATGGAATGTAAAACAATACTCTATTCTCCCCGCTTTCACTAAACACCGTCCGCTAACACTAAACAGCGCATGCTACTTAGTTTGTACTATCCAACCTCCTGAAAAACACACTGGGGTAGATGATAGGTACGTGATCTGTGCCCTCCGCCTTGTCAAAAGGTTAAATGACGGGGCCCGCATTACCAGCCGGCAAAACCACTTTTCCCAACTGTCTCATTAGCGAGGCGGGTCGCGGGACGACCGGGGTTAATGTGGTATAGGGTAAGTCCCAAAAAGTGTACCTTTCAACGTCATCAGCTGTCATGTCCGTATTCACTGCTTAACATATCACCCTAATGAACTTCGATAATAATATGTTTATTTTAAGGATGATTTGAAGGAAAAGGGGACGAAAATTCGGTGGGTTAGTTAGGCTATATATTTGTGCTGTCAAAATTGCTGCCGCGATATAACTTGTGTATGGTACCCAAGAGATATCTACCAAAAATACACTTCTTTACTTAAAGGTTTGCTGGGAAAGCATCAGTTTGTATTACTTGCTTGTGGTATACATAAATAATTAAGAAAGTAAAAACTCACATAAAAATAATTGTTTTAATATTAAAAAGTATCAACATCATACAAAAATAAATTATTTAATAGTCACTTACATTCTAAAGTGTTGCCTTATTTCAGAATTATGTAACACTATTTTTAAAGCTGATTTTAAAGGCCACAAATGCATAAAGTGGACAATTATATTAAGGCACTTTCGCTAGACCACTTTACACATTCATTCAGTAAGATTCAATTCTCAAAAATACCCTGATTGATAAAACTATCAAACCTACAAATTTAGGGAATGATTGCAAGTTAAACTTAAACTAAATATTAACATTAAACGCAGTGCAAACCATCCGTAGATAGTCTAAAATGAAGTCACTAAATCGTGACAACATCTAAAACAATACACAAAAACAAAAATGGATGCTTTCTATCATCTTAAAGCTCTAGATGATTTGTATAATTATTATTCAATAATAAAAACAATTAGCCTATTGCAGTCCACTGCTGGACATAGGCCTCTACCATTTTACGCCATAGCACCAGGCTAATTGATTGATTGAATAAAAACAAGATGATAAGGCAAGAATGAAATAAACATGTCTTATTATGCCTACTGTCGAATTCTTACGGTACGGCGGACAAAAACGCTCTGCAATATAAACCTAGCAACACATAAAAGAAAAAAGTAAATCTTGCATGTGTCCGTTCATTGTGCAATTTGAGTGCTTTACCACATCAACCATATCAAATTTAATTTTAAATAAAATAATAATACTTCATAACATCATGATAAATTTGAAGAGACGAATTATATTCAGTATATGAATACCTTAGATTTGAGATATTTTTAATTTTCGATTCGATTCTATCGAGCTGTATCAAATCAATTGTCACAAAGTTACGATTTAGAAGTAAAAACTAAACTTTATAAATATCACTACGATAGTCACGATTCGTAGTTTATGTTTACCTATTTAAGCTGTGAATTGTAACTTACTGTAAATGTTTCATTTTATTTAAAGTAGAGGCTAGGTAAATTAATATTGACGTTCATAGGTGTTACTTTGTGACCTGGGATTTTGATTCGTAGTTTGTGACGTAAATTAATTAAGATATTTGTTTAGATTAAAGGCACGACTATGAATATATTAAGTAGGCTGTTAATACAGTACACACACTAAGTAAATGGGCAGAGTAATCGCTCGTTTTAACAATCCATTATAACTATATTTATGTCTTCAATGATTATGGTCCAAGAACGACCGGACGATGACAGAGTCGTGTGTGGTGATACTCGCCCTGCATCCAAGTTGGATCCTCTTGCAACAAGTCCATCTGACCTTCTTCTTATAACATTCGTGTTTAATAAACTTGTAATCCCCGACGTGCACCACTAGATGACCACGGTTCGACAAGCCGAAGCGGACTGAAAATTAATGGTTTTGTTAGAAAATAAAATAAAAAAGGATAACTAAGAAAAAGTTAAAAAAAATCGTAATATTTTGTCTGAAAAAAAAAACAATTAAAATACCATTAAAAATACTGTTTGCTTTTTATATATATTTATTTAATATTATAATAAGTACATTTGGTTTTTGTGATATCAATAAGTATATTAAAAATACCTAATAAATCTACTGCAATTTACGACTTGTAATTTTTGTAAATATCCTTGACACCTTTAAGCGCCTAGCTGATAAAATGAGACAAACTAGCCTAATCTAATTCTAAACCTAAAATGTCTAATACCAGATAATAATAATGCACTTATATTGTTGCAGTAGGTCTAATCGGAACAGGAATTGACTGCTTTGCGTCGTACTGCCTCAGCAAACAAGGCAAGATGGGCATCAACGTCGGAGGTTACAGGTTTAGATTCAATGGCTGTGCCAGAAATGGTAAAATTCGATGGCGATGCTCCCGAGGCCCTTGGTGCAAAGCTGCACTGCACACATTCCGAGGGCGAATAGTCTACATACAAAGCACACATAACTGCGGGCCGAAACCACCTGCCTTATAAAAATAAATATAATTTTTTACACGTATATTTTCGATTTTATACAATATTGGGGCAGAAGTATTTTATAACATTATGAGAGTCATGGTTTTCGTTTTATTATAAGAACCTATAAAGTATTTAAAAAAAATTAAAACTCATTCAATGCATTTTAATTGTATATTTTATTTTTATTGTATTCTTTTTTAAAAGATTTTTTTTTCATTGTATTCTTTCTTAAAAAGAAAACTAACTATATATTTTATTTTATTTGAACCTGAATACTGTGTTGATATTATATTTAATTTCACATTGTAAATTTATAAATAATAAGACCATCATCGGCTTTAAATTTTTATTTAGATGTTTCTTCTCACGTATGTTGAGCTTAAATATACATAAGATTAAAAAACAAACAAATATCTGTAATCTGGGCCTGTAGACAAAGTCACATTCTACTAGTGGAATCGCAACGAAGCGAACCTTCAAAAGACCGAAATGTATGGGAGAGACAACATTTGTCGACATGTCACGTGTAACAATTAATGTAGTCACATTCTACTAGTGGAATCGCTTCGAAGCGAGCCTTCAAATCTTCAATATGTATGGGAGTGACATTATTTGTTACACGTGACATGTCGACAAATGTTGTCTCTCCCATACATTTCGGTCTTTTGAAGGTTCGCTTCGTTGCGATTCCACTATTGTAGTAGAATGTGACATTGTCTACAGGCTCAAGTATTGTTTCGAAAGTGCACAGCTATCATGTATTGACTCGGCCCTAATTCATTGTATTGTTTTTATTGAATTAGAACAAATAATCGCTACTGAGGAGATGAATACAAGTGTACAGAATACAGACGTGCGTCGTTAATATTACAGTTCATAAACGTTACCTACCGTGTCAACGACTAATGGTTTGGTCGAAAAATATGTTATTTATAAAATTATTGTGAAGGAGATCAATGTGTAAGTCATAAATTTATAATAGTATTGAAAGCAGGAATTTATAGTACAAAAATTCTGGGCCGGTCAGGATACCGCCAAGAATTTTCAAATCAAATCAAATCAAAATGTATTGTAAATATATGCATTATTATATAGTTACCGTCCTTGAAAAATATGGGTTATGTTACAGCAATAAGAATTCATTTAGTGTAAGTATTAAGATAATAATTAATTAATTACCTCATAGTATGTTAGAAAAATGGTGGAAGTATCAATTCTGTTCTATTCTTATAAAAATGTATTTGTGTGGCAAATGTATTGTTAGATCTACAGTCTATAGTATAAACTGTAGATCCAACGATAGACTCTTAGATCTATAGGCCTGATTTAAGCCTAACCTATGGAGTCTATAGGTTAAGCTTAGGTATATTGCTTTTTTGTTACAAATATCAAACATTTCTTCAAATACTTTCACCCTGACCGTAATATGCTCAGCAAACTCATAGAATAGTACATTTAAATTAAATTAGTACAATGTATGACTTAAAATGTATTCATAACTAATTGTAAAAATAAGTTATTAGAATTGAATCTAAATTAACATATTAAGTACTTAATAAAACGTTTATTTTATACAACTATAAATGCAATTTCAATTTTAAGAAAAAATATCAATCGTTGTAAAAAATACAGGTATATTTAAATATACGATTGATGTGAAACAATATATCAAGACAAGTATGAAAAAATAATGATTATAGGTATTAAAAGGACGTTACTCGTAGGATCGTATACAGGGTTTGTTACACATTAAGCCATTAGTCAACAGTTAACATGTAAATAAGCGAATCTTGTGGTTTATATCGTTTTAACTTCTTTACTCTAAAAATATATTTTTATGCTACTGTTTGTACATTTTAAAGTTTCGAATCAAGAATAAACTTTAGTAGTATTACTTATATAAAGGCTTATTCAAACCTGAGCGGTATTCGCTGTCACTGTGGGGTAGGTAAATACCGCGCGAATTCGCTCAAGTATTTAGTATGGCATAGTTAGTGCCCCAGCATACCCACTCGGTTTTCTCTACCGCAGATATCTATAGCTTAGGTTTGAATCGGCCTAAAGTAGGCGATAGAAAACTTACCTATATTGTAGGAACCAAGTGTTCTAAAAATAAAATGACAGCAGAAAAATAGCACTGAGACGAGTCCTTCGCAAAGAGTATTGTAATGAACATTGCCTATGTAATTGGCTACCTCTTAATAATAGAAATTATAACGTCTATGCGTGGTTGTGTGTTGTAAACTTAAAGGTAGTGAATACTTGCCAAATTTGTGTAGATATTACTCGATGTAACTCGATGTTTGTATAAGAGAATAAAACTAGTCATAACTGTTAGCTTTTTTTTTACCTTTGCCTTACAAAACATACTTTATATGGTCAAAAATTAAACGGTTTACCTTAATAAAAAGAAATAGTACCAGGACATGAAATCTACACCAATACTTAAGTTCCTGATTTCATTTGACAGAAGTCAAATGAACTCTTTTTTTACGTCATAAGGGTAAGTTTAGTGACGTCATAGGTACCTTACGATTTGCCGTATTGTCAACCCATTTACATTTCACTGTTAGGATTGATAGTAAAAAATATATTAAACCGTTAAAAGTTTAACTGAATGATATTGATTTTTTATTTTTATTATTTTTATTTCATGTGCTCTGTCACACGAACAACCTAGACCAAGAAGAGCCTCTTATATTATAGCAATTACGATCTTTTCAAATAATATAAAAAAAATGAGAAAGTATATTAGATTTGAACATACAAGCAAAACTTTGTTTTTCGGTCAATATCCCAGCTCTAAACTGGGCCCAAATACTTTGTTGAGTACATACTTGACCTCCACCACCTTAGCTTTTGAACCCTATACTCGTAATTGCTACAGAGGTAAACACCAAAAATATAAGCTAGAAACCAGTAATATATGTTCACACTATTCTAGTCATAAATCCACAAAAAATTACGAGCACAAAGTCATATGGTCATAGTGATAAGCTACTAGTGGAAAATGATAAATAAAATCCACTCGCTTGTTACCCATATTTATTTATAAACAATATACTATATACACAATTAAAATTAAAATAAACTAACGACCAATATGTTACCTATCCATATAACAAACACTAAATTAAAAGTACATTCTTTGTAAAACTTTATGTCGCTATTACACGGTATTACAAGTATTGTAAAGTCATGTGAAAGTCATACATATAGCCAATGCAGTTAGTAAACAACAAACAAACAGTGACCAGTTTACGGCAGAATGACATTCTGACTACCTATGTTTATTGTTAAAAATTGTGACATTATCACTGTGAAAGAACTGAATGATTTTCCAAATATTAGATTTAATTTTCTTATGAATTAAGTCAACTTCCGATTTAAAATGTTAATATTTGTTGTGTTTAATATTTTTCATGATTTGAAAATAGTTCGAATGTCAATTTAAAGACGATTTAGTAATATTTTATTGGTTATTTGTATCATCGTGACACACCATCACACGGTCCGCCTGATGGTGCCTAATCCTTCAACATGAAGCTCTGGAGACCTTATTCCTGAGTTACAATGCAACAATACACAACTAGGCTGCATTATTCGGAATTTGTTTAGGCGCGATCCAAACTATGTTTGCTCCTATGAAATTATGGAGTTTGATATTTTCGCCACATTTTAATTTTTAACATTTAAACATATGGGTTGCAGTGCAATTAAAGTCTGTGAGTAACCTACAAACCAAGAAAACTCACGATCAGTCTCGCGTCTCCAAGCAAGAAATTATAATCATGAATAATCAAATATAAAATAAACCTTGTTGCATCTATATCCATTGTTATTACTTACTTATTATGTAAAACAAGAGTGATCGTAAGCCTCTTGTAGAATTTCAAAAACTCCACCGAAAAAACTGACTTCTCATTTTTTTACAAATCGAATCGAGTCTTGTTGTTGAAGCAAGCCGAATGTGATATTTTCAAATATACATGTCTGTAACCATGATTAAAGAGAGGCATAGCGACACTGTTCTCAAGTTTAGCTTATGTAACAACAGGATAAATCTATTTAATGCCTAGAACTATGGAAGAAAAACCGTTTTACTCATTTATATCACAAAAAGACATACCACATCTTCTCATTACATTTGTAACCTAGTGGTAATTCTCAAACAATCAAGCAAGTGCTCCTCCACAGAAGCGTTGCGAAGCGTAGGAGAGACCTGCGAGAATCGATCAATCACATTATTCATATGATTAGTCGATTCCGGTACATCTCTTCTCCACTCAGTTCGTCTCCGCTTCTGTTGAAATGTATTTTAATATAAATAGAACAAAAAAAACTGTCTTTTATTACTATGATCTTTTCCACATAGCATGGATATGGTTAGGGGTTTGAGAAACTCTTAAAAACAATAATTACAGAATATAAAATGCACTTGGTATAATCGTCGCCAAACAGCTTGAGAATTTGACCTTGACCCGCAGCCAATTACGCGAGCCCTTTGAAAAAAGGGCTCGCGTGATTGGTTTCGCGTCAAAGTCAAATCGTCAAGATTTTTAGCGTTGACTCCACTTAAGGGTAGGCAGGGCCCCAAACTACATGCACAAACCTGTTGAACTTCAAACCTTTCCTACAAGCCCTGCGATTTAGGTTAAGTAGGTAAATCCTATCCTATCCTACTAAAATTATAAATGTGAAAGATTGTTTACACGTTAGATCTCAATAACGCTCAAACAGCTGAAATTCGGAACAGGGATAGATTATAGGAATAACATATAAGCCATTTTTTATACTTGGAATAGGGTTTCATAAATAAAACCTATTTTAATAAACATAACATAAGATTCATAGTAATAAATGTGAATACTGCTCCTACTGCTACTACTAATTTTTGATAAAACCTATACGAAAGACAAGAGATAGCAATCATATAATCACGAATAATAATAATGTTAGATTATAAAAGTGGTTTTTGTAGAAGAAATAAATTGATTGTGTTTCTTTGTTTTTGTCGCAAGAATTTATTAATTGTCAATCAATGCACACTATCTTTCTAGAAACTTTAAATTTCAAAACGTCACCGCACCCATCACCATGCCATATGAAAAAAAAAATAGAATCGTTAAGAGTTGACTGCACTCAGCCGCCAGAGGTAGGTTAGTTTTCGAAAAATATACTGTGACATCTAGTGCATTATCGAGATGCCACGACTTGTACCACGACTTGTCTATCAAGTCTCTTGAATCTATAAAATGCGTCGTTTTGTCACGTGATAGATTTTAATACGAAGCTATTAAAACATGAGCAGTGTACTGCTGTGCTCTGGAGGCTGAAGTTAATCAGTCCTGCAACTATAGACCTTTTTTAAATGCTGAAAATTTCAGCCTTCAAAAATTATAATGTCTTCAAGTTCATGAACAAGGCCAGGTAGTAAATGCAGCCCTATAAACCTATGCGCAATTTTGAAATATATATCCAACAATTCAAACATATTCGGCTGATACAAATACGATCCTATTCTATGGAAACTATATAATTATAAACTATATACCTCACATTAAAACGGCACTTGAACTGATGTCCAATCTTGTTAAATTAATAACCAATGTAAAAAATTAATATACATTATATTATTCTGAAGTGTAAATATATATAGATATATACAGTGTGAAATCGTTTGATAATTATAATGATATACTAAGCTTACAAGACAATACAAGATTTAAACTTCAAAAACTTCAGTGAAATTAGCATATGATTCTTATTTAAAAATCACATTGTCTAGAATTTTCACACTAGACTATTCAGGATAATTAGGGATACGTGAAAATAAAAACTATTAACTATATAAATATTGTAAGGATTGAAGTATCTTGAAGGTGATATCAAAATCTTTACAAAGCGCCCTCAACGAACACAAATAACAGTCATAAATAAGGCAATATTTACGTGGAATAAACATATCAGGTTTACATGGATGGAAGATGTTGCTACTGCATCCCTAGCTGGTTACTCTTCAGTACTTTTAGAAAATTACAATCCTGTGTTTTCTCAACACACATACATACATAATATATACTCACGCTTTTTTTTCTCTCCGGGGTAGGCAGAGACAACATATTAGACAACATTAGATCCATATAACACCACATTACACTAATTTTAAGAATTCGGATTTTCAAAATTCTAATATTAATTTATTTTTAAGTTTATTAGTTGCATTTGTAGAGGTTGATGTGGTATGGAGCCCCACTAAGTTCTTCGGGGCCCAAGTCAACCTCACCTGCAAGTTGGTACAACTGTTGATTGACGGATGAGGCTTTGACGCAGGATATTCTCCAGGGTTAGGGTGTCAGACAGTAGACGCTCCTAAAATAAACAAATACTTATGGGAACTCACCACGGGCTCCAAAGAGCAAGCGTTGAATGTAACCAGGATTGACGCTCGGGTGGTGCTGATTTTTTACAGATATTAGTAACCGAAATTACTAATATTGCCCCTAACCCCTCCTGCTAAGCTAAATTGCTTGTGTTAGGAGTTGGTTTACGTTTACGTCCATAGTGCAGTGTGGATTCGAATCCAGGACCTCTCGATCGTAAGGCCGACTCCTTAACCACTAAATTCTCTAAACACTCTTGATTGAAGATTAATCAGCTAGGGTTTCTATACACTCTTGGGCATTCATTATTTTTGCAATTTTGAAAATCTTGCTTATAAATATCATGACTGAAATATGTTTATAAAACGCAAAGACGCTATTTCTAACATAAGTTTGAATAACTTCAGCGTATGAATAAAAATGCTCACCGACACCTAATGTAAAGGCTTGTTATGTCGCTCGGTATGGCCGAGACGCTCATAGATATAGTAGTTCAATAATCACAAATCGTTCGTTTGTGTGTCAGCAAACTGTTACAATACGCAAGCTTTTAGTGCATTTTCGTGGTCTTACTGTGGTCCATGCTTAACCTTACCAGTCAATATAAAAATACTGAATAGTACCGACTGACGCGTTGCCGTTGAGGCTTCCCGCTGCCTCATACTTTATACGCATCGTGCAAATCGTATGTGATTCTTTGCACAAGTTTTATGGAATTATTTGCCTGAAATTGGCTCCATATTATTTATACGAAAGTGGAGCCAGCATGCGCGTACAAACACACGAGGCAGCGAGCACCTTGAAACAATTCTGTTTCGATGACGAAGTGATTAGTATGCAAACGTGACGTCATTAGTGGCTGTTTAAACGATGACGCGCTCGGTTTTCAATATAGCCTACTGTAAGTCTGTAGAGACGCTATATGAGACCAGCTGGAGAAAGAGATCTAATCGGTCTCACACCATACAACGATTGGATGACTTCATCCATAATTTTCTGTAAGAAATTTTGAATTACCTATCCAGTGTTGAAAACTATAAATTCGCCCCTCCCCGCACTATACGGCAAGGCCACATACTTTTCGATAGACTGCTCAGGTAACTGGATTTCTTGGAGATTTTTTCCTAGGTTATACTCAGGTTTCCAGTAATATTACTGGAAGACTACTGAGTGAAAACACACGGTGGTCTATCATGGGAATCTTCCCATGATAGACCACCATCGATTTCAATACAACCAGCTCACAGTTACACTGGGCAGCTGATACCCAAGGAAGTTCCCTCAAAACATACATTCATATATTGAGTTACATTTCGTTTTTATATGTATTAACTTAGTTCACCAACTTCAATAAAACAGATAACTCATTAATTAAAAAAGTCATACAATTGTAAAGAGCTTACATATCGCCATCAATTAGTTACCTTACATTACATCGCCTTCATCAATTTCAACGTCAGTGCCGGTGATGATTTGATCACCAGACACGACGCCATGCTCTACTTTGAGGTGATTAAGTATACTTTCCATGCTTTTACCTAAGTCCGTGTGTTTTATACACCTGTAGTGACATATCTTGCAGCTGTAGAAGTCATCTTCTGTGTTCTCGAACACCTTCCAGACCCATGTTGTCAAGTTCTGATCATCTGAAATATACAAATTGTTCCATTTACTTCTAGGATAAAATTTATTCTAACCACCTCTGTGGCGTAGCGGTAGAGCATTCGACTGCTAAATCAGAGGTCGCGGGTTCGATTCCCGCTCATCGCAAATATTTATATTTGCATTGGTCTGGGTGTTTCTATGTATAATATGTATTTATTTACAAAAAAAAAGTATCCAAGTATGTTTATCCGCATTCTAGAACCCATATGACAAGTTCTGCTTAGTTTGGGTCTAGAAGGCGCTGTGAAATATGTCCTAGAATATTTATTTATTTTTATTAATTGGAAGGAAGATGAAGAAGATCTCTAAGGTAATCTGACAATTTTGTGTGGATTGTCAGAGGGCAGTAGGCTCTACTCCCCGTTTTCGTTTACCTCAAGATGTTGCAAGCATTCAAAAGCCACGAAAACATGTTACCATTATAGGGACTATCTTTTTCTTTTTTTTTTCTCGTGCGGAAATCCCCTCGGATACCCCCCCCCCCCCCCCGCTGGCCAGCGGGGTCTTCAGACGCCGGGTTGTAAGGTTGCCCATAGGACATTTCCCTCGCACCCCGACTTTCTCTCGCTTCCTATCTGAGCAGTGATAGTTACTGTTCTCAGTTACAGTTCAATGCTGAATACTGATATCCGAATAAGGCTAGGGTCTACAATGTGGCACTGATTTTAAATAGTGGTAAGCTGCATTTCATCAGTCTTGAGGCTTCCATACCCATTCTTTTCGTGCAAGTGTTCATAGATTCCTTCACATCCATCTATATAGGAGGAACCAGATGCACCCTAAAGGCCATAAACCGACCATCAACCTTGCACAACTTATAACTGTCATAAAGATGACATTACAAAAAGGCACTTATATCTATACAATAGGTGTTATAATTCATTAACTCATCTATGTAGTCTCTGCATTCTGTAGCCCTCCCTCACTCGCTTTACCCCAAAACCGTGATTCAATGTTTGTTCTAAACAGCTTGTCATATAGAAGTCATTGTATGATCTACACCTGATTTGCTAATAGTTGTATTCTGACAAAAATTTCTAAGCAAGTATGCACTTACATGAACAAGCAGTCTTCTTATGTATCATTTTAAGATGTCTGTTCATATTTCCTGTCGCGTTCCCGCCATGGCTGATGTGACGTTTACACAGCTTGCACTGCGCCTGAGTGCCAGACACGCGGTCGAAGTAAGACCAGATCCAGCTGCGGCGAAGCTTTTGACTTGGGCTTTCTGTAAACATTATAAGACAAATGGTAAATAAAAGATGTGGCCATTGTTCAACATGTAACATTATCGAAAGTTTTGGTTGATTGGCAGTAATAAGGTTGACAACTTGTGTGGCATGGAATTAGAGTGTTTCACTAGTCTGCCAGAGGCCGCGGATTCGATTCACGAGCAGCGCAAATATTTCTATGCGTGTACATATACAGGGTGGTAACATTAGGTGTGTCCAGATGATAATTTTAAAAATATTGTAAAACTTTTGACTGATATAAAGTCATCATCGGTTCATGTATAAAATAACATAATAAAAAAAAAGTTTTAGTGATTAAATTGTGTTTGCCAAGACCTTGAGGAGAATAGGATCGATATCACCTGATGTGGTTCCTAGACTTAACTTTTATATTGAGGAACTGTTTTATTAGAGTGTCATACACCAAGAAGTTATCGCTTGGCGTCGTAGAAGATGATATGCGTGCTAATGGTCTCACTACCATGGATGCCCAAGACCGTGCGAAGTAGAGCGGAAACCGGAAAGCGGAACTCAAGAGTCCGAGGTCAAAACCTGGGATGCGACCAGGACTAATGCAAAGATGATTATGTTAGGAATAGTATACATTAATGGTGTATTTTTGTAAGAGACGACCCCGTAATCTCTATTAATTAATAAATATTAATATTCTACGACATTCTACACAGCGCTTTCTAGACCCAAAGTAAGCATCGTTCAACTAGCTTGTGTTATGGGTTCCAGAATGTGGATAAACATACTTATATACTTTTTTTCTTTGTAAATATATACATATTATACATAGAAACATACAATATAATAAATAATACATCCATAAAATATAATTCTCACTACTACAATACTCTTCCAACAATGCCCAGCGACTTTATCTGGTGGAGTAAGCAACTGGCCTTGTGGGCTTTAGTGTTGATTAGGACTAGAAATGACTCCTTGTTTATCTAAAACTTCTTGTGGTCATTTGTAACGATATGAACAACAATTGCATACAAAATGATTTGATATTGATTGCTGTAAAAAATTTAATGATTACTAGTTTGATAATCTGAATGTCCTTGAATTATCGTACTATCTAATAATCTTCCCAGCGGAAAGGAATACAAAGGCCATCCCATTTCTTCCCGGGTAGGTACGGTAACGGGTAGGTAAAAATGTATATTAATATCATCGTGGCACTATTGCCTGAATACATGCTACTACTTATTACATGCTGTTACAATAGCACTTTGTTCAACCCGGGAATCGAACTGGGACCTCACACAGCAGTGACACTCAAGGCGATACAAATATTAACAATGATATCTTACCAGGTATCTCTTCATAATCCTTGTCACTCGCATATATCTCTTCAGTCTTTATCGCATAAGGTGTATCAACCTCACTGGTGATCACATGTACGCTGTCAACCCTCTCCCGTTTGGTGACCTCACTTTTGAACACGTGAGGATGGCGAGTCCTGACGTGACGGTTCATGTTGTTGGAGTTGCAGCCTTTGATGGACAGTACCACGTTGCACAGTCGACAACGGTAAATGATGTTGCTCAGCTTGTCGAAATACTTCCATACCCAGCTCCTTTTGCGTGGCCCTGAAAATATAAGTTTTTTTTTCTATAACTACGTCAACTTTCTTGTTTCGGCTTACTGTATTGATCTCTATGCACTATTGGTGGAGTTCAACCAAGATAAATGTCCAGAGTCCGTGTTACCTACTCCTAGTTTCCTAAGAGATAAAGCCATTCTTTTGATTCTATCCAGCGGAGACAGACTTGATACAAGACCAAATTGACCGTAAAATTTGAAAAATTTAATACTTTAACAATTAATATAAATTTTAGTATTTTTTATTTGGTAGGTATTCCACATACATACATATACTCCCGCCTTTTGCCTGATGTGTATAGCCATCTGGTACTGTCCTAATACACTTTTTGAGCTTCCTCTACTATGATACCATTTATGCAAGCCCGGCTTTTCAAGTGCCTTTGACTATTAATTATATGAAATGGTAATCGATACACTTTTGTTTCAGATCCATTGTTTCCATTAGTTCAATTGCAAGATCTTTCAATGAGGTGGCCTAAATTAAATCCACCTACTAATATAGATAGCTCTGAAGCTGGCACTCATAAATCCAGAAAACCGTGTATGATATGTCCAAGATCTAAGGACACGATTCTGTATATTTTGTAATCAAGTTATGTGCAGCAAACACATGTTGTTAGCGTGCAAGAACTGTTGGTAACAAGAATGAATTATTTTTAATCTCATATTTCAAATGATTTACTACTTTTATGTATATTATTCTACTGACCTAAAGTATCTTCTCCCCAGCATATAGCCTGTACTTTTGCAGCCTACCTCTATGTCATATTTCTAGATCTGTTCAGCAGTTTTTGCATCCACCCATTGTCACCAACTTTCACATTATAATATTAGTAGGATTTTTACATGGTTGACAAAAGCATTTCCCACCAACATTCTTTAAAACAAGAAGTTAAAACAACTTCATGTGTAAAAAATAAAAGACCAAAATAGAACTTCCAAAAAGATAAACATATATATGTACACATATACTTATACTCT
The DNA here is from genome assembly GCA_946251805.1 of Cybosia mesomella. Taxonomy (NCBI): domain Eukaryota; kingdom Metazoa; phylum Arthropoda; class Insecta; order Lepidoptera; family Erebidae; genus Cybosia; species Cybosia mesomella. Next base: position 6,755,026 of record OX276400.1, read on the forward strand.
CTTTTTTCTTTTTGGGATAGACAGAGACAATGGCCCACTGCTTCTGTAATTATACACTTCATGAGCTTCCTCTACTGTCATAAAACATTTCATGTAAACCAGTAGACTTCAAGTGCTGATAAAAATAATTTCATATTGTTACTTACCAGTGCTATACAGCCTATGTTTCTTTTTACTGTTATCAATTAACACATAGTGCATGCTGCTATCAACATCCTTCTGAATAATTTCTTCACCCTTTTCACTGGATAATTGTATTGTGCCTTCAACATCCAATATAGGTTCAGTGGTAGCTTCACAAACTTCACCCAGTATAACGGGCTGTGTCTTTGGGTCAGCGTCATCTTTAAACATGTTTAGATTCAAGAACTCGATGCGGAAACCTACTGTCGCCTCTGGATTATCTTTGTGAAGGTCGTAGACATCTTTATGTGCTGTTTTCAAGTGTTCCAAAAGTTCTAATGACTTTTCGTGAGCTTTCAATGTAATATCACATAGATTACACTTAACTTCGCTGTCCGAGAGTTTCACATAGTAAATAGATGTCCAATCAGGCAGCTGATCTTCATCTGTTAACAATTTAGGATATATTATTTAGTGTCTAGAAATGTTTCTTTATTACAGAAGAAATTAATGTTATGTACCAAAAATGCTAAGTGATTCAAATGAATGTAATAATTAATGTTAATGAATGTAAAATACTTTTCATTAATTATTCTGTAATGATAGTACACGGTATAGTAAATAAATAAATAAATTTTAAAAGGTGAAATAAAAGTGTAAGATTGCCCAAAAACTGTTTTAATTAGCATTAAATGCAAATATATATCTTATAACACAAAACCAAAGTTATTACAAGATTCATAAAATTGGTGGTAAACAAATAATACTTAAGTATATGTTTTAGGTAAGTCTCATATTCTCGGTACTTTCATGAAACCATAACTTTATTTACTATAAGATCAGAAAAAGGCCATCTGAATTATAATTTATACAAAGATCTTATTACTCAAATTTAACATGTTACAATACAATAGTTATATCTAAATATACTTAATTAGAATAATTTTGAAGATAGTTGGACAATACTTTCACATAAGTTAAGCAAATAAAATTTAAGTAAAGAAAACAGTTGTTTTATTGTGCAATGCTAATCAGAGAACATTGGTTTCTTATGATTATGAAAATCCCTAACTACTTCAACGCCGTAAGTTTGCATATTAATTACAGATATGCAACCCGTTTTTTGTCGAAACGAGCATATCCACTGTTCGGCCCCGCACTGCAACCTACTTTTAAAAACATAAGTATAACCCTTGAACAGTATCTGGTGGCCCTTCTTTGTAGGCACGCACTGCACAAAATCGTCACCTGCAATTTGAACACTGTTATTCATAGTCATAAGGAAAGGATGCCTGTATTTACATTGATATATACAATTTAAGAATCAAAACAACTGAACACACTCAAGATATTTGCTTGCATAAAACATTTAGTCAATAGGATACAAACAAATTTATCAGAATTATTGTTATTGCCAAAAATGCAAACAGATTAAGCTAAGTACACTGCATCTTAAGTATTTGTGATATGTTAAATACAAAAATAAACGTGGGAAAATAGCAAAAATAAATGAAATGACGCAACAGAACTGTCAAATTAATGATTGACGTCTGCTACGATAAATTTGACGTTAGCATTTACACTTCGTTTTACGCATTGACCATAACTACAAATATCAAATGGTTGAAATGGTTTTCCTATATTAAAATACGCTAATGCGTGCATAATCAATATAAGATTTATTATTTGTATATAACCTAAATCCATTGGGTATCATAATTTCATAACTAGCAACACGCTCAGATTCCAGTTGCCAATTTGGTCTACTAGATGGCACTAGTAGTCCAGTAATTTAATGAAAATTAAATTGGTCACAATAATATCGATTTAATAAAAATGTTATGGAGTTATAAATAAATAAATGACCACGCTAGACGTCAACAATTAATCACATCACATTTTCCCTTTCTGACACTTAATGGGTTAAATTTGTTATATTTGCCGTGTTGATCTGCGACAAAACTGGTCTGAAATAATTGTGCTCTCTTTGTATCTCAACAATGACTACCAACACAGGAATCGCTTGACAGTGCTGTACCTCTTTGAACAACAATACCAGGTGAGTTGGGTACTGTTAGTAAGTTTATTTCTGGGAGTTTTGCGCCAGGTCTTCCGAAACGTGAATAACAGTTTATTTGTTCTCTGCCACTTCCTTCGGAATCCGTCGAAAATTAGAAATGTGGCGCCAGACGACAGCTGTATCTGTTTCCCTGAAACGAATTTACCATATCAGCAAGCAATACTAGTACCACAGCATTTTAATGACCAAACGGCAAATAATTTTAATTCTGAGTTTGCAGAAGTAACAAGATTTCTTTTTCTACAGTATAGTTACTAGATGTCGTTAGTAGTCTTTGAAGTTTAACACGTTTATTAAAAATCTTATCTTTGCTATCTATCAGTCCGTGTTTTCCGTGAATTATATTGTGATTAAACTTTGAATGCAAATAATAGTTTAATAGGGCCAAACAAGTATCCATTTTAGGATCCATTTTAGATAGCTTTTTTTTTTTTTTTTGTGCGGAAATCCCTTCGGATACCCCCCCGCCGGCCAGCGGGGGCGGTTATGTCGGGCTTGAACCGACTAAAACCGCACGCCGTCTCGGGTCTTAAGACGCCGGGGTGTAAGGTTACCCATAGAGCATATCCCTCGCACTCCGACTGACCCTGGGCCATTCGCAGTGTCCCCTCTGATAAGAGCAGAGGGGTACCTGGAGCGACCCCCCCCCCCCGCGGGACTTGCAGGCCCGCCATACCCCGACCCCCTCGTGCAATGGGGTCAGCTGGCCCTGAAAAGGGCCGGTTGGTCAGACTCTTGGCCGTTGACGTTGACGCCAGCTACTCCAGAGGAGCAATCAATGATGCGTCATCGCCCACGTTGCCCAGGGTGCACCAAACTTGGAGGTGATCCAACCAGTCGCACCCCCCATTTTAGGTACCTACTCGAATTTCGATATTTATGAAGGTGTAGACTTATACAGCGCGTACTCGTGTCTACGGGGGCCAAGCCTAGCTCACATGCTAGCCGATACACCTGTTGATTAACGGACGAGCTGTTAACGCAAGTTTTACTTTCGAGGTCAGGGAGAAGTCAGATGGTAATCACTACCATAAAAGTCAAATTGAAAAGAAGAGAAAGAATTAGTGCACCCTGGGGTCCGAGGTGAAAGCTTCGGATGAGATCGGGAACAACGCCAAGTTGGTGATTTTCGGTATTTTGGAAGAAAAAAGGGCAAATATAAATATTTATTGTACATAAAGTCTCCAAAAGTTAACTAAGTACCTCAGTTTTGTAAGTCGCCCAATATGCACCTCGTTGTAGCAGATGACGCAGTAACACTTGCGACATTCTAAACACTCTGTGGACACTTGTTTGGCTTTCCACGGTTTGCCATCAGCTTTTCTTTTGACATAGCAGGATACACAACGTCTCCGTACGAGTCTGCCATCTTTCCGTGGTATTCTGGTTAGTTGATGTTTTCCTGTAAGTTGTTAGCGAGCTTAAAAGAGAAAATCCTAAAATTAGGCACTAGCTGTTGCCCGCGGCTCCGCCCGCGTGGAATTTCGACATCGAATTCCAATTGCCTATGTCCTATTCCAGGCTATAATCTATCCCTGCTTGAACTCGGTGCGACTGACCGCAGTGATCGACGAAACGTCTGGAATACAAGTTTCCGATGGACCACGGCCAAACAGCCCGGAAGCAGTATATTCTACATGCAACGCCGGCCGTGAAAGCCTTAAGATTTATGTTTGTCTGTTTGTTCGCAATGGACGCAAAACTACTGAACGGATTTTCCTGCGGTTTTTTCTATTGAAAAGGTCTTGGTCAGACTTAAAATCTGATGTATGTTTGATTGCTATTGGTTAAAAATAGTGGAACCGGAGGTATGATAAAAAAAACGATAATCGATCTCCGCGCGGGCGGAGCCGCGGGCATCAGCTAGTATCATCATAAACTTCTTGTTTATATAGGAATCAGATACCTGCCTCCTTTCAACAGATATTTAAAAAATAAAATGGTATTTTTGTTTCAAGTCTCGTGATGATTCCTGCCCTGGCGCAATTTTTTACAGAACCTATGTCAACATTATATAGATTAGGTATTGTTTCCAAGACTTAGGTGGACTTTAGTCGACTTGTTGTTATCTGTTACATATGTATTGATATCATGCCTATGATAACAGGCAAGCAGGTAGGTAGGCAGGTCCTAATTTGAGTGCTGTGCTGATTGATTGATACTTTATTTATAAATTTATAATAAGTTTTCGTTTTCTCAAAGAAAGCAAGTGACAATTTTTTTGAATTCATAACCCAAGACAATTCGTCTATGGACAACGTCCTGCTACACACGGATCGTCACCCTTTGCTGGAATAAAATGCTGCTATAAAAGTGTCGTACTGTCCAACGGGTGCCTCATTTAATGCATAAAGGGATCGTTCTACCCATTGCAAAAATTTGAACGATGGGCCATTTCATAAAATAACCACATGTACATACTCTTATTTCACCGATATAAGTAATTAGTACTTATGATGTTGCATGAAGAAATAGAAGCTGTCGAAAAATGTACTTTCGATAGTATGGGAGTTTGTACAGACACGTGACTTGTCGCTATGAATTGGCTGATGTTCTTTGGTCAGAAGTTTGTATAAGATTCTTAAGTACAGCACGGTGCGTTGCAAGAGGTGAGAACGGCATTTACTATTCCGAATTTTTTTTTAAACCATGAACTCGTCTAGTTATTGTGTTTTTTTTTGCCCAAATGTTGTAAATTATCTTTTCATTACTCATACTCTGAAAGTAGGTCTGAAGTTGCCTGAGGAGCGGGATGAAAGTAGTACTTTTCATCCCTAGGGAGAATCGCTTTCAACTGACAGCTGTCAAATTATTAAAAAAAAAAACTATTTTCACATTTACCATGTACCAACTTTCTATACAGCCACTCAATTATAGCGCGATGTAAAAATGAATTAAAATAAAGTTAAGTATTGATTAAAGAATATATATTTTTTAAATAACTTTAGTTTTGTTTCAACAATTTCCTTAAAATAACATAGATTTGGGTAAAATATTTAGAATACCATTTTTTCAATGATGAAAATGAAAAATAGTGGCTGAATAGCTGGCCGGCCACAGAAAAAAAACAAACAAAATAGGCGGAAAAGTGGCAATTCCATCTTCATTTGTTTTTCGATTTGAAGGTTTTACTCATTTTTACTCATTTTTTCTTTAGCTAATTCATGTTTTTATTTTTACTTTCCTTGTATTCGTAATGAAAAGCACAGTGTTTACCTCGGGTTAAAGACTTATTTAGTCCCTCGAACTATTGGCTCGTTTCGGCACTAAATAAGTTACTTTCACCCTTAGGGTAACAATGTACTATTCCTTTCTATGCTCAACCTGAAGGAAACTAATAACGAAAACTTTATATGATGAAGTATTTGCAATCTATATGATGTATGAGTATGAGGGATTGTGAATGGGATAATTAATGATACAATGAAACAACAAATCACGCTTTTTTAAAGTATTGATTTAATAAATTTATATGTACTAGGGGTTGTATGATAGATTTTGAAACAATATTTGGCACATAGAGGCACATCACAATGTGAACATATAATTTTAGTTCGTTTTTCTTTTCCTAACAAACTGCACAATTTACATCTTCTGTATTTGTGTACGTCTTTTGGTAAATGGGGGCCAGGTTCGTTTAGAAGAATTTTTAATGGGACGTCCAAAGCTCCAATGCCATTGATATAGGAACGTTGCTTTTTCTTAGATATGCCTAAAACAAGCAATTATAATTGTAGTCATGAAAATAGCCAATTTAATCGGTTCATCGCAGTCCATATTTGACGTTAAGTGGCTTGCTCATTCAGAAATTAATAATGATTTGGTTTTAGATAATCTTGATTTAAGAATAAAATTAATATTTTAAGTAGAAACACTAAGAATAATATAACATTAGTCAATTTGTAATTATTTTATTGATGTGAAAAATCAACGTTGTTTTCTACCCTAATTAAAATTATTGAAATTGATAAGTACCTTTTTTTTTGTTTTTTCGTGCGGAAATCCCTTCGGATACCTTGAACCGACTAAAACCGCACGCCGTCTCGGGTCTTCAGACGCCGGGGTGTAAGGTTACCCATAGAGCATATCCCTCGTACCCCGACTGACCCTGGGCCATCTCCGGTTTCGAGATGGCCCCTCGGGTTTGGAAACCACGGTGTCCCCGTCTTGCCCCGGTTTGGGGGAGGGGCACTAGTCGCCCCACCGTCCCGGCCTGCTTCTGCTGGGGTGACAGGCGGCCTCACCTGCCACCCCCAGGCCTGCGCTCATGGAGGACGGAGGTCGTTAAGCGACTTCCGGCGCCTGAGTCGTCTGCGACGCGCGGCGAGCATGTTGCGGGCTCGGCGGGCCGGGAGAGTTCTGAACCTCTCCCGGGCGCGCTCCGCCATCTCCTTCGCGAGTATTACATGCTCGCAGAAGGAGGTGGCGGCGGCCCACGCGCTCGCGCTTCGCACCATTGCCGCAATCATGCTGCCGAGCGAGAGGACTCCCACCCCGATGGCTGCCACGAGGTCACGCCTCGGCGCCTCCCACGCCGGGCAGTCCGCCAGCGTGTGCAGCCCTGAGTCCTCGCTAGCGTCGCAGTGATGACTTGATAAGTACCTATGCATGTTTTGGACTTCTATACGAAACCAATAGATCAAATGGTTCAAAGTCTATAGTATCTAGTACCAATCGAATAGTGTCATGTATATATAGTATAAATACAAGTAATGTAATGTTATATATCTTTTCTGTATCATTGTTATAGACCAAACAATAACAGGTATTCATTCTGACTCGAGGCTATCTAACCATAGTTCTCTTTAAAAAAAAGATCTTATATTAATATGAGACAGATACGGCGCTTAAAATGTCCCTCAAAACGAGGATAATTCAGCTGCCTCAACGCAAGTACCAGTTCAACCACAGAACTAATATTAATACAGAAATAATTATTCGTTCTGTGAACGCAACAGAACTGGACAGAATATACACTAATCAGGAAGTGCGAACGGGAACAAAATATGACAAAAAGGGGCATGCCATTGAGCGCACCAATTTTGGATATCACAAAAATTATTCCATACAAAAAAAAATTATTCCGTTCCTTGCTCAATGCATACAGCTATGGAAAATTTTTGCCACGATTTGAACTGGTGCTATACAAATTTGTGCGCTCAATGGAAAGCTCCTTTTTTACAGCTCCTCCAAATGACCGTTGGCTCTCTAGCTGCCGTGATTTTACGTCGGGATGCCGTTCAACAAATCCTCTATACCACTCGATACCAGCGGAACCATTCTTGAAAGGATGATGGATGCGATTAGCTTCGGCATACTCGAACACGTATCGGAGAAATTCTCCTCTTGTTAATCCATCATACGAATCGACCATATCAAATAGATAAGCTAACATTTCTTCTTCTTGTGCTGAATTAAAGACAGCGGTAAACCTTCCTAATTTTTTCTTAAAGGACCCCTTTTTGACGTGTCGTTGTAAAGTTGCTTGTGGTATGCCATATTTTGATGCGGTGGAGTTTACGGAATGTTTCAATTCGGTTACGTCTAATATCGCTTTCTCCATTGTGCTTTCATCCCAAGAAGCTTGTTTTGTCTTTCTTTTATATTTCTTCACCATCTTATTAAATGTTTGTATACCTAAAAATAAAATACGGATAAAACATTATAGTAAATTTAAGTATTAGTTTTCCATCTTAGAACCACTAGGGTAGTTGTTCGAGCGGAAATCCCCACTTATACCGCCGCCGGCCCGTGGGAGTAGTGGTTATGTCGGATTCGAACCGACCAATACCGCATGCCGTCTCGGGTTTCTAGTGCCAGGGTGTAAAGCGACCCATTAGGCAATTCATTCGCATGGTGGATAATAAGTATGCCTATCTCTAAATTTAAATGTTTCTTATAGCTGGGAAGACATAATTATTATATTTTGGCTTTTACGGTAAACGTGGGTTGGGGAGTCAGAGGGCTGAGCCTCCAATCCCGAGGGCAAAACCATCGCCAGAACCTCGCCATCAATCAGTAGGTATACCTTCTTTTTTTAACGCTCACGTTTGATCTCTCTCACCTTGTGGTAAGTGACGATGTGGTCTACGATGAAACACGTTTGCCTATCCACTCGAGACTTGAATTCAGGGAATTCAACTCCTTAGTACTTAGCTGCACGAATAATGAATGTGTTGCTTAAGAGTGATTGTTCCGTTTCGTCCGAATCTCAAGGATTTCGTGGTATTTTTTTTTATCGGTTCCACAAAACATTTATATAAAATGATTCATGTACCTTTCAAGTATAGATTGTCAGGAAAGGCTCTCATGAAAAAGCTTTCATTTTCAAGAAAATTGCTGAATGTAATGAACCCCCGGAAGGTAATGAAATACGAGTGGAGGGTAATGATTGAATGTGGAAGGTAATGAAATTGATGGTGGGGGACATAAACTAAGGCTAAATAAAAGTAGTGAGTGTGTAACCGAAACTACGAATATTAATTGACAAGACATTTATTATTGCTATACGCATAGGTATACAATAATATTAAAATTATAAAAAATAAATGAAATTATCAATTAACCAACTTAATATTTAATCTGGCTTAAAGCTTAAGAACAAAAGTTTTAAGAACAAAACAAACAAAGAAACAAAAATCTGAATACTTTGTATCAAAAAATCTTTAAAAAATTACGAAAAGTTCTACATTCTTTTAATTATTAGTAGTATAAGTATTTAGAGTTAACGGGATATTTACCATGTGTTTCTAAGAGTGTCCGATATTTCGGCACTGTTGCAAGCGCCATGATCACGGAGGAATTATCGGACACTCTTAGAAACACATGGTAAATATCCCGTTAACTCTAATACTTATGTTAGTGACCATGATAGTTTAAATACCTATATTATTAGTAGTACTTTCTTAAAAAATCAGTCTAATATTTATTATTATTATTGTGTTACAAAGGCCAAAATATTTACTAATCAATGAAATATTCCACCAAGTTCAAAAAAAATATTTTAGGTGTGATTCAAAACTTAAACTTATGAATAAAAAAAAAACTTAGAAATCTTGTTTTATAAAATCTTAAAAAGCTTAACGTTATAACATTCTTTAATACTTTATATAATCAGTAGGAACTCTCAAATCCTGTTAATCAAAATTAAATCAGTCTCATCTTAGTTTCAAATTCTGTCAGTAATTTTGATTTAAAATTAATATTTGGTAAATTTTTGAATAAAAATTGCCCTCTTCTTGATTCTTCCGGCTCGTCCAAACGTTGCAAAATTCGAGATTCAGGTACAAAATCATCATCACAAATTACCGGCCATCCAAATATATTTGACTTGCCCTGACCTTTCCTTAAATAAATTATTTTATATTCTAGAGAATATTGCATTCTATCTATAATTTTACCAATAAAATATTTAGACTTTTTTTTATCTTATATTCTACGACCACCTAATCGTCTATATCATACTTGAGTTCACTTTCTTCAATGTTTTCGTTATCCAATGCAACGTAGCTGCTGTCTGCTAATTTTGTTATGTGAGAAGTAACGTGAAGAGGAGCTAAATTATGGTCAATTCTTATGGGGTCAATGACGTCTTCAAAATTTTGGAGTTTTGGGCGTTGATGAACGAACTTTACAAATTCTGTCTGGTCGACTGAGCTAAATCCTAGACTGTTTTTGAGTAAATTTTGAAGCTTTGATAATTCACGGAAATGTTAGACAATATTTTTATTTTAGGGCTATCTTCTACGATTATGTCAGAGTTTAACATTTCTGTAGAATCTAATTGTTTCAAGTCTCCTATGTTTTCAAAAATTGTTGGTGAATCGCTATGTATTAAAGGAGAATGCCCATTCTTGGTTGCGCTTTTAGACGTTCGCGTCAATATTTCAAATGTTAAAAAATAATATTGATTATAGTATGAGTTTTCAACACTAAATCGCTTCTATAGAACTTGGGGTTTGAATTTAAATTATAAAGATATAAAACTTGAATGAATAATCGTTTCCATTTTAATTTAATTGTGACCATTATATAAAATAAACCATTGGTGGTAGAATGCAAATATACCAATCTTTTTAAAATAAAATGGTTAAATAATAATACGTGATACTAATTCGCGATGTGACATTCAAATATATTGCAATTATAAAATCTTAATATTTCGTGTATGTATTCGTAGTTTATTAGTGATAATCAGTTACAAGTTGTAAAATAATGTATGCTTCAGTGGTAGTTTTCTCTTAATTTATACATGGTATCCCTGTCTTACTCAAACGTCAGTTCAACAGTCTGTGTCACAATATTTTCTAGTTGTTGTTGTTTGTCTCGTTGTGATCATTTAATTTCTCAATAACCCCAAGTTCTGTTACAATATGCGTTCATATTTCAGATAATACTTAATGCAGGCTTTTTAATGTAGTTTATACTTATGTTACATAGCAAAAAAAAGTGTGCAACCGATTTCCATACTGACATGGGCATTGTCCTTTGAAAAGAGTCTGAAATCGATCCAGTTTCGTCAGTATCCAATAGCTTCATCAAAACATCATCATCATTATTGGATGTTGATGAAGGCATAACCGTTGTTGTGTTTTTTTGAAACAACCCCACATTCAGTACTCCGAGATGTTTCCCATGTTTACAAGGTACATAACTGTCACGACAAGTAAAGCAACTAAGACTTCTCAATGCAATATCGAAAGGCAGCGACGCAGTCCAAAGCGCTTGGTGAACTTTATTTGTACCTTTAAACGCTGGTAAGTCTTTCGGAAACTCTCTCCTTGATATTTCTTCCTCTGGAATAATAATAAGTTTGACATGTTTCACGTTTTGCTGGACAATTTGGACGAAGTCTTCAAACGTAGCTACATCACCACCAAATCTGACATGGTTATCGGCCGTCCTTTTCACTACAGCACCAATGCCATCAGGGGCACCTTTACCATGCCCCACTTCATGGTAATTCCATGATATCAGATTAAGAGTTGGAACCTGCTCCTTTAATTTCGTCATCAAGTCCAATATATATCGATTCATATTTTCTCGCTGGGGAATCAGACAAAAAATGCACTTCTGTAAGGAGTGAAACTCACTCTTGGGCCATTCTCAAAACTGGTTGCAAATGTGCCCATATCGCTGAAGCATCGTGCTTTGTATTTTTGCTTACGGTACAAAAAGATTTGTGAATTAATTCTTTGGTTTCATGATCAATAAAATATAATACTCCTGTATGCAGAGAGATTTGTTGACGGTTTCCACCAAAATGAAAGCTTTGTATTTCTTCATTATATTTTAATAAATAATTTTCGCTAAAGTCAATGTGGCATATGACCTCATTTAGAGATAGACTATGTTGCAGATTCTTAATAGCAGAATATTGCTATATTATTCTTTCGTACACACTACAACATAAATTGTTCAAAACTTCAGATGAAGAATTTTCCGCAATTATATTTGCTTTCTTTAAAGACTTAATAAAAAGTTCAATGTTAGAGTGCAGCTTGCATTGGCACGTGTCTCTTTTTGATGAAGATGGAATTATCCAAAATGGTTTGTATTTGCAGAATACCGAGTAAGACATACGACCCCATCTATGGCAGTACTTCACATGTAATTTTTTCATATTATCGGTTAAGTATCTTTTTTGTTTTTTTATACCACTTTTTTTAATAAGCTAATTTTTTCCTAGAGCCATTTGACTGTGTTCATCTTCTTGTAGAAAATTTTGAACACACTGTTTTGCATTCGCAGTTTTATTCTTTTGAATTTTTTTTTCATTTAATTTCTTTTTCATAGCAAAAGTAATATTTGATAATATGCCATACTTTTTGAGCCTCGAATGATCAATTATATCTTCAGCAAATTATCTTTTCTCTTCTTTCGTAAGGCATTTGTATTTTTCCGATACTCCTCGACTGTCAGTTTCATTAAACAGAAGCTTCTTTTTTACTTCTTGTATATTATCAGCTTTTATGTCTTTTATGACTTCATCTATCTTTTTTTCTATTGTATCTTGAATTTTATCTTGTTGTAACTTCCGCTCCATAAATATTTGTTTTCTTAAAATCGCTTTTTCTTTTTTTAGTTTAGCAATTTCATTTTGCAAATTTGTTATTACTTTTTTACATCTATATCGCAGCTTCCTCGTGGCGCTTGAAATGGGCTGGCTGGGCTTTTCGTGAACTAAGTGTGAATTTGGTGTACTTTGGCATGATGCTGATTCTTCTCTTAACATCAGAGGATCTGACATGTTTATAATTTCCTCAGTTTCACTAGTAGGTGAAGAGTTGTCTATTAAAATTCTCTGCAATTTATTTTGCTCTTTCAGCTTATTTAAATATTTTTTGAGTATTTTCGCCATCGTCGCCTTTGCTCCCTTTTTTGTCTGGCAGTCATTTCTGTTATGCTTAGGACTTTTTTCTTTTCTTTTTTTACAAGGTATCTTCTTTTTTCTTTCTCCTTTTGTAATCTATACTTTTCAGGATCTGCCTTGATTTCCGCGTATTTTAACTTCTTTCGCAATGTCTTTGGCCAACTTTTCTTCTTTAGTTGCCTTTTTTTTTGTTTTCGACATTGAGGTAGATTTATCTAGAAAAAAGTAAGACGAAATTGTATAAGAATAGGATATTATGTTACATTTATTGATTTACAATTAAGTATGCACACAAAATATGAAATAAAGCAAAAAAGACACAAAAGCCGCTGTATATTTATAAGATTACAAGTCTAGTTTTCGATAGGTAAGTAAAATGTTTATTTATTCTTTTTGTTTATTTTATGATTTATTTATTACTAATATAAAATCAATGTATATGTTTAAACAAAATACATAGATTCAATTTGAAATTAGTAATATAATACTGATTCTCAATATTTTTATCTACTTTAGGTACTTATTCTATTACCTTACACAGGTTTTAAATCATGCATTACATAAAATAAAGAGGTTGATTAATTTTGTATTGAAAAATTCATTACCCTCCAAAGTTATTCATTCCCCTCCATTAAAAAATTTGAGGGGATGGAAGGGAATGTTACGGAAAGAAATGAAGTTTCAGCAGACTTACTGAGTTTACGTATGAACGAAGAAATTCTAAATCCTATTAAATAATACGCAATTAGACCCTACGGTATGTTATAACTTACTGTCAAAATGAAAGGAGAATGCCCATTCTTGGTTGCACTTTTAGACGTTCGCGTCAATATTTCAAATGTTAAAAAATAATATTGATTATAGTATGACTTTTCAACGCTAAATCGCTTCTATAGAACTTGAGGTTTGAATTTAAATTATAAAGATATAAATCTTGAATGACTAATCGTTTCCATTTTAATTTAATTGTTACCATTATATAAAATAAACCATTGGTGGTAGAATACAAATATACCAATCTTTTTAAAATAATATGGTTAAATAATAATACGTGATAATAATTCGCAGTGTGACATTCAAATATATTGCAGTTATGTAATCTTAATATTTCGTGTATGTATTCGTAGTTTATTAGTGATAATCAGTTAAAGTTGTAAAATAATGTATGCTTCAGTGGTAGTTTTCTCTTAATTTATACATGGTATCTGTCTTAAAACATTCCAAAAGAAAACTCAAACGTCAGTTCAACAGTCAGTGTCACAATATTTTTTTGTTGTTCTTGTTGTATTTCTCGTTGTAATCATTTAATTTCTCAATAACCCCAAGTTCTGTTACAATATGCGTTTATATTTCAGATAATACTTAATGCAGGCTTTATAATGCCGTTTATACTTATTTGACATAGCAAAAAAAAAGTGTGCAACCGATTTCCATACTGACATGGGCATTGTCCTTTATATGTCATACACTTACTAACAAAACCTATGGAAGGCAATGTTTACTTACTCGTGACAAACGTTGTTTTCGGAAATAAAATCGCTGAAATTTTCTATACGGGCCGCGCGCGTCCTCTCTTGACAACACGTATCGATGGACTAAGGTACGCGGGAGGTGTATTTAGTTTGGCAACAGACAGATAGGGTTGTACGTACATAAAATTTTACGTCAAGTTTTTGTGGAAGGAAATGAAGGTTTTGTAGTGACAAAACGTTGAAGACGATTCTTTCTGTGTTAAACGTTTATAAAAAATACTGTATTAGATGTTCATAATTGTCAATCAATGCTTTAGTAACCAAGATTAAAAAAATCGTACTTTTACTTTAGGAAGGTCAACAAAAGTGTGTCACAAGGTTCTGAGGGACCATTTGGATAAGGAGTGAAATGAAAAAAACACATGTTGTTATTATAGTTTTTTTTTATATTATGTTTGAACCTGATGTTGTTGATGGATATTTGACACTAAACTATGTTCCACCTTATTCATTAAAAAAAATACGGTTAACTATGATATTTATGTCGACTTTTGACCCGGAATGGCGATTAGGACGAAACGAAAGAATCACTCTTAAACGTTTCGTACTGAATATGCACCATGTAGCAGTACCTACCGGTTTGCAAGTGAGTTTGGCTTAGGCCCCGAAGATCTGTGCGCGAAAGAGGCGGCGTAGAGGGAGCGGGAGGGAACTCTGCCCTCTGAGTTCCGAAGTCTGCGGCGAGGACGCCCAGGACTACCGACCTCCATGATCGGGGCCACAGGACGGCAGTCGGCCGACTTGCCGTCCTTACAGAAGCAGGCCAAGACGAAGGCGTGTCATGTCTATCCTACACACGCCTGCCAACTCACAGACGCGGGATAAAACCCGACTACACAGGCAAGTCGCCGGAAAGTCCACTGGTAACCATGGGGTTTATCCTTTCGAGGGCTTACCCGGGGTCCCCGGCAATAGACACCGTGTGGTTGTAGTCGGTCCGATTCCGACACACCCATCTCATCGTTGGCACGGATGAGATGGTTGCCCGTGGGGGGTTTCCACACGTAAAATAAAATTAAAAGGTCTCGAAGATCTTGGTAAAAGAGAGATAATATAATGGATGGCCAAAAATCGAAATATGTACTGCTGACAATTTCCTATTCTGCTTTTATTCCGAACATGAATGGGCTGGAAGTAGCACCTTTCCACATGGCAGACTTTAAGTACCCAACTATATGCGGTATTTCAAATGATTTGTGAGTATCGGAGGACCGCTTACTATCAGATGAGTAGTGTGCTCGTTTATTACATTTCGTGGTGCGATAAAAAAATCGTTGTGGAAAAATGTGGTAGTTTCATTTGCGCATATGAATGATTATTAGTTGAGTACTTGTTAATAAATTAATTGGTCTAGTTTAGATGTTTGGGAATAAAGCAGATTTTTGTTTGCTCATTGTTTAAGACGCGGTCGTACTTTAATTCAACAATCCGTATCCGTGTCATAAATTTGCATAACTATGTTGTTTTGATAAGACGAATGAGAATGACGTATTTTTCAGTTTATGCGAAATATAAAATTCTAATTATTTATTTAAAAACACTACATACAACAGTTATTTTAAAATACTTTTATACTAATATAATTCTTAGAAAAAAATACAATACTTATCACTAAAATACAGAGAACTTGGATGCCAAAGTTTTGTTCTATATCTACTTAGCGATACTTTTTAATTTTAACAAACGACTGTTGAATTTAACTGTCGCATTACATATTAGATTAACTCTTTGTCCTGGTACCACTGATGTTGCATAAATAATCATATATATGTTTGAAAATATAACATTTTGTTGAGTTTGTTGTCGAACTGCACGTTAACCTAGTCTTAGTCTACCTCGCAAACAGTAGTCAAAACAAGTTACATAAGGTTTTGAACTTTATTTTATTAACATTAGGAACAAAATTATTTATTTTAATGCAGTACAGATGTCTAATTGATCGTAATTTGCGCGAGCGTGTCAATTCAATATCAATTGCTACTGATCTAGTTTCATTAATCAATCGGTCTCTCGTCTGCTTTAATTGAAGACATTTCAAATCTTTTTTAGGGTCCGGTTACACAATTTGTTTTGGAAGGTATCTCATTTTTAAATGAGTAGATATTACATTGTCCTGATAAATGAAGAGCTGAACCCATGTAATTCCTGTAATTACCATGAGCGATGAACACCAAAGTATAATCTCCTAACTTATCTCGTGTAGTACATGTAAAAGAGGTAAAGACTTTTGCTAATACCGTATTAAGTGATTTTCATTAACACTAAAAGTCTCATGTATCGTTTCCTTTTCGTCAATCTTTCATTCAAATCAACCAAATTTTCAGATTTTCTGTATCTCCTCGTTCTGAATTACATTTTTTTACGTTTAGATCTATTTCGCAATGCTTTTTAGTTTTTCCTCTTAAATTATTCTCACGGTTGATGATAATGAAATAGAATAACCGTAAATATTTCTATAAGTCCTATCTTTATTAATTAGAAAATGTTTATTTTATTGGTTTTTTTCTGTTCCTTTCGATATACCTACGTTTTTATCATCTCCTTAGTCTTATTTCACTCCATTTATACTAAATATTCGCACTCTGCATAGTGGATTTCACTTACTACACTGATATTACCTACTGTCGTATTCTTCCTATAATAATCTCTTCTTCTTTTCTCCTCGTTTTTGTAGTCTTTAGTTTCTTATAATCTTTAATTTCGTTGTATTTTCCTTCTTTTTTTTTCGATGATTGTAATGATGCCACTTTAATAAAATTGCTTTGAAACTTGCAAAATATTATTAGGACTGTTGAGTGACAGTTTAACGCTCTTACAACTTTAAGATTTTTTGACAGATTGAGTTTATTTTAAATATAAAATGTTTTTTTTTCTGTTTCCTCGCAAATGTGTTAAAAAACGTCGTACGATATACGTGCGTATTGGTTATATCATGCTCGGCTCAATTACGCCCTCGCCTTCGGCTCGGGCTGAAATTCCGCCTCGCATGTTATAACCATCTTAACGCACTAATATCGTAATGTACTATTACATACATTTCCAAAACATGATATCTTTTTTAAAGCTAATGTGTGATGAGTGATGAATATTGGTATTTTGCTTGTAATTTAATGGATAAGCTATAGTAGTTTTATAAATTTAGATCGGAAAAAGAGAACATCTAGGACGGGACTTGAACCCGCGACTAGTCCCTTACAGAGGGATTCTTTTTCCGACCTAAATCTATAAGAAAAGTAAGCATTCGGGGCGTAAGCAAAATTAATTGAATTATAGTAGTTTAAGTTAGATTTTTTTTCAAAATTTTAATTTTTTTGTGAACCTCTTATTCTACCTAATTCGTGATAAAATTTGACTATGCTTCTAAGTTCTTGAGCTCGTGGCACCTGTTTCAGGATATTTTTTATATTTGAGTTCTGATAATTTATTAAGTAAGAAACAAATATTTAATAGGTTTAATAATTAAGACCCGGATAAAATATATTTTTTAAATAATTTGGATGTATATTTTTCGATTTGTCCATTAACGTTTGATACTGCACTTTATACACCTTAGAAATCTTGTAAGCCGTCATTTCCCTATTCGTAATTGATACCAAAGCTTGGTCAAAATTTTACGTACCATACCTTTTGTACGGCATTTTGTGCGTTGCATTTCCCTAGAAGATAAAAAGAACCGATCTTTAAATTCTTAAGAAGCCAAGATACCTGCCTACTTATTGAACATAGTGTAATAATTAATATGTTGAAACATTAAGATATTGACTTAAACTTTCGCCATTTTTACACATTATTCTGACTTAACCGGACTTCATGGCGGTATGTACCTACGCTTCACCACTACTATAGATTTGTCATCTGTCTCGTTAGAGTTGTTGTTTCGAGTTATCGATTTTTGGAAATTCTCGCGCTCAAGCTCATTTTTATATTATGTAAATTAACCATTAACTATTCCGATAGATTTAGTTTGGAAGAAGTGAACATCCAAGACCGGACTTAAAAACCCTAACCATTAAGTTCCCGTTGACCTAGAATCACGAAATTTAGCAAAAACCAAGGTATTATTAGCACAAATAAAGGAAAATATTCAAAAAATAACAAAAGTTGAAGATTAAAAGGGTGGCCATCACACATTGTTGACGCCACTTAACATAGGCTTCTGAGTTGTATGGGCGCTTATACAATCAAAGGTCTAGCTTAATTCAATTTAAAAACGTATTTATGAATTTATACATGGAATATATTCCTAGGCCATGGAATATATAGGCCTATTTTACCCCCCTTAGTAATAAAATTTTGAAAAACGCTGATACACGTATTCATTTATTATATTTATAGATTTCTGAAAAAACGTACTTGTATGAAATTTCATGCATCTATATTCAAAGGTGACCAACTTCCTATATAAACTTTCAACCCCTATTTCACGCTTTTATGGGTAAAATTTTGAAAAAATTTGACGGACATGTGCATTCATTTGTAACCAGAAGCATGTGTATGAAATTTTGAGGTTCTAGCTTTGAAAATGACGGACTTCCATACGAGCGTTCATCCCTTATTTTACCAACTTAAAAGTGAAATTTTCAAAATCCTTTCTAAGTGGATGCCTACAACAGCCTAGAAAACACAAACAGTGGATGCCTAGAAAATAACAAAATCAAAAGAATCCGAATGTTGGCGAAACCTTTTGAGATGCAAGACAGAACGTTTATGTTTTTGACTCATAGTTTTCCTAAGGAGAAAATCAATCTGCATACAAAGTGGACCCTGACAAAATTGTATGATACAGTGCTGGAAATTAGACAACAGTTTGAGCATTTAGAAATGTTTCTAAAGTCGAATAAAATTGTCAGGACTAGGATCAGCAATGGCCAAATTGGTTGAATCATGCGTCACAAGTGTTAGTTTTAGGTTAGTTTTCACGTTGTGTTATTGTATAAAGTAATGTATATTTGTATCCCAGAAGTAATACATTATTGAATTGCTATTAAATATACTTAAGTATACACTACGGTAGAGAGGATCGGTATTTATTACAAAGAAATAAATACAATTTCATTTAATAATATTTTTTTATTTTTCATCATGAACACCATAAAATATTAATATGATATCCAAATCCTACGCAGATGGTATCTTAATATGCTCAGTCAAAGTACCATATTATGTTCATGTAGGTACTATAGATATGGGGTGTGTGTTGGGTAACCTCCTCGAGTGTCGCTCCGATTCCGATCCCGCTGCAGTCCGGGGGGAACGGAATCGGAGCGGCCGTACACCCTGGGCGGCGGTCAATGGCTTCCCCTTCACCCCTTCATAGGGTTGGCATTGATCGTCGGCCAATACCCAATGTGGCGGGTACACATCGCTCTCCGTACTCCTCTGCTTTCAGAGGAGACAGGATGAGCGATGCTGTTAGTGGTGAGATGGCCCAGGGTCAGCCGGGGTGCGAGGGATATGCTCTATGGGTAACCTTACACCCCGGCGTCTGAAGACCCGAGACGGCGTGCGGTTTTAGTCGGTGCAAGCCCGACATAACCACCCCCGCTGGCCGGCGGGGGGGTATCCGAAGGGATTTCCGCACGATAAAAAAAAAAAAAAAGGTACTATAGATATATCACCAGATAGTCTTTCGTAGTAGTCCATAGGTTAGCAAGGTACTGTAGCGTCCGGGGGCTGGACGCCACAAAACCTCGTGTTGATAAAAGATAAACACAAGGAAAGATAGTTATATCTCATTTATTTATTAATTCAACAAAGCTTCCTATATCGAGTTTAGGGAGGTTTTTACGCGTATATATTTATATTTAAGCGAACTAGGGAATCGTGATCTCCGCTCAAGGACTGAGCCTAAATTTTAATACACTTATATCTTCTCTTCGGCCGGCGGACCCGGGCGGCGCGCCCAGTCGCTCGCTGTCAGCCGGATAGCCGAATGCAGCTCCAAGCAATTGTTTTTTCTTCCCTATCCTATATTCAAATCAATCATATATTTATTTTTAAACTCTGACACATGATGGCCAGGTCAATGAACTGTAGTGGTCGGACGAGGTCGCACACTACAGTACCTACAGTGTCTAATGATCAAGCAATTCGTTTCAGGGACGAGTCCGATATTCAAGCAGTTTTATGCTTTTCAAAGAGAAAACATGGTAAGAATCTGAGATTTAATTTTCTTGATGGTAACATTGTTTACATCATTTCAACATAATATATTATGGCGTTCAAAACTAAGTGAGAGCTTGATAACTATTGCAGTCGAGTATAATAAGTCACTAAAAGACTGAACGAGAGACGAGAATGAAATGAAGTTGTTTATGTTTTTTCTGATCAAAAGAAACAAAGCTTGTTCATAATATTTGATAAATAGCTATTTAATTATTGTATACCTACTAGGTTTATATAACCGGAAAACCGATAGTGAATCCGAGAAAAAGTAGGTGTGTTGTCCTCAACTTGACCAGAGATAATAACGCCGGTTAGGAACTGATATTTTGCAGCTCAGCTGAAACTAACCATGGTACAAATAGAAACTCTGCCAGGTTATATGGCAAGTTGAAATTCCTTTTTATGAATGATAGGCTCACATTTGACCTTTATCTCACCTGGTCGTAAGTGACGATGTGGTCTACATGGATCACGTTTGCCTAGAAGGAACCTGAATGTTGCAGCAGTGGTGTTGTACGGTAGATTCGCAGTCAATACTGGATCCTCTTCCACGTTTGTCATTAGGGATGGTAAAATCCAATTCAAAAAGATAAATTCCTTAGTGTTTGAATCCACTTTGAGCAAAGTCTAACCTAGCTGCCTTAGAAAATGCAAAAGTAAGTATAGCAGCGATAATCAGTGATCCTTGTACCCGGATTGCTTCTCATTTGAACTGCGCTCCCTCAAGCAAAAGCAGATTTGAATGGGTTGAAAAATACTCTGTCGAGCGGTTCCAACTTATGAGTGGTGTGTGAAGGTGTGCTGAGCATATGGATGGGTGATATTTGTACGAGCATACTCTATCACTACCAACTCTCTGTGACTTCCATGAACGTCTAAAATCAAAAGTACAAGGTGTCCATTCGAAGGCCGCGCATGCTGTAACCACTGTAAAAATACCTCACCGTTCATTCAGCCACTTTCGTGTGGAATAGCAATGTTTTCGGCTGGAGCCACAATCATTAAACGACCATTTTTATCCATCATTTTTCTAGTGAAAATAAAGAGATGAAGGGTACAAAATGTTCAGTTACACTCATTGCAAACATCAATGTCATATTTTGTCCTCTGTAAATAGATGTCAACTTGCCAACTTGTTTTTTGCCTTTTGTGAAAATAACTTTTTCATTTCTGGATATTTTTTTGAGAAACTGTAAAAAAAATGTTTGCCTGCCATTTTCTTTTCTTTGTTAAACCTATGTGGAATTTTTAATTTTTCAGCGAATTGAAAAGCTAATTTTAAAAATTCAACTCTAGTTAGTGGCATCAGACGATTATCAAGATTCATAACATGATTATATAACTGCTGTGAATGATGTTCTGTAAATGTGTTATCAAATCTCCCCAGTTTTGGTTGTAATTTTACCTCTTGTCCACTATTAATAGCTTTTAACCTGTCCTGAAGGGTACTTCTCGGCACTCTGCATTTATCAGCCGCTTCTCTTACCGATATTTTCTTCTCTTTGACGCATAAAATAGCCTGTTTCATTACATTTTCGTCCCAATCACCCCTCCTTGTTACCTTTTCCCTAAATTCCGTTATTTCCGAGTGACCTGAAAATTAAGTATTTTGTATACACAGAGAGAACAGAATAGTAATGATTCCATTCTAACATAGTAACCAGACTCGTTTTTTACAAAATCGTAAATGATACGATGTTAAATAGGAATCATTACCATTTTTCTGGTAATAATTACTATGCTACATTGTATCTAATTCAATGCTTAACCTACAAATTTGCGTTACCATGTAAAATAGTAATATTCCTATAGGTACTGTATTGTGCAAATTGCAATTCTTTTCTCTTTGTCTAGTTACATACCATAGCGTAATGTACCCACTCAGTTGTAAAATAAACTTTTAACATAACATAAACTTTTAAATAGTTAAGTAAGGAAAACACATACTCACCCAAAAAATGGCAGATTGTCTCGATCTTAAAATAAACTTCTTCAAAAATTTAAACGGTCGGCACTTGTTATCCGCTCGGTCTTCCCCGCATTGTTTATATTATTCGGCCACGTGGCGCTGCGAGCGTTTTCAAGTGTGCAAAGTTTATTAAGAGTGCGTGAGAGCTTGGTACTCACAGTGGCCGAGGCTACCCAACCTTCCCCTACCTACAACCTAGCACTGTTAGGTACCTACTTACATTTTAATTTCGATAAATTGTTAATATTTTTAATCTTATTGGAGACATTTAATTTCCGAGGACCATTTTTCGCTTATGTACAATTTTGGAATTGACCTTACGTATATGCGTAGTTCGCAAAGTTCGCTCTGTTGCAAAAGTTTGGTTGAAGTATTAAAGTTTATCATTCGGTTTTTAGTCTGGCGTAGGTAGATGTGTAGTTAGCATACCACACTATTCTGTTGCATATTTTTGGAGTAGGTACTTAGGTAGGTATAGCTAGGGACAAAAATCTTGCTGTTAAGAGTTTATAAGGGTTATTTGACGGTAAGAACGGCTGAGGTAAGCCAATCAAAAAATCACAGTAGCATCGTGAAATAAAGAGAAGTAGGTAAATAACTTATGTTGCGCACTTATTTATAGAAAACAAAAAATGACAAAATATAGTTTTTGTGTTTAATTATTACTAAATCTCTAAAAATATGCATCTAAAAATATGACTTCAGTTTTATTTGTGGCATTATGCCAAAATGACACAAAACAGTGAGTTATTATTAATATATTTTATATTTGGTTTACATGTAACTCTTAAAAGGCACAATAATTATAATACAAATGGAACTTTTTTAAAGTAACTTATGTCAAGTGCTAATTACATAATATAAAATCTCATATCTTTGAAGGCAAACGTCGATGAAGACGCAAATATAGGCACATCACATGATCTTCGTGTCGGATTCACCATTAAATTTATTTATATACCTATGAAAAATCCAGTACTAAACTAAACGACTGTTGAAAAAATAGTACCTAGCAGCGAAGGGTTAACTGTTTTATACTGCTGAGTAGCAAACAAGCATACGGTTCAACTTGCATTTCGTACTCACCATGCGATAGTGTTATTTTAACAGATACAAAAAAGTAACTGAATCACACGTAGGTAATTACAGACGTTTATATACCTAATCAAGGTTCGGTCCGCTCCACAGTACCTAACCTGCTTGAACGAATTTAATAATAAAATTACATTTTCATTGAAGGAAGTGATAAAACTTAACGATTAGTCAGCACATTATAATAAAATAAAAACTACTTGCATGAATAAAAATTACAGAAAGTACAAAGTACAAAATATTGCTAAAAATATATTTAGGTTGACTGGAAACATAATTATTTATTTTCTGATAAGCTAAATTTTTCTAATGATATCGTGATTCACGTTCTAAAAAGATTTTTTTCTGACGTACCTAAGCTAATTTATTTAACTCTAATTAACTTTTAAGTAACATACTAGGAAATAATATAGGAATATTTGGGCGCCATATTTTACTTAGAGGTATTTACCTCATCTTTATGATCTTGCACTAAACATTCGTTCATCAAAACATTGAACACACAAAAACAATAAAAAGTATCTAGTTAGAAATGCTAATATACTATACAAGTATATTTATAAAGCATTTTTTTCGAAAGTTTTGTACATAGTCTTAGGTACTTAAACTTAATTTAATATATTACCTTAACATAAACATAACATTCCATAGAATACAAACTAAAATCTCATCTTGTTTGAAATATAGAGGCAGTTTGTTCACTTCACAACAAAATAAAGGCAGTGAAACTAAATGTTTCGAAATACTTTTTATTAACTATACATTATTAGGTGTGTTTTTGTCAGGAAGGGGAGGGAGGCTGTAGGATTTTCCATCTGGGGTCATCCAACATGTTGGAGGGTCATGATTATGTCTGCCAATGCTTTCTGTAACTTTTCCAGCATTGTTTATCCGTAGTTTTGCTGGGCAACAACGGCTGAAGAAATACCAACAGTACCATAGCTGACTCCCATAAGCTTTCTTATACATGAACCGGAATGTGTGATTTTGATATATAAATAGTTTAGAATTCCCTCGTGTGTTTATGAATATACCTGAAAATAAAAAGGTCTTGTAACTCATAGTCAATGATGGGTTTCAAAGCTCTCATGATAAAGGGAAGGAAAATGAAACAAATAATTTATATGGTTATCAATTTTAATAACAACAAAATACTATAATATATTTTTAACACTAGAACTGTGGAAGTAAGTTTGGTAAAAGGTCAACTATAAAATCAACATAATATTATATTTATTATGTGGAATTAAACGGCTAATTAACCATGATTACTAATATAAAAAAAGGACAAAACTATAAAGTAGTATGAGAGTAGTAGTAAATATAATATAAAAACAACATTTTTCAGCTTGACATTATCGTGATTATTTGTACAGTACTTAGTTCTTATCAATATCACTATTTTAGAATAATAAATGACTGGCAAACAGTTGTAGCTTTTTCATTGTGGATAGTGGTTTTAACCTATATAAGTATGTGTATTACCACTAGGGATAGCTTCTGATATCATGGAAATTCAAGAGTTACAATGTACAGTCAACAACGAAAGTGGCTTAGCAAATTCAAATTTTTTAATCACTTTAGCTCTTAAACCTTTCATAAAATTATAAACAAACCTGAAAAATATTACATTGTCCTCTGCAGATCATAAAACGACACTTATAGTCATTTTAGGATATTCATATTCTAACATGAAGAAAGTTTGTGAATATTTAAGTGTTAATCCACTTTTGTCATTGACTGAACTTATATAACTGGATTAAAACACACATACCACATTATTTACTCGGTAATAATTGTTAGATACAATGAATTAGTTTCTAACCAGATCTTGTTAAAAAAGGTGATAAAACTATATCAATCAAGTCACCCTCAGATGTTTACAAACAATCTTTATATTGAAATAAATCAATAAACAATTGATTGAGGTATAATTATTTTACACAAATATAGGAAAATTACATTTTGTGTTTATTATTTTACAAAGTTTAACAGCTAAGATGGCTGTTGGTAACTTGTTAATGTATTAAGCTAATATTGATGGTGACTTTGCATTACAATAAAACAATTTCCTCATTTTATAAAATAATAGGAAACAATTGCAATAGAATTAATTGCTTCCAACAGTTGAGTGAGGTATAGTTATTTTACACAAAATTAACATTTTTTAATTTTATATTTATTGATAAGATGGTTGACAACTTGCAAATGTGTTAAGCTAATATTGGTGATTATGCATTGTAATAAAAATATTTTCTATTGCAATTTATTTAATTTTAGAAATTGATAGGAAATATATTGCAATATAATTGCACATTTATCTACACTATATCACGCTAATATGGCAGTCATTTGAATGGTTGAAAGGAAAATAATGTCTTGTCAAGTGTTTAACAAACAATTTAATTTAGGACCTTATTTTGGGAAAACTGGATGTTGCTTGCATCCTTTTACATTGCATACAACAAATATTTATCATGGGACAAACTAGTTATATCAGCTATCACCCTTAAGTGGCTCCCACATGATAAAATTTGATTGTCCAATCAGATTTCCTAATTGAATTGATTGTCCATTCACACATACATTGAAAATCAATATTTCTATCCACCCGATACAATTTGATTGTCAAACTAGTCAAATTGGTTATAAAATTGTATCGTGTGGAAGCCCCTTTTACTTGAAGGTATTCTTAGTTCTTTTTATTTTTTGGTAGAATCAATTTGCCATTTCTTTACCAATTGCTAAATAATATTATACAGTAAGCACGGAAATTTGAGTAAAATAATAATAAAATAAAATTACTATGTTAATGATGAGTACATTTTTATCCCTAATATCAATTTATGGTAATAAGGTACATTTAGCTATAGTTTAATTAAATATTTTCTAGATTAACACTTTATAGTCATGAAACTATAGCACACTAAGTTTTTGTAAAGTTATTTCATTTAATAAAATAAAAAGTTTATTAATACTTTAGGTTATTGGTTTGAAATCGAGTTAACTTTTTAGTTGAGATGTCATTAAATTTTTGTGTTTAATTTGTGACATGAACTTAAATTAAATGAATTACTATTTTATCAGAATAAACTCATACCGTAACGATTACTACAACATAACCATAATTTGAAGCATAACTTTAATGATCACTTCGCCCCAACTTTAAAACTGACACAAACATCTTCACTAGCATAAATCGGTTTCACAAGGAACCGTAGTAACTGCAGAAGATATACATATATTTATGTATTACACAAATATAACATTAAAAGATCCAAAATTCTAATTAAAATTCGTTAAATACTACGCTTTAAACTTCTGTTTTCTTTGCGACGAAACACGTATGACGTATGTCAATGGACAAATTGTCCTAATATGATGTTGACGTTGTGTCTGTCATTTTTCTTAATCTATGGTTAATATTAGTAGAGCGAGATCGCCGATCTTATTGCGCTGTGGCTGTGATTGTGTGGAATATATCATCAAACCCATCGAAGGTGTATGCAATGTAATGATTGCTCAAGGTCGGTACTTATTCAAATGAAAACAAACACCATGGAGTAAACAACAAACAACTAGGTACTTCGCACAAAAATAGGCTCAACACACCATCATAGACATTATAGACGGACAGAGATAAACTAAAAACAATCGCGTCTGCGTTTCGAGTACATAGGTAGCTACCTCTACTTATTTAGTGTCTTTAATTCTAAATTCATTGCGTTTTTGAGAGTTTTAGTTATGTGACACAAACTTTCAATAAACTTGGTGTTATGTGTTAGTGATTGAAAAGTTAATAACAGTGTTTCGTGTAGCGTGTTTATATCGTGCTGTAAATCCAAGTGTATATTATTCTAATTTTCTTGCGATATGTGATAATATGACAAGTTGGATTACACTTATATTGTATAGGTTAGAAGCGCGCGAATAGTTTTTTGTAAAGAAAGGAAGTTATTTGTAAATTTATAGCACCAAATGAGAGGTCTATATCGAATTTACAGAAATTTAAATAACAAAAATAAGACTGCATAAACTAAGTGTAACAGTTCAACTTCCATTGTATACCTATGTAGTGTGAAGTTAGAATAAGTTAGTTGTAATTTGCACCTACTTACTATGAAAGATACACTTCGTTAAGTTATTACAATAAAATTTCACGATGCAAATACTGCTGTTTTTTTATGAAAGCCTAATAGGTGAAATTATATTGCCTGAAATTTCTTGGACACAGACAACTTTTAAATCGCTACATTACATTTATTAACATATTAATTATATTTTCAGTGGCAAATTTCATTCCAACGCGCAAAGGGAGCTTACTATTGGTCCATGAAGGGTATGCATTCCGGCTAAAGAATAAACTGGCGTATGGAAAGAAGCAGTGGTACTGCACATCCCGCACAAAGACTGGATGCACTGTGGATGTCACAACAGTTGTTCATCGACTTGGAAATGTCATCAAACGGGTACGTAACTCACACAACCACCCTGCACATGGTTTCTACCGTCGTAATGATGGGTCTTTTAAAGTAGTTTAATTAATCAATAAAAAATTAAGACTGCGTATATTGTTATATTTTATGTTAGATGTTGAGAAAGATTGTGTTCAAATTTGAATTGTGGCATTTATAAAATCAAAATCATTTTTTTTTATATTCATCATTAAAATATAAAGACGTTATGTAAACAAGAGCAGATAGTTATGATACATTCTCCACTTATTATTGAAGTTTAGGTAGAGTAGTAGAAATTCTATCTGGTATGGTTTGTATATTTCACCTGTGATAAAAACAGATTGATTGAAGTGAATTGTCACTGGTGAAATCCAAAGTTGATTATCTTTAAGATTGTAATAAATACAATGATTTTTTAATCACTCTGTATAGTAAGTACACAGAGAGTCCTACATATTAGTATGTAGATATTAAATTATGTAAATTCTATTCTAATTTAATTTGAAGAAATTTTATTTATATCTAAGAGTGAGTGAAATTGCCTTAAAATACTATTATTGAATACCTATTTAAAAGCGAAATGAAACTAGCATTAACTTAAGACTGAATTAAGACTGTCTACCTCATAAAATATCTAAGGTTTTAACTATCTTTTTCTTAGAAACTTAAGAAACATGAATTTTTGGTATTTAAGCATCATGCTCAGTCAATTAAAATGTTCTACCTCAATGTTTAAGGTTTAATCAATAGAGTTAATTATTAAGTATTATTTTATTGGTAGGTACTTATTATATTAAGTTTTAAAATCTGAATATTATTCAACATTTATATTCTTTATTACTGACTGATTCTAACTAAATTAAGACTGATTGTAATACTCAAATTTTTGTAAGTACTTACTACCTCAATGTGTTTTGTATAATTTTTTTTTTTTAAATTAATTTGAATAAATTACTTTCATATATTTGAATCGTATTATTCTTATTCATCATAAAAATAATTAAACAAGTACATAAAATATTAGTTAATACATATAATAATATTGTAACAAGGTAAAACTGTACATTGATTCTAAGAAGTATACCGATACCGAAATTGTGATTCCAGGAATTTTTGTCTGTCTGCTCTTTATTATCGATTTTCGTGCATAACTTGAAAACTACTAAACGGATTCAGCTGAAATTTTGTATGAACATGTTCCAAAAGTCTGGTCATAAACTTTGCCATATATCATCACGCTATTATAAGTGTGATAGGAGTAGAAGAGCAAAATCAGTCAAAACTTATGAAATAGTTATTTGTTCAACTAGAGAGATCCTGAGCGTCGCGAGGGATTCAAAGGCACGAGCTGGAAATAACTTTTCTCTCGCGTGACACATACAACTTTTCACCTTAGCAGCGAGAACATTATTAGAGATAAAAAAATACAATATGAATAAAAATGAAACCACATATATTTGCAAATAATAAGTATCTACTAAAATTTAAAATTGCAGTTATAAGATATTTAATTACAACATTACCAAATAATTTCCATTTTAAAGGTTTATTAGTTTCCGAACGTTTTATTGTTTGGGTGTTCTGAAATTTGATAAAAACACAAAGTCAACTAGTGCCATCTCCACAAAAAAATAATAATTGATAAATCGAACTTCGAATGACGTGTTTCGTATATAACAATGATAATTCGCAGCATTCTAAAATCAAATCACTTTCCCTCACTCTCGCAGGGAAAACGCGTTTCCCTCACTCTTATTAAGCAGGGAACCCAGTATGTTTGAGCTGCTAAGGTGAAAACATTATTACAAGGCAGATTTTTGCGTAATTTTGCATTTCGCTTAAACTATGATTTATAATCCGGACTATAAATCATCACGCTTTTCACGACATTTTACTGCTCATCATCTTTCAGGTAGGTATCTAAAAGGTGGGGTGCGACTGGTTGGATCACCTCCAAGTTTGGTGCACCCTGGGCAACGTGGGCGATGACGCATCATTGATTACTCCTCTGGAGTACACGAGGGGGTCGGGGTATGGCGGGCCTGCCAAGCCCGCGGGGGGGGGGGTCACTCCAGGTACCCCTCTGCTGTTATCAGAGGGGACACTACGAGTGGCCCAGGTTCAGTCGGAGTGCGAGGGATATGCTGTATGGGTAACCTTACACCCCGGCGTCTGTAGACCCGAGACGGCGTGCGTTTTTACATAACCGGGGTATCCGAAGAGATTTCCGCACGAAAAATTTGTGTGTATTTTCCCCCCAAAATCAACGGGTTTAATTCCTGTGTAAGAATATTTATTTTGTAAACGAATTCTGTAAGTACTTGAAGAAAATTCTCATTTTTGAGAGAATACCTACCTACCTATAGCACCTGATGCCTGACCAATGACCCCTATCTATAATAGGGGTAAAAAACTTGACAATGTACTCTAGATTACGGTGGTTTACTCTTTGGTGCTTAGCGCGGGGCGCGATGGTGCGGCGGAGGATTCAACTAATCACGGGCTCGTGACCCGCGTCATTAGTTTATCAGTGTTTTTATTGTTTTTTTCGACGATTGTTCAAGACTACTACTTCATCCCATTCATTTTCTCCTTGTCAAAATAAGTGAATTCTGGCGATACTGGTATCCTCTATATAAACTCAGTCCAACCCGTGCGAACCCAACTAAAGTTCCAGTTATTTTTTCGTTTTTTATTTTATACGTAAGTATTTTTTGTTTCATATAATTAAATACAATAAAAATAAGCTAACCATTTTTATTATTCTCAATTTTCGTTTGATAACGTAGATTTAGTTTCTGATTTTTTGTAATTGCCCGAAAATGCCTTCATCTCGCAGCAGGTTTGTATCGTTAAAAGACATACATAAATACTTGCGACTCTTTCCGCGTGACATACTGATCCCGTTCCCGCCACCCACTAGGAGCCACCAGGTTCCAGGAACCTATTTCTGATAAAAAAAAGTAGCCTATGTGCTAATCTAGACTAATATAGTCTCTACCGAATTCTTTCATGGTCACGGGAAGACTGATGGGAAGCCTCCCCGTGACCATGGCTGCTGAAAAGCAACCGAAACGTCGGGTTGAATGTAAATAGTAAACTATAAATTCGGTGCAGGGTGCGACTGAAATAAGTAGAGCTGAGCGAGCAGGACTCTAACTTGAAAATAAGACATCTTACTACGCTCGCGCGCTTAGCTGAGCGCGCTGGCCGGCGGGGGGGGGGGGGGGATCCGCACGTAAAAAAAAAAGGCCGCGCGCTCGTAAAACTGTTTTTCGGTGATTATTCCTCAATGGTACATCGGACATGAACTATCTCGCTTGAAAACACTCAGTGTCCACACTATCACCGTGGTAAATTTGGTCAAGATCGCGCGAGTGGTCACGGAGGAGTTCAGCCACCAACAAAATCGCGATAGAATTAAAAATAGTTTTATTTCAATGCGTGATAATCGCGTAAACTTCCGACAATATCAATTCGACTAATATCAAGAAAAGCCGAAAAACGCTGTCTCGTAGACACAATAGGAGAATCTGCTAATTTGCTATTTTAAAGTAGAAAATAGGTGTATAAATAATAAAAGTTCTATAAACGTTTTATAAAGTAATTTATTTACATTACACATTTACACACATTACTACTTGGGTGCTAGGTGTATGATGCTCTTCGAAACATATTTTTGGATGTAACGTTACATTGCATTTTATACAATTAAAGTTAGCACTTTTAAGACAGTAACCACATCGCAACCGAGCCTCCCTGTATTTAACTAAATGACCTTTGTGATCATACGTCAGAGCTCCAGCTGTCCGTGATCGACGTCCACCTCTTTGACAGTCAGCATCCTTATTCATCTCTAGTAGACTTCGACGGCCTAATCGAAGAAAAACGCATGTGCATAATCTTAACTCTTGAGGTGAGGCGTTTTAAGTTTTTGTATGTACTATTCTAATATACGTAGGTATATACAAAATAATCATCCACCAATCATGGTTACGCTGGAGGCACTACGTATTCCACTAGATAGAGCAAGGTTTGTCGAACTTATTGCTCCACGTACCCTTTTTTTTTTTCTTTTTTTTTGTGCGGAAATCCCTTCGGATACCCCCCCGCCGGCCAGCGGGGGCGGTTATGTCGGGCTTGAACCGACTAAAACCGCACGCCGTCTCGGGTCTACAGACGCCGGGGTGTAAGGTTACCTACATAGAGCATATCCCTCGCACTCCGACTGACCCTGGGCCATTCGCAGTGTCCCCTCTGATAACAGCAGAGGGGTACCTGGAGCGGCCCCCACCCCCGCGGGCCTTGCAGGCCCGCCATGCCCTGACCCCCTCGTGCAATGGGGTCAGCTGGCCCTGAAAAGGGCCGGTTGGTCAGACTCTTGGCCGTTGACGTTGACGCCAGCTACTCCAGAGGAGCAATCAATGATGCGTCATCGCCCACGTTGCCCAGGGTGCACCAAACTTGGAGGTGATCCAACCAGTCGCCTATTAAACTTTTAAGACTACAACCAGTAACCAGCATCGATAAGGCAGGTTCCGAGTTTTAAGGGAAACCCTTAAAACTGACTATTAAAACAGATAAGCTAGGTATTTAAGTTTAAAGGAGAAGTTATATTGTGTTTATTAATGACTAGCTGGCTCTCCCCGGCTTCGCCCGGGTGTATTTCGAACCCCCGTTGCACCCCTTTAACCCATATATGCCCGTAATTTATTAGCTTTCTGCCGAATTTGTTGATATTTATGCTACCGCTCCACTCCCTTAGGTGGTAGCGTGATGATATATAGCCTATGACACTCAAAAACAATGTGGCTTTCGCTTGGTAAAAGAATTTTCAAAATGGGTTATGGAAGGTCAAGAGAGTATCCCTCTACAACCTCACAATCACACATACATCACAACATCACAAAACTTACCTCTGTATATTTATTAGTATAGATTTGATGGATGGGTTGCTTGCTTGATTCATCAACGCAGAGCCTAAGCCGCTGAACCTATAAACTAGAAATTTTGGCAGTCGATGCCTTTATGTTGTAACTGTGTGTTCTCTACCACCTTCGTGCGCAGGCCCTTCGTGCCCAGGGCCCCGCGATCGAAAGGGGCCCCTTGGTTCCAGCAAGATCACCAAATGATAACCGACATCAATTACCGAAAAAAATATCGGTTTTGAAAAATCAAATGATATTGACTGACTACAATACTTAGTTGCTTATTAGTTTTTACTTGCGTGAAGTTACTCTACTCTCGCCCGAAAATCAGGCTCGCCAATAGTAGTAGATTATCTACTAATATGACTGTATAAGAATACAATTTCACTTCAAAAGTTAAGCACTTTATAACGGACTACCATACAACCGCTCATCCCTTGTTTAGCCCCCTAGGTGTGAAATTTAAAAAAATCGTCGGTACGCGTATACTTTTTAAGCAGAAGCAACTATATGAAATTTCGTGCTTCTTACTTCCAATATGGCGACCTTTCCATACAATCGTCTTATTTTACCTCCTTACAAAGACTTTCAAAAACGCTGGTAGGTACACGTGTTCAGGGGTGTGTGTTGGGTAACCTCCTCGCGTGTCGCTCCGATTCCGATCCCGCTGCAGTCCGGGGGGAACGGAATCGGAGCGGCCGGTACACCCTGGGCGGCTCATCCCTTGTTTAGCCTCCTAGGTGTGAAATTGAAAAAAATGGTCGGTACGCGTATACTTTTTAAGCAGAAGCAACTATATGAAATTTCGTGCTTCTTACTTCAAATATGGCGGACTTTCCATACAATCGTCTTATTTTACCTCCTTACCAAGACTTTCAAAAACGCTGGTAGGTACACGTGTTCAGGGGTGTGTGTTGGGTAACCTCCTCGAGTGTCGCTCCGATTCCGATCACGCTGCAGTCCGGGGGGAACGGAATCGGAGCGGCCGGTACACCCTGGGCGGCGGTCAATGGCTTCCCCTTCATAGGGTTGGCATTGATCGTCGGCCAATACCCAACGTGGCGGGAACACATCGCTCTCCGTACTCCTCTGCTTTCAGAGGAGACAGGATGAGCGATGCTGTTAGTGGTGAGATGGCCCAGGGTCAGTAGCGGTGCGAGGGATATGCTCTATGGGTAACCTTACACCCCGGCGTCTGAAGACTCGAGACGGCGTGCGGTTTTAGTCGGTTCAAGCCCGAAATAACCGCCCCCGCTGGCCGGCGGGAAAAAAAAGGTACACGTGTTCATTTAATTCTAACCAGAAGCAACTATCTGAATTTTCGAGCTTCTATATGCAAAAATACTACAACCAAACCCATGTTTCACTCAGGGGTAAAATAATAATTTGAAAAAAAGGTTGATTACGTATTTATTTATTTCTTAACAGAAGCAGGTGTATGAAATTTCGTGCTTCTGACTTCAAAAATGACGGACCTCAATACAAACACGTTCATCCCTTATTTAGCCATAGATTCTTTTCGAAGTTATGTGTGTATTTATCGTAGGTTTATAAGTGCCCGGTTAATGGCAATAGGCTCGCCACCTATTACATTGGGGCCTAAACATAAACTGGCGAAATGTGGGTGCTAGCACCTCTGCCTACCCCTTCGGGGATATAGGCGTGAGTTTATGTTATATTATGTTATTTTGCCAAATCTTTCCAAAAATCCTTCCTTAGTATCCACTACATCATAAAAAGTATCTACTGCCGAAATTTCTAAAGTTTGCTGCAGCGGTATAGGCTCTGCGCTCAGACTAAAAGATATTCAGTTAGTCTGAGGCTCTGCGTTGATGAATCAGTCAGTCAGTCGGGACAAGTAATACTTATATGTATAGATTGCCTGTTCATTTACAGTCAGTAAATAAATAAAAATAATTGTAGAACCTTGTTTACTTACTTTCTTTGTCTATTCTAACAAAATAGTGCTCTTTCAAGGTCATAGAGACCCTATTGTCCTAATGTGCCCAGGGCCACAAATAGTTTAAAGACGGCCTTGTCTGTCCGGTGTGGTGGATATGTTAAATTTTATATGAATAAATGTGGTCGAAACCTAGCCATCATTGTAACTTACCTACCTAATAAATTAAGTACCTAGTTTTTTTGTTTTCACACAACCAGATGCTGTCGCTATAAATGATGGTCCTTACTTTTGCGGCCTCGACAGATGCTTTTTCACGCCCCGTTTATAGAACTATTGTACTTTATAGTTTAATGAAGTGAAATTGTTACTATAGTTATAAAAAAGCGGCCAAGTGCGAGTCGTACTCGCCCATTAAGGGTTCCGTAGCAGCAAGTAACTAGTTTTTATATTTGAGTTGATTGAATGAAAAGTAAATTGCGGTTTACGATTTATGACGTGTTAAAAAAAACTACTTACTAGATCTCGTTTAAACCAAATTTCGGTAGAAGTTTACATGGTAATGTACATCATATATTTATTTTAGTTGTATTATTCTCTTATTTTAGAAGTTTGTGTGTAGTGACTTTTGGCAACGGAACCCTAAAAAACACGCCGAAGCACATGAACAAAGGCTATCCAGATCCTTGAAACCATGAACATAGTAAGAAGACTTACGAAGTAAAGAAGTGTTACGTATAGTGCAGTAAGTGCTACTCTTAAAGAACACAAAAACAAAGTGTCTTTCCACCATAAGAGACAATCAGAAAAGTGCTAATGGGCACGTTAAATTTAAATTACTTATTAGCCACAAGGCCTAGATTGTAATTGTTCTGGGTAACCGTTTAATTACGAGTACATCATAATCGAAAAAAGAAAATGTTTAATTTGTTAAATCATCAAAACTTCAGGAATTCCAGGACGACAGGAGGAATTATGACACCAGCAAAGTCGACAAATCAAAGCGGTAACAAAATTTATGGAATACCCACAAACAGAATACAATATTGATTTATTAACATAACATAACTTCACGCCTGTATCCCCGAAGGGGTAGACAGACGTGTATTACACACCCACGATTCGCCAGTTATGTTTAGGTTCCAATGTAATAGGGGGCGAGCCTATTGCCATCTACCGGGCACATTACTAAGCGAGCGATAATCAACATTTTTAATACACACAACTACGAAAAGTCAGAGGTGTGTGCCCGGGGCGACTGGGGATCGAACTCGAGACCTCGTCTCGGCAGTCCGTTACGTACACCACTAGGCTATCGCCGCTTTTTATTATATGTATTGAATATTCATAAGTACCTATCTAATTACTCCAATTACATCCGATTTGTCCGAACAGATCTCAGATAGGCTCTACAACGGCATGCCCTTTTTGCCATTTATTACTCTTATACCAACTGGAGATGGACTTCAGTGATGGTACCTAGTTATGGCAGCATCTCTAAGGTCCATTAAAGAAAAAAAACAAGGCCCTTTTACAATATTTGCGGTGCGCCATCATCATTATCGTCTCAGCGATGATCCGGATTACATTGAACCTCAAAAACCGAGGTTAGCTGATTATTTTTTTATTTGACTAATTTAGGCTTGACCCCGAGCGGGCAGCCTGCGCCAGAGTCTCGTCCGTTGATCGGCAGGTGTATCTACTAGCAGGTGTGTTAGCAAGGCCATCGCTTCGTAAAATATTACGACAGTTTGTGAGAATATTTATTATATTGAGGTGCAATGCTATGTTAACAGGTCCTAACAGTTTAATTAAGTGTCAAAGTCCGTCGGTACCGCGTACATATGTATAAGATGAGTAGAAATAAAATTAGACTTTAATTTTAATACTTTTATTGTAGTTTTCCTTTACCTATTAACATCGTAAAAAACTAATTTAGTTTCATTAATAATATTAATGAAGGTATTCCTTCACCTATATCAGAAAATGGAATGGAAACAAATGTAACATTTATCTAATAAAAAAGTATAGCCAAAAAATTAAAATTAATTATGATAATTAACTTAACTGAAAGGTTAATAATATAATCTCTACTTAAATTATCAGATGTAATAAACATACTTACGCCTGCAGGTTCATACTTAAGGCAGAGTTCTAACACCAGCCTTAATTATCGAAAAGTTAATAAAAATAACCCTTACTATGAAAACTTACAAAACAATTACGGTCTTTCTTTAGGCACAATCTCATGTCACATTTTGCACACATAAAAGTAGTTTTACCAGAGTTACATCGTCTACAACGCCCTTTAGATGTAACTATAGGGTAATGATTGTTGCCGTCATATCTGGTAGCTGCAGCAGGGCGTACTTTCTTAGGATTAACTATAATATTGCTGGGAAAAAGACCTGAAATTTCATTCAAATGGATTATATTGGAATCGGTAAATGTAATGGACTGACGGCGACGACTTGAAAATCAGGTGCTGTGGGGCACATTGAGAGAGGCCTATGTCCAGCAGTGAACTGTGATAGGCTGATCGAATATTTGATAGTACCACTGGATATACAATAAAGAGCTTTTACACTTCGTTAATATGGTAACTAGTGTCGCCAAATTATTATCAATCACATCAAACATAACGGAGGCCTGATTGGTTATAATTTTCAACACAAGATCGTTGCAACCAACACTAAGTACATAATATATCTAAGTGTCAATTCAGATCAGGTAGAAAAATTGTAGAGCATTTCGTAAGTGTTAATTAAACCTCAATTAGACAAAGCTGAAAATAGTAGTGATCATTAGACTGTTATCTGATAAGACAGCGCGATGTTGCATACTATTTTAAGCTTAGAATCAGAATAAACGACTGGATCGACATAAAGCATTTTATTAAAATATGTTGTTATATATTTACAATATATTTATGATCTGTTAACTATATTTACTTACAAGGCACGCCTAAACATTAAATACACCCACATTTCAAAGTTCTTATGTTACTGTAAATTACATAGATTAATAAATGTGCTGTCTGTTTTAATTTAGCCGAATACAGTAGTCATCTTTGTCTCGTACTTCTCGGAACGGGAGAAACGGGAATGAAGCTGTTATTGTGTGGTAAATGTGGTTACGAGTGGGTAAAATATATTTACAGTTTCCAATAGAAATATATGCACTGTAGTAGTACCACTGCTAAGCAATCTTACTGTCTACATTATTTTTTTGTCAATGGTCAATGGCAAAATAAATATTTTTAAGTCACTAACAAAATCATATTTAAAAAATACCGTATTACAGCAGGATCGGACTGAGCTAAGACCTGAATGGCCCACTACAGCCCAGGAATAAGAATAATAATGCGACACATAATCTGATGATAATTAAATACACAAAATATTAATCTTCAAAGAGCTCAATAAATGTGAGCAGAAATACTTTTGAGTGCTTTGAGCCCGTACACAGCCCGTACATTTCATAGATGGATTTCACAATTTTACCTTTCAGTTCTTTCTAAGTATTTTCGAACGATATTACATGAAAGTCATCATCATCCTCTTAGCGATGATCCAGGTTGCTTTCGAGGCTTTTACCTCGGAGTCCGTGGTCCGCATTCCCTTTTATGTTTGGTTTATTTTGGCTATTATGGGAGTGCTTGAAGTCTGTCTTCCCGACCCCGAGGGGAAAGCCTGCTTCAGGACTTGGTCCGTTGATCTGCAACTGTACTGTACCAGCTAGGTGAGGTTGTCTTGGGACCCAAAGATATCAATAGCAATCGGATCATGTGCAGGCTGGAGCCCGACTGGAAGACGCCACCTCGACTACATGGCCAGTCCGGCCCTGGACTACAGTAGGTTTTTAAATTGTAGAATACAACTATTTACGAAAATACTTAATAGGTATATTACAGTTGTTGATGTCTTCAGTAGGTAAATGGTTATGTTGCCCAGTAGCTGTAATGATGACGTTGTCGTCCGTGGTTAGGATGCAAGCCCTGCAGTTCTTTACCCTGGAGCAATACCACCGCCAGCCAACTTTTAAAGGGTATGGATACTTGGAGTATGTGTAGTTTTTGAACAGTATTAGAGGTCGCCCACGCTTTGATATCATTTCATACGCTGAAAGCAATATACATATATATATAAGCTTATGTTTGAAATGCCCAAAGCAGTCTCTTCCCACCTACGAAACTACAAGTCTTCTTCAACCCTTTGTTTGGTCGGGTGAGGTCAATGGGTGAGCCTGTTTCTAGGCTCATAACTATAAAAAAAGGATTTTACTGCGGTTGTTGGTCAAGTTGGCCGCTGCCAAATGGGGCTATATTGACCGGTCGCAATTGTCCTGTCCCCGCTGTTTCCCTTCACCTGTAGGTACTATCGAGGACCTATGAGGGGCAACTGAAAAGGATGTGACTGTGGCCAAGTTTTGGGCAGATAAAATTAAAAAATCTAGCCATTTTACATCAATATAGCCTTTGACTCGATAAAGAAGAAGGAGTGCGCTCTTTTTCTAGGTAGCTTCGTAAACGCGTGTAACATTGACAATTCAGTTGCAAGCGGCGTTTGTTTGTGGACGGTTAGGCTTGGAAACCGTGCTGGGGTGCACACACGACATGCGACACCCAAGGTTCATATGGTCTAAATGTTAGGTAAGTGGATGATTGTAATTTTGTTACCCTATTATTTTATGATTTGTCAAATATAATAATCTAGCGACCGCCCACACAAGGATTCGTAGGGGCTGGGTTGATGTTGTTTCTTTTTGGCTTGCCTTAATAAATCAAGTTTTTTAATGTTAATTTTTCTACATTATTGGTTTAAATCTTATATAAATGTTGAGAAAACTTTTTAGGTAGGTAGATAATCAGCTACAAATATATTGTTAAGGTTAAGAACTGAATTATAGGTGAGGATGAAATAGATCGGGCAGAAACATTATGGGATAGGAAGAACGGCATAAAATAACCTTTCAATTATACCTGTTACTGATATGCTGATGATGTGGTTGCATGTTTTTCTACTTACCTACATTACCATTGATTACTTTTGTCATGCGAAAAAATTGTTGTGAACTGTACAATCTATTACTGTTTTGTAATGATATAAAGTTCGAAATTTACTAGAAGCCGTTGAACAGTTCCATTATTCATATCCTTGATCCATCATCAGATCAGCTTGATGGTGAGTTATTCCTCGCTAGGCAAGGAGCGACTCACGTTAAGATAAGGTGTGAAAACAGTCGGGCATTCGCTTTCGGGTCAGTATACTCCTGTGCTGACCCGTACACCTATGCCAAACCGAGTCTGTACGCCTGTAACATACACTCGTACAGACATACTGTCTTCAGTAACATATATCCGTATTTTTATTGCATTTAATATGACACTAGCTATTGCCAGTGGCTCCGCCCGCGTGGAATACTGATCCCGTTGCCTCTTCCCATGGAAACCTATTCCAGGGATAAAAGCCTGTTAAAAAATGTAGCCTGTGTGTTATTCCAGACTATATTCTATCATTGTACATTTCAGACAGATCCGTTCAGCTGTTAGAGCTTTATCGAGTAACAAACATCCAAAAATCCTTACAAGCTTTCACATTTTTAGGGTTCCGTAGCCAAATGGCACAAAACGGAACCCATATAGATTCGTCATGTCTGTCTGTCTGTCTGTCCATCCGTATGTCACAGCCACTTTTTTCCGAAGCTAACTATGCTGTTGAAACTTGCTTCCCCATACTTAGAACTGAAACTCAAAGTTATTTTTTTCATCAAACCCATACGTGTGGTATCTGTAAATATGTCTTTAAAAAGAATATTGAGGTTTCTAATATCATTTTTTTCTAAACTGAATAGTTTGCGCGAGAGACACTTCCAAAATGATAAAATGTGTGTTAACTATAACTTCTAAAATAAGAGAATGATAAAACAATAAAAATATAAGATGTACATTATCATGTAAAGTTTCACCGAACATTGGTTTGAACGAGATCTAGTAAGTACGTAGTTTTTTTAATACGTCATAAATCGTAAACCGCAATTTACCTTTCATTCAAGCAACTTAAATATAAAATTTTTACTTAATGCTACGGAACCCTTCATGGGCAAGTCCGTCTCGCACTTGGTCGGTTTTTAATATTAAGTAGGGTAGTAGGATAACTACAAACAAACACTTTTGTAGTTCACGTTTTGCCTACTAGTCTGTAGAAGGTCTGAATAGCACAGTTTGCGGTATGTTGGTTGGATTTAGAAGCAATTACCACGATGACAGCAAGTCGTAGGTAGGTATACCTGCAGTATTGTGCCTTCAATAATAAATAGTAAAAGTAAAATGTTAATAACTAAGATTTTATTAAACCCCTTAGAACATTAAACAAGTCATATGTTACAAAATAAATACATGTATCTGTTTGAAATTTGCGCTAGTGAATGAAAAGTTTATATAAGACGAATGGATCATGATGCGTGGAAGAGGACATTGCAAGGAAAGGTGCAACTGAGGTAATGACGTCTGACGTGAAAGTATGCAAGAGAATGACATGTTGCGCCGACCCCAAATAGTTGGGACAAGGGAAGGCAGAGGATGATGATGATGCGAATCAATCTGCCTCCATGATGATAGGTTCTCTCAAAGCACTAAGCACATTATCAGGTTTTAAATAGTACTTAGGAGGATCATGGCAGTGTTCTTCGAAGGCAGAGATGATGTAGTTGTTATTATCTGTGAAAACACAGCCCCTGCAATTTTTGAGTGTAGAGCAGATCCAGCGAGATTTGTTACCTTTGTCGTACTGCTTGCGATAAGTAAATTTACGGAAGAGAAGCATCTCTTTACCTTTGCGAGATGTGATGACTACTGCTGTATCTGTGGAAGAAATTTTATGAGTGTGTTTAAAAAAATGATTGAATAGTTTAATCTTTATACAACATGATCTGCAGGCTAACGACCACGCGTTAATAGCAATTCAGTTTTGGGTAGCGGAGCTGAGAGAGAGATGGAGCTATACACGATGTATAGCTGAATCTTTCTCCCTCGCTGAAGTGAACTGAATTGCTATAAGAGCGTCGTGGTTGGCACCTGTGAAAATACAGGAGCGTAATTACCGTTTTTGTTGATCTCAATTTGGTTATCAATTCTTGTAGGTGGCGGATGATCGTGTTCTTCATGCGACATGATGATTTCATCATTATCATTTAGATAAAGGAACGCTCCACAGTTTTTGTTCAAGGAACAGTTCCATCGTACCCCATTCTTGGACTTATAAGCTTTTCTGTATCTATGTCCTTTGTACTGCAGAACTGTTTTTCCTTTTCGTGATTCAACGAACAAAGCTTCTTCTGGTTCTGTATCTGGTTCTTCTCCTGCATACACCAGAACTTTTGGGAAATTTTGATCATCTTCGAAGTCCGATTCCAGCTTAAAAAGTATATCTGAAAATGAGTAAGACAATATGACAATATGATTTGATACCAAATCAATATGCGGTACATCATTTACATGAGTAACTTATCGCTGTTGTGTATTCTGACATACTTAATTCATCATAAAATAACACTAGGACGGTTACCAGCTTCGCAATGAACCCAAAATTAAGCGTAGCGAGATTTACCTATCCAACAACAGGTCAACGTGACCGGTCGACTTTTTCCATTGATTTGGTTTTTCGGTGATTATTCCTCGATGGTAAGACCGATCTGGACATTCGACCCCTTACGACACTTAGTAATATCTAGTTGATCACCGTGGCAAATTTGGTCGAGATCGGTCAAACGGTCTCGAAGGAGTATCATTTGTTTGAAATGCAACTTTGAAACCAAAGACGCTTCGCTCGCCTTCGGCTCACTACTCTTAATGAGGATAGGGAGTTATTAAAATAACATTATTAATTTGTAACTTTATTAAATTAATTAAATAATCAATGAAACGTTAAATTTCTTCTAAGAAATTCAATTGAATTAAGACATCCAACAAATCTTAAAACTGAATAAAGATAAAGATAAAACAAAAACATTTCTTAATTGAATGAGATTGAAACAATAAGCATGAAAAATCAACAAATATTAGGAAAGAATCACATGATTCTATCTTGAAATACTCGACAAAGAATCGGGTC
This sequence comes from Cybosia mesomella, assembly GCA_946251805.1. NCBI lineage: Eukaryota > Metazoa > Arthropoda > Insecta > Lepidoptera > Erebidae > Cybosia > Cybosia mesomella. The sequence continues at coordinate 6,797,755 of OX276400.1, forward strand.
ATGAGTATGAGCATTCGCAATGGAAGTTACTTCATATTTTTCGTTAGCATACACATAAACATTACACTTGCATTGGCTTGGCTCACTACAACTCCATCTTGTCTCACCACAGACACTAAATTCCTTCTTAAAAGTATACCCATTAACAATGAGTAAAGTTTTACCCGTAGACAATGTGACTACTGTAACTGAACAGAAAAAAAATTGACAACAAAAATAGTGGAAGAATTTGTATAAATGCCTGAGAGCAAGTCAAAATCTATAAGAAAATAACTAGAACGATTTATATAATCAATGCTGTACTATCAAGTTTTCTCAATACTTGTGAATTGACACAGCTTAGAACTAACCCAAACAGTATCAGTTTACAAGCATGAAAGAAGTATACTTAACAAACTTGCACTCAGGTACTGAAAAAACAACAAATGCCTAAGGGATATTACTAGGTACTAATACCATCTAAGTGTCCTATAATGTCTACTGTAACTATATTACTATTTACAAGTAAATCTTAATACGGCTATTAAAGTCTATATAACAGATAAATATTTGGTAAACTACTGTTTAATTCAGTCGGGGTGCGAGGGATATGCTCTATGGGCAACCTTACACCCCGGCGTCTGTAGACCCGAGACGGCGTGCGGTTTTAGTCGGTTCAAGCCCGACATAACCGCCCCCGCTGGCACGCGGGGGGGTATCCGAAGGGATTTCCGCACGATAAAAAAAAAAAAAAAAAAAAAAAAAAAAAAGGTACAATATCATAGAAATTGTATAATCAAATTATGCAAAAAGATTTGTTTTGTTTTGTTAAAACTTTGCTATGCTCTGAATCGAAATGATGCAACCGGGTCCGCTGCCTATGCGTGTTACGCATAGGGGCCCCCGCGGCCGCACGTCGTGCAAATCGTATGCATTTTCGCACGACTTATCGTCTTCACGAAATTAGATTTATATTATTTGCACGAAACAGACGTTGCATATTCTGACTTTGCAGTTTTGCGATGAATTTCGTGATATTTTGATAGGCTATAAGCATGATTCATGTGACATTCTGAAGTTTTTGGAGTCTGGAATCGGGTGTTGTTCGACATCACAAATTTATTACTAGAATCTGAAAGCCAACGAGCTTCAAGCCCATACAAAGATAAATGAAACTAAAACATAAACAAGTAATACTTCATATATATTTTAAATATTATTAACAATTTTAAATAATATTGCTAAAAGTATTTTACATACATTTAGTACAGTACATTTCATATTTTTACATAACATCTCAGTATTTACAATTTATGAAGAGATTCTGTTTCTAATTTATGAAGTCATTTATTTTGACAGTAAATACAAAGTACCCAATATAAAACAGTACCGAAAGTTATAATAAAGATACACCACATCTACGAAGCCATCATCCAGCTGATGCGACGTACCATAGATTAATATATCTTCTGCCAAAAAAATGTTACCACGATACAAATTGGGGGTGAACATGATGTTAAAAGGTCATCAACGCAATGTCTGGGATGTTCGTGAGCAGCAATTTTCTTCCTATTTTGATATTGGCGAATAACATTTATCCTACTAATATTATATAAATGAGATTTGATAATTATGTAAGGTGTCACAAAATTACGTCTCTGAATTTGGTGAGATGACTTGGTATCGACAAAATATGTATTTGAAACCAAAAAAAATATCGGGTAAAATAAAAAAAAGAAATAAAAAAAAAAATGAAAAAAAAAAACACCACCAGCGACCAGCGTCACGTGACACGACGAGCACACGTGACGCTGGTCAGGATTTAGGTATTTCTCACACATCCGCTTGGAGAATACTGCGAGGAGAAGGACTGCACGCCCTACCACGTGCGTCACGGGCTTGTCGCGGCACGTGACGCTGGTGGCGGTGGTGTGGTGTTTTTTTTTTATTTTTTTTATTTTTTATTTTTTTTTATTACTTTTTTTTATTTTACCCGATTTTGTTTTTGTTTCATATACATATTTTGCCGATACCAAGTCATCTCACTAAATTCAGAGACCTAATTTTGTGACACCTATTTTTAAAATTCTCAATAGGATATGGAGACACATTTTAACAGATTTTGAACTTTTTACAAGAAGATTATTACGATTATAGTTGCAATTACTAAAACGACTAACGTATAGTAACTATTGCAACATTGCGACAGTTAGTACTGTCGCAATAACCATATTGTAACTTACAGTTAGAAGACTAGTTTAATACATATCTATTAACTCATATTTTCATGTCTTTATACATACACATTACACTTAAAATTTAGAAAACATCATAGTCCTAAAAAACTTTTTTCTGATTTTATTTTTAATTTCACTAGAAAATACATTAAGTGATCACGCTGATCACTTTTATAATTTGGATAACTTGTAATATATTAAATTTAACGCCGGTATAGGTACGAAACACAACGTAATATCTTTATGTATTTAAGTTAACTTGAAGTATTGACCGTGTTTCATTAAATATCTAGGTGGACTATGATTGTGATCTCTGACGTAACTGACTATGTTCAGATCTCTATCGAAATGGACTTTGGCCCGACATCCCTTTGTGGTTCTCTTGGAGCAATTCCAATATCTAGTATCTTTTTTAACTTGGCTAAAGGTATGGCTATCCAGCATCAGGAGAGAATATTTTCCTCGGCCCGAAGGTATGAATCGGAATTTCAAATCTGAAAATTGACTTCATATAAAATATGTTGATCACACTGAAATATAAACCTTTATATTTTAATGTACGTATGTAATTATATCCATGATATCCACGATACGATAAATGTAGGTATTCTGATAAATTATTACAAAGTAGGGTTTTTGGCCTTATTAGAATAAAATAAAACACGATTAACATAATATTATACTATAATATTATAATTTTATATTAGAAAGAATCTTAAATTTAATACGGCGCTGCCAATTAAAAATATCCACTCGAAATTAAACGAATTCGTCTAGCTCAACGCAATCACGAGTGGGACAGGACATGAACTAATCAATGAGTGCGAAAGAGAACAATGTACCTATGCCTTCTGTCATACAATGCGATACACTTTTGACATCGCGATAGTAGGTATGAAGAGAACATAATAGATATACCTTACTTTATCGTAAGATCTTGATTAAAAGTATTTATTTCAACATTAAAGGAGCTTAAAAATAAAACAATTTTGGGTTTAGAAACGTGCCTATTAGCTGAATGTGAGGTTATTAGGGGGTCTTTTAAACCCAATTTCTTCTTGTCAGAGACGCCTAAGTATTTGAAAAAAAAAAACGGTTTGTTCTTTAGGTTTGGAACGTAAGTATTATATAGATTAGAAATGGCTGCAGAAGCGTGGGGCGCTTTATAAATTTTATTAAAACCTATGTTAACAGAAAAAAAATTGACGTCATAAATAATTAGTAACAAGAACGACCCTCTTTTAACACAGCACCAGTAAAAAGGCTTCGTTTCAAGGTTGGAATATTCAATTTAAATTTAACCTAACACTAAATTAACTAAACTAGAGAACTTAGGCAGAGAACTATGCTTTTCTTACATAAATGAGCACATAAAAATCACAAAATATTTTTTTCCCTACATTTTTTACCGTATAGGCTTACGTATTTGTATTACAATACGTTAAACATGATTACAGGCTATATTGAGAACGTTTTCATTTATACTTTACACAAATTATACAAATATAGTTAAAATTATTATCTACTTATGAAAAAAAATGCCTCTTTGAAAAGCAAAATGAACACAAATATGGCTTCCCAGGACATTGTGGACAAAATGTCTTTACTTTTCTAGTTTTATTTTTAGCTTGACGAGTGCCGAGGAACTGTGCATAAAGCTGATAGCACATGACACACCTACGTCTGTCGTTGGCCCTAGCACCGAGACTAGCCGTGAATTCGTGACACTTTAGCTCCGAAAACCCTGAAAGAAATATAGGTAGATTAGTAAGTAATCCATTCTTATGTCCCGTGAAATATACACAATTATCAATAAATTTTATAATAATTAAAATTCAAGTCTCTGACAAAATATATGTCATGAAATTGATAATGATAAATAAGCACATAATACGCAAAGAAGATAGAAGGAGATAGTAGCTCTCAGCATTGCCCGGTTTAAAGAAATACTATACATAGACTTCCTTTGCGACTTTGCGAAGCAGTGTTGCGCGCCAAAGAGGCGGCGGAGAAGGAACGGGAAAGTTCTAGCTTTCTCCCGTATCACAGAATGTGCGTCAGACGGCAGCGATGCCAGAACAATCCCCGCCTCTCTGACGGTTCGAGCTAACCGTTGCCCTAGCAGATCAGGGCCAGAGTACCGGCGCATCGTGTTTCCACGCGCACCTCTTTTTAGGTGTGAGGAGATTTGACCTTTAACAAAACGTTAGGGTCGCCGAAATTAGTGGCCAAGGCCAGTCAGGGTCTCAGGGATTTCCTCTCTAGGGTACACCTGGTACTTCGTACCATATGGCTGACGTGAGACGCTCCATGTAATTTAGTCGTTTCAAACCCGAAATACTACTCAGCTCACCGTTAGCTCGGGTGAGGGAGAACCCAGGCACGTACGTAGCCGTAAAAACAGAGTTACTATATGGTTACTATAAAATGCCTACATTTTATAGTAACAGAACTACCAGAAGTAAGCTGCTTTTTTTCTTCCGTATTATAATAACACAGCTCGTTCGTTAACTTTCAGTTTCGAGCAATCAAGACATTAAATTGAAAATCAATGTTTATTAGTATTGCCACAAAAAATACTTTAAATCAATTCACACACGGTAATTTCTAGCACGATTATTTACACACACACTCCTAACGATAATGTCATACACTTAAAATATTTCACTGTATTCTTAACATATAAAAATACGTAGTTACAAATACCCTGAACTTTATCATCTTATTTATAGAACACATAAAGGAAAGTGACCGTCATATTTCCAGGTTGCAATTCGGTTGCCCAATCAGTAAATCAAGCTTGATCTAAACAAGAGTTCTGTAGCATCCGAGTGCAGTAAAAACTTCTCAAATTCCCACTTTGCCAGAAAAGAAATTAATTCACAACAGAAAACAAATTGTGAAAGCTTTTAGAAAAACTAGCAGCTGATTTAAAGATTAACTTTTTATAAAGTAACCTGGTCACTGAGGTTGCCATTAGTGCTCAAAACGTGATATTCGCTTTACCTGCAATTACATCCATATATAGCAATTTTATCATGAAGAAATATTTGACAATTAAAACAAATACAAACAGGGCAAATATACTGGTTTTGAGAGTTAATGACTAATTAGTTTCTGAACCTGAATGTCTCAAAGTTTCATTTAATGTATAGTTTCCACGTATAGTCCGTCCGGAGTTCGGTCATACACTGGTGCTGTATGGGTGTGTTCGTGCGAAACACAGACAAGTTCATAGTCATCGTTGACGTGGAGACAGACGCTGCATTTCCACTTGATCCGGCCCGAGCAGTACCACCGTTCACCACCCGTCATAGGCGAAGGGTTCGTGAATGAGTACCCATTTAACATTAGTAGCGTAGCGCCATCGACTGCTGTGACTACTGACACTGCAAGTTGATTAGACCCGATGTAGATCTAGCTAATTGATTATGTGACGTATTTTTTTTCTGTGCGTTAAGAATGCCATTAAGGAAGGTATGTTTCTAAACCTTTTGTGAGTAAGTGATTGTGTGTGCAACATAAAAAAAAACAATCTTCAAATAGCAGCAGAAGTGATTTATCAGTGTTGATAATATACAGCCAGTCAAGCCTAGCTTCTCTATACAATAGGGTTACGATCTTAGATTGGACTAAGCCGGTACGGAAGTTTGTACAAATATTTTGGGATAAGTAGTTAAGTCTAGCTTAAGAAATCTTTTCTGCTACTAAACTAAACTTCTATCAAATCTGGTATTTTAAAATGTTGTTATGATTGCATCTCAATTATTTCCGGACAGATATTTATGATTCTGAACTGAATGTCGTAGTCCGAACGCACTTGAATTACCGTATAGTTTCAACAACTGTTACTGCATTCACATAAACGCAAAATGTCCCTGACATTGAACTTAAACTATTTTTAACGGATTTTATCGCTATTTAGTCTGGGGATAATTCATTATTTATTCGCGAAGTATCGGTTGGTTGCTTTTCAGCAATTCCGTGAAAAATTGTTTATTTCAAAGTATCATAAAATTCGCGTAAATTTCTGAAGACATCACGAAATGGGACTATATGTTTCAAATTATTTTAGGCTACTCAAATGGTGCATATGATATTTTGTTTGAGATTTTCACTTTATGAATACTCTGCAAGGAATAATAACTTTTCGTGACTTCTATATAAAAGATTCTCAGTATTTTTGCAGAACCTATCTAATGTTGCTATCCATATTGCATCAGTTAACATAATCTGTGTACCCAGATTACTGAGTGGACTGCACCATATCTCTTTGTACAAACAGTCGTACCAATCAATGCCGATGCTGACATTATAACGACTTGAGTATCTCTCGCATGGAACCTTCCACCAAGGATAGAACTTACTTCCTCTCTTTATGAGACCACAAAATAAAAGTTACGCCTGAGGAACAATAATAATACAGTAATTAGAAATCACACAATATATTTATATTGAATGTAAGCACATATAAAATTTTGCAATAAAGTAACTCTAGACAATAGTAAATATCATCAATACATAATCTCAAGAAGGATAACTTCAGCAAGATAAAAATATCCAGAGTTTAACAAAATTATTGCCAGGAAACCGAATTCAGCTTCCTTTACGTAAACTTCCTGGTAACAGAAGAGATATTGGCAAGGGTCTCGTTTCTGCACTAAGCAACTATATTGCCACAACATAGTTCGATACCTGTGACTGATAGCCGTTATGGAACCATCTGTGGTGATGAACATAATTTATTTAATAGTTCAAAATAATACTGTTGCAATAATTGTAGGTACTTCCGGTAACAAATGATTCAACACCATAAGTAGGGGCACAGTTCTTTTATCGATGGCCAATTAGCAATTGAATACTCAATATATTACCAACTATTTATGAAAATTATAAATTTATCTATAAGTTATATGAGTTCCATTCCAATTGTGATGATGGTCATTAGATAAAGTATTGCACATTTATAAATCGGTTATATTAATCTATAAAACTAAAAATTATTAAAATCTATTCTTATAATAAAACTGAAGAGTTTGTTCGATCGCGCTAATCTCTGGAACTACAGGTGGGTTATGAAAAAATATATTTACATCTGATAGCCCAGTTGTTGAGGAAGGTATTATATTATTTTACATTTTTGACTTACATCGATTTATATTTATACTATAGTACAACTTGCATAACTAAGTTACATTTAAGTAAAAAGTTAAAGTAGGGTTGTGTTGTACTACAAATGTATCTATTTTTACATACTTAGGTTTCTTTTAGCGTGTGGAAATGCCCACTGGCTTCACCCCATCGGTGCCGACGATGGGGTGGGCGTCTCGGAATCGGACCGACTAAAACTACACGGTGTCCTTCCCAAGTGTCCATTGCCAGGCACCCCGGGTAAGCCCTCGAAAGGATAACCCCAGGTACATACTTAGCTGGGGTGTGTGTTGGGTAACCTCCTCGAGTATCGCTCCGATTCCGATCCCGCTGCAGTCCGGGGGGAACGGAATCGGAGCGGCCGGTACACCCTGGGCGGCGGTCAATGGCTTCCCCTTCATAGGGTTGGCATTGATCGTCGGCCAATACCCAACGTGGCGGGAACACATCGCTCTCCGTACTCCTCTGCTTTCAGAGGAGACAGGATGAGCGATGCTGTTAGTGGTGAGATGGCCCAGGGTCTGTCGGGGTGCGAGGGATATGCTCTATGGGTAACCTTACACCCCGGCGTCTGAAGACCCGAGAGGGCGTGCGGTTTTAGTCGGTTCAAGCCCGACATAACCGCCCCCGCTGGCTGGCGGGGGGGTATCCGAAGGGATTTCCGCACGAGAAAAAAAAAAGGTACATACTTAGCTAGTATAAAAATTACGGCTTAAAGGCTAATTGCAATTATGACATGTACTGTTATAGTACCTTTTTTTTTTTTTTTTATCGTGCGGAAATCCCTTCGGATACCCCCCCGCTGGCCAGCGGGGGCGGTTATGTCGGGCTTGCACCGACTAAAACCGCACGCCGTCTCGGGTCTTCAGACGCCGGGGTGTAAGGTTACCCATAGAGCATATCCCTCGCACCCCGGCTGACCCTGGGTCATCTCACCACTCACAGCATCGCTCATCCTGTCTCCTCTGAAAGCAGAGGAGTACGGAGAGCAATGTGTTCCCGCCACGTTGGGTATTGGCCGACGATCAATGCCAACCCTATGAAGGGGTGAAGGGGAAGCCATTGACCGCCGCCCAGGGTGTACCGGCCGCTCCGATTCCGTTCCCCCCGGACTGCAGCGGGATCGGAATCGGAGCGACACTCGAGGAGGTTACCCAACACACACCCCACTGTTATAGTACCTAATGCCTAAGCTGGATCGCGCGATAGGAGCTAAATAAGTATCTATATTCGGCAAAATACTGTATTCAGATTAAATTAATGTTTAAACACATCTAATGATAGCAGCCAAATGCGTTTTTTGTTTATTTTGTCATGGCCGAAAATTTACAGTTCAAATAATCGGGAACGTCCTTTTTGATAGATGAGAATGACAAGCTAGACACAGAACGTGGTCAAGCACGATTTGAACGAAAAATAAAACAATTCTAATTGAATATTGAGTTGAAGGCGGCTGAAGGAACGTAATGCGACAAAAGGTTTAAGTAATTTAAACTATGATGAAATTCTTTTTTTTTTATGTGAGACGGCTTACAAAGGTTACGCTCTGACGTTTTAATATTTTAATTTTAGTGTTGTTACATTTTAATCGTGACAGTGGTAAGATTAATCGAGACATATAATAAATCGCAAATCAGCAAGGGAGTTGCTAAGCCAAAGATCATATACCATTTGATTATAAATTTAATTTGTTATCTGACTCAGTTATTCTTACATTCGATTTGTAGACACTTAAACTTTTTTTTTTTCGTGCGGAAATCCCCGCGGATACCCTCCCGTTGGTCAGCGGGGGCGGTTATGTCGGACTTGAACCGACTAAAACCGCACGCCGTCTCTGGTCTACGGACCGTAAGGGTGTAAGGTTACCCATAGAGCATATCCCTCGCACCCCGACTGACCTTGGGCCATCTCTGGTTTCGAGATGGCCCCCTCGGGTTTGGGAACCACGCGGCCACGGTGTCCCCGTCTTGCCCCGGTTTGGGGGAGGGGCGCTAGTCGCTCCACCGTCCCCGCCTGAAACGACGGTTGTTAAATGGTATCTTTCCAATTTAAGACTATAGTCGCAATGGATGCAGCTAACAAAATATTACCAAATTTAGTCGCAATGTCTGATGTTGTTAGTATTTAAAATCCATGATGAAATAATAAAAACAAGTACTTCACTTACACCATATTAGAAATAGTATCTAGATGCATTTTGAGGTAGTTAAATATAACTCTAATAATATTACACAATAGGAAGTTAGTAAATATAATCAAGATATCATTAGAACTTAAATACTAAGCTTAAGAGAGTGTTGGAAGCAAATTAGTATGGTTAGTTTTTATTAAACAAGAAATGTTTTCATAAGGCAAGTATTTATTTTAGAACACAAGGCCTTAATATAGACGGTTGAATATTTTCCATACTATATTAATAATATTTCCAGAATACAAAACAGTTACAACGTTTTTTTGTCGATTCTAACACAAGTATCAAAGTTACGGCATGCAAATAAACTCATTTAGGGTTTAAAATTCACTACTATTAGCGTGATGCCCAGCGAAGTAGAATACATAGGCCCTATGTCTTCCTGTGGGTGTCGATTTGTCGTATGACTAAAAAGGGCGTTGGCGTCGAGGGTGTCCTATAGGACCAATCGCTATCCAACAATAAACATAAAACCCATGAAAAATTAGCTGGTTGATGGAAATAGACTCCTCGTAAAGGGGGGGCCATCCTTTCACGCAGTACCCAAAAATAAGTAGACATTTGGATGTTAACATACTTTTGCTTAAACCTTTGCAGTAGTTAGTATATTATGTACATATGTATGTTAGCACCACCTCTCAAAAGCATTTTGTTAAAAGAAAGATAACCCGACTAAGGTGATTAAATGTAGATTTATAGTTATTTTATTAATATATAAAAAAGAGTTACTAAATCTAACTCGTAATAATTGTCAACTGTTAAAATAATTGGCTCATGCAACGATTTTTTAGATTTAAAAAATATACTTATATTTACCTAACGAATTTTATGTTATTTTATAAATCTTTTTACTTCTAAATCTTCACACCAAAAAAGATATGACTTTGTGACTTCGTATTCCATTTATTTTTGACTAGTTTCTGCCCACGACTTTATCCGCATGGACTTTCAGAATTGGGTCCCAGATACAAAAGAAAAATGTGTGAGAGTGAAAAAAAAAAATTATAATATATTCTATGTGTACATCAAGATTATAAATTATCTGTGTGCAAAATTTCATCTGAATCCGTTCAACCATTTTTGCGTAAGTGAGTACCAAACATAAATAAACCATCACATCTAACTAATATTATAAATTTTAATGTGAATGTGAATATATTTGGATGTTTATTACTCAATCACGCTGAACGGATCTGGCTGAAATTTGTTAAAGAGATAGATTATAGTCTGGAACAACACATAGACACATTTTTATTCCTGGATTAGGTTCCCACGGGTTGTGGGAACGAGATTAGAATTCGACGTGGGCAACAACTAGTTTATAATATTAGTAGGATGCCTACAGGAAATATTATACGTTAGGTGGTAAAATATACGTGTTTAGGTTTACTTTCACGTACAGGCGGTTCGTGACTGTGGTCACCTTTAGACATGACAATGTTCAGGTTATCGTCTGTGGTTAGCCTAGCTTTGCACTCCTCGCTCTTGAACAAAGCACATTTCCACACTCTTCCTTTCTTCGAGTTAGCACTCCGAATGAACGTGTAAGACTTGTACAGAAGAAAATACTGCCCTTTCTTTTTACCTTTTATTATTACGGGACCTGAAATTTAAAAGCGAATTATTATGTATTAAATTCTAATTTACCATACCCACCCAATTTACCATGACCATGCAATTCTCTACCAGCAACACATACCAAAAACCGTAAGAATGTACCGTTTTAATGGTATGTAATGCTCCATGGGCAACCTTACACCCACATCTGTAGACCCGAGACGGCGTGCGGTTTTAATCGGTTCAAGCCCGACATAACCGCCCCTGCTAGCCGGCCGGCGGTATCCGAGGGGATTTCCGCACAAAAAAAAATACTACTACCAATTGTCATTGACTACCAAGCATCGGCCCACTTGACAACTTATCGTACGCGATCGCAGAGCGAAATCGCGTCAATATGTAGGATTTTGCTTTGATTATGCCTAATGCCTTGTCTTTTGCCTTTTCTGTTTAATTTACCTGCATTTGGTAGTTTAACAAGCTTTCCATAGTGCGAAATATTGTTACTTTAAACGGGAAAGTACCAATATTGTTTAGAATTGGTAATTCCCCGGCAAGACAGTCTAGGAAGACAGCTGTAATACCAGTAATTCTCTTTAATGAAATTTGTTGCATAAGACAGATTTTAATCACAACGGGTTCTAAATAAAAGACTGATTGAGTATAAATATTTATTATAGGTGCAAGCACTTCCAGTTTTTTATATTGTTTTTCAGTTACATTTGGATGACTCATTTATGACCCACAATCAACTTTAGAAGTTGGTTAAATTAGTCATTTTTGCTAGTAAGTTAGTTACAGCTACATAAGAAAAATTTGAAATGATTTAACAAACATCGAACATATAAAGGAAATAGGTAGAACTGTCAACGAATTTGAAACATACATCATGACCACACGCCATAGTTCCACTCCTGAAGTTAACCGAGTCTAATTACAAGATATTCTACGTTCTAAGAAAAAAATATGGAATATTTAAAATAGACTCTGACTAACATAAAATTTAGGAGTATCTTTCAAGGATATAATTCGTAATGAAGTTAGTTTATAGTTACTTTATTAACTATAACTATAAAATTACTTCATTACGTGAGTAATTCATACATAATAAATACGTAACGTAAGTAATTCTACAAAGAACTTAAGTCGCTGAAGACAGAAATGACCTAAGCGAATGACATCTACCGAAGGACTGACCATCGTTGGAGTAAATTATTCCTAAAGAGGTCTCCTCTTTACCATACCCTGTGACCAGTGACCATGCAATTATCTACCTGCAACACATACCAAAAACTGTGTCGGTTGAAGACCGCGAATCGACAAACGTAAGGGAAAAGACGCAGCTAGATGGGCTGATGACATGAAAATGGTAGCTGAAATAGGCTGGCTGCGGAAGACAAAGAATCAGGTGCTACGACGCATCACGTTAAGAGACGCCTATTCCCAGTAGTGAACTGCAATTAAATAGGCTAATTGATTTAAGATAAAACCCGTATTTTATACCCAGCGGATACATGACCGAATTTCGCCGCATGACTGTGTACACCTTGCATATGCATGACTTTGTTATCGATATCTGTGATCACATTGACCTTGCACTTTACACTTGAATTTCTTGAAGAGCAATACCATTTCGTATACGTGTCTTTCTTTGCGCGATAGCTCATGTTGAATGAATAGTCCTTGTACAACAACATCGGTTCGCCGCGGGAAGATGTTACTATATATCCTAGAAGTAATTTTGATAAAAGCATGAGATGTATTGTAGGTACATATACATAAATAGTTGAAATAAATCCACAATATAAATTAAACGCAGTCTCGCTTAAGCGCTTATTTCCTCGATGGTTACAAGTGTTACAACTGACATTAACTTTTAAGGGAACGGTAACACTGTAAGAGCAGCGGCCAGCAGCGACTTATTGAGGCAAAATATTACAAACCATTTTAAATCTTATCTACTTACGTGACAAAAAGTTCATATTCATTTGAAGGCAAAGGCGAGGTGCCGCGAGGGTGCACGTTTCTTCTAGAACCAGTCAAAAGAGGTGCCGTGTGGCTCTTCCGGCCACTGCTCTTCCAATGAGAATTGACCCTTAGACTGATCTCTGTTGAACAATAACCAATCACACCACTTTTTTGTCTGATGTGATCCACCATAATACGTGAGTTTGGCTATAATAGTTTCCAGGTTTAAACGCACATTCTCGTGATTTCAATTTCATAGTTAAACCCATTAGGCGAATCTACGGCGTTTTTGGTTCTTGGTGTATAAAATAGGTTTCTCATATTTTCCACGTTTTTGGAAATTGTGTCAGAAAATTATAATCAATCCTACTAATTACTACTCATGGTCCTTTTTGCATATTTGTCAATTCAACAGATATAATTAGTTGACAGCAGTTATCTACAGTTGTTAACCAAGGGGTATCAACAGATGGGTTGACTTATATATATATTTTTTTTTTTTTTAAAGAATATTAGCAACCGAAATTACTAATATTCCCCCTAACCCCTCCAGCTAAGCTTAATTGCTTGTGTTAGGAGTGGGTTCACGTCGGTAGTGTAATGGCCAGGATTCGAACCCGGGACCTCTCGATCATAGGGTCGACTCCTTAACCACTAAGCTACCGACGCTTGGTTATGGCCATTAGATTCGCTGATGTGATTTACCTGCACTCGCACTAATCACAGTGGAAACTAGCTTTAATCTGTTATATGTTTAGTTGCGTATGTTTAGCATTTGTTAAATGTGTGTGTGTGTGTGTTTAATCAATTTTATTTTCTTTCTTTCTTCTTTCTTTGACTTTCCTCCAAACAGTCCACACGTACATAATCAACTGAAATAGATAGTGGTCAGATCCTACCGGAGCCTGGTGGGTTCTTACATCTGCAGGTAAAGCAATCTCCTGATAATAGTTCTAATGTCGGAGTTGTCGTGTGGTTTACAGTAGATTTTAAGTAACCTAACCTAACCTGTAGCACTGCAACTTCACCTCCAGACACGACACAAACAATACAATATCAGCAGTTGTTAGGGACACCGCACCGAACACATGCAATGATATGGTTAATAAAATACATACTACCAATAATCTTGTGTTATACACACAATATTTGTGACAGTATGTATTTTCTTGTCAATATTATATTGAGTATGAAGCTTCAGGGAAACATTACTTAGTAATTGACAAAATCATCAGCTGCAGTAATGTATGTATATTATTCGCAGTTCAGCAAAGTAATACAGAGTAATATTTATGTCATAATAATAACTGAGTGATCACACGTATCAGAGTGGTGTACTTTCAGTCATCTCTCAGCCACAAGTTTTGTTGCGATAGAGCAGCCATTAGCTGGTTTTGACTACTATAAGATATTTTATTCTGTACCGCCTGTCTAGTAGTAGGTATTGTTCCGTTTACTAATAATGAGTGGAACTAAGAAGGCACGTTTTAATCATTCTGTGCCTTTACAAGATAATTGATATCTTCTTCTTCCTGTAATTGACTTAACTTTTTGTCTGATATCCTTTTGTATTCTCCTTGGTTATTCACGTAGAATATTGGAGGCGGATGTGTATGTTCGCTATTCAGTACGCCAAACACACCAGCATTAGTTAGGGTTACTTGCGCATTACATTTCTTCGAACATCGAGAGGAACAGGTCCATGTAACGCGGTTTCTACTCTTGCAATTTTTTGCAAACGTATACTGCTCGTATACAAGCAATTCGTGACCTTTCTTCGAAGTTATAAAATGTATTTCTGCAACAAGGCAAGTTTGAGTTGCATATTGCGGGACATAGGTTGGTCTAGTATAGTATAATACCTATTTATTAAAGTAAAGGTTCACAGCAGGACTGCCATAATCATCGCTGCATCAGCCTTCTAAGCGTGGTTGGGATATGTATGCCCAAAATTTTGATTGATAGGGTAGTAAGTATAATAATAATAATAATCTTTATTGACACATAGATACATTTTACATGTGTTAAAATCCCTGGCTCCCAAGCTAGTTTCGAAAAACTGTATTATAGGAGCTAGTGATTTCCCCTTATTATATAGGGACAAAGATAATGTCAACCATTAATTAAAATTATAGTCAAATCAAAAAAGAAATTCAAACTAATTAGAAGAAGTAATAAGTATTACAATAATAATTTAAATAATCATTTTAAAGCATGCAAATTTAAAGTTCAAGTATGACTGATGATAAGATTTAGGGTGTGCAAGAGAATGGGATGTACGGATTAAGTCTTTTCCTTGCGCTGCGTTTCGAAGAAATACTTGGCCAAAAACCCGTGTTTTGCGCATTCGTAGACTTGGAAAAGAAGTATGATAAGGTGAACAGGAATGAGTTGTGGAAGGTACTATCCATGTAAGGGATGGACGGTCACTTAAAACGGGCTCTGAAGTCATTGTACAAGGGCTCCAGAGCCTGTGTTAGGATTACGGACTGGTTTGACATCTCCAAAGGTATCAGGCAAGGATTGTGTATGGCTGTTCTACCTTGTTTTTACTAAGTCTCCGTTTTGTAATAAGGGGGTAAAAGATGAGCATATTTTTTGAATTGCTTACTTAGATAAAAGTTCCAGGTGTACGCAACCTATATGACCGGAATACATAGCTATTCCTAACGTTATGTCATAGCATTTGCAATAAAACTCATTAATACCCCTACTGTTATGAAATGTAATTGGAACATTGAGAGAGGTAGCGTTTAATGGGGTAGTTTGTCATTGATAACATAATTATTAAATAGGAATATCATACAATATTTGATTGCAGTCTATGAGATAATTATGTAATAATGCATATAAAAAAACGAAACACGGATTAAAATATTTATAACGTACGGTGTAAAAGTAGTGTACATTGCTTGTCAGATCTGAAATATAACTTCTTTATAATGGTTAGAGTGATATCAGAATTGCACACAAGTGATAACAATGAAAGCCGGTAGGTACCTTAGTGTCGTACTTACAAAGAACAGGTTACGGTTTGAACCTCTACAGTACCCAAGTTGAACCCTATTCTAACACAAATTTAGTAAGAAGGTTCAACGGGAATACCTACTTAATGTGTGACGTGTTGTTACAAGGAAATTGAGAGCTTTATGTACCTCACTTTAATTTCACTGAAATTATTGCTATACAATATCTATAATTATATAAATATACGCAGTCTCATTTGGGCGAAATTCTGATTAGAGCCAACCGTTCTTGTGAGAAATTATCGCGACAGCAGGAGATCAGTAGTTATTATTATGAACAAAACTCTAATCTTCATTGAGCTGAGTGAGACGAAGTCGAGCGAAAGCTCCTCATACCAGACTTCAGGATTTTCTTTGTCACAGGTCTCCTCCTAAACTACTAATCCAATCAGAACCAAATTTGGAATGATTAAAGAGGTCAATCGGAGGAAGGTTTATGAATATATTTTCAAAAAATTAATGCTACCACAGAGGAATAATCACCGTTAAAAAAAATCCAGATGGAATTACATAATAACCGCTCGAGACACTGTGACCAAACTTTACACGCTCAGAAAGCATGTCCAGAGTTGTGACTTTCAAAAAGAATTTTCAAAATCGGACTTGCCACGGAGGAATGATCACTGTTCAAAATTTTCAA
The DNA here is from genome assembly GCA_946251805.1 of Cybosia mesomella. NCBI lineage: Eukaryota > Metazoa > Arthropoda > Insecta > Lepidoptera > Erebidae > Cybosia > Cybosia mesomella. The sequence continues at coordinate 6,814,504 of OX276400.1, forward strand.
AATCTGATTCACGATGTCTCACTCAGCCCAACATTGGAAGCAGCGATTCGCCTTGCAGACCTAGTTATTATACGTTATTGTTTCACATTGGAAAATGTATACATACCCACCTTTTGCTTTTTCATAATTAGTACATTTTTATGGCAGGCAATAGATTTACAGGTCTTCATTTAGGATTATATCTAAGTATCTATGCTGATTCAACTCTGGTTCAATTTTATCACCCCAAAAGCTAATTTAGAATTTGCTGAACAGTAATGTAACATTATAGTAGAACTCGTTATAAACTATTAAAACCCAACACTATATAACAATCGTAAATAACAATTTGGCGTTGCATAGTTGCTTTACATTTAGATAGGGTTGTTAGTAACGGCAAGATCTTCTAGAAGTTTGGAACTAAACGAAGATATAGATCACATTTATCTTTTATAAAAATCAACGTCGATTTTCGACCTTTAAATGATCGCTTACACGGTCTATTTTAGTAACCAGCCGCATGCAGCCGGTCGCCGCGCGTCCGCAGTCGGATGCTACCCAACTTTGGGGCTTGCGGCTTTAGTCACTTGCGACCTAGTAGAGTTGCCGTTTAGACGGTCGATTTTCGCCGCGCGGCTAAAATCGTGCAGCTTAAGTCACCCCGCATTAGTAAGCAACATTTTCATCATAATAATATGCGTCTAAAATCCATAACTTTCTTTTCATCAAATAAATTCTATATCTGTGGGTAGTTTGATATCTGGAGGAGGATGGTTATGGTTAGCAGAATATTTTGTAATTTTGAAGGGTATTTTGGACTCGTTAGTAGTAACGTTCGCTCTGCAGCCTTTTTTGTGATGACTGGAACACGTCCAATAATTGCCATTCTTTTTATAATTGCGCCATGAATACGTATAGTTGCGAAACACCAACATTCCTTGTCCTCTTCGGTATCTAGAAGGTATGATGAGTGCTTCTGGAAAAAGCGTTGAAATTCATATACGCATAAAAATTCAAACAAATAAATACGGCTTACTTGTTCGTTACTTTTTTTCGTTCTTGAGTTAAATAATAATACTTCCAAAATAAAATAATAGGTACTTTAAATTCATTAGCCAACAGCTCGGCTACCAACGCCAATTTTGGGTATTTTTTTGACTTTAGTGTTAGTAAGTAGTTAATTTTAACCATTTAAATATTTATTTATTTATATTTTATGAATTTAGGACCTTTGCATTGGAATAACTACCTACTACTGAACGTAACAACGCTATAACCTATGCGTTCACAGGAATGAAACTAAGTAAATGTAATATAATAAAAGACCAGTAGGTATATTCATTTAATTAAATTTATTTATGTAAATTTTTTGTATTGTAGTATGAATCTAGTTGTGACGAATTTCCTTTCCATAACAGGGTAAGTATGTACGGTATGTACCTTTTTTTAAGAATAAAATATGTTAATTTATTGTTGTTTTCCTAAGTTAAGTTAAGAATAAAGATTACGTACATTCTATATTACCTACCTAATATTAATTTATAAAAACGACCAAGTAATAAACAGTTTTTAGGTTTTAACCACCAGATTAATTTTGGCCTATAAAAATATAATTTATAATGAAATACATATAACAATCGACTAACAGACAGATACACTTTAAGGTGAAAAAAAAATCGTTTTCAGACCGGAACATACAGACTAAAAGATCTCCCTTCCACAATTAATCATTTTGACTAAGTAGGTTTGAAAACATTATAACAGTACAGAATGGGAAATATCTATTACGATTGCCTGGTGGTTAAAGACTACTTACATTTAGATTACATATACCGACACATTAATATACATCGATGATATATATATATATATAATTTACCGATATATATACGGTTGAAAGGCAAAAGGGTGAAATCGACAAAAACGTTTCAAAGACAAACGGTCCTAAACAACATAGTAAACACTTTATTAAACAGTGATTTTCCTGTCGAAGTTCATTGTCGCTTGTACCCCTTTTAACCGTCAATATAAAAATGAATAAAATCAAAAAAAAAACTTTATTAAGTAGTAAGCTGCTAATCACAATATAGTTACAAAACTAATTTCACGTCACATAAATAACTGTACACATCAGTGGACACCACCAGAGCCCTTCAGCAATATACATGGCTTGACTTATGTTTAAACATTAATAAATCTTATAATAATCAATTTATAAAATAGGCCCTACATTTGTACTTGTAAAGATAAAACAGAGAAATAAGTTTGTAAGTAGCTGAGGCTGCCTGCATTTTCTCTAACGATGACGTCACTACTCTACATAGTTTAGTTAACACTCATAATTACTTAAATTTGTATTTATTTAATATATGTTTATACACCATTAATCGTCTCAGATTTGGGCTAGAGCAGACATTCCCCGTCTCAGCCATCCGTTAAAGAACCTTTCTTTAATTAATTAATTAATTGCTTTCATTAATTTGTAAAAAAAAGAATAGGACGACAATTATCTTCTGCAAACATTTCTTATTTTCAAACAGATTCACCATCACAGCGTTAGTCCCGGTTGCATCCGAAGCTTATATTTTAGAGCCCGACGTTCGCTCATTTACTCTTTATCTTGGCGTTTGCGGGAGCTACTGCCGTCTGACCTCCCAACCCTGAGAGGATAGCCTGCGCCAGACACTCGTCTGTTAATCAGCAGATGTACCAGCTGGCAGATGAGGTTAGCTTAGGCTTCGAAAATCTTAGTGGTTCCTCATACACCCTTTATTTATATACAGACTATATACAAACAGCAAATTTACTTATAGATAATAATCAGCATATGAAAACGTCTGAACTATGTCCCCTCGTTTGGATACTACGTTTATTTTTTCTTTTTCCATGTTTATGAACGATACCTCTAGGAGTATAAAATATGACGGGATTAGGATGGTTGTGTTGCCCTCTGACGCATACCACACTATTAAAGGCATCTAGTGTGAGGACCGCAGGGCACTGGTACCGCGAGTACATAACACAGTACCAGGTCTTGAAACCATCTTTGGTTGCCTTACATTGCTGACGATAGAGCAGACCGTTGAGCAGATAAAGTAGGGCTCCACGGGTAGTTCGCAAGAAATTAGCTGGAAACACTTGATTGTTATTTCAGAATACAAAGATAATAACAGAAACTTTTAATACCTGTGGTTTGGTTTGTTTAAGAAAACAAATAAGGTACATAATAATATTGGATTTTTATTTCATGATCAAGCATAGTTATATGTTGTTTTTTTGTTGAATCTATAAATTATTATTAATCGTTTACTTAAGACTAGATTAGCAAACAACTATCATTTATAAATATGGCAAAATTTAACCATTCGGTCATTGTTTTATCAGAAAGTACCTACTTTAGCATTTTTACGTCATGTAGTAGAAGAAATGATAAATTGTACTAAACATATAAGTTTTATTAAGCCTTATTTTATATTATTTCCACAATAAATTTAATGGTGAATATTTGAATTTTGTAGAAGACGACCAACTAAGCCACATGCATATTTGGCATTAAAACTATATTATTTTAATGAGACAATATTACAGTCCACAGTATTTATGATATTTTAAATGGGTAAGTCCGATAGGTGTTTATTGCATATTTTAGACACATCTCAGAAGGCGAATAATTTTCTCGCTGAGCTATTTTTCCAACATTATTGAGAAGGAAACTTAACCTTATAATGATACATCACAGATCGAAGCATATAAAATTAAAATCTCAAAAATTATAATTCAAAGCCAAATAATCTTTATGTGAAATTTATACTTAGCAACAAAATTATACAAAAAAGTATAATAAACAAAACATCTAATATTGTGCTTACAAGTACACTTACCAATATACGTCTTGGTATCACCGAAGCTTACAGTACAGACCTGAAATTAAAACAAAAACAAATATCAGTGTTTGTGACGTAAGTAAGTAAGACAAATTTACATTTTTATTATTGACATCGTAAATCATATAAGTAAGTACACGGCTTTTTTATTATACTAAAGTTATATGATAATATGCATAGATACGTGGTTTCAACAATGCTCTGTAAAAGGGCAGAATCACCTTTTTCTGATGTGTGGAACCCACAGGAACAGCAGTAGCTCCAACGCCGAACCTTGTGGGACACCACATGACATTTTTTACCAATCGTATTTTGCATTTTCTGGTATATTAAGGCTCTCTATGGTAAATATGCACCAACAAGGATGCAGCACCAGGACAGAGTTGGCACCCTTTATGATGTCTAGAGACAACCGCTAACATACGCAACCATAACAGATACCTGCGAACAACGCAGAAACGGTCAACGCTAAACAAGACATGCCGAATCGCATGGTCCTAGATGTGATTGTTTGCACGTATGAGTGTGGTACCTCAGGCTTGCACGTGTTGTTCTGGGTTGTCAAGAGGGTGGGATTTATTGGAAGAGCTCATGAGAACACTCGCCATAGTAGAGGCGGTAAAATATTTCCAAAGAGGCATCGTCTCTACGCGACCGGAAAGGTTCAAGGATTTTTAGTGGCGTCCGAACTCCTAATGATGCGAACTGCGACCGCCTAAGAAGTATTATATGCAGAGCCATCCCAGAGATGAGAACAGTATTCCACTCAGGAGCGAACATGTGTCTGACATACGCTTCAAGAGCGCGTACCTACTTTGAGCAATATGATGGGCCGGCAGGCAGACGGATAATATGCCCAAAGACGGTGTCCCTGGGCATACTATCCATTTGCGGATAGTGGATGATGTGGAAGGGATTTTTTTGTATTAATTTTCACTTTTAAGGAAGGACATAGTAAGCCTTCTAGGAAGCTATAGTTCTGTTGAAATCAATTCCAACACAACAATGACTCTTCATTCAATTCACATCAATTAAAAGTTGATAGAATATAGAAAGAGGTGTAAGTAAGGTAAGGTAAGGTGTAAGACAAGTGACCCACTCTCACCTAAACTGTTCATAGCAGTGCTGGAAAACGTTTTTCGTGCACTGGATTGGCAGCATAATAGCATATGGGAAGGGATACCTGAGCCACCGAAGATTTGCTGACGACATTGCACTCTTTGCTAACTCAGCTTCAGAACTTGAGCGAATGATGCAGTCTCTGAATAACAAAAGCAATAAGGTTGGCCTATACATGAACACCAGCAAAACTAAAATTCTGATGAACAGTCATGAAAAGCTTATACAAATAGATGGGAACCAGATCCAATATTTAAGCAATTATGTCTATCTCGGGAAACAAATATCTTTGAACCCTGACAGTAATGACGACGAAATAGAAAGAAGGATCAGAAGCTCTTGGAATAAGTTTTGGTCACATAAAGAAATATTAAAGGGAACCTATGTCTCGGAGCTAAAAAAGACAGTAATGGATATATGTATCTTACCTTGCCTCAAGCCAAACATGGGTGTACACTAACAAAGTTAAACGCAGACTACTCACAACACAACACGCCATAGAGAGCAGCATCTTGAAACTAAGAAAGATACATAAAGTGAGCAACAAAAAAATCTGAAAAAGGACAAAACTAACAGATGTTCTTGAACATGCTCGAAAAATGAAATGGCAGTGGGCTGGACATATGGCTAGGGCCCCAGACCAACGATGGACTCTGCAAATCACCAAGTGGAGAGGTCCACTGGGAATGAGAAACCAGGGCAGACCAAAAATGAGGTGGATCGATGACATTGTCACAGTGGCAGTAGAAAAATGCCAGAGAGTGGAGTGGAGTGGAGGAGGCATATACCCGGATAGGATCAAGGCTATAAAATAAAATAAAACTTACTAACAATAGTTTCAGAAATTTATAAAGTACTAACATTTTTAAACTTTAAACAATAGTGTCTTGAATAAATATAACATAAACTCACGCCTATATCCCCGAAGGGGTAGACAGAGGTGCTAGCACCCACATTTCGCCAGTTTATGTTTAGGTCCTAATGTAATAGGTGGCGAGCCTATTGCCATTAACCGGGCACTTATAAACCTGCGATAAATACACACATAACTTCGAAAAGCATCGAAAAGTCATTGGTGTGTGCCATGGAAAACCTGGGATCGAACCTGAGACATCGTCTCAGCAGTCCATTACCCATACCACTAGGCTACCGCGGTTAATAAATTATTGCGGCTTGAATAAATATGCTTTATTATTATTATTATATTATATTAAAAGTTGATAGTCGACATCTAAAATCAGTTCTACATGTTGACATGACATGATGAAATATGTTAAATATGCATTTGTCGCTGCAGTAGCGACTACAACTGCAGTAGGTACACTTTGTCGAAGTGTTTTTAACTCCTTGCAATATTTGAGGCATTGCGTTACCAGCAGAAGCAATATAAATAGAGAATAATTTCATACATTATATACATACTTCAATTCTTTGTAAAACTTATTGCTGGCCCTGGGCAATAAAGCAGTAATATCCAAGAACAAATTTGACAGGAGAAATAAAACAAGCTAATTTGTCATTGAATAAATTGTATTATTACCCCATTATTCTTTTTCTCTGTATTATTGTCTTATTATCTGTATATATATTTGATTGAATTAATTGTATTAATTACTCTTGTAATTTGTTTACATAACAATGAATAGCTCCGTTCGGTTTGTTTCAGAATTAAAGTTACAAAATATACTATCTATACATAGTTACATATAAAAGAATATGAGATGATTCTATTCATATAAGAGAAGCAAGGGATTTATGTGAGGCTTATAAACTAGGAAATTATAATAATTGTCGCTGCCGAACCCTGTTGGAATACAGCATTGAGATAATGCATATGTGTAACACTCTTAGGACTACTACAATGAGTAAAGATATAACACACACACGGTACTTTCATACTTTGTTTAAGTGGTAAAGTAAGTTTAACAAGTTATTATGTAAAGCCTAAAGTTGATTAAAGACTAGAATTTCAGATTTTCTTATAATCAGGTGAGTAAATTGCAGCTTATAGAAGAAACAACCAATACTCAATTAGATTTAAGTACTTTGGTAAATATTTACCTGTAGTTTCTTCAAACCTCTTCCTCCCCTTAGACCTCCAAGGTCTAATCTACTATATTCGCACTCAAAAACAACAGCAACAAACAGCACACAAACACGTCACTATTATTATATAGAAACCAGTTTCCAGTTCATCGTTAAAGAACAATAACAATAAATATAAAGAGACAGTAAATAATACATAACTTCATCAACACGACTTTTACAAAATGAAAGTCCACTAAAATATTAACATATTGACGCGTGTTACAGTTAAAACGCACAACACTAGACTAAATATATATTCTAAATGTATAAAACTAAACCTAAGTTTAACTGCAAGTGTATTTTGATACAAAATAAACAAGATTATTTTAGGTTATATCAGAGCGTCGAACAAACGTCAAACGTCACTGTGATTTCGATATTATCTATAGATAGATTTGTAATGTAACTATAGATAAATGAAAATCACTCAAGCCCGCAAGCATGCATTCTGGACTATGATTGACATATTCTTAATATTGTATGTTTTCTATAATCGGATTACTAAATGTATAATTATATATCGTATCAGATTTAAACATAAATCACGTGTATATGTCCCCAATGGGCATCTAAAATAGTAATATTCTTGCTAGGTCTATAACATACACTGTTATATATATCATTTGGTAAAAGTCCATTTACTACTTGGTAGATGGGTGCTCAAAATCTACCTCTGATGATGAATTAAAATTTGCTTATACTGGGTACCTCCTAGCTGGGGTGTGTGTTGGGTAACCTCCTCGAGTGTCGCTCCGATTCCGATCCCGCTGCAGTTCGGGGGGAACGGAATCGGAGCGGCCGGTACACCCTGGGCGGCGGTCAATGGCTTCCCCTTCACCCCTTCATAGGGTTGGCATTGATCGTCGGCCAATACCCAACGTGGCGGGAACACATCGCTCTCCGTACTCCTCTGCTTTCAGAGGAGACAGGATGAGCGATGCTGTTAGTGGTGAGATGGCCCAGGGTCAGCCGGGGTGCGAGGGATATGCTCTATGGGTAACCTTACACCCCGGCGTCTGAAGACCCGAGACGGCGTGCGGTTTTAGTCGGTGCAAGCCCGACATAACCGCCCCCGCTGGCCGGCGGGGGGGTATCCGAAGGGATTTCCGCACGATAAAAAAAAAAAAAAAAAAAAAAAAAAAAAAAAATACAATATTCTGCCGAGGCTGGAATGGCCCATTTTTCAGTTACTAGATTTCTTTGCGTATGTCCCTGATTAGCAGAGGGCATTGCGGAAAGACCGTTAGGGTGCAGGCTAGGTCACCGTCGCTGCATTCTTACTGAGTGGTAGAAATAGTCTGGCATAGACCTTCACTTAGTTAAGCTGTAACCGGACAGACAATATACAGAATAGGTGGCTCTTTGGAGCTGCGAGCAAGAAAACTTTTATAAAACAGCGGCCAAGTGCGAGCCGGACTCGCCTATTAAGGGTTCCGTAGCAGCAAGTAACACGATAAAGTGTTTTTTTTTAAATTTTTATATTTGAATTGATTGAATGAAAGGTAAATTGCGGTTTACGATTTATGACGTACTAAAAAAAACTTCTTACTAGATCTCGCGCAAACTAATTATCGTTGGAAGTTTACATGGTAATGTACATCATATATTTTTTTTAGCTTTATCATTCTCTTATTTTAGAAGTTACAGGGGGGGGACACATATTTTACCACTTGGTAAAAGTGGAAGTGGAAGTGTCTCTCGCGCAAACTATTCAGTTTAGAAAAAAATTATATTAGAAACCTCAATATCATTTTTCAAGACCTATCCATAGACACCACACACGTATAGGTTAGATGCAAAAAAAAAAATTGTGAGTTTCAGTTCTAAGTATGGGGACCCCCAAAATTAATTGTTTTTTTTCTATTTTTGTATGAAAATCTTAATGCGGTTCACAGAATACATCTACTTACCAAGTTTCAACAGCATAGTTCTTATAGTTTCGGAAAAAAGTGGCTGTGACATACGGAAGGACAGACAGACAGACATGACGAATCTTTATGGGTTCTGTTTTTTGCCATTTGGCAACGGAACCCTAAAAATCATCTAAGTTGGTGAAATGGGTTTGGTCTCTGGTAGACCGCCGTCCGCCAGGATTAACATTCGGTATTAGGGAACGTCATTGGACTGGGCACAACAAATCAAAATAGGCAGGTACCTAGCAGGAAAACTCAGCTTGAGTATAATGTGAATATTACTGGGACTTATATAAATAATAATTTGAAATATGCTTCTCAAAATAAAATTGTAATCAAAGTCTCTATCCAGATAATTGGGTACGTAATATTACCTACCTTTTCAGATAACTCATAGTATTCAATCTTATTCGTAATCCTACTGTCCTACTGTTATAAAGTTGTTATAAATCGGAAAGTTTCTGAGGATGGTTGTGTGTGGGTGAGTGTATGTTTGTCACTCTTTATAGAACTTCGTACAAACGGCTAAGCAGATCTTGATAAAATTTGACACTCAGATTATAGTCTGGAATAATATATAGCCTAATTATTATTCCGGGAATTGATTCTTGTAGGTCCACAGTCCTGATGTCATAAAGTAGCACCTATGGTCATAAATTAAACTACTTGATCCCTGAAGATTCTTGTGGGTCCCGTAGTCACCTACACCCTAAAAGGTAACATGTTGAAAACTATGTTGCCACGTTGCAAATAATCTCTAATTTATCCAGACAGAGATCTTTCTACTTACTCAAACGCGTACACGAAATTTCGTTTTATGTACTGGATATTGAATATTCCAACCTACGTACACATGTACATGTATTTATAACTAGTATTAGGTAGGTAGGTCCCTACATGAAATGTTGTATTTCTTCCTTTGAAAATGACGAACTTTTAAAGAACCATTCATTAATTCCTTATATTTTGATCTAGGTATTTTGGGAAACAAAAATAATTTAACCCTATTTTGGAGCTTATTTGTAACAAAACTGAATTAAATTTTATGCTACACAGTACAATAAAGCAGCAACCTACAGTACCTTTTTTTTTAGTGCGGAAATCCCTTCGGATACCACGGTATAAATAAATTAATAAAATAAATATTCCAGGATATTCTGCACAATTATATACGTACGTATTATATATAGAAACACTCAGACCAAATGGACATATTCATTCATACAAATATTTGCACTGAGCGGGAATCGAACTCGTGATCTCCGACGTAGCAGTCGAATGTTTTACCCACAGACTGTTTTGTCATAGGTTTTACCACAACCACAACGCCACGGAGGTCGTCGTATAGGTTTTACAAAGTGATAGAGTTTTTAGTAGTATAGATGGTTACATTTTTTATCCATTTATTATGTAATTATTGCATTCGATCTACTTACTCATTTTGAAAACTTTAAGATTAAACTGTAATTTAGATGTAGAGTATATTGTTAAATTTTCGAAAATTAACATACGTGCCAGAAACTGACTTTGTGAAAAGCTTCTATGAACTTCGTTGTAAACATTTTAGTAATGTCAAACGTCAAAACAAATTTGTAATACAATCCATTTTTTAATGGATTTTTATAGAAAAACTAATTAAAACGCGATATTTTAAAGTGAAATGTCTTGTGTGAAATGTAGTGTGCTATATCCGTGCGATAAACTAGTATTTATTTGGGTTTTTTGTTGTTATAACCTATAAAATGTGTAGTGCATTATTAGTGTTTTTGTGAAAACAGTGAACATTTTGTGAAAAAAAGCATATGGTGTTGTATTTTTGTTGTAATGTTAGTAATTTTGTGATGTGGTAGGGGCAATATACACACGTCGAGGGCGGTAAGTAATAGATAATAAGATTTGAAAGTTGTTTACAAATTTACATTGTTTACAGGCCTCATATACACTTTCTAGTTAATTTTTAAGATGCTCGACGATGTTATTGTTATTTTTATGTATCTAGGATATAAATGAAAAGATTTTTAACAGGAAAGGCTCATGCCACTTCGAAATATATGTGTTTTTACTTACTATTGAACTGAAGATGTTAACTATTTTTGATTTATGTATTTCATTGATTATGTGTCTTTTTCAAACACAAAACTTGATTTTATTTTTTGTTATTGGTATTAGTCAAATAGTTACATGTTATACAAACAGGCAATTACCTGCATATGAAGTTTTGAACTTGAGCGAGAACAAAACAAAGTTTATTTTTATGATGGGCTACACTTAAACTTACAGGTGTTTTTTTTTGTACTTGAGGTAAGTATATTGATGTGTTTAGTTGAATTAAGATAAAATATTACTATTTACCCTTGCTAAGAGATAATAATATGCAATTGCGAAAACTACCATACTACTATGTGATATTTTATTTTAAAATTAACTTAATATTGTTTATAGAAATAAACAATTGCATAAAGAATTATGAAAAAAAGAAAGATTTCTATTACTTACATGTTTAATTAAACTACTCATTGTTGGCAATTTTTTTTATTCTCAAATAAATATTTGTTTGACTTTGTTTTTACTGTCATAATTTATATAGCAATCTATTCTATAATCATAATGGATAATAGATAGATTTCTCACAGAACTTTTTCAACGGGCTAATTCTCTGATCCTGAATACGTGACAAATGTGTCATTCAACAGATTTTTAATAAATCAGGTTTTGTAATACAGGTGTTATCTTTCAGTACGGCCAACATATGTTCAAAACCGAAGAGGATGTGTCATATTGCTTGATGGCTACACATACAGTAAATCGGACAGATTCAACTGGTATTGTTCTCGGCGCACTACCACCAGTTGCAAAGCCAAGATCAAACTAACTCCAGATGCAAAATACATAGACTGTTTAGTTGGTGTTCATTCACATTACCGAGAGAGATTTGTTGTATCACCAGATGGTATATTAATTAAGCTTCATACTAGTGCTTCAATAGGTAAATGTATAAGTAGTATTCATTGAGCGCAGTGGGAGAAGTCTGATAGTTGTCACAAAATTCGAGCTTAGATTAAATTTATTTCATAGATGAAATTTATTTATTCTAAAGTTTAGGAGTCTAATTTTGTTAAATTGTTTTCTTTAGGAATGGGTGTGTTCTGACCTTTAAACCTCTGACTGCTAGATCAAAAGTGATTATGTATCAAAATATGTACTTAAGTATGCTTATCCGCAGTCTGTAACCCATAACACAAGCTAGTGAAGCTTACCTTGGGTGTAGATAGTGTTGTGTAGATTGTCCGAAATATTTATTTATTTATTGTTGATTAATATTTTCAAGTAATTACAAAAATACCTACAAAAATAGTGTCTCCAAGCTCTATGTTTGTGAGTTAGTTACGTTTTTTATTTTGTATTATGTTGATGTTAGTATTGCAGGAATTGCTCCAATAAAACAAAATAACTAATGTGTGTGTTTTATTATCCTGAAAGATTGAATGTTCTGGATTAGGAATATAGTTTAATATTAGAAATATTGAATTGCTCTGAATACGATATAGGTACCTGAGCAGTGAGTCTATTGGTTTGTTGTTTGTAATTTCTCATTTTTCAATTGTAATTTTGTTTACATGTGAGCAGCTGTATAAGTAGACACTAGATTCATATTCATCTATACTATTATAAAATTGTAAATTAGTTGTATGTTTTATCGTCTGTACATTGGAGATATTAAAAAAATGAAATACTTGGGTTATGTTAAATGAATGATTCTGAACAGAAAAGTATTTCTTTTTAGAATTATTGCATGTTTATCTGTTATATATACACTATTATATATATACTGAACGGATTTTCATGCTGTTTTTTCTATTAGAAAGGTATTGACCAGAACCAAAATCTGTTGTATGTTTGGTTGAACTGGCTAACTTGAATAGAAGATATGACCCTCGAAGCCTATGTCGTTTTAAGTAAGCGCTAAGTGCGCTTACTTTGACGTGTTCGCTAAGGTGACCGCTTACCACGAGAAGGCAGTATGGTTTGTTGTACCTGAGCGATGTAATTAATTATTGACCGACAACGTGTTACTTATTACTGGACGAATAAATCGAGCATTAACGAGGCTTTGGTAGACAGGTAGGTACTAAAGATAACATGATAAATTCGTTTCATCGACTAATCAAGAATGTAATAATGTACGTTCAACTGGCCACTCTTTATTAAGTTTGTTAACTTGGACTCAAATCTTTCGATGGACTCCGCTACTGAATGTCGAAGTTTAAAATGTCGACGTATGTTAGTTCTAAAGTACAGGATCTCGATGTACGCCAGTTCGAAAGTTCACTGCAGCAAAGTATGCAAGGCCGACGTATCGTTAGTTCGAAAGCATACCAACGTCATTATTGTTAACACACATACATATGCTACATCGCCGCGCTAATAGCACACGCCTCGCCACGAATATGAAAGTGAATATATTGTGAATCATATTATTTTCGCAGCGCATGCTTTTCAAGCGATGTGCCGCATGCTTTTCAAGCGATACTCTGCATGGTGTGTTACCCTCCTAAAGCTTTGAATCGTTTTAATAATATAATACTTATTGTAATTTTCAGTCAAATTGGAATTCATACCTTCACGTACAGGATATTTGCTTCTCATAGATGGATATACATACTGGAAGGACGCTCGGAATAAGTGTGGTATCTACTGGTATTGCTCGAAGCGGCATCAGAAGTGTCCCGCTTTCGTGAGGACAGATCATAGTCACATGCATGTAATTACGTCGTATATGTTTCACAACCATGAACCTAGAGTGTGTCAATATCCAAATACCTAAAACTGTGTCTTGCAAAATAATTTATAAATTAACTAGCGTATCACCAGATGGAAAAAAACCTGAAGAATGTACCTAATTGGGATGTGAGGTATAAGATACGAAATCCTGGTACTGAAGCGTAAATTTTGAGAGGCTTGTTCAGTAGTGGACTGCTACACGCTAATTGTTTAATTTTTTGACGACCTCTGTGGCGTAGCGGTAGTGCGTTCGACTGCTAAGCCAGAGGTCGCGGGTTCGATTCCCGCTCAGTGCAAATATGTATATTTGCATTGGTCTGGGTGTTTCTATGTATAATATGTATTTATTTACAAAAAAAAAAGTATTTAAGTATGTGTATCCGCATTCTAAAACCCATATGAAAAGCTCTACTAAGTTTCGGTCTAGATGGCGTTGTGTACTTTGTCCTACGATATTTATTTATTTACTATTATTTATTTAATGAAATTATGGGTATTATACATTTATTCTTGCCTTGGACTGGCAGTACCACCTAATATCAAATTGAAATTAGGAATTAAAGGATTCACCGTGGAAATGCGTACATTGGTTTCATCGCCTTTGATCTTTTGCGAAATGCCGTCAATGTCTAGATATACACGATTTTCTCAGGGTTGTCACATCACTATATACTATAAACAAAGTCCGTCGCCGCCGCGTCTATCTGTCTTGTCTGTCTGTTCGCAATAAACTCAAAAACTACTCCACCGGTTTTCCGACTGTTTTCATCATTGGATAGAGTGGTTCTCGAGGAAGGATTTAGTATTTAATTTGCCAAGTTTTTGTATAAATTAGCTTGAATAAAATGATATTTGTTAGAGGTGTCGGGAAAAAACAAAACCTCTGAGAGCTTTCAACAAAAAACCATGCCTAAACCCTTTGAGATATACCAAGACGATGTATGGTGGAATTGTATATCTTGTAAAGGTTGTGCTGGTGGAATAGGGTATCGGGAACGGGATCAGAAGTAAAAAACTAACTCCTAAATTAGGCTGTCCTCTTTGTGGAGCCTCCATATTGCTGTCCTGCTCACTCAGAGCATATAATTGCATACAAAATGTAAACATAGCGTCGTGCGCCGAATATAAGCAAGTTATTGGATCATGAGAGCTAAATATAATAATATATTAAAGTTTTTTTTTTACGCCCTACTATCAATTACAAACATGTTATCATTATGTATGGTAGACATTTGTAGATGAGACGAGACGTCCATATCTAATAGGTTCAGGGAACAAAATTATTTTCTTTTTAAATTTAACTGTTTATACCTGACGACCTGAAAAAGGTAGCTGAGATAGTCTGGATGCAGAAGGCGGAGGATCGGAAGCTCTGGGGCACATTGGGATAGGCCTTTGTCCAACAGTGGACTGCGATAGACTAATTGATTGATTGAAACTTGACTGAAGATAGAAATATCGTTATATCGTAATTTCGGATATATTCAGGTTCAAAAGCCTCTAAAACGAAAGAAACACGCAGAAGAAAGCTCGAGTCCATTGTTTTTCATCGCGAATTAAATGAAATATTCCTAATCAACAACCTCGGAAGTCTTCAAAACGATACCCATATTAACTTTTTATTAAATTCTAGTCTGCCATCTTTTATCGTGAAATGGTTAGTAAATAATGATAATTTAATTGTTTAGTATGTATAGTACAATGCATGTCTGTTATTGTTGCATGCCGCAAGGCCAAATGTAGTGATACTCTTCCAACAACCATGTACCAACCCTCTACCTACATTTGCAAACTGAATGAATAAATAAATAAATAAAAAATAAATAAATAAAATTTGTAATCTACAACCGAAAACCTCGAAAATGATACTCATATAGATTTTGTTAAAAATTTTGATTACGGAATCTTTTGAAAAAAAAACCCATTCAACATCTTGGATTTCGAACACATATCAAGAAAGATCCTTTACTAGGTCAGTTTTATTCCCTTGCGCTGCTGTACCAGTGGCGCAAGGAGGCGCTGGAGCGGGGCCATAGGCCGGAGCCCCGAGAAATCAGGGCTCAGCGGTCCCAACTCCACCGGGAACTCATGGAGACATGGAGGGTGCGACTTGAGCACCCAAGGTGGGGGGAACCCACCATTGCGGCGGTGAGACCGATCATGAAGGAGTGGTTGGAGAGGGACCATGGGGACCTCTCCTACCGGATGTGCCAGATGGTTACCGGACACGGGTGTTTCGGTAAGTATCTGTGGCGCATCCACCGGGAGACAACGCCGCAGTGCCAGCACTGCGAGGATGCTGGCGAAGACACGGCGCTCCACACGTTGGTGGAGTGCCCTGCGTGGGCGAGTCAACGCCGGGATCTCGTTGCGGTCCTGGGAGTGGACGTTCTCTCGTTGGAGACCATGGTGAGGGCCGTGGTCTCCGACGGGAGCAAGTGGCACGCCGCCGCCTCTTTCTGCGAGCAGGTAATGCGCGCGAAAGAGACGGCGGAGAGGGAGCGGGAAAGAACCCTGCCCCCCGAGTTTCGCAGTCTGCGGCGAGGACGCCGCAGACTCATCTACGCCCGGGACTACCGACCTCCATGATCGGGGCCTGAGGACGGCAGTTGGCCGACTCGCCGTCCTTACAGAAGCAGGCCGTGGCGGAGGCGTGTCGTGTGTGCCCTACACACGCCTGCCAACTCACCGAAGCGGGATAAAACCCGACCCCACCAGGCGAGACCGCGGTGGCGGCCAAAGTCCGCCGGCAACCCTGGGGTTATCCTTTCGAGGGCTTATCCGGGGTGCCCGGCAACGGACACTTGGGGAGGACACCGTGCGGTTTTAGTCGAAACACGACATAACCACCTCCGCTGGCCGGCGGGGGGGTATCCGAAGGGATTTCCGCACGTTAAAAAAAAAAAAAAAAGGTCAGTTTTATTATCCCCAAACGAAATACCAAAATATTCCTATTTTTATTATTCAATTACCACTTACCATTCTCATTTTAAAACGAGATGATGTCATACAGTCAATATTTTTTTTTAACAAAAAGGTGATTTTACGTATGAATTTTAAAGAAGAACAACCCTGAATCCTTAGTACCGAGTAGATGTATGGCTACTCGGTACGCTACCTCGCGTCCCCTCATCCCACTTACCCCGCACGATTGAACTGTCTAGACGGCTCCCTCGAACGACTGTAAGAAAGTTCGATTGGGCTAAGATGAATATTGTTGCATTTTGGTGAGGTTCATTGTGCGTTCACAGGTAAAAAGGCGACAAATTCATGGTGTCTTTCCTTGTTAGGTAGGTTAGCTTTTTTAAATCTGCCATCCGCAATAGACTAGCGAGGTGAACTTTGGCTTAATCGGACGGGAACCGTGCCCAGTACTTAGTGGGTAGTTTACTAAAAATAGCTGTTTTGTAAACAAAATACTGATTTTCGCCTATATAAAACCTATATGAAAG
The DNA here is from genome assembly GCA_946251805.1 of Cybosia mesomella. Taxonomy (NCBI): domain Eukaryota; kingdom Metazoa; phylum Arthropoda; class Insecta; order Lepidoptera; family Erebidae; genus Cybosia; species Cybosia mesomella. Next base: position 6,831,721 of record OX276400.1, read on the forward strand.
GTTTTATATAGGCGAAAATCAGTATTTTGTTTTTATATCTACTTTAATATGCTTTTGCGAATTTTAAAATTTGAAGAATATCTTATGAATTCTATCATCAGATTTCTTTGGGATCCCACCTGAGGTACCCCATTACTTAACAAACAAAAAAGAGTCATTGTAATCAAATCAACAAGTGGTAAACTATTATCGCTGAACATACATTAAACAATATTAGGAAAAATTGAGTTCTGTTTTGTTGAGTCAAATAAAACAGTAAAGAAGTTTCTTTATGTAAGTAAGACGACCTCTGTGGCAAAGCGGTAGAGTGCATATATTTGTATGTATGAATATGTTTATTTGCATTGGTCTGGGTGTTTCTATGTATAATATGTATGTATTTACGGAAGAAAATGTATCTATATATGTATTTTAGAACCCATAACACAAGCTAGTCAAGAATGTCCTTTTTTTTTTTACGTGTGGAAATCCCTTCGGATACCCCCCCCGCCGGCCAGCGGGGGTGGTTATGTCGTGTATCGACTGACGAGAATGTCCTAAAATATTTGTTTATGTAAGCGTTTAACTTACTTTATGACATTATATTAATAATGTCACAATTTTTCAATTAGTAGAAAATACATTATAGACGGGTACGCGCAGATGCCATTCGGACGGGTGCCCTAGGTGGATTTTGGTGCCCATTCAAATGATCTTAGATTGTAGAAATTAAAAAAAACCTACATATTTTAAACTGAGATTCACATTCCTAGAATTACCATATGTATGCGTTACGATCATGGTTTTACATAGATACGAGATCATGCCGGGGCCGCGCAATTTAGGGCTTCATATTATTCAAATATATTTATTCTTAATAATACGTAACCCCAGCATGGGTAGCATGCGTTCCTGTAGCCAAACTGGAAATCCACAGGTTATAGAAAATGCATGCAATTTTGTGACGTCAGATTACCGACAATCATATGTCGAGTTCTTTTGGGTAACGGCCTTGAATAAAATATATATCTGACATATCACAGGTCCATTTTAAAGTGGGCCCTTGAAGATGGACCTATGGCCCTCCAATACGACAATGAATTTCTTGTTAGACGCCAACACAGAGAAATACCTGCTCTGTGCAACTGAATAACAGTACTTGCTAAATGTTAGCGACACCTTTGGTTAATTTATAGGCTGTATCTTCACTAAGGAATACTTTTGTAGTCTAGAAAAGATTACTTAAGAACACTGAATATTGGGCATATCGTCTAATCTCATTTAAAAATTAAATAAAGATTGTGGACAAATTTGAGAAAAATAAAGACCTTTACCCATCATGTATTCATTTATTTATATCAATAAACCGTAATCACTCTGTGGTTTAAACAACTACTCTACCTAGTAAAGTAACCCCTCTTAATAAACTAAGTAATTTGTATTAAGACTGGTTTATCTCGGTGATGTTAGAAATTGAATCAATTAATCGAGACAGTTTGTTCCACTACCATCGAGGCAGATGGGGTTAACTTGCTAACAATTTTGCCAATTAACTGGTATTATAACGACTAAAGTATTGTACTTAATCAAGAGATTGTGAGCAACACTTACTATTTCAAGTGGTCATAGACGAGGTAGCCGCAGATCATCAGGTAGGCCTTGTGCTTGGTTGCTTCTTACTAGTAGTATAAATAATCCTAATTCGTAGCATGTTGTAGCAAAGTATCGTCTCAACAAAAACTTTAGTAAACTGTTTTTACAGTGTCTCCTGCAGTGATGTTAGAAAACCATTACCAGAAGAACATCATCAAAGGTGACAATTCACTGAGCACTATCGCCATGGAAGAATATGATACATATTCGCAATCCTACGAAGAAAGAATTGTAAATCTCCAAAATGCAAATAATAAAATAACCCAGAAGAGAAATACAGGGCTAAAAATTCTAAGAATAGAAACTATCGTACCGCCAGAAAACTATCAAAATCAAACAACGTTGCAAATCTTAGACGCAGAAATCAGGCAACTACAAATCTTAGAAGCGGAAATTACGAAATCAATTATCACGGATATGAATAACACGGAAGACGATGTGAGTAATCAGAATACCACAAAAAATCAAAGTATTCAAGTAAAAAATATGCAACCACAAACTATAGATGAACAAATCAGAGAACAGCAAGTTACAGAAGACCAAACCGAAAAAAGTATTGCTGCTGTAGAACAAAGCACGAGGTTGCTTAACACTCAAGAAGGACGTAAAGAAGTGCCTATCTTATTTACGTCTTGTAAACCTATTGAAGAAGGACAAGACGCAGAATTACAATCCACCGAATTTGTTTCTGTAGAACTACAATCCTCTGAGCAAATTAGCACCAAAATAAATTGTTTTGAAAAATCAGTAGCACAAACCACAGAAATAACATCTGTAGAAAAACAAACTTCAGAATGCTCAGCCCCTAACACACAAGCGATAAAGAAACAAGGAGCAGAAGAAGAAACCTCGAATAGAAAAGTAAAGCGTAAAAATAATACAGATTTAGAAATCAAAGAAAGTAAAATAACAAAGAGAACAGAACAGAATACGCACACAGTATGGCAAGTTAAACAAAGTCAAACTATAGCAAAACTACCCATAGTGTATCTTACAAGGTATGATATTAATACCATGAAAAATGACAGTATAAAAGAACTACAATCCATTGATGACCAAAATACTCAAGGAGAAAACATGAGTGGGCCAAATACTAGTGAAACTGCAGTACAGCGATGCAAAGAATATACCAAACAAGGTAAGTAATTTGTTATAACGTACTTACACATGAGCACAGTTTAAGTTAAACTTTCAATAAGTTATTATTTATATGCTGACTGCTATAATTCTGTGTTTGGACCGGGATGTATACCAAATGGTACACATTTCCTGTACTAAAGATTTTTCTAGAAACTAATCAGTTTTACGAGTTAAACTCTAAGAAACAAACTTTACAATCGGTGACAGAAATACTCGGTTTGACGAATAGTTTAACCCTAGAGAATTCACAGTATTCAATCTTACTATACATTTCTCACCGATGATAATGTTCAAGCTGTTCAATTTGACGCTTCAAGCCAGCTCTATTTACTGTATAGTCCACATAGACAAGAAGTCAGGTCTGAAGTAGGTGCAGGGTTTCTGATTCGGCAATTACATTAAGCCGCTTGCTGATACATTCGTGTTATTCTTATATTTCAGGGCGATCGACGTCCACCAAATATTCAAATTGTGTGGTGTTACTGCAACGAATATACATGAAAGAATAAACTGGTCTCGCTTACGTCGTCGGTACTCTATTAGCTTCAGTACTATGAAGGTGGAACAGCAGCTGTTCATTGAGGTGCTCAATGGTTGTCCCAAATCATAACACAGTAGATACCTTTGCTAGTTTTTCATTTGGGAACTCTTCCTCTCTGCCAATGTACAATTTAAACACAATCTTCTACAATATCCTTTGAATTATACTAAAGTTTGAAAATACAGTTGGTCATGTCATAATAGAGCTAGAATGTAATACACAAATAGATGTTACTATTGCAATTACTGTGTTTTACGTTAGAATAGCCAAGATGATCGATACATAATGTGTGATAGTCTTCTATTGTGTAACTCCAACCCTTGCCCCAATAATTACTTTACATTGGTTAATTCTCGTGGTAACCTCAAGTAAATATATTTAAATGAAAATATGCCTTTTTTATGAAGAGTAAGCAATGCGGTTAAAAGAAAATCGCTTTTTTTTCTTTTTACATAATCATACTCAACATAATCATTATTGGTCACATATGTTTAGATTAGACGCCATGTCTAATGGAGACATTAGATGTATATAATTAATATCAAAATATAATTATCGAAATTATCTGCGGCTAAGCCGCCATATTGTTGGATATATTTTTAGATCAAGGGTGCGTAATTATATTTTTGTTAAAATTTTTTTCGAGCTTACCTGATCATAAAATTGTAATAAATAATAAGAAAGATTTAGATTAAGGAAGTATATTATATAGTTTAAGTTTATTGTTCAATTCGATAAACTTTTTAGATAGATAATAATTATTTAATGTTCTGTCTGCATTGATTTTTTATCTAGTACTAGTTTTAGTACCTAGTAAACATGACATGTGATGTTGTACTCTTTGTATAATAAAAGATTGTTCTAAATAAGTAAGTACGTATAAGTTTGACATGATTGTTTTTTTTTTCTTATTTATATGAATATTTTTTTAACAAATACATACGTTTGACATTTATTTATTTTCGTCGGACATTTATGTTAACTATCAAATATATTTATAATTATTTTTGAGGCACAAACGTTTCACATTTATGTTAACTATCAAATATATTTATAAATATTTTTAAAGCACGTACGGTTAAATTTATTTTAACTTTCAAATTTAAATTTTTGAAGCATTTTTTTTAACTATCAAAGATATTTATAAAATTTTTTGAACCACATGTTTTTGACATTTATTGTAATTTCAATATTAACCAATTAATTAAGCATTTAATTTTAAGCATTTCTTTTTTATAATTAATACCCTTTTTTTAAAAAAATACAGATAGTATAAGTCTGGATTCAATAGTGATAAAATTATAATTGCGCTGTGATACCTGTTTTACCCACTTTTTCTGTCGAATAGCACCGATTGTAGTCACAGGTTGATTGATGAAAGAAACGAGGTATTCTGCTGCCAGTACTTTAGTTCTTACAAAATAAGAACTAGTATCGTACCTAAATTTTCACTGTACTTGTATAACAAGTTAAATATTAATTCCTATGATATTGGCTATATATGATATGGGCTGTATTTATCTATGATAAATACAGCCAACTATGTGTTCTACTGCTGAAATGTTCTGACCATTGTTTTGTCAGATTGTCTTGTTTCAGTAAAATATATTTCGTTCTTGATCATATTGGGATGCCGATTATTGCGAGTTTTATAAAAGTAATCGCTGTAAAAATTTAATTGATTTCAGAAAGAAAAGGGAGTGTACTACGTGAATTCGACAAATGGAAGTGCGATTAACGATTGTGTGACAAAACTGTACTGCGACTCACAATAGTTCGAATGCACGCTAGTGCGACACACTGTAGTACAAAAGAATATGTTCTGTGGACTTTTAACGCCATCTAGTACAACAAAAACGATTGTCGCACTAGAGTAATGTCGACCTACAGTGTGTCGCACTAGCGTGCATTCGAACTATGGTGAGTCGCAGTACAGTTTTGTCACACAATCGTTAATCGCACTTCCATTTGTCGAACTCACGTAGTACACTTAAGAAAAGGCTGTACGTGAACTATGGTAACAATAATCTATATAAGTATATGAAACAAAGCCGTGTTAGTGGTGACCGGGATAAACTCAAGAACAGGTGGACCGATCTTTTATTTTTTAGATTAGTTGCCGCCATACTGTACCGTTTTGTGTTTTTTTGCGGAAATCTCCACGGTTTCCTCCTAACTTAACATCACGCCGTCTCGTGTCTTTAATGCCGGGGTGCAAAACATATTCACGAAATGAATTCAGCGGATAACGTAATCATCAACTTGATTCTAAGGTGGAACGAAGTTTGCCGGGTCAGCACTAGCTGACTACTATATATACTATATATAAATACTAATTTATATATAGTAAATAATAACCCACACATATGCTATTAAATAATATGAGATAAGCCCGTCACACACGTAGCTTTAATATACATTAATAGAAATCATAATGAGGCATATTACTGACTTTTTTTAATACAAAGTTTTGGGCCATATAATATCAATCAATAAATTAGCCTATTCCAGTCCACTGGTGGACATAGGCCTCTCCTATTGTACGCCATAGACCCGATCCTCCGCCTTGCGCATCCAGTCTATCACAGCCACCTTTTTCAGGTCGTCCAACCGTGTATGCGGTGTGCAACTCTAAAATTTGTATAGAAAATATATCGTCATATGCCTTGCTATGATCTATACTAATAAATATTATAGTTACGTGTGTGACGGGCTATAGAATTTTATGCCAACCAAACATAGATGAAAAACGCGGGCGTTAGTCCCTTCTAGAATAACAAATCAGTATGGTAGGTTAGGGTCCTTCCATATAAGCAGCAGATCATTTGGTTTACGGATATTAAGCAAATTCTAACTCTTCTTCTAGATATAACACTATATATCTGGGGGCAAGGGTATGGCTTGGCAGTTTCGTTGTTCAAGGATCTTTTGGCATTTTTAACGTCTAATTATTAAATTGAGTACCTACTCTTTGTTCATAAACCTATAACTTAAATAGACACTACGTCTATTTAAGTCACTCTTACGAAACGGCCAGGCCACACATTTTAAGTAAGGTGTAGGATTTGTAAAGAACTTTAGACTAGAATTCACGCAGAACACTATACGCTATGATGAGATGTAGAGCGTTAGGTTCGCCGGCAACCTTGGGGTTATCCTTTCGAGGGCTTACCCGGGGTGCCCGGCAACGGACACTTGGGGAGGACACCGTGCAGTTTTAGTCGATACACGACATAACCACCCCCGCTGGCCGACGGGGGGGTATCCGAAGGGATTTCCGCACGTAAAAAAAAAGGGCTTGCAGAACTAGATGCTTGGCTCTTCATAGGATCTGATAACTTTTCTACAGTATGAGCAAATCCTTGTCTTCATTTAACATGAACATGCTTTTGGTGGGATATAACTACTAGTAATGTATCTGAACCAAACTAGAATTATATAAACAACTATGTTTTATTGCTTGTGATTTAAATCTGTGAAGAATATTTTAGCTGTAATAATATAAATTATTGTAGGTACCTACCTACCAGGGATTTCCGCACAAAAAAAAGGTACCTACCAGTCATAATAATTGTATCTTGTATTTGCCAATAAATATTTTACGTGTACACTTTTTTGTGCTTAAAAAAAACCTAACGGTTGGTACACTTTAAACAAATAAACACGAACGGTAGCTAACAACGCCACGATGGGAACTAGCGAGGGATTTGTCTTTCATTAAGCAAACTGAACTGCGTACAAGTCAGAAATTCCATTAGGTTGTATTCGTTCAACTTCGCTTGCTTAGTGTGGAACCAGCATAACATGCCATCATCTAATCCTGTTTAAATTTAATAACTTACAGTTATTATTATTTCTATTTACAGTGACTATATTCATATACTTTATGTCCGACACGCTTTGCCGGGGCTTGCCCTCCGGCGAAAAATCTTCTCGGCTAATGGATTTTTCGGATGCGAATTACCGACGGACTCGCTTTCTGCTCATCATCATTATGATAATTTGCATCCAAAGCTTTCGGCCTCGGATCCTCTCTCCTACTCGTATCTTTATTTGACTTTTCTTGACTTTTACGAATGCGGATACGCACTATACTAGTTCTATTAAATGACAGATAATTCTCTCAGATTTTAGTTTATTATCATCAACACAGCTAAAACTACTGAAATTAGAATGAAAAAATGAGTACTTACACATAACAAAAGCAAGTTCGGCAATATGGTGTATGGGGCCCCCACCAAAATCTTCGGGCCTAAGGAACCTCACCTGCAAGCTAGTACACCTACTGATTAGGCTCTGGTGCAAGCTTTCCTCTTGTATTAGGGGTCAGACGGCACACGCTCGTGGGGGGTCATCTCGAAACCGGAGATGGCCTTAGGTCAGTCGGGGTGCGAGGGAAATGCCTTATGAGCCACCTTAGGCCCCGGTGTCTGACGACCCGAGACGGCTTGCGGTTTTAGTCGGTTCAAGCCCGATTTAACCTCCCCCGCTCGCTGGCAGAGGGGTATCCGAAGGGATTTCCAGACAAAAAAAAAGGTACTTAATTCCATATTATAAGCTACTACTTCATACGTAGTTTATACTGCTTCTAACAAAGAGATTCTTTATCATCATTTCTCAGTTTAACCGTCTAATTGCATCATTCGTTTGCTTCAGGCAATCTCACACCTCAGTCATCGACTGAATTTCGAAGTTTTTATGACAAGTTACAACAACATCGTGGCAGATACGAAGAATATAAAAGAAAGAAAAGGGAAAGCTACCATGCCAAGAATAAAACTATTGAAAGAAGAAATGAAATACCGGAATGTACACAGAAAAATTATATATTGAAAATTAAGGAGGAGGAGCTTTAGAGAGAAAATATAAATGTGGAATGCATTCCATTATTTATAATGAGTTGATTTTTCCAGTTTTATCTATAAGTTTTTTGTTGTTGTTCAAAATTTTACGTTGATGTTGAATTTTACTTCTTTTGTTTTGTTTCTTTTTCTTTTGTTTAGAGAGTTTGTTCTCTAACCATTTTTATTTTCACATTTAACAGTTTTTAGTGGAAGATGTACGCGAAGTACAATATTTATTTGTTTTTTTTTCCTGCTAGTAACACTTGCGTGCAGGTTCTATTGGAATATAGTCCGAATACGATATGTATGTTTGTAGTTTCACATAGTAGTTGTACTAGATATTTTCTCCTATAGTATTTGAAGGCAAAATTTGTTTTGGGTGCTTTCAAGGTCTCGGTAGGGCCATTTTTTTCACGTACCTTTTTTTTATGGGAGACTTTGTTGCTGCTGGCTTGTATTCTGTTGATTAGTATAATCAGTTGTACTCACCAGCGCAAGGTTCTTTGAAACGACCTGCTAACCAGTAAGCATATCTAATTTTAATGTATTATTTGTTATTTTTCAGAAAACTCTGAATACACATTCATTTGGTCCCAAAAAGGCAAAGAACTCTTGTTGATGAAAAGTTTTACATATTTTCGAAACCACAACACGAGAAAGTACTACTGTACGAGATCAAGAAGCAAGAAATGTCGGGCGTGGGTCAAGTTGAATAAACTGGGTAATATAGAGAGCGAACTATATGACCATAATCACGACCCACCATGTTACACTCGGTTACTAAAGACAGGGGAATATATCAAAATTTAGTAAAAATCGATGAAATTGAGGCAAATCTCGGATATTTGGATTTGACTTTTTTCGGAATAAACAGTTCGATAAGGATTATACATTTTTTTTTAAATTATATTAGGTTTTAATTCAGAATGTTTCGAAAGATTATAAAGTATTGATCACATAGTACGCCAGGATCAACACCAGTAACCTACTAAAACACAAAGTATGACAATTGGTGATCAACTCCCAGATCTGATCGGCGTCTTCTCTTTTTTTTTTACTTGCGGAAATCCCTTCCGATACCCCCCCCCCCCCCGCCAGCCAGCAGGTTATGTCGGGCATGAACCGACTAAGACCGCATAGCTCAAATTAATCTGTCTATTAATCAACAAGGAATTTAAGTAAAAGTATTTTGGAGGAGTTTGAAATATAACGGTCAAATAGTTATTATTTAGATCATTGACACCTTCAGTTTTCCGTTGGGTAGATCCATCTTGTGCAATGTACAGTTAACGACAGAAGTCGCTTAATAAATTCTAATCTGTTGATCACCTTTAGTAGCAAGTAAAATAATAATGTTTTTTTTTTAATTTTTATATTGAGTTGATTGAATGAAAGGTAAAGTGCGGTTTACGATTTATGACGTATTAAAAAAAACTACTTAGGTACTAGATCTCGTTCAAATTTTCGTTAGAAGTTTACATGGTAATGTACATCATATATTTTTTTAGTTTTATCATATTATCATTCTCTTATTTTAGAAGTTACAGGGGGGGGGGGGGGGAGGGGAGGGACACATTTTACCACTTTGGAAGTGTCTCTTGCGCTCTTAAAAAAGTGGCTGTGACATACGGACGGATAGACAGACATGACGAATCTATAAGGGTTCCGCTTTTTGCCATTTGGCAACGGAACCCTAAAAAGATTTGCAAATATTCTAATGTTAACCAACTTTTGTCGTTGACTGTACTGTATTAACAACTGGCTTCCCTTTGCAGTTCCTTTATACTACAATTGTGATAAAACGTTCCACCTGATGTTAAGCGATTACCGGTGCTTATATTGTTACTAGTAATAATCTCTTCAATTTTAATTTGAAGCGTCGGTAGCTTAGTGGTTAAGGAGTCAACCTTACGATCGAGAGGTTCCGGGTTCGAATCCTGGCCATTACACTACCGACGTGAACCCACTCCTAACACAAGCAATTTAGCTTAGCTGGAGGGGTTGGGGTGGATATTAGTAATTTCGGTTACTAATATTCTTTAAAAAAACAAAAAAAAAAATTAAGCATTTTGTATGCTTACTTTTTTCTGAAGATTTAGATCGGAAAAAGAGAACATCTAGGACGAGACTTGAACCCGCGACCAGTCCCTTACAGGGGGAATGCTCTGACCAACTAAGCCACCTAGACACGTCCCCGATATTCGAAATTCTCCGATACATTAATACGTCTTAAGGCGACGTTGGAGCCATCTACTGTAATTCTCGCGAACCACGGAAACAATGAATAACTTTACAGTCATTTTTAAACATTGTTTTTTGATGACTCCGCCTAATTCCCCTGATCCCGGTCAGAGCATTCCCCCTGTAAGGGACTGGTCGCGGGTTCAAGTCCCGTCCTAGATGTTCTCTTTTTCCGATCTAAATCTTTAGTAATAATCTTTTACATATTAACTATAGGTATTGCTTGGTTGGTTCCCGAGGGGGCCATCTCGAAACCGGAGATGGCCCAGGGTCAGTCGGGGTGCGAGGGATATGCTCTATGGGCAACCTTACACCCCGGCGTCTGTAGACCCGAGACGGCGTGCGGTTTTAGTCGGTTCAAGCCCGACATAACCGCCCCCGCTGGCACGCGGGGGGGTATCCGAAGGGATTTCCGCACGAAAAAAAAAAAAAAAAAAAAAAAAAAAAAAAAAAAAAAAAAAAAAGGTATTGCTTGGTTATTGATAGTCTTTCGATATTATCCTATTGTGCACGCCGTTACTATGTGAAGTACAATCGCATCGATCCTTTCTAGTTCTAATCAAGATTCCTCTAACTCTTCGTACTGTCGTGAATTATCTATTTAACGTTTATAATGTTTTCAGATATTGAGTACTCCCTCTTGTGCACATGCTCATCCTGTGCTAAAAGACTTTATGCACCTTTTAACTACATAGGAAGGAAGTATACTACTGCACGTAAAAATAATTCTACTACTGCACAAAAAAAAGAAGCAAAGTCGAAGTGGATACTCTTGGGACTATAGAGAGGCACATTACGAACAAAATCATGGACTGATTAGCTATCGTAGTCTACTCATTAATTCCAATAGATGGTGAACCATATCAGCTGATGTTGAATTTCTTGGAATGGGTTGATCCTCTAATATGCTACTGCTTCAACTCGGGCCCTGCTTTCAGGATCATATTGATGAAGCCTCATTTTGTCTTTACTAATAATTTCTTCAATGATTGCGTCTGGATTTTTTCCACATAGCTTCAAAAACTGCAATCTATATGCGTTTGTTTTTACCTGACTCCACTAGAAGGAGGGTTATGTTTTTCGAGAGTATGTAGCTATGTATGTATAATTGTTTGACACGCTCTGCAGCATTAACGGCTCGATGGATTTTAGCTTGAGAGATGACGTTAGATTCGTATTTACTGTGAGAGTGCTATATCAAAATAATAAAACAACAAAACGGCGGATTTTTGGAGCTAGAATTTATATTGTTAAAAACATATTTTATATATGTGTTAACTAAAAAGTATACAACAATTTGCAAATCATAAACCGAAAGAAAATGAATGGGTACCGCCTGCTATCAAACTTGTTTCGGTCTCTTTAGGGTAGTCGGGTTTTAGATTATTTAATTAATCATTTTTGATACAGCTTCAGCATTTACAGCATTCATCTGGTGGTCCTATTTAAATTCACTGGAATAGTTTTTGATAGTAGATAACTTAGGCTGAAGACTAGTTTGACCAATAACGTGTACTCATTCTAAAGATTTAGATCGGAAAATGAACTGGTCGCAGGTTCAAGTCCCGTTCTAGATGTTCTCTTTTTCCGATCTAAATCTTTAGAAAAAGTAAGCGTACAAAATGCTTAAAAAATTAATTGAACGTGTACTCATGTTGACAGCGGTTATGTTTCATATTAACAGACAAGCAAAAAAAAATTAATACTTTTTTTTTTTGTATAATTTTGAGACGTCAATTTGACTTCACCTCGCCTGATGGTAAAGGGGGTCACCATTACATACACGTATCATGTTAACAATGGTGGCACTCAGCTTGACGGCCTCATCAGAAGAGGATTGTTGTCGCCGCACTGCTTGACACCCACCGATCCCACTAGTGCTGCGGCCACAATCCCCCGGCCCGGCTATGCACTTGCTGACCCCTGAACGCAATCAAACCGAAATTGGAATACTATGGAGGGATTTTCGCAATCGTGCACGGTGGTACCAACCCCACCGAATTTTGTGACAAATTTGTGTCATCACCTATGTATATCGAAAATTTTTTGAACGCCCAACGTATTTTCGCAGTTAGGTGGGTTCTAATTGTAGGAAATGTAGAATTCCGTTTTGCTACAACCTGTATTAATATGCTATTACATTCGCCTTCCGCGACTGTTCTTATTAAGACCTGTTATTGAGTTTGAAGATTATTAAGTTTATTCTTTCATATTCAACTATCTCTTGTGAACTGTGTCAGTCTCGATTTTATGTCTATGGTAACATAGTTGATAGTTATTACATTACGAAACCGCTGCCTTGGCATGTTAGTTTTCATAAAAGCAGTTGGCTTTTTTATAAATTACGAGTATTTAATATCTGTCTGATTCTGATAATCCTTCACCTGCAATAGAGCCACTTGTGAAGAGGTAATGTTTCGTCATTTATATAACAAGGGACCATTGTCAGTTGGATATTTTTATATCTTGAAACTTTATACCTACTTTGTCAATTTTATTATTATAAATCTTTGACAGTTGTATTATATTGTATATCTAGTTATTTCTATGGCTAGTGATATATCGTTAAGGGTGACAGATGTAAACCACCAAGATATTTATGGTGGCGGGATCGTAACGAGGAAGTTGGGTAGGTATATAGTACAGATATACGGGCGATAAATCGTTAGCTGTTTTTGTATGATGCAGTTTTTTAATGAAACTCATCTTTATTATATTAGGAAATCAGTGTTTAATGTTTTAAGACTTAATAAGCTGCAATAAGTTTATAATTATAGTAATTAACTTTTTTTTTCGTGCGGAAATCCCTTCGGATACCGCCCTGCCGGCCAGCCCCCGCAAGCCGGATGTCGGGCTTGAACCGACTAAAACCGCACGCCGTCTCGGGTCTACAGACGCCGGGGTGTAAGGTTGCCCATAGAGCCTATCCCTCGCACCCCGACTGACCCTGGGCCATCTCCGGTTTCGAGATGACCCCTCGGGTTTGGGAACCACGGTGTCCCCGTCTTGCCCCGGTTCTACAAGCTACACTCTACTAACCTAGGCAAAAATAATTTGTTTGTGTCTGACAAAACAAAACCATCGCTTAAACCATCATGATACTTATGCTCGCGGGACGGTAACGGGCAAGCCACTAGAAGTAGGTACGTACAGATACGGCGAGTAAACCTTAAGCTGTGTTTTTGTATGATGTAGTTTTTTGACGAAACTCGTCTTTGTAATGATAGGAAATCAGTGTTTTAAGACTTATTAAACTTATAAATTTATTATTCCCTTTTTTTTTCATGTGGAAATCCCTTCGGATACCCCCGCCGGCCAGCGGGGGCGGTTATGTCGGGCTTGAACCGACTAAAACCGGCAAAATAAAATCGTTATGTGTAACAGAAAAAAAATCACGTTATTTATGGTTGCGCGATTGTAACGAGCAAGCACTAGGTATAGCACAGATACCTTTTTTTTTTTTTTTTTTTTTCGTGCGGAAATCCCTTCGGATACCGCCCCCGCTGGAGAGCGGGGGGTCTCCAGCGGGGGCGGTTATGTCGGGCTTGCACCGACTAAAACCGCACGCCGTCTCGGGTCTTAAGACGCCGGGGTGTAAGGTTACTCATAGAGCATATCCCTCGCACCCCGACTGACCCTGGGCCATCTCCGGTTTCGAGATGGCCCCCTTACTTGCTCTCCACTGTGCCCTCTGCTAATCAGAGGGACACGTGGAAAGCTTCCGAACAGCCCTCAACAGGGCCGTCCTCGCCTCGGTCGGAGTTGGCCGTAGGCGGCAGCGTCTCTCCCGCCCTAGGAGAGGCGCTGCCGCCTCCGTTGCCCAGGGTGCACCGCGTGGAGGTCCCCAACCAAGCACCCCATATAGCACAGATACCTACGGGCGATTAAACTGTAAGCAGGTTTTTTTGTATGAAGTAGTTTTTTGGCGAAACTATTCTTTATAACTATAGGAAATCGGTGTTTAGTATGTTAAGTCTTAATAAGCTGATAAGTTTATAATTACATGCCAGAGCAAAACTAAGCAAAAATAATTTGTTTGTGTCTGACAAAACAAAATCATCATGATATTTTATGCTTACGGGATTGAAATGAGCAAGCACTATAGTAACGAGTATGTAAAGATACGGCTGAAAGCTGTTTTTGTATGATGTAGTTTTTTGACGAAACTCGTCTTAGTAATGATAAGAAATCAGTGTTTTGCTGTTTAAAGACTTAATAAACTTATATATTGTTATAAATGCCATCCTAGGCAAACATGTGCGTAAAAATAATTTATTTGTGTCTTAGAAAACAAAACAATGTATCTTCAGATTCATGCTTGGACACAGAATAAATAATAGTAGGTACAGCTTGGATTCATGACTGTGCATTCATGACAAATCGTGACATGCATGCATGAGGAGGCTATAGATAAGGTGAAGCTGTTTTATTATTTCACATTGAACAACATTGATTTGCTTGTGGACACCTTTTTTTTTTGGGTATCAAATGATGCGTGCTGGCTATTGCTTACTTTCAACTTCTATTGCCATAAGCACTGAGAGCACTAGTATGGTTTTTAGGGTTCCGTTATCAAATAGCAAAAAACGGAACCCTTATAGATTCGTCATGTCTGTCTGTCTGTCCGTCCGTATGTCACAGCCACTTTTCTCCGAAACTATAAGTACTATGCTGTTGAAACTTGGTAAGTAGATGTATTCTGTGAACCGCATTAAGATTTTCTCATAAAAATAGAAAAAAACATTATATTTTGGGGGTTCCCCATACTTAGAACTGAAACTCAAAAAATTTTTTTTCATCAAACCTATACGTGTGTGGTATCTATGGATAGGTCTTCAAAAATGATATTGTGGTTTCTTATATCATTTTTTTCTAAACTGAATAGTTTGCGCGAGAGACACTTCCAAAGTGATAGAATGTGTCCCCCCCCCCCTGTAACTTCTAAAATAAGAGAATGATAAAACTAAAAAAAATATATGATGTACATTACCATGAAAACTTCCAACGATAATTGGTTTGAACGAGATCTAGTAAGTAGGTAGTTTTTTTTAATACGTAGTAAATCGTAAACTGCAATTTACTATTCATTCAATCAACTCAAATATAAAAATAAAAAAAAAAAACATTATTATGTTACTTACTGCTACGGAACCCTTAATGGGCGAGTCCGACTAGCACTTGGCCGCTTTTTCATTATTGACGCAAGCATATGCTAGTGTTTTGAAAATCTTCTACGCTGCGCAAATACGGTGTAAATTTTTATTACTGCTAAACTAACTAACAGTACCAAAGTAAGTAGTAAAACTAACAGTAATAAAAATATCATCGTCAACCACATCATCACTTACCAGGATGGTAAATGAGAAATATTTCATTTGGGCATATTGGTTTTTAGCTGGGATAGACTGGATGCGCAAGGCGGAGGATCGGGTGCTATGGCGTAAAATGGGAGAGGCCTATGTCCAGCAGTGGACTGCAATAGGCTAATTGATGATTGATGATATTGGTCAAACGTTGTTTGACAAATTTTGGACATAACTTAGTGGTCCCGGGTTCGATTCCTTGCCATTACACTACCGTTGTGAATCCACTCCTGACGCGAGCAATTTAGATTGACTGGAGGGATTAAGGCGAATATTAGTTATTTCGCTTACTTTTCTTCTTTTTATCAAAAAAAGGAAATATGGTCAGTTCATCGTGAACCCATTCCAGCTTTTCAGAACACATACAGGTAATTAGAAAATATACTTACCTACTTGAAATCGGACTCAGGACAATTGCATTCACTACCGTCACATAGACCCCGGAGACACTTTAGGGATGGTAAGGTACTTGTTTATAATTCCATATATGCAATTCTACGCGCTGGTATTTTAATATACATTTTTTATATATGAGCACGTCAATATGACTTTACCTCGCCTGATGGTAAACTAAAGGTAAAGTCAGAGAAAGCATATTTCCACTTGCTACGCCTTTCGCTTCTTCTTTCGTACGTGCTCACCGCTTGCGGGTTGAACCTCTTGACCTGGCCTTTCCCTAAACGTCTTCGATTTTATCCTCATGCATATAAATATTAAGATTATATCTAGCTATAATTTTAATCGAGTCAACGGCTTATCATTACCGTATCCGTGCAGAATCGTTTCTGTATTAATCACGCCTAACGCAACACAGGTCAGTTGCAAAATAATATCGGATATTTTCAGATACGTACACGTTCGTGCGTTCATCAAAGGGCAAGCAGTTAATTATATTGGACAACTACAGGTTCTATGAGCGCCGCAACACGAAACTGTACTATTGTACTAGAAGTAGGAGCACAGGATGCAAGGCCTGCATCAAGTTGGACCGCGAGGGATGCATACAGAAGGCCCACCGTGAACATAATCATGATCCACCAAGATATATTAAAATATCATCTGATGAATATGTCAAGTTGTAATTTTGTAAATAATTTTGTCAACGATAAAAGTAACTTAATAAGTTTGAGTTTGATCACATTGATCACCTTAGCTCTTATACAAACCTACAAATACTCACGCCTTTTTGCCTTTGCCAGCCCGCCATCTGCATATGTCCTTATAATCTTCAGGAGCTTCCTCTAGGTACTGTCATGCTCGTCATAAAATAATAAATAAAACATGAAACACTTATTAACTGAGTCTTATACATCGATTATTTTATTGATGCATGTTCATATTGCAATGTAAAAAAGGTTTCTAATATTTTAGAGTTAATCAATTTTTTTCGTTGACTGTACAATCTGTCACAATCTTACTAAGTTATTTATGTAATATTTAAACAATATTATTAATAATTAATTTATGAAATAAAGTAATATAATAACGCGCATTCTTAACTACTTGGTTAAGGTAAGCGCGTAAGGTAAGGTGATTAGTATTACACATACAGTATTAGTAACATCATCTGTTGGTGATCCGAAGTAATAAATTGTCAATAAAATCACAATTGACAACTATTGTTAACGCGACCGTATGTTAGTGTTACAGTTAAATAAAATAAACAGTCACTGTTTTTTGTAGCAGTAGCAGTACTAGCAGTAGTTGTAGCAGTACTAGGTGTACTGCTACAACTACTACTGGAGCACGCTTGAGATATATCTCAGAGATAAGTGCGATCTATTAATACGTGCATTAGTTCACCTAGTTGCTCCTCGGTTCTAATGTTTGGATTGAGGTGCCACAATTTGTTCATATAACATTTAAATTGTTGCATTACGAACCGGGATGACGACTTCAAAATTTATTTTTAAGTTAGGTTCTACTAAATAAGTGAGCCCGTGGGCCTGAGTTACTGAATAGTGGGTTGGGTTGGCCACAAGATAACTGGTTAACTCTGGGCTCAGTTGACCATCATCATAATGTGTCCTAATTGCACACGCCTTCCGGCTTTTCCCTTTAGCATCCCTAGCAGTGAGACCATTGGGGGTCAGTCGCCCTAACGCCATAATATCTCCATACGTTTCGCACTTGAAATCAAACGCCTACAATATTTTTACGAAGATGGAGGAAGGATTTTTTTTAATCATTATTTTTATCTGCATTCAATTCTTTTTATTTTGCTGCTTTCTAATTCGTTTATTTGAAGCATAACTTCTACTTGCCGCTAGTAAATTGTATTAAGCATCGTATAATTTAAATTTATTTGTGATCAATCAATCAATCAATCTACTGCATATTATGATGATCACTTTGCACACACATCAGGGTACAACCCTGATTTGTGTTTGGATGGACCTTTAGTTTGATTCTGTATATTTATCGCATCGAGAATCAAAAGCTGTGTACTCTGGCTGCGTAGAAAGCGTTTTTTGTTCTCTTTGGCGACTGCGGGGCGCGACGGCCGTGGCGCGGCAATTAACCAACCAGAGATTATCTTACACCAATCACGGGCTCAAAAGACTCTCGTCATTGGTTGATTTATTGAGTCCTTTTATAGATTTTTTGGTTTGTCCGTATATTGTACATCGCGAACTATCCGACTTTTGTTAAGGATGTTTGCCAGTACTTCTAGCTATTTATCGCTTACTTGCACATGCTATTGCGATAAGACTTGATAGCGTGCGTATGCTTCTTTGTATGGAATTCAATAATCTGTTACAGTTCAGTAGTTCTTCCGCGGTGCGGAGACACCGTGTAGATTTAGACTCATTCTGACATGATCGTTTCATCGTGCCTTCGCTTCGGTACTTGTAATAATTATCACCCATATAATTTTTATTATAAATATTGTATAATATTTTTCGCAGTTCACATGATTATATACGAATAAATAAAGCAGCAGTGGCGTGCAATAGGCGTATAGGCGAAAACTACCTATATTATGAAAGTTAGAGTATTTTTTTTAATATGACAATAATTCCGAAATATTTCAGAAGGTTACAAGTTCGTGCGGTCATCGAAAGGCAAGCAGTTAATTATGTTGAACAACTACAGGTACTACGAGCTCCGCAACACGAAATTGTACTATTGTACTAGAAACAGGAGCACGGGGTGCAAAGCCTCTATCAAGTTGGATATTGAAGGGCGTATACAGAAGGCCCAATGTGTACATAATCATGATCCACCACAATATTTTCAAATGCCATCTGGGGAATATGTCAAAATTTAATATATCATGAAATAAATAAATATTCTACGACATTCTTCACAGCGCTTTCTAGACCCAAAGTAAGCATAGATTAACTAGCTTGTGGTATGGGTTCTAGAATGCGGATAAACATACTTATAAACTTTTTTTTTTGTAAATACATAAGTACATAATATTATACATAGAAACACCCAGACCAATGCAAATAGACATATTCATACAAACAAATATTTGCACTGGGCGGGAATCGAACCCGCGCTCCTGACGTAGCAGTCGAATGCACTACCGCTACGCCACAGTGGCCGTCAAAGAAGTGTGGGGCGAAGCAGGACTTCAATTTAAACCGGGCAAATAATTACATTTTAGGAATATGGGGCAAAAAAGTGGGGCGAATGCGCAATAACTAAATAAACTTATTGGCCAAAATAAGAAGTTTGTTGTGTACTTACTTGCTTGTTAATTATTTTGTTTAAATTACTTGTTTTTATTAAATAATGAAGTGAACAAAGTAACATAATAGTGTTTTCTTTCAACTACGCGGTAATGTTATCATTAATCACTACAAAACCGATCACAAAGTACGTATTTTTTGCTTAGAACCAAAACAGTGCAGAAAAGTCATATGAAATTTCTTTGTTGCACAGTTTTTCTTTAATGCACTGTTTTTTATTTTTTATTTAGATATAAATTTACCACAGAGGTTTAATGTCTCCTATTTTAATATAAAATGTATGCATTAGATACTGGCCGACAATAAAAATTGGCTGAATAACTGCGCGCCGCGCCATTTGTTTTTTTTTTAACCGAGAGTGAAGCATGTGCTACACGGTTTTAAACGGCGGTTTGAAACAGAGGTTTAAAACAGGGTAGATAGTTGTTTTATGCCAAATTTCGTTTGACCTTTAAACACCATTGGCAGCAAGGCTTCTGTTTGAAACCACTGGTAGAAGCGTTGGTTTAAAACTTGTTTGAAACCTTCTAGCCGCTTGTTTAAAACCTCGCGAACGACAGTCACGTTGCAGCGGCGTGCGCAGGCAGTCGCACGCGACGACGAGGTTCTTAAAATGGCACGAGAAGAAAAAGAACGAGAAGTAGTTACAGAACTTCTCGAGCTATATAGAGACTTGCCCTGCTTTTGGGACTTAACATGCGAGTCGTACAAAGACTCGACTCAGAAAAAAAATGCGTGGGATATTTTACCCAAAAAATTAAAAGACTTTGACCCAACGGCCAACGCCGCGTCTGCAAAAAAGAACATAGACAATTTAAGAATTTCTTATATATGGGAATCGAAGAAGGTAAGTAACTTAACTTTAAGTTAATTATAATAGAACTACATAACAGTTTTGAATAAAAATTCAGTTAAACACTTTATAGAAGGTACATAATATTACGTAGTATTGGTACCTACCTACTTTTTTGTTCACCTGCTAGGTATTTACTTATTATGACTTCAATAGTTACTTATGTAAAACCAGAATTAACAATTTATTTGTATGAAATTGTTACTGATTATGATAATTATTTTTTTATTTAATTTCGTACCTACCTTAGAGTATGAATAAGCTAGAGCTATACCTACCTACTTACGTTTCCTCATTTGTTCTACATAGGTACTCACTTTTTTTTCGATAACTTTTCAGTTCAAAGAATCAAAAAATCGCACTGGCTCGTCCACTAGTGACCTTCATAAGTCAAGTCTTTGGTATTACTAGTTACTGACATTCTTGGAGAAAAAAAATGATGTGAAAAGAAAGGGAATCGATTCACTCATGAGTGACGACGAAGACGTAAGTTGTATTTGTATATTATGTTACCTCTATAATTCAGCAGGTACGTACCTACCTATTCAAAAAATACAATAAATAAATATTCTTGGACGAATTACACAAAGCCATCTAGTCTCTAATTAAACTATTAACTTGTAGATAACTGATAAATATACACAAATACTTTTTTTGTAAATAAATACATGTTATACATAGAAAACACCCAGACCAAAACAGACAGACACGTTCATGCACACAAATTTTAGTCTTGTGTGGGAATCGAACCCACGACCCTTGAGATAAAGTAACTGTCTACCTCGGGAATAGTACCTTTTTTTTTTTTTTTTCGTGCGGAAATCCCTTCGGATACCCCCCCGCCGGCCAGCGGGGGCGGTTATGTCGGGCTTGCACCGACTAAAACCGCACGCCGTCTCGGGTCTTCAGACGCCGGGGTGTAAGGTTACCCATAGAGCATATCCCTCGCACCCCGACTGACCCTGGGCCATCTCACCACTAACAGCATCGCTCATCCTGTCTCCTCTGAAAGCAGAGGAGTACGGAGAGCGATGTTTTCCCGCCACGTTGGGTATTGGCCGACGATCAATGCCAACCCTATGAAGGGGTGAAGGGGAAGCCATTGACCGCCGCCCAGGGTGTACCGGCCGCTCCGATTCCGTTCCCCCCGGACTGCAGCGGGATCCTAATCGGAGCGACACTCGAGGAGGTTACCCAACACACACCCCTCGGATATAGTACCTATAGAATACCAAAAACGTTTAGGTAATGTATGTAGTTAGTAATTATTTGATAACCTCAACAAAATATGGATAAAATAAGTACTAGAATAGGTAGATTACTTTCAAAAGAGATTTAATTTAATAATAACTAAGTTTAATAATGTTTATTCGGTCCATCTGGCTTATATAATGTAATTATTAATATTATATATGTTGTAGGATCGTTTAATAGAATTTATCATTTATTTCAACTAGGTACTAATTTATCATTCTGTCTTGAAAAGTGACGCTACCGGCACCGTTGGAATACTGAGTGAGAATGTTTCTTTTTTTTTTTATACCACTCAGGTGGCAGACAAGCTCACGGCCTACCTGATGGGAAGTGGTCACCGTGGCCTATGGAGGTGTGCAACACCAGGGGCGTCACACTCGCGCTGCCGACCCTAAAAAAAAAGAAATTGCAAAGCAGGAATAGCCTTTAGTCTTCCGGGAAGACCAAAGGCTACTCCCGCCTCTCCCCTCTTTTTTAGTTTTTGTGCTGTCAGAAGGAAGACTTCCCTCTAACAGCACAAAAACTCTCAGTGAGCTCTGTCTACCCTACTCACCGCCGGGAACACAACACGAGGTTATTATGACCGCGGTATTCTGTAGGGCGGAGGTACTTCCCCAGTCGGACTGCTCAGTTGGACGGGAATACCGCCATGTCCTACCTCTCCTAACTGATGTTCTTTCTATCTGTCGAAGGCCTCTGAATGTTTCTTTGCAGAGATGTTAGTTCATTCGTTACTTGACGCCAAGTCCCATTAATAAAAGTACCTCTCTCTAAGTCTTCTCTATCAACACACGTAGGAGTCAAATAAGTTTTCGACTTTTTCCTCAAATAATTGTGTAAAGCACAACTTGCCAATACAACTGCATCTATATTTTTGAGACTTAAATTTAGCGGTTGCCTAAAAACTGACAACAATTCTCCTAGCTCTGCATAATCTGTAGTAGAATATTGTTTACTCCCTTGAAATGTTCCGTTCAGGAAATGGTTTTATAACATGTTTTTCAAGGGCAAAAGCACAATCCACCAAAAATACATATGTTACAGATATATCTGTCCCTGGTAGCAAGTAGGATTCAGGTAAAGGCAATTGGTTGTTAGTAAGCTTGGCATAAAATGATGTCTCCTTGAATATGCCTCCATCAGACTGGCTCCCGTTTGAGCCTGTATGGACGTAAATAAATTCGTATTTTGCATTTACGATGGCGTATAAAACTACGCTAAATGTGCCCTTATAGTTGAAGAAAAGAGATCCACTTTCAGGCGGTTTTTGTATTAAAATGTGTTTTCCGTCCATACAACCGACACAATTATTGAAGTGCCATTGTGTTTCAAATAACTTTGCAGACTTTTTCCATTCTTCCTCCGTTGACGGCACTGTTATGAAATAAAATATAAATAATATCATTCTAAATCTACTCACGTTATCACGCACATTTTTGTTTCAGGAACAACAAATAGGCGGGACGAAATGAAAATAGCTGACAAGAGAACGCAACATCGAAATTAAAAAAGAAAAACAGATAGAGGCAGCAAATAATTTATTAACCAGCAGAACGGAAACTAATGCATTCGGAGTATATGTGGGCAAGAAAATGGAAGAAATACCCCTTGGTCAGCAGCGAGATCTAGCTGAGAAACTAATATCAGAGATCATGTTTCTTGCTAAAACTAACAATTTGACTTTTGACACAAGAATAGAAATTCCACCAAGAACACATCACTCCGCTCAATCATACTTCGTACACTCACCTCCTTCGATTTCCTCTAACAGCTATCAGTATATGCAAACTGAATCAAATCCTTCTCCTCCGTCTCTTACATAACATTATTCTCCGTCGCCTGCTTCATCTCATTCTTACATAATCTCTCAACCAATAAATTCACCATCCCCAAATTCTCCTATTCCCATTCAATTTCCCACTTCTCCTTCCTCTCATACACAACATCCGTCGCCTGCTTCATCTCATTCTTACATAATCTCTCAACCAGTAAATTCACCATCCCCAAATTGTCCTATTCCCATTCTATCACCCACTTCTCCTTCCTCTCTTACACAACATTATTCTCCGTCACCTACTTCATCTCATTCTTACCAAAACTTTCCAAATTTCTCACAAATTACACATCCAAATTCTACGCTATCTTCACAAAACGCTGTCAACGTAAGTAAGATTGCAGTATTGCGCACTGCATTCGGTGCAGAGGGTCCGGCGGGAGAAATATTGAAAGAATTGTTAGTTTTTTAAAAACACAAATAAATTTTACAAATTACTTACATTGATTGTTTTTTTTTCAAAACCTTGTAAATTGCCCAGCAAGTTTCCGGAATTATTTTTGAAAACAATTGATGAGATATTATCGAGCTATATCTCAATTCCTTATAGTCTGTTCCAGTGGCTCGAAATCTTAGTGTGGCTATAAGCCTTTCTTCAACAGATATAGCTGGTCTCATGTTTGTATCTTTTTTACCTATAAATGGCCTCACCTTGGACAATAATTCGTAAAAACTTTCTTTATCCATTCTTAGAAAGTTATATATGTCATCAAAGTCCAGTAGGTTAATTAAGTTCATATGACTAAGGGGTTAATCTCTCCTTTAACCATCGCTTCATCCATATTCTTTTTTTTCTTCAATTGCACATAAAAGAGCAAGACACACCCCAACTCTTAGTTCTTTAGATAGGTAAGGCGCCATGACGTTGTTGTAGTGAATATACGGTGCGAGCGTAGAGATGTCCTATAAAACACAACGCTCTATAAAACACTGATGATTTTAAACATGTTTTAAACCGTGTAGCCGGCAAAGCGCAAATCTGTTTTTTCTGTTTCAAACCGCCGACCGTTTAAAACCGTGTAGCACATGCTTGAAAAAAAAAGCAATTGACATTTAATAATTGTAAGTTTTGAATGTTTGAGTAAATGATAAATGAAACTTTTTTTTCATTAATTTGAGTTTTAATTTTGAGTAGGTATATTTTATTATGGTAGGTAGATTGGTAGTTGAAAGAAAAGTAGATCACGCTATTACGCACCTTGCCAAAGTGAGTAATAGATGCACTCGTGTCAATTTAGTGCCCTCGCATGCGCTCGGGCACCAACATAACACTCGTGCATTGATTACTCACTTTGTGCTCGGCGCAACAATCTACTATTTTCTTTCAAGCCCGACATAACCGCCCCCGCTGGCCGGCGGGGGGGTATCCGAAGGGATTTCCGCACGAAAAAAAAAAAGGTAGGTACGTATGTCAAATTGCAGATGAATTTTTAGTAAAAGGTCCGTAATTCAGTTAGTTATTTAGTTATATATAGATACTAGTATTTTGCGCGGTGCGCGACCTGCCTCTCTACATTTTTCCCATACATCATCCATATCCCCCATTACTCCTTCTATGAGAACAATTGTGTCAGTGAGTGAGTGAGTGGTAATCGAGCTATATATAATATAATTTATGAAATATATTTTAAAGTAAGACATACATACGATATATTTGTTATAGAAAATGGCGCCACCAATACGGAAACACCCAGTAGCTCTAACTCAACTTCATTTGAATATTTGACTACCAGAAGAGGCGGAGTCACTTTAGTCAAAGCTGGATACCAATATTATAAAAAAAGAAATTACAAAAATGGAGCCATCGTTTGGATATGCATCAATAATAAAAATCAATGTAAAGCTACTGTAACTGTAATGGAAAATCAGATTGTTAGAGAAACTCCGCATTTGTGTGTGCCAGATGTCTTCGGAGTTCAAATAAAAAAAGCCAAACTTGCATGTAAGAAGAGAGCAGCCGAAACTACCGTTCCTATACGTGTAATCTATGAAGAAGAATTTTTGGGCATCATGGACTCTGGTAACGGTTCAGTCACAGACATTCCAAAGCTAGAAAATATTAAGCATGGTTTATATGATGCGAGAAATGCGAGAAAAAATGAGTTTATGTGAACTGTCGGTAGCTAGTGGTTGAAGAGTCGAGCAACTAACGGCCAGTAGCAGTAACCTAACCTAGCTTTAACCTACAGTTAAAGGTAGAAGCTATCCCAGATAAACTGTGAACATTAATCTATCTGTAACTGCGGTTTCAATATTATCAAAGTCATTTTCTGCTTATCTTTGTTTATCGAAACAGAAAAATTCCCTGATAGATACTAATGGTAGCTATTTGAACTGCTGGTGAAGGATAGATGGATTATTGAAACCGGCTGTAACACAATAAGGTTTACATTTCACACTCGAAGCAAAGTCATTTTGCGTGAAAAGTATAGAGGGAGAGAGAGAGCGAGACTCACTTATTTGTCAGTTTGAGAGTGACTCGAACCAAATTTTCGGTTTCTGCTCTCAGAACAGTAGCGAGTTTATCAAAAAGTATTACACAATTACACATCTTTTCGCTTATTTAAATTGGTCTTGATTCCATTTCTCGTGTTTTTATTTTTTAAAGAATTTATTGAATAGTTGTGATTGTGAAAATTCTTCTTTTTTAATTTGCCTTTCGTGAGCAAAGTCAAGTGCCTACCTACCTAAATGTATGTAATGAACATTTACATGTTTATATGTAGGTACTTATTTCTATTACTTGAATATGTATAATGATATTAAATATAATGTTAACTTGTTGTGTTGTAAAATGTAAATATTAAACTATTTTAATAACTTGCAAGTTTTGTTCTGTTGTGAAATTCGTAATGTCATCTGTATGACAGCAACCAAAAGTAGCGCAATGTTGCTGGTCAAGTAATGTTCTAAAATCGATACCAAATTTGTTTGTTCCATAAAGTTTCCATATAGCTAGTCTGTACAAGTTCGTACAGTTAGTAGACTCAGTTGCAAACTGAGCATTCGTGCAGTCAGTACTTGGAAACAAGCGAGCAACGGTTTTACGCCCCGGAACACTAGTGAAATGTCGAGCATTCCAGATCTTTATCGTGCGACAAAGAACGGAAGTACTAAACCGCTTGGTTCGAGACGGTATTGTTTCTGCCGTGTATTGGTGATACCGCAGTCCTGCACGTGTTAAGGAAGGGAGAAGGTGGGATTAGCTGAAAGAGCTCATCAGAACACTCTCATCCCAGAGATGAAAACAGTATTCTACGCAGGAGCGAATCTGTGTGTAATACAAAAGACACTGCTGCTCCGGCGTGAAAAACCGTCTCACCCTGTTCAGAACTCTGATTTTTGGTGAAGTTGTTTTGATGATGCTCTTAATGTAGTTTTTGTTGTTGCATGTGAATGTGGTTATGTAGTGGTAGTGGTGTGTTCTGAAGAGGGAAGGGAAGGGAATGAGGATACCCTAGCAGTAAATGCGCACGCCTGCGTTTTCTTGGCATTGAACTCGGTCAAGTTCTCTGATCCCTATTGGGAAATGCGGGCTAGTATCTCTACGAACTCAGTAATAAGTTGCCGTCTGTTTTTCTCAATGTCGCATGTCGGTCCACTTGACCGCATGGTGTCCGTAGTATCTCCCATACAGAGTGCTATCGACTGTATAGCAATGTATTAATAAAATACGTTCTATAGTAAGACATACATACCTACTCTATATTTGTTCTAGAAAATGGCGCCAACAATAGGGAAACACCCTCTAGCTCTAACCCAACTTCATTTGAATATTTGACTACGAGAAAAGGCGGTGCCACTTTAGTCAAAGCTGGATACCAGTATTATAAAAAAAGAACTTCCAAAAATGGAGCAATCGTTTGGATATGCATCAATAAAAAAAATCAATGTAAAGCTACTGTCACTGTAATGGAAAATCAGATTGTTAAAGAAACTCCGCATTTGTGTGTACCAGATGCCTTCGGAGTTCAAATAAAAAAAGCCATACTTGCGTGTAAGAAGAGAGCAGCCGAAACAACCGTTCCTATGCGTGTAATCTATGAAGAAGAGTTTTTGGGCATCCTGCACTCTGGAAACAGTTCAATCACAGACATTCCAAAGCTAGCAAATATTAAGCATAGTTTATATGATGCGAGAAATGCGAGAAAGAATGAGTTTACATGAAGCGTCGGTAGCTTAGTGGTTAAGGATTCGACCTTATGATCGATAGGTCCCGGGTCCCGAATCTCGGCCATTACACTACCGACATGAACCCACTCCTAACACAAGTAATGTAGCTTAGCTGAAGGGGTTGGGGTTGGGGGGAAATGTATGTGATGAACATTTCCACGGTTATATGTAGATACTTATTTCTATTCATTTAATATTTATTTTATGTATTATATTAAATGTAATGTAAACTTGTTGTACGTTATTTATTCATAAATAAAATGTAAATATTAAAGTATTTCAACAAATTTAAGGTTTTGTTCTGTTGTCAAATAAAATCAGTTTTTTTTGTCTGTATGACAGCAACCAAAAGTGGCGCAATGTAGCTGGTCAAGTAGTGTTCTCAAATCGATACCATTTTTTTTTCCATAAAGGCTCCAAACAGCTAGGCTGTACAAGTTCGTACGGTCCGGAGTCAGTTGCAAAGCGAGCATTCTTGCAGTCAGTGCTTGGAAACAAGCTAGCAACGGTTTTACGACCCGGAACGCCGGTTGGTACCCTTTCTTTTTTTCGTGCGGAAATCTTCGGATACCCCCCCGCCGGCCAGCGGGGGCGGTTATGTCGGGCTTGAACCGACTGTGGAAGGAACGAATTGGGCGACCAAGCGCAGGGCACGCCGCCGCCGCCGGTTGGTACCCACCTTAATAATACGACGGCAGCTGCCGTAATACGACGGCTGTCAATATGACGGGTAGCGCTTGCATGTTGCGACGGTTTTTTGAGCAGATGTGTCATTGTTGTACAGAGGATAATGAGGGGTCGACGTATCTACGCAGGTACTATTAAAACGTTATGGAATATATAAAAGTTATGTTACCTATTCTGACCTTTTTTACCTGGTGTACATATAAAAATATCAAAGGAGTCTCTTTTCATTTTAACGAAGATTAATGAAACACATATAGATGTATTCGCCATTTTATCGAGATTAAAATGTTATACTTCTTTTTGTTGTCTTAATAAGACAACAAAAACAAAATATGAATTTGACTGAATTCTACACAAATATATAACATAACTAGCTGATGCCCGCGGTTCCGCCCGCGTAGAGGTCTGTTATCGTTTTTTAGTCATATCTCCGGTCCTACGTTACCAATTGCAATTAAACATACGGCAGATTTTAAATCTGACGAAGATCTTTTTAACACAAAAAACCGCATTAAAATCCGTTCAGTAGTTTTTGCGTCCATCGCGCACAAAAAGATAGTCAAGAATTCCATAAAAAATATTGTGTTCAGAATCGTTCATTTAACATAAGTATTTTTTTAAACACCTCATATGTACAGAGAGAATTAACTAATTTATAATTTTATAATAATAACATAATAATTATGTAAACGGATTGAATCCGTTTCACGGTGATTACCTAAGGGTTTACATAAGCTTGTTTATGCTTGCAATTCATTTCGAAACATTTTTCTTTTTTAACTGGAAAATGTAAGTGCAAATCAATAACAAGAGATATCATATTTCATAGTAGTTATGAAACAACAAGTTGAATTCCTGAGACGAGCTCAGCCGAATACAAGGGATTTTCGATTTTGCGTTTTTTTTTTTGCGATTTTTTCTTTATCTTGCAATGGTTCACCCCAGCACGAATCTATTACCGAAAACAGCAACTCGATAGCTCATCTCCTTCATACCCAAAACCGTGACAGAAAATTGGCAACGACGACGTCGACGACAACTCGATAGCAATAGGGCTTTTCTAAAGAAAATCCCTTTTTTTGTATCTTGCAATGGTTCACTCCAGCACGAATCTATTACCGAAAACAGCAACTCGATAGCTCATCTCCTTCATACCCAAAACCGTGAGAGGTTTTTTTGTTTTTGTTTTTTTTTTATCTTGCAATGGTTCACCCCAGCACGAATCTATTACCGAAAACAGCAACTCGATAGCTTCATACCCAAAACCGTGACAGAAAATTGGCAACGACGACAACTCGATAGCAATAGGGCTTTTCTAAAGAAAATCCCTAAAAAAAGGACAAATCAATTGCGTCATAAGCAATTTTTCATACATTTATTGTCTATGATTATTACTCTTTTAGTCTGAGGAATGATATTGCCTTTAATGTGTGTATTAAAAATGTTAATTATCGCTCGCTTAGTAATGTGCCCGGTAGATGCCAAAAGGCTCGCCCTCTATTACATTGGGATCTAAACATAATTGCCGTATCGTGGGTGTAATACACCTCTGCCTACCCCTTCAGGGATACAGCCGTCAAGTTATGTTATGTTATGTTATCGTGAAACGGCATCGTGGAGATAAGTGGTTATCGATGTATATTGATTAGGTTTTTAAGCATTCTTCATCCAATTAATGATAATAAATTGATTACTTTAATACTTTTTTAGTATTTTTTACAATTATCGTTCACCTCATTTTGAGTGACCTGAATTAACTCTTTCAGATCTTCATGATATTATTTAACTACAATAACATTTTTCAGATTACCAGTTCATTCTTTCTAGAAAAGGAAAGCCGTTGCTGATGTGGAACAACTATACATATTCCCAAAAATCTATCGGTGTTGGAAGACTGTATTATTGCTCAAGAGGCAGGAGCGCAGGATGCAAAGCCTCGGTCAAGTTCGATGCTGTAGGAAATATACAAGTCCATTGCGACCATAATCATGAACCACCTCGCTACTACCGGACGGCATCGGGACGATACATCAACATCAAATAGTATAGAATATAGGTCCCCGTGAAGGAAAGATTGCGTGGACATGGCAAGGAAAGGAGTAAGGGCTCTTACACATAAACACAGTATCGTATCGCGATGCGACGTCGTATCGTGGGAATCTACGACGAGCAACATAAAAAATCACGCCACGACTTCGCAAAGTGCCACTACGCAAGGCACGACGACGTCTTATCGTAGAAACTCATGGTAGAAACACGACGTCGTATAATATTTATGTGTAAGAGTTAGCGCTCTTTTGACATGACGTCTGGCAGAATGCATGGATGAGAATTACATGTTGCGCCAGCCCTAAATAATTGGGACAATGTCAGACAGAAAATAATGGTGATAGGTGTTTAAGAATAATACTCATAACATTATAAATCTTAAGGCTTTCACGGCCGGCGTTGCATGTAGAATATACTGCTTCCGGGCTATTTGGCCGTGGTCCATCGGAAACTTGTATTCCAGACGTTTCGTCGATCACTGCGGTTGACATCTGCAGTCGTACAGTTCGGGACGCCGTCAAGTGCGGACAACCTTCTTCTGCGGCGAACTACCAGCGTGTCGACCGCAGTGATCGACGCAACGTCTGGAATACAAGTTTCCGATGGACCACGGCCAAACAGCACACAGCCCGGAAGCAGTATATTCTACTAATAACATTATCAGTTGTATGATGTGATCGCAGAGCAAGGAACACTGGCACCTGTACTGGAAATGCCCTGTACTGTATATTTTATTCAATTATATCGCGTTAAGGGATTGTGGTAATCGTAGATTTACACCATTCGTGCTTTACCCGTCATGAATGGATTGGTTCGTGAAGTATCATCCTCTCACTGAAAATAGAATTATGGTTTTTAAAGATTCAGATCGGAAAAAGAGAACATCTAGAACGGGACTTGAACCCGCGACCAGTCCCTTACAGGGGGAATGCTCTGACCCGTTCCCGTTCTAGATGTTCTCTTTTTCCGATCTAAACC
Source organism: Cybosia mesomella (assembly GCA_946251805.1). NCBI lineage: Eukaryota > Metazoa > Arthropoda > Insecta > Lepidoptera > Erebidae > Cybosia > Cybosia mesomella. The sequence goes on from OX276400.1 coordinate 6,863,011, forward strand.
TTTAGAAAAAGTAAGCATACAAAATGCTTAAAAATTTAATTGAATTATGATTTTTGTTATTACGTGGGTCAAACTGAAAGTTCTTAGAACTGGCCACTTTTAAACAATATAATAAAAAAATAATTCTAAAATTTGAAAATAGAACTCTTTGCCAATATTACTGAGTATATATTTCATTCATTTATCATTTGTTTTACGATTTGGCGGCAAATTGAAAATTGTCTGTGTCACGTTAACATGAATTTAACACGAGAAAATTTTCGTGCAATGATTTTTTATGACTTTCGATGTCATTTAAGTCAACAAGAAAGTTATGATAGACTACGATTGGCCTTTCACGATGAAGCCCCATCTCGTGCGACTGTTTACAACTGGTTTAATGAGTTTAAACGTGGTCGCACTAATCTCACTGATGATTTACGTGAGGGACGGCCTTCTACGGCGACGACTGAAAATAACATCTGTGTTGTGCGGCGTATGATAGAGACTGACAAAAGAGTGACCTATCAGCAGATTCGGACAAGCTTAGGCATCGGTATGAGTCAAGTGCACAAAATCCTCCACGAACATTTTGCGGTCAGGAAGCTTTGCGCCCGGTGGATACCTCATAATTTGACTGAGGCTCAAAAACTCCATCGTGTGGATTGGTGCCGTAAAATGATTGAAAGATTTAACGGAGGTGACTCTAATGCTGTGTTCGACATACTAACAGGTGACGAAAGCTGGATTTACTGTTATGATCCTGAAACCAAAAGACAATCTGCTCAGTGGGTGTTTCCTTTCGAGGAGTTGCCAACTAAAGTGAAGAGAGATCGAAGTGCGGGAAAAAAAATGGTGGCCTCGTTCTTTGGAAGGATAGGTCATTTCGTAACAATTGTGTTAGAGGATCAAAAACCAGTTTCTGCAGAATGGTACACTACCAATTGTTTGCCACTTGTCTTGGAAAAAGTTCGAGAGAAACGACCTCGCAGTAGGATCCTCCTTCACCACGACAACGCCTCGTCGCACACCGCCAAGCGAACGATCGACTATTTGGCGACATCAAACGTTGAATTACTGGGTCACCCGCCGTATAGCCCCGACCTCGCGCCTTGTGATTTTTATTTATTTCCAAAAATTTAAGAAAAACTTAAAGGAAAGCGGTTTATGAATGCTGAAGAAGCGGTGGCTGCGTATCGCGATGCCATTGAAGAGACCCCTAAGGACGAGTGGGCAAAGTGCTTTTCCCAGTGGTTCCATCGCATGCAGCGGTGTATTGACGTGAATGGACAATATTTTGAAAAGATATAATAAAACTAATAACTGGCTAATGTAATCAGTTTTTGATTTTCTAAGAACTTTCAGTTTGACCCTCGTAATGGCACTTCAAGATGCTCCACCCTTCTAATGGTAGTGTAGTAAATGGGTGAAATCTAAAGAATGATGGCGATCATAATCGGTGCCAACAATGGTGGTCTCCAGTTTGACGGCCTCCAGGAATGCTTCATCACATCCCGCTTAAAGAGGCCGACATTGTAAGCGAAGAGAAACATGTATGTTGAGATAGAAATCAAAGTCTTTATGATGTGGCGAAGAAAACGGGTACTGAACCTTGTTGAAATGTTTTTTTAACATGTTGTTCGACAATTAGCTCTAAAGAAATTACCCAACAGATCTGCTTCCTCTTATGAATTGGGGTCAAATCAGTTCTTATTTCATAATATACTTGTGAAGTTCTGTAACACTTAGGCCGGGACTTGAATTCGAAATGGTCTCATACCGTTACTCTATCCAACTCAGTTACAAGATATTCCGTCTTGGTTGTTAAAATTCGTAGGATTTTCGTTAAAAGTCTACTTTTATGTCTCGCGATGTTCAAGTCCCGTCCTCAGTCAAGGCATGACACATTTACTGTCATTTGTAAACATATTTTATATACCTAAAAAAAAGGCATGACACATTTACTATCATTTGTAAACATATTTTATATACCTACTCGCATAAGCTATCGATGGAGTCTTCGGAGAGTCTCAGCTCTGCATCGCTAATTTTCGTAAATATTGTTATTAAATTGCTCTCTAGAAGCACAGCGTCTGGCTACATGGGTATTTTTTTAAATTATGAATTAAATTAATAAAATAAAGTGTAAAACGTGTAAATCAAGTGTGTGGTGAGCCGGATATATTTTTAAGGCAGGCATGTTCAATGGTAATTGTATTTACCTATTTTACTTACGGCAATAGTTGCTAGTTATTTATTCGAAGTTATTATTATATGTAAATATAGCAATATGAGTTCTTCTACTTATTTTTTTTCCTGGTGCCACCTCACTAGTGCCAACGATATAGTGGTTTTTGTGGAATCGAATCAACTAAAAATACATGGTGTGCCGTTACTTGTGTCAGGCATAGTGGTGTAATTCAAGAAGGACGTCTCATAAGTGTGTCAGCAGACTTCAGCCACCTCTCGAGATGGAAGTAGACTCGCCGTAAAGTCAAAAAAAGAGAGAGACGCGCACGCATTACATTATGTCGCCATCTCGGAATATAAATATTTTCTTTAAGACAAACAACTGTGCTCTGTGGTTTCAATCGCGCTATATTTACCTCTCCGCTCAATTTTTCAGAATACACATTTATTGTTTCTCAAAAGGGGAAGACGTTGTTGATGTGGAACCAATATACATATTACCAAAAACATAACAAGAGACGGTACTACTGTTCAAGGGGTAGAAGTGCGGGTTGCAAAGCGAATATTAAACTGGATGCTCTGGGGAAAATAGAGACAATTTTATATGATCATAACCATGAACCACCTCAACATCTTCAGACGTCATCAGGAGAATATATAATATGAGGCTCAAACAGTACCTATAATCATTTATATGGTATATTCAAATACGTCCAATACTTAAGTGATTTAAATTAAGATTTAAAATACCTTTTTGCAATTACAAACTAGTGGTCACCCTGATTGTAATATGATTGTACACACCTATGATTGTAACACTGATATAATTCTTTTAAGTTTAATTCAAGCTTGTAGTTATCGTTTACACTCATATACACGTTTACAACTTGTTTCGGACAAATATCTATAATACTTGTATAAAACTTCTCGTATAGGTACATCTTCGGTCTTTTTTTTTTTTTTTTTTTTTTTTTTACGTGCGGAAATCCCTTCGGATACCCCCCCGCTGGCCAGCGGGGGTGGTTATGTCGTGTCTCGACTAAAACCGCACGGTGTCCTCCCCAAGTGTCCGTTGCCGGGCACCCCGGGTAAGCCCTCGAAAGGATAACCCCAGGGTTGCCGGCGGACTTTGGCCGCCTTCGCGGCCTCGCCTGATGGGGTCGGGTTTTATCCCGCTTCGGTGAGTTGGCAGGCGTGTGTAGGGCACACTCGACACGCCTCCGCCACGGCCTGCTTCTGTAAGGACGGCAAGTCGGCCAACTGCCGTCCTCAGGCCCCGATCATGGAGGTCGGTAGTCCTGGGCGTAGATGAGTCTGCGGCGTCCTCGCCGCAGACTGCGAAACTCGGGGGGCAGGGTTCTTTCCCGCTCCCTCTCCGCCGTCTCTTTCGCGCGCATTACCTGCTCGCAGAAAGAGGCGGCGGCGTGCCACTTGCTCCCGTCGGAGACCACGGCCCTCACCATGGTCTCCAACGAGAGAACGTCCACGCCCAGGACCGCAACGAGATCCCGGCGTTGACTCGCCCACGCAGGGCACTCCACCAACGTGTGGAGCGCCGTGTCTTCGCCAGGATCCTCGCAGTGCTGGCACTGCGGCGTTGTCTCCCGGTGGATGCGCCACAGATACTTACCGAAACACCCGTGTCCGGTAACCATCTGGCACATCCGGTAGGAGAGGTCCCCATGGTCCCTCTCCAACCACTCCTTCATGATCGGTCTCACCGCCGCAATGGTGGATTCCCCCCACCTTGGGTGCTCAAGTCGCACCCTCCATGTCTCCATGAGTTCCTGGCGGAGCAGGGACCGCTGAGCCCTGATTTCTCGGGGTTCCGGCCTATGGCCCCGCTCCAGCGCCTCCTTGCGCCACTGGTACAGCAGCGCAAGGGCTCTCGCTTCCAGGTCCCATGGAGGGGTCCCAGCTAGGAGACATGCCGCCTCGACGGAGATCGTGCGATACCCCCTGATGACTCTGACGGCCATCGCCTTTAACGGGCTGTTAAGAACAGCCACGTTGCGGGCCGCCAGAGTCTCCGCCCATACGGGGGCCCCGTATAGGGCCATACTTCGCACGATCCCCAGGTACAGTCTCCTAGTGGGGGCGTTGGGTCCCTTAATGTTGGGCATCAGCCGCGATAGCGCGGCCGCAGCCCCCCTCAGTTTCGGGACCAGACTTCGGAGATGAGGTCCGAAGTCCCATCGGCTATCGAGTACGAGCCCAAGGTACTTCATCGTGGGCTCGATGCCGATGCTTACGCCCCCTACGGTTATGCTGGTTCCCGCAGGTGGCCCCCTCCGAGGCCCGTGAAAACACATAGCCTCGGATTTGTGGAGAGCCACCTCGAGTCCCAGCCGCCGTATTCGACCCACGACTTGAGCAACCCCTGCCGTGGCCTTCAGTGCCGCGCTTCGGTACGTTGCTCCCCGCGCCATAACGAGGGTGTCATCAGCATAGCACACTATGCTGACACCCTCGAGCAACGTACCGCGAAGCACCCAGTCGTATCCGATGTTCCACAGGAGTGGCCCTAGGACCGACCCCTGCGGAACACCGCACGACACTTCTCGCCGCCCTGGCCCTAGCCAGCTCGGGTAAACTATGGCCCTCTCGGATAGGTATGCCTCGACAATGCGGCGGAGGTAAGGAGGCACTCCGTGATACGCGAGCGCCTCCCTAACGCAGCTCCAGGGTAGGGTGTTGAAGGCGTTGGCGATGTCGAGAGACACCGCCACCACCACCCCACCCCGCGAGACTACTTCCTCCGCCAGGCGCCTAACGCGCATGATCGCTTCCACGGTGGAGCGCCCCCGGCGGAAACCGAACTGGTTGTCCGCCAGATCTGGCCCCACGTTCGTGAGATGCTCGACGAGGCGCTCTGCAATAATCCGCTCAAAGAGCTTGCACACCTCGTCGAGCAACACGATCGGCCGGTAACCGGATGGCTGGTCCGCCGGCCGCCCCGCCTTCCGGATAAGGACCAGTTTCCCCGTCTTCCAAGCCTTTGGAAACTGGCCCCTTTCGAGGCATGCGCTAAAGAGCGCCACCAGTCGAGGCCCTAGTTCCTCCAGGGCCAGGACCCATGCTCGGCCTGGAATGCCGTCGGGTCCGGGGGCAGTGCATTTCCGGGCTTTAAGCCGGAGCACTGCTACCCCCAGTTCACTCTCCCTGACTTCGGGCACATCGCTCTCGCTATTATGGGCGTCAGGTGCCTGAGGCGGAGCCATACGCGGAGGGACATGCTCCTCCGCTCTCGCTGGGAACAAGGAGCCCAGTATCCCCTCCAGCCGCTCCGGCTGGAGGCTCTGGGTCAGTAGGGGCGCCCTTGGGCGGATTTTGCCCCTGACCGCAAGGTAAGGACGCCCCCATGGGTTCTGCTCCAGAGACTCCAGCAGCTCTTCGCGGGCCCGCCGTTTGGCCTGCTTTATGGCTTCCTGGAGGGTCCTCTTGGCCCCCTTGTACGCCTCATACAGCTCCGCCTCTCGGGCTGCCGCATCATCTGGTCGGCGACGCCTCCGGCGAAACCTGGTGTACTGGCGGCGAGCGGTCACGCACGCTGCTCGCAGCTGTGCGATCTCCGCTGACCACCAGTACACCTGTTTCTTGGCCGGGCCGGGCTTAACCCTAGGCATCGCCGCATCGCAGATATGCGACATGGCTCTCCTGAACCATTCCGCCTCTGCGTCGACATCGGCAGGCCTGGCCGGTGACGGAATCCAGGCCTGCACTATGGATGCCTCCAGGAGAGCCTCCCGATCCAGGCGTCTGAGCGCCCAACGTGGATCCGGGGGATTCGCGATTGTCGGCGGCAGGTTAGTTGGAGGGGAGACGTTGAACCGAATGTACTTATGGTCGGAATCCGTCTCCTCCTCCTCCACCACGCGCCAACCCTGGACGCGGCGGGCGAGAGCAGGGGTCGCGAACGCGACATCCACGACCGAACTGAGCCCCCGCCGCTCCCAGGTGGCGACATTCCCCCGGTTGAGGACCTCTAGACCACGGGTGTTGGCCCAGTCCTCCAGTACTCGCCCCTTGTCATTGGTTTCCCGGGAGCCCCAGGCCTGAGACCAGGAGTTGAAGTCTCCCAGGACCAAGACAGGACGAGGACGGCACGCAGCGAGAACAATGTCCAGTTCAGCGAGCCTTAGCTCAAGCTCGTACTGGTCAAGGCTTGGCGAGAAGTAGACGGCCACGACAGCCAAGCCCTCATAGTCCGCCGCGACACAGCCTCTGCACCTTGCAATGAATGCAAGGCGCGAGGTGTCCGCGGCGGACCCCCCGAAGACGGTCGCTACGCCGTCCAGGTCCACCGGGCTTCCGGGGTGGACCCAGTACGGCTCAGCGACCACGACCACATTGATAGACCACTCCACGATGCTCTGGTACAGAAGATCCTGAGCACCGGTGCAGTGGTTTATGTTCGCCTGCAGGATGCGGATTGGTGTGTCCATTAATGGACGTCCATCTCCGCATCCCGCCGGGAATGTGGCCGCTCCTGAGCGGCACCCCCACTACCCGTTGCGGACGAACGGGGCTTTGGCCTCGAGGCGGCGCAGGATCGGCTGTCCGCCCGGTGCTCCGCCGCTTTGCCCTCCGCTACGCATTTGTAGCAGCGCGGCGGAGCATCGCATGTGCTGGCCTTGTGCCCGGGCTGACTACAGCGGAAGCACCGGTCCCCCACGGTGTCTCCCGCTGTGCACTGCACTCCCACGTGCCCCACGGCCAGGCACCTAAAGCACCTGGCCTCGCGGGGCTGCAGGAGTTGCACCCGCGCCTTAAGGAAGCCCCCAACGAAGAGGCTCCGTTCGTCCGCAATCTTCTGCGCCGCTGCGACGGGGCAGTTGACGACTGCCGTGCCGTGACCGGTGGAGCTGAAGCGGATTTCTCCAGCTCTCACCTGATCCCGGGGGCAGCCGCCTGCCTCCACGACGGCGGAGATAAGTTCCTCCGTCGTGGCCGCATCATCCAGACCCGAAATGCGCAACCCTGCGCATTTATTGGGTCTGGTGACGCGGACGGCTTCCGCGTCCAGCGACTCCCTCAGCTTGGCCGCTAGGGCATCTGCTTTGGGGCCGCTGGTGGCGCCGGAGACCTCGAGAAGGCGAGCTCCGGTGCGAGTCGTCTTGCACCGGAGCCCACCCTCAATCTCAAGGGCCTTGAGGTCCACAGAGGCCTTCGCCTGCCTCAGTACCTGGGCGTACCCCACGCCCTTCTCCACCCCCTCCGTCGTCACCGTCAGGACGACGGCAGTGGAGCGTGGGGCGCGGAGCCTCTTCGGCGCCTTCGCCGCAGCGGCTTTGGCCGCCTTCTTGGCCGCCTTTTTGGCGGCTTTTTTGGCCTTTTTCGCCTTTTTCGCGGCCCCCGCTACCTCCCATCCCTCCCCTCTGGAGGAATGCTCGGGTGTAGCGGGAGCAGCGGATACAGCGGGGGTGCCACGCTTCTTCCCCTTCCCTTTCCCCTTATCGGGCGTTGGGTTCGCCGGGACACCGGTCCCTGTCTTGGGACCGGGATTTCCGCTGGCGGCAGTCGCGTAGGAGCCGGGCCGCACCAGTGGAGGACGGTACGCCCGGTCTTCCAGTACGCCAATGCGCCTCTCGATTGCCGCCAGCAGCTGCGTTATGCTCGGCGCAGGCTCTGGTGCCGGCCTGGGTGCCAGATTGGGCGCCGGCGTAGGCACCGATCTAGGCGCCGACGTTGGCGTCGATTTTGCCGCCTTTGGCCCTGGCGCTGATTTTGGCACCACTATCTCCCCGGTACCAGAGGCCACCCTGGCCGGCGGTGCCTCCCGGGGACCTGGCGCAGTCCGGGCCCCCGCTGACCCCGTAACTAGCTGGGTCAGCTTTTCGACCTCCCCGCGGAGCACCCGTTGCTGCTCCAGCGAGTTAGCGAGCTCAGTTTCCAGGGTTGCGACCCGGTCCCTGAGCTTCGCTTCCTCCTCGGATACGCTCCGAGAGAGGAGCTCCTCAAGCGCTGTCTTGGCGACGGCAACATTCTCCGCCACTGTCTTCTTCTTGCCGGATACATTTTTTGCACCTTTTATGGTTTCTGTAATCCGAGCAAGCGCTGCAAGGAGCTCCCTAGCCGCGGGGACGCCTTGGTCCCTGCCACTGGGTAGTGGAGGGACGTGCACCGGCACCCTGCCCGCCGAAGTGGCCAGCACTTTTGCCGGCCGATCATCCTCACTCGAGGAGACCGCCCTCTGTCCGGAGGAGCTTCTGCTCCGGTCTAGAGCGGGTCCACGAGAGCGAGGCCTCTTACGTATTCGGCTGGGAGCTGACTCGCTGTCAGTCCCAGCCGTGGACGCAATCTCCGCGTCCGTTACCTCTCCCATAGGTAGTGGTGTAGCAGGTCTGGCGAAGACAGCCTTGGTCGCCCGAGTGCGAGACCGCAGGAATCTCACCTCTTCCTCCCTCACTACCTCCACTCCGTCATTATCATTGCCGTTATGCGTGCCTTGGTCGTCTGATTTATCCTCGGTATTAGTTTTGGTTTGATTTAAATTGCTCATATCATATCCCACGAGTATGGGGGAAGGACGGTCGATCCAGGCGGAGCCCCCTGCACCTGGACAAGCCTAAATACTATGGAGGTCGGCTGGTATCCATAGGTTTTTACGACTTCGCTGTCGGGTGTTATAGACTTTCCTTGTCGTGGGCCGACCAATAAAGGCAAGCCCTCCGGTCAGCAAGTTCACGGCGTACCCTTCTGGAGCCACCAGTCAGGTCGTTGCTGATCACCTACCGATTACGGAACGCGAGAGGATGGCTAGTCCTCTCTCACCGGCGGCGGCACAAGTGCCCGTCGGCCCCTGCGTTAGCAGTGGGCCAACCCGCCCCTGGGTCCCCCAGGACCCTATGGTGGCCTCCGCCACGAACACCATCCCTCATCCTGTCTCCTCTGAAAGCAGAGGAGTACGGAGAGCGATGTGTTCCCGCCACGTCGGGTATTGGCCGACGATCAATGCCAACCCCATAAAGGGGGAAACCATTGACCGCCGCCCAGGGTGTACCGGCCGCTCCGATTCCGTTCCCCCCGGACTGCAGTGGGATCGGAATCGGAATGACACGCGAGGAGGTTACCCAACATACACCCCACATCTTCGGTCTGAACAAAAGATAAAACATATAGAAAACAAGTTTAAGCAAAGTTGTGTATTAACAAGTATCATTCTACAAGTTTTACATAAAACTCGCATTATACCTAAGTACTTGTTTTTTTTTTGTGTAAGAGAGGGGTAAGTAGCGGCTCTGACTTGTAATCGAAAGTCGAGGGGTCGCAGTTTATAAAAACCGGCCATTAACTAGGTACCGACCTGGGGTCATTAACATTACGTTTTTAAAACGTGTGATTTTAAAACTTATGATAGCTTATAAAATTAAAATTCTAATTGAAAACAAATCTAACAATGAGTGATTCTGAAGGTATAATAACCTCATGAAACCGTAGGTGGGTTGTTTTGACAGATCATAGGAAATATCAAAGTTTTTTTAACGTTTTTCTTCCTAAAATCTTCATCTTAAAATCACGTGTTTTGAAAACGTGGCGTTATTAATTCGGGGCCCTGAACCCACTCCTAACACAAGTAACTTTACAACTGGAGGAGTTAGCAAGAATACTAGCTTAGACCAATAATGTATTAGGTCTATGATACTAGTGATAAAATTTTCTAGTATTCTTAAAAAAAAACCTCATTTTCTGATAGTTAATGAAATGAACTAAGAATGTGTTTGAAAATATTTTTTAATTTTTTGTAATCATGACAATTATAAGCTTATTCGTTTGTATTTCTTATATAATTTAATGGATTTTATATTTAGTTTTGTGTATTACACCGTAGATCAACATTAACCAGTGATGTGGTTACACTGCATACTGTCACAGCGTTCACTGCTTCATAATATTATGTGTGCATGCCTGCGGACGTCTGTCTTGTGCAAAAAATACATTCGATTTGCACGAAACACTACATAGTATGGGGGTCATATGCATAAGGTAGCGGACGGCCTTACAGCTGAGTCCGCGTACTTTTATTACACTTAATTCATTTTATGTTTTTTTTAAATGTTGATGGTGACTGTAGCAATAAAATAGTTTCTATTATTTTTGCAATTTTTATTTATTTTAATGCTGCACTTAAAGGTTTGTATTATGAACTAGTAACCTGGATTGTTTTATTTGGTGGTAGAGCTATGCTTTCAACTGGTCGTTTTCTTTCTACTTCCTTTTATTGCGCCATATTGAACGTGGAAGTACCACTCTCTCTTAGTATCTGAATTGAACGGTAGTAAGTACATAAGTACACATTTCGCATTTCGCCATAATGCGCTGACTGAATACGGATTAAAAATGTCCTTGAAATAAATCAGTTAGATATTACAGTGATTTAGTTAGATAATGGCCAAGAAGTAGAAAGCAGTGATGAGCTGCAAAAATATGTGAAAATTCCAACACAAGCGTAATGAAGATCTGCTTAGGCAATTTTGTTAGGGTTATCCGGTGCAACAGTAAGGTTATGAAAGTGCGGGAGGCGTTGGTTGCCTTTCTTTTCTCATAAAATATTAGTGTTACCGTACTCGTTACTCGTGTGCAATGAGTACTGGAGACCTTAGTCACCTGCAGAAACAAAGGCCAATACCCCTACAAGGCCCGTACCATTTTTTTTCCGTGTGTACGTCCTCGGATAATCCCCCCCCCCCTGGCCAGCGAGGGAGGTTATGTCGGACTTGAACCGACTAACTAAAACCGCATAACATCTCGGGTCTTCAGACGCCGGGGTCTAAGGCCCGTAAGGCATTTCCCTCGCAGCCCGACTGCTTCAGGCGTGTATCTCCTGTGTATAAGGTATCTTAAGTAAACGTGTCTTCTGTGTGCTTTGTGGGTGGGGTTCCCGAGGACGTTTACCACTCTCTAATGGAGTGTGTCTGTACTGAGTTTATAAGACAGCGTCTGGGTTTTGGTGCTCACTCAGACATTGGACAATGTAATGTTTTGTTGGCTTATCCCTTATCAGATCGATGCAGGAAGTTATACAGAATGCTAATCCGTCTATTGAAATGAATCATTGATTTACCTAAAAATATTACTGTACTGTATTAATTCATTTTTAGCATATATACATACTGTAATTTATTAAGGCGTCATAATCGCCTAGTGTGATTAAGCCTTTAATTAAAGATATACAAAAAAGAAAAATGTGTCTTCTAATCACAAGGTCTGATTTATATTTCAGAGTACAAGTTTATACGGTCTCAGAAAGGCAAACAGTTATTGCTGTGGAACAATCATACTTATTATCACAAACCTGGCCGTAGAATGTATTATTGCTCTAGAGGCTGTAAAGCGTCTGTCAAGTTGGATGTGCATGGCAATATTGAGAAGAATAAATTTGAACATGATCATGAGCCGTCTAATTATGTCCAGTTGGCGTCAGGAGAATACATCAGAGTATATTGAAAAATGATATCACTTGGATTAATATCACTCCAACAAAGGGAAAGGGCTCCTACAAAGTGAGATAAAAATGGAGGCTGCAAATGTTTAAATGCACTTTTTCAGCTGTAATTTCAATCAATATTATGCTATATACCTAAACCTTAAGCTACTAATTAAAGGAGTGGATGAGATCAAGCCATAGTCCTCTTCGCTAGCCTGTGGTGAATATAGAACCCTGGTAGGGTTCAGGCACCGCCCGAATAGCAGGCAATTTCACCGAAAAATACATGGATGGATCACAACATACCGCTGTCTTTGGATATAAGTTAACTTAAGACTAACTGTGCTCCCCGATTGCACTCACGCTATGCTCAATTTTTCAGAATTCAGATTTATTGTTTCTCAAAGGGGAAGGAAATTGCTGATGCGGAATCAATATACATATTACCAAAAACATAACGAGAAACGGTACTACTGTGTAAGGGGTAGAAGTGCAGGTTGCAAAGCGAGCATTAAACTGGATAGCATGGGAAATATAGAGAAGATTTTATGTGATCATAACCATGAACCACCTAAATATCTTCAGGTACCATCAGGAGAATATATAAGAATCACGCGTTAAATTGTTTTCTATTGTATCCAGTTCAAAATACCGTTTTTTAGTCATTATGGGAACAAATACAAAATAAATGTTTATTTTTAAGTTAATCGGTTTTATTTTAAAGTAACATATTATGCATGATGCAGATAATATACCTGCTCATCATCATCTTAGCGTGGCTCCCGGTTGCATCCGGTTGGATGCAGATAATGTAGGTACTAAAAGCTGTAAAATAAGTATGTAGCACTCATCAGTCATCACATTCTATTCTGGCTTGTGGTAAGGATATAAACAAATTTATTACTATCCTCATTAATATAGGCCATTGATCATTCTAAAATAAAATCGTGGGGCGTAGCGAGGTACGCTACGCCCCACGATTTTACGCCACCACGACAAAATATGTATTTGAAACAAAAAAAAAATATCGGGTAAAATAAAAAAAAAAATAAAAAAATAATAATGAAAAAACAAAAAAAACCACCAGCGACCAGCGTCACGTGACGCTGGTCGCGATTTAGGTATTTCGCACACATCCGCTTGGAGAATACTGCGAGGAGAAGGACTGCACGCCTACCACGTGCGTCACGGGCTCGTCGCGTCACGTGACGCTGGTCGCTGGTGGTGTTTTTATTTTCATTTTTATATTTTTTATTTTTATAATTTTTATACTTTTTTAATTATTTTACCCGATATGGTTTTTTGTTTCAAATACATATTTTGTCGATACCAAGTCATCTCACCAAATTCAGAGACCTAATTTTGTGACACCTTATATACCTGTGTATAGGATCGCTCTCTGATTTCGCACGATTAGTCTAGTTGACAATTGCAAAAGTTATAAACTATTAAAGATGAAAAAAGGCATTTTGTTTTTTCGCCAATATTTCATAGACTATTAATATTTAAGAAACTAAAAATAAAAGATTCTTAAAGAGGAGGATATTTCCATTAAAAAACTCCCGGCTCCCGGAACTCTATATTGTTTATAATTTTAATTTACCGCCGAAAATCGCTCACCGCTCGGTATTTGAAGGTCACGACGAAGGTCACGATGAAGGTCACGAAGCGAGTACTACACACTGATTAATTTCTTTAAGGCAATGAATTTCTTTTTAAATTTGAATAAAATATGGTGTATACTGATTACTTTAAAAAAATTATTGCTGTTGGTAATTTAACTGAAAGTTAATTTTTCTTTTACTTTAGTTTTATTTAGTATAGTTTAGTTACATATAAAATTAATAATCAAAGAAAATTTTTTAATCATTCAACAAGTTAAACGATTGTTAACTAACAAAATTTTCCCGAACTTCCGTCTTCATTGTAAATGAAAAAAAAAGTTTAATTAATTATCGTAAAAATTATTTGATGATATTAAATATCTTAAATATTAGTATTCTAGTCTTTAATATTAGCGAAAAGCGATTTTTTATTCATCTTTAATTAAAGTTTTGTATTTAATAAAACTTTTGTAATTGATAATGTGCTAATACAAGTTCTTGGCACATTTTTCTAGGTATCATTCATAATTTTAAGAGCTGTATCTCTATTTTAGACCATTTTCAACTTGCCGACTAGACTAGATGATACTGACAGGTTTGACAGGCAGAGTTGGGGAGTCGTCGTAAGAGTGTATATCCTTACAATATTATAGTCACGATTGGAATAATCAGCTGCCGCCATGTGTATCATGATGTAGCTACAGTGGAGACTTGATTATTCGGACTCATTGGCGATTATCTGGATTGTCAACCACAAGCAAATTTGGTTGGTATTAATGGTAATTGAGGTCATTAAGAGGCATGCAATACCTACAGACTGAGCACTAGCTAATCTCTTCATAAACATTTCTTTTGTGACATGTAAGTAAGAAACACAAAGTAGAGACTATCTCATGACGACCTACTTAAAAGATAATCTTATGCGGTCGACGAAAGTTTTCTTTCTTGAGTTAATAAAAATAAAAAAAAATCTCCATAATATTGAATTAACCGGATTTCGATTATCCGGATGCACCACGACAGCAATTAATCCGGTTGATCGAGTCTCCACTGTACTTTTATTAACTACTTGTTGTAACTTATTCTAACGCCGAATGTAAACAGTTAATCAGGAATTATTTTTTAGGTTACACTTTCATTACTTCTCGGAAAGGAAGACAATTACTACTTTGGAGAAACTATGCTTATTATGTAAAGAGTAAAAGTAGTAAGTTCCAATACTACTACTGTTCAATGAACAGAAACTTAGGGTGCAAAGCATCTGTCAAAATGAATGGAAACGGGGAAATCATATTCGCCAAAATTATACATAACCATGAAGCACCCAAGTACGCGAGAAGCGCGTCTGGAGATTATATTAGATTCTAGTCAACTTTTGAAATAAATAGCTTACTCCCAAACAAAGTCTTGTCTCGTGTTATTAAAGGAGAAACCCAGTTTCGGGCCTGAAAAATCTGACAATTCAGACTTAATCCACCAACTAGGTATATATTAAACACAGTATTGTTTTACCCGATACCCCATTTTTTTTTATACCACTAAGGTGGCAGACAAACACACGGACCACCTGATGGGAAGCGGTTACCGCGGCCTATGGACGTGTGCAACACCAGTGGCGTCACACTCGCGCTGCCGACCCTGTAAAAGAAAGGGGATGGGAAAGGAGTTTGGGAGGGGATGGGAAAGGAGTTTGGGCTCCGGCACTCTCACTCACCAAACGGAACGCAACAGTTCAAATACCGTTACTTGGCGTCGATATTCTGTGAGAGGGTGGTGCTTCCCCGGTCGAGTCGGCCCATTCATGCAGAGGCCAAAATGACTGTTGCTTGACTCTACCACTCACAAAAATCCATCTCGGGTCCATCTCATAGTTGCGACAGTTGCGTCAGTGTTCACTTTTTAGTTTGTCGAGCCAAAGTTGTGTCGGGCTACCATTCGTCGATCGAAAGTTCCGTCGCCCTATCGTTTGTTGAAAAAACAACTTTCGCTCTTGCGTTCGTCGAGCTGATGTGCGGTCGGACCGCTGATTGTTGACATAATTGTACTGTTTTCGCCCTAACAATTGTCGCGTATTTGTTTGTTATAACTATGTGATAGACGAAAAAAGCCGCGTATAAATACACCCCTGCCCCATGTAGGCAACCTTACACCCCGGCGTATTAAGTCCCGAGACGGCGTGCGGTTTTAGTCGGTTCAAGCCCGACATAACCGCCCCCGCTGGCCGGCGGGGGGGTATCCGAAGGGATTTCCGCACGATAAAAAAAAAAGGTACGAAACTGTACGTGAGTACGCGTTGACAACACTCAACGTAAATTTTTCAATTCAGAAATGCTTTTAGCGTGCTTCAAGAAATGTTTCTAGTATGCTTTAATGATTACCTGATTCTCAGTTCTATCTGTGTGATTTTGCCTGGGAATTGGGTTTCTCCTATTATTTATCGTTACAATAACACCAATATGTAGATAACAAATGTTTGGCAGTTGGCGCCCAATACTCGTAGTACAATTTGTAATGTTGTAATATTAGCTGGCTGTGTAGTAAACTCAACTGTGTAATTTAGACAAACATTAAACCGATCTTCACTGATTGGATTGTCGTTTTTGTTCCGTAATTGAAATTATTAATTATTATCTTCTTCTTTCATAATGGGATACCTACTTGAGTGCGAAAGTTTTGTTCCTTCGAACAATTAAAACAAATAAAAATTGTAGATTATTACAAACTTGTCGATGAAAAAAAAAGTTCGAAGCAACAAAATTCTGGTGGGATTTCGGCACGACAAACAAAGTTTTGGTACCTTCATAATTTGGACGTATTACCGTTGATACCATTTTTAAAGAGTCATAAGGGAAGGTGTTAACTGTTTTACGTTATTATTTATTCAGGGTAAACAAAATAAATAGTTATTATTTTAAAATTAATACAGTTAGTACCTATTTATGTAACTTTTACAACGTTTTCAGAATACATGTTTGTACAATCTCGAATGGGCAAACCGCTGTTGCTTTGGAAAAATCATACTTATTATCAAAAACCTGGCCGTAGAATGTATTATTGCTCTAGAGGCTGTAAAGCGTCTGTCAAGTTGGATGTGCATGGAAATATAGAGCGGGCTAAATTTGAACATGATCATGAGCCGTGTAAATATGTCCAGTTGGCATCAGGAGAATACACGAGAGTATATTAAAATATGATATCACTTGGATGAATATCACCCTAACATTGGAAAAAGGCTCTCCACTCAGTGAGAGGCAATGGTTAAGGTTTCATATTTAAAATAGTGTGACTGTAAATGTCTAGATTAAGTTTATCAACTGTAATTTTTTTAGTCTTCACTGGTGGTAGAAATTTGATGACACAAATTTGTCACAAAATTCGGCCGGGTAGGTACTACCGTGCACGATTGCGAAAAACCCTCCATAGTAATCCAATTTCGGTTTGATTGCGTTCAGGGGTGAGCAAGTGCATAGCCGGGCAGGGGGATTGTGGTCGCAGCACTAGTGGGACCGGTGGGTGTCACGCGGTGCTGCGACGACAATCCTCTTCTGATGAGGCCGTCAAGCTGAGTGCCACC
Source organism: Cybosia mesomella (assembly GCA_946251805.1). NCBI lineage: Eukaryota > Metazoa > Arthropoda > Insecta > Lepidoptera > Erebidae > Cybosia > Cybosia mesomella. The sequence goes on from OX276400.1 coordinate 6,879,785, forward strand.
ATTGTTAACATGGTACGTGAATGTAATGGTGACCCTGTTTCCTGAGACTTTACCTTCAGCTTACCATCAGGCGAGGTGAAGTCAAATTGACGTGTCCTAAATATTAAAAAAAAAACGCATATTCATCAGCTTGAATATACATTGTGTCAAGGATCGAAGGGGCACACCAATGATATTATTGTTATATGAATTTACCTTTCACTACTGATTAGATTAAGCCATAGTCCATTTCGCTAGCCTGTGGTGACTAGACTCATAGAAGAATATATGGATGGGATGGATCACATCATACCGCTTTCTTTTCGTATAAGTTAACTTAAGACTAACTGTGCTCCCCGGTTGCACTCACGCTATACTCAATTTCTCAGAATACAAATTCATTGTTTGTCAAAGGAGAAGGAACTTGCTGATGCGGAATCAATATACATATTTTTCCAATAGATTTAGTTCGGAAAAAGTGAACATTCAGGACGGGACTTGAACCTGCAACCAGTCTCTTACAGGGGCAATACTTTGACCAAATGAGCTACCTTGACACGTCTTAGATATACGAATTTCTCCTATATATTATACGTCTCGAGGCATCGCTGGAGCCATTTACCGTAATTCTTGCAGCCTTACGGTAACAATGAATGATGTCACAATAATTTTTAGTGTTCGTTTTCAGCACTGTTTATTTAGAGATTAGGTTAGAGCCTCCCCCCCCCTAAAAGGGACTGGTCGCGGGTTCAAGACCCGTCCTGGATGTTCACTTCGAAAATTTAGCATACCGATGGCTTCAAAATTTCATTGAATTTTTATTGCGGCGTAATCGTGGGGCGTAACGTGAGCTGAATGAATATAATATGACAGTATCTGGAATGGCGACCCGTTTCTTCCGGACAAGCTTCTCACCATCCAGCGGGGAGCAATCACTTAACGGACTGTACCTATATAAAATAAATGTGTGAAGAATCGTTCTCTGATGTAGCACAAGGATGTGGTAGATTTAGGGCTGTAGCCTTGCCACGATGTACCCAGCTTCGGGTCTGACAAATCTGTCAATCCGACTTAATTCACAAATTAGGTACATGTAGGGACGTTGACGAAACTCAACTTTAATTTTTCAATTCAGAAACCGACCAATTGCTTTAATTATTCCCTAATTTTAAGCGGCGATAGCCTAGTGGTGTTCGTAACGGACTGCCGTTACGAGGTCTCGAGTTCGATCCCCAGTCGCCCCGGGCACACACCTCTGACTTTTCGTAGTTATGTGTGTATTAAAAATGTTGATTATCGCTCGCTTAGTAATGTGCCCGGTAGATGGCAATAGGCTCGCCCCCTAGTACATTGGGACCTAAACATAACTGGCGAATCGTGGGTGTATAATACACCTCTGCCTACCCCTTCGGGGATACAGGCGTGAAGTTATGTTATGTTATGTTTATCATAATTTTCAGTTCTGTCTGATTTTCCATGGGAATCGGGTTTCTCCTTTTATTTATCGTTACACTAACACCAATATGTAAATGACAAATGTTTGACAGTTGGCGCCAATATATTAGTTCAATTTGAAATGTAATATTACCTTAATATTACTTATAGTAGCTGGATGTTTAGTAAATTCAATTGTGCAATTTAGACACAAATATTAAACCGATCTTCACCTAATTGTATTGTCGTTTTTGTTACTTAATTCAAATTAAAGACATTGAATTAATTATTACCGGATACCTACTTAAGCGCGATAGTTGTTTCTTCGAATACCTTTCATCGAGAAGTTTGTAATAATCTACAATATTTACTTAAACACTGACAGATGGGCGCTCTCTGCTTTTATATAAATATTAAAAATTGTAAAAAATAACGTTAGTTGTTGAAAATCGTAAAATAATAAAAATAACATTGATATACTTCGTTTTTGCCATAAGATCGTTCGTTACTTGAAATAACATCGCAGTAACAAGATGTCGATGTAACAATGCGTCGCAGTATTATTTATATATGTAGAGATGTCGATGAAAGGTGCTTGAAGAAACAATTCGAAGATACAGCTTTCACACCTAAGGTCAGTCCGACATAACCACCCCGCTGGCCGGCTTATCGGTGGGGATTTCGGCACAAGAAAAAACGGTATCCCTTCATAAATATTTTTTGAAGATACCATTTTTAAAGACTCATAGGGGAAGGTGGGCTCTCCTTTAACTATTTTACTATATAATTTATTCAGGGTGAATAAAATAAATACTTAGTTATTATTTTAACATTAATACTGTTATTATTTAAGTAACCTTTACAAACTTTTCAGAATACACGTTTGTACGATCTAAAATGGGCAAACCGCTGTTGCTGTGGAACAAGTACACGTATTCCAAAAAACCTAATGGAAAAATATATTACTGTTCTAAGGGTAGAAAGGCAGGATGTAAAGCATCTCTCAGGTTGGATGACCAAGGGCATTTTACAGTGATTCAATTGGAACATAACCATGTACCACCCAATTATGTTCAGATAGCATCGGGAGAATATATTATTGTTTCGCACAAATAATAACTCTTAAAATTGCTTAACTTCATATATTTCTAAGTTTTTTTATAGTAATAACAAATAAATTTGTAATCTGTGTGTCTTTTATTTTAATATCATTTTTTTTATATTGTCCTAGCTGTGACCCGTTGCTTCGTCTGTGACATACTTCAATCCCCGTGTCACCTAGTTAACCCATATCTGCCCATAATTTATTGGTTTTACAATAATGTATTTAAATTTGCTCGATTTGTTAACATTTATGATTACTGCTTCGCTCTCCTGGATACCAACGTGATGATATATAGCCTAGCCTCCTCCTACCTTCCTCGATAAATGAGCTATCCAAAACAAAGATTTTTTGAATTCCAACCAATAGTTCCTGAGAACTGCGAAACCAAACAAACAAACTCTTTAGTCTTGTATTATTCAATATGAAGTTATATTATATACAAAGTATACATGATATTAACACTAATACTGTTAGCCATAACAGTATTAGTATTAATATGTATAAGCCAAGGTACTATGTCAGACCATAACCTATCTCTTTGCTAAATTTCAACCAGAACCGTTCAGTCGTTCTGGCGTGATTGAGTAACAAACATCCAAACATCTTCATAAACTTTCACATTATAATATTGGCAGAATAAACTGAAGTGCTATCATATTTTCCAGGATACAAATTCATTCGTTCACGTCAGGGCAAACAATTGTTGGTATGGAACGAATATACCTACTACCAAAAAAGTCCCATCAGCAAGGTGTTTTACTGTTCGCAGAACACCAGCGCAGGTTGTAAAGCGTCTGTCAAGTTGGATCATATGGGGTATATAGAGAAATATCGATTGGATCATAGTTATACGCCACCACGGTTTATGATTTCTCCTTCGGGGGATTATGTTAGGCTTACTAAATAAGCGTTGGAAGTTTAGTGCTTAAGTTGTCGGCCTCACGATCGAGAGGTCCCGGAATCGGCTATACCTACTACCAAAAAGTCCCATCAGCAAGGTGTTCTACTGGTCGCAGAAAGCAAAGCGTCTGTCAAGTTGGATCACATGGGGTATATAGAGAAATATCGATTGGATCATAGTCATACGCCACCACGGTTTATGATTTCTCCTTCGGGGGATTATGTTAGGCTTACTAAATAAGCGTTGGAAGTTTAGTGCTTAAGGTGTCGGCCTCACGATCGAGAGGTCCCGGAATCGACTATACCTACTACCAAAAAGTACCATCAGGAAGGTGTTCTACTGGTCGCAGAACACCAGCGCAGGAAGCAAAGCGTCTGTTAAGTTGGATCACATGGGGTATAAAGAGAAATATCGATTGGACCATAGTCATGCGCCACCACGGTTTATGATTTCTCCTTTGGGAGATTATGTTAGGGTTACAAAATAATCTTAATTCTAATATTTATAGTTGCGAGCATAAGAACGTTCTAAGTAGCATTTTATCAAAAAACTGTTAGATGGCCCTAACCTAAAAGATAGAAATTATGATATTTTTCCAATGACCGAAAACTAGCCAAAAACAAACTCACAAAATTCATCCTCTCTCTTTATAATGTTGGTATAGATCATGAGATGGCATTTTAAAAATCCATGTTAGACCATTTCCGGATGGCTATAGGCCACTTAACTAATTTCTGACGGTTTTGTACAGGCCGTTGTTACGCTCGCGGCTTCAATTAAAAACTAGTAGTAATAACTAGTACTTTTATGAAGTGAAGCTTTGGTAGTATCGCTGTGCGCTTGGCTACTGTGGAATTTCAGCTCCATCCAGCGAAGATTTCTCGAACTACTTTGCAACAGCTAATTCTGCATCGCGGTTATAAAATTGTTATGCTGACTACGATTTATATGACTCACCATACGAATTCTTTTCTTGTGTTGAAGGAATATCACATCCACTCTTCCGTAGATCACACAAATCACTATTATTAAGACGCAGCTATACTACTGTCTTTCTCTCTCACACAGACACGCACACACGCACACACACACACACACACACACACACACACATACTTATAGCTCTGCTTGTGTATATACTTTTTTAGATGTGTTACCGTGGTATGTACTCGATAATTAATTATGCACAAAAGTTTCGCTTCTATCGGGTGTCGCTCGACATCGCACTTTTTGTTATTGTATTTTTGGTATCTTTAGGTTGTATACATGTGTAGCAATTAATAGTATAAAATAAATTGGATTGTGTTCGTAAAAAACTGATATTTTTATTTAAACAACTGATAATAACTGTGTTTACGTGCAACGAAACTCCTTATTAAAGGTCCTTACGTATACTCGACAATCTAGGTCTGCCACAAAGAAATGGGTAAGGACCCGTGATACCTACCACCCAATGACACCATCGGTAGTGTCAAAGGTAATTTTGAATCCCCTTGAGACCACCGGTAGTGGCCCTAAAAAGTGCAGCGGGGATTCTCCGCTAGCGGGTGAGCAGACGCACTCCGTAGCGGATGAATTGCTTTTAGTGGTGCGTAGCGGACTGGTACAGTCATGGATTTTTGTCCGCGTCGCCGTCGCAGTAAACGCACTATTTATGTTTAGTATATTCGACCGTCTGCCACGGACGTCCACTTCGCTGTTTAGGCCCATAAATTTATAGTTACGTGGAGGAGTAGTTACAATCAATATTTTTTCACTATGACCAGGTAATGTTTCAGAATACACGTTTGTCCGTTCTCAAAAAGGCAAATTCCTGTTGATGTATAACAACTACACATACTATCAAAAGCTTAACAGTAGACGGTACTACTGTTCGAGGCACAGAAGTGCCGGGTGTAAAGCTACGGTTAAGATAGACAAGGATGAGAATATAGAGGATATACAATCTGAACATAATCACCCACCTCCGCAGTATCATAAGTCAACTTCGGGAGAATATTTTAAGATCTGATTTTATAAAACCTAAAGGAAGCTCATGAAGCGTGTAAGGATAGAAGCCGATGACGGGCTGTTGTCTCTGCCTACTCCAGAGGGAAAAGCGTTAGTATATGTATGTATGTATACATAAGGAGAAAGCATTATGCATAAATCACCTGTGACTTTTCATCATTTTATATTTTTCAGGCTTTTCTTTCCTTTATCAAACCGTGTGTTAGATATTATTTTAGGTTATGGTCAAAATCTGTTTAGTTATTAGTTAGTTCAACAGATGGCATTGGTAAAAAAAAACTCAATAATAACTCCCGCCTGGTCCACTTCGATGATATAATAACTACAATAATACAAAAATATAAACACACATCTGCCTTTTTCTTGACATAATGGCAATTCCCCCAGGCACTACCTCATCGATACCTTCACGTATCGAAAACTAACCGACTAAACCACACATTGTGTCAAGATATTATGAAGAAAACTGCTATTCGAGCGAAGTGTGATTTAAGGACGATCACTTACTGATAAAACTAAAGAGTTTAGTAGTATCACAATATATTGAACCAATTTATGTTGTTACACATAAATTGGTTCAATATACGCCAAAATTGACCAAAGAATGTCTATATTAAAACGATAAGTTTACGCAAATGATGGTATGGTGCACATTGGTGTATGTTGGCCCAAGTTTACAACCAGCATAACTAATATCCAATTGCACATTAGCACTAAATCTGATACCATTTGTTTTTAAAATTCTACCTTTTCAGATCTCGAATTTGAGTTTATTCCAACTCGCAAAGGAAAAAGCTTGTTAATGGTACAAGGCTATACTTTCTCACAGGATCACTATAGTAGGTCCTTCTACTGTTCAAAAAGAAGTATTGGATGCAAAGCTACAGTTAAGTTCGATAAGGATGGTCTAATAAGGGAAGCCAACTGTCGGCATATACATGATCCACCACACTACGTTCAGCTGACTTCAGGGCGTTTTGTTAAAGTCAGGTGACTTGAATATGTACAATTTATTGGATAATAAACTTTTCTTTATCAATAACTTTTTATTTTCCACTTCTATAAACGTAAACACGTATGTTTTTTCCGTACAATTGCAGTTTTGTAATTACTCAGTGCTCAATGCAGTATAACATTTGAGCATTTGTCTATTACAACTATTTTCTTGATGATTGCAACCTGTCTGTGATTATGGACGTATGAATATATAAATTGTATTTAACCAAAAGAATTTCGACATAAATTTATCGTTGACAATGTTAGACTTAAGTTTTACAGTTTGTGTCTGATATTAGCATCTGCTGATGAACTAGGCTTTTACCTGTATTCCAGCTAACAGCGGAATGCTGACAGAAATTATGTTGACAGAAAATAAGTACGAATTCAATAAAAATAAAACCTGTGTTGATAAAAATTACACAACACGTGTATCCTCAGGTCATCAATGTAGTCACAATAATGGAGTAAATAACTTTATCATCGAAGAAAGATATTAAGTATAGTATTACCTCACTGGGGGTTCATGTGAATAATAAACGTCTAAATTGGTAATCTTGGGATATTCCACCAGGCTATGACATTGGCGGGGTCCATTTTTACTGTCTCAGTTTTAATTTAGCGACGAATTATTTCAGCAAGATTACTGTTCGGAACATCAAAGAAATCCTTTATAGAACTTGAGATATTGCACCAACTATAAGTTGTCGAAGTTACACAATTACTTATATAGCCTGGAAAGAGACTATAGAAACCAAGAATCCAAGAACAACAATTGACATGGAATATATTTTTGTAGGTCTTAAATATACATTTATTCCATCACAAAGCGGGAGGAAAAACTTATTGATGGTGAACAGATACACATACTCACAAGATCACTACAGTACCTCCTACTATTGTTCAAAGAAGCTGTGCGGTTGCAAGGCGTACGTCAAATTTGATAAACAGGGACGGATTCGAGCTGCTAACGTCGTGCATTACCACAAACCGCCGGAGTACGCCGTTATGCCCAGTGGGCAACTTATTAAGCTAAATAGCAATTAATACTCATTTTGGTACCTCGCTTTAACACATTTTATATTTAACATTAGTTCTGCATAATTAAGGTTTTGTAATTAAAATTTGTATGAAAGTTAGTCTTCCACACCCAATTTTTTTATAAATACAGAACATAGATGGAAGTCACAAGTATAGTTATAATCAACTACAGGAAAGGAAGGTCGCAATTAATGATGTACAAGTGTTTACAATCTGAGATTGTGGGGGACTAAGTTTGATACAATTGAGGTAAATTATAGACATAATCTACATACTTTTTGAGTGATATAGCGTAAGTGCTTCCTAAAGTCAAATGTTGATATTTGATTTGGCTTTTTAACTTAGAACCTATATACTGCCATATATTATGACTAGAAAGTAATTCGATAATAGATCATTCTCATAGACTGCTACCATCTTACTGTTGCCAGTGTGGTCAAAGAATAAAGCCTTTGGTTTCAATTTGGATTTCACTGTAAATACCTCTAAAGAAATACAAGTACTTATATGTATGTATTATTAGTTCTATTCGAATTATATATAAGTTTACTGTCAGTTAAGGTCAGAGAAGATCAGTCGCACAGTTTTACGCTAACGCGGTACGGTAAGTATTTCATCTTTATACAATAGGCTCAGAACTCCGACTGGCAACAGTCTGTTACTAAATATCAATAATTTATTTTGTTACTCTGTTTCGATTTCGTCACTGTCTCGTAGTAATATTAGGTAATAATCCGAAGAAACTTTTAAATATCGCTAGTATTGATTGATTTTCTATACTAAATTTAAATAAATTATGCAAGTAGACTTCTTGTTGCCAAACGTATTTATACCTAGTGTTATGTAAACAATACAAGAAATAGCCTCGCAATATGAAGTAGTTTCATTTCCGTCTAACGCTTCATTAATTATGTAAAATTCATAAAAAGACCACAGATACGCACAATTGTACTCAGGTTTATGAATTTCACAGTGGTAACAATAGTAAATTGTTCATCGAAGGGAGAAAGAAACCGATTACTAACGAGGGTGTAGTTTGACGCTCGACGCGCATCAGATGGTGTCAATACCAACTTGTGTTTGGGAGCGCACTTTCTTTCAAGTGATTAATAGTGCTTTATCCACACCTACAAAAACAAAATTTTTAAAATTAAACACCTTGAACTTTTGTCTCCCCCTAAGCACGTAGATTGTGGATTTTCACCCATGGATTTTCAGACACTTTTCTCTCCCGCATATTTCTACGGAAATTTTGTCTCCCGCTTAGCAAGTTAACAATAAATTTTCATATATTTTTGTACTCCGCATATTTCTACGGAAGTAATAACAGACATTCTGCCTTATTTTTGAAAAAATACTAGGGCACTTTTTGGGTAAATGTGTAACAATCAATCAAATTCTATCCTATCGCAGTCCACTGCTGGACATAGCCCTCTTCCAATGAGCACCATAGCTCTACATCCTCCTCCTTCCCCATCCAACTTATCCCAGCTACATTTTTCAGGTCGTCTGTCCATCGGTCCTTCAACTATCATTATTCTGAAAATTTCAAGAGTATACGTACTAATACAGCTCTCCTATTTGAATATCATCAACAGTATCATCAACAATATCATAAAAAAGACAATACATTTTACCTTTTTGTGTTGTTCTGTTCGTTCTTGTGAGGTTTTGCAAGTAGTGTTGAATTTAAGTGAACAGTGAACAGTGAGCTAGTTATGATCTACGCATTTTTTTATGTAACGTGCTTGGCATACGTCGCCACAGGTATAAGTTATAATCAGAAAAAAATCCTGAATGATATCATCAGGGATGTACAGGTGTGAGATATACAAAAAAATGCACTCCAGGAGTACCAACAGAAGTGAAAACTTGAACAATTACGTGTGTATTTTTTATCGTCATCATTCATACCTCCCTAGCTCTCTCCTTCACCCTCCCTCCATCCATCTCTCCCTCCCTTTTTCTCATCCTCTCCCGCTCCCTTGCTCCCTACCCTCCCTCCCTGTCTCCCTCCCTTCTTCTCACCATCTCCCGCTCCCTTCCTCCCGACCCTCCCTCTCTCCCTCCCAATCTTCGCCTTCTCTTCATCAACTATAGCACAGATAGCGTTATAAAACATTCATCTATCTATACATCCATCCATTCATCTGTATATCTATGTACACCTAAAAAAGTTATCACTTGATATGGAATATGGAAAAGCGTGACAGTGACGATGATGACGAGATTCATGTTTATTGTTTACCTTAAAAGTGCTCAACGCGCCTAAAGAAGTTTTCACTTCAAAAGAAAGCCTATCGTAAAGGGCAGTGTAAGTAAAAAAGTACATTTGCATATACGAAATATGTATGACAATACTTCTCTGCCTACCTAAGCAGTGAATTATTATCTATTTAACGACGTTATTAGGCTGTTTTCGATCTTATGTAATAGGGGGTAAAAATACTGATTTGACAGCAATAGGCCCACAATTGCCCTCAAATCGGTACTTTAACCAGATAACATCTGTTACTGAGACTTTTCTAACAGATAAAGCTTCCCCAGACCTTGAAATTGAACCCGGACCTCAGCACACATACACACAACCATAAAGACACTAGCTACAGTTGCGACATAAATGTAATATTAAATACATCTTAATTTCAGATACTATTAAGGGTCACTTTATAGAGAAAGTAAATGGAACTAAGCTCTTAATGATAAACGGTTCCACATTTGCGAAACACTGTAAGAATTTGTACTACGGCTCAAAGAGGCTGCACTTACCACTGCAGGAGTATCGGAGACTTGCTGCTGACGGATATTCCATTACACGTTTTGTTGGGGAACACAATTATCCACCATATATAAGACTTTATAAGAAAAAAAAAAGAATAACCGTATATAAGAAAACCAGTGGTGGATATCTGAGAATAAACTAGTCATCACCATCCGCATAGCAATTTCCCAGTAGTATCCAAAGTTTGCACTTGGGCAGTTGCTCTGGGGGCAGGGTTCTCTCTCGCTCCCTCTCCGCCGCCTCTTTCGCGCGCATTACCTGCTCGCAGAAAGAGGCGGCGGCGTGCCACTTACTCCCGCCGGAGACTCTCTCATGGCTCTCACCATGGTCTCCAGCGAGAGAACGTCCACGCCCAGGACCGCAACGAGATCCGGCGTTGACTCGCCCACGCTGGGCACTCCAAACTGAACTAATGTCGCCACTGACAGTATCTGACGTTTGAGACATTTCAATAATTTTTAGCTTGTACTTGGCTTATAAATGCTTAATATAACACTAGCAGTATTACCTTAACAATAGTAGTTACAATACTATAGTTAATGTTTTTAAATATTGGTACAAGTTATTAAAAAAAAAAACTAAATCTGACCCGCCAGTACACCTGCTGATTGACGGACGAAGCTCTGGCACACGCTTTAGTCTTGAGGTTAGGAGGTCAAACGGCAGTTGCTCCCATAAAAGCAGTATTAGTTAAATCAAATGGAGGAGAAAGAGTGAGTGACCCTGGGCCTCCTCGGGTGTAACCGAGGACGATGCTTAGATAATGATGAAACTAGTATTGTAAGTTTTATGTAAACCTCTTCATTCGTGAACGTAAATCATACCAAGAAGAAATTTAAGTGGGATATCTAGGGTAAGTTTATAAACCAGTAGGTAACACACGCAAGGCGGGATCCGACCAACGAACGTCCGTACTACTTACTGCCTGCTTAATCGCCGTGTCGGTCGCACGCTATTGGTCAAAATGTTTATAGGCTCTTCGGATTGGTTGGTATTCGACGTAGCTAGTTGGTTGGATCCTGCTATATCGATGCATGTCTTTATAGTAATAGATGTGTTTTTCTTCCCAAGTGTTGTAATATTTTAGCATTAAAAAGCAGAAATTATTACAAAAAAATATATAAATTACTTTTTATATACCTACTGTTTGTATTTTCTCGAAGTGATAAGCAGAAGTGAAATAAAACTACTTTTATTTTCGATCCCTCTTTAAACCATCACAGTGTTTGAATTGAGATCGAAGTATGAATTCACTGAAGATAGTTATTCTGCTATGCGTCTATTACTCACTGACCAACCACTCTCTCCACCTGGTTGGTCGGTTAGTATTTTTTTTTCTTAACTGACAACCTGGTTAGTCTGTAGTCTGTCTGTAAAAAATACTAACCAACACCAGGTGGTCAGTTAAGAAAAAAAATACTAATAGACTAACCAGGTTGTCAGTTAAGAAAAAAAAATACTAACCGACCAACCAGGTGGAGAGAGTGGTTGGTCAGTTAGTAATAGACGCTGCTATGTGATGTTGGTATGGTTTTAGTCTAATCACAATATAATCTTAGGTAATTCACATGACGATCGCATGAAAATGTTCTACATTCGGTCACAAGACAACACACACACGACACACAACTATGTTGGATGTAAACTTTGTGATGAGAATACCATTTATGACATTTGTGAGATCGAGATGAGATCGGAATTGAAATTTGACCATATTTTTATTACGAGAATTGACCGTGGATAGAAGTGTATTTATTATACATATACACACATTCAACTCCTTCAATTCCAACTACTCTTAATTAATTTCGTAGCGAGTTCCAAGACCGTTTTACTTTTTCTGGGACTTCCTGAGTATCATTATAATACCTGGAAAATCGGACACGGAATGCGGACACGGAAAAACTGCTAGAAATACTAAAGTAGGTAGCGATAAGCTGTAAACACTAACTCTTAATTAGGTAGATTTCGATGAAATCGATCTACCTATTGGTTTCTTGACTACTGTCGAATTTTAAAATAATTTCTTCACAGGAGGTCTAGTTATGACCCCCTGAGTCCGAAATGACCACTGGTCAAAAAGTTTATATATATATATATATGTATGTATGGTTCCACTTCCCAAAATTTGCGGCACTCTCACGGTCGCATTTTTGCCCCGATCGCTTTCAAACTGCGGTCAAAAATTGCTTGGGTGTAAACTTAGTTTAAGTTCGTGAACGGGTGGAATCCGGCCTAAGGGGACGGCAGGGCCTCACTTTTTGTAAAATCAGTTTTTCCTCAAAATTTCACGTTCCATGAAAGATATTCGAACCGTTCTAATTTTATCCCATAGTATACATGAATACCAACAACTTTAATTTATAAACCAATAAGATTAAAACTTTAACTAAAAGTGGAGGGGGAAAAACCAAAATTTTTCGGGAAAAAAATCATAACTTCTAACCGGTGAACATTCTTGTTGTCGGAAACATTTTTAATCGATAGGCCATTTTTAAGTCTAAAATAAATGTCTGAAAAGTTTTTCGCTAAAGTTACCGTTTTCATAAATAATTTAGTTTAATAAAATAATATTAATTGCTTCACGAAATCTACCTGTGCGTTCCCCCTGCGGGAACGGTTTTTTTAGATCTTATTATACTTAAATTAGTTATATTTGACCTTATTTGTTAAACTAGTAATAACACAATGTACAGCCCTTTTTAATAAATAAATACATTATTATTATTATTTCCTTTATTAAATTTTAAATACATATAAATTATATTTTAAATACATTCTATATAAAAAAAAACAAATATATTTAAAAATATAAAAAATAGTGGCCCACCAGCATCGAGTACAGGGACCAAGCTACCGGCGGTTAGGGCTCCAGAGAGAGGAATCTCCTCACAATACGTGCCGTGTCGAGGAGCACTGCTTTCTGCATCAAGCCCTTGACCCAACTGCCTAACGCGAGCTTCTGGAGATGTTGTTCGAGGCTCTTGGCAATCAGTCCGTGAACTATTATTATTATTACTCGGTGCGTTCGTGATTCACCGCTGTTGATCCGGATGTGTAGGAGTTACGGTAGCTGGTGTATGGAAGGAAATAAAAAAAAAAACTTTATATAATTTGGTTTTTGTTTTCAGATACAGTGCAGTGCTTATTCATAGAAACGGTGCATGGAAAGAAATTACTTATGGTTAATAATTACACGTACTCACAATGCGGCACCAGATGGTACTACTGTTCTAGGAGGAGCTTCAATTGCAAAAGCAGTGTTAAGCTTGATGCAAACGGGGCAATAGTTTCTGTGAAGGAAGAGCATAATCATCCGCCCCCTTCGTATAAGAAGATGAGCAATGGATTCTGGGTCCGTTTAGACGTGCCAAGAGCTAAGACTCAAAATATCTGTGAATATTCCTGTAACAAAAATGTTTAATATTAATTGGAGCAATTTTAATCTTCTTTTCTTCTGACGCCCCGAGAGTTTGATCACGAGAGCTTGTACTATTATTTATTCTGTGACGAGAGGAAAGCCTGTCCCGTCCCACCGCGGAAGTCCCGTCCATCAATAAGTAGGTAAATCGTACCGACATACAGATGTGGATGGTTTGGGACCAGAAAATTCAATAAGGTATTTTTTAAGTGTACCATGTCCAATGCGTACGATGTTGAACTTCTCTTTCTATTGTAGCTATTCATTTTAAAGATTTGTAGCCGTGCTCTAAGGGCACGGCAATTGATATTTAGCTAAGTGCTTAAAATGTAATCTAGATTAATCGGATTTCGCGTAGACTTATATAGTTTAATAAATCTACATATTAAGAACAATTTCTTTCATTAGATCTACCTACCCTATCTAACCATTCGTTCTGGGAGAATAACTGAAGAAAACATGAGCCTGAAATAGACAAAAATCAGGAGAACTGTGCCGTTAATGAGAAATGTTGTTTAAACTTATTTATCACGACCGTGAAAGTTAGCAAAAGACTTATTCGTGTGCCGTGTCGTGGCTTGCGTGTCCGTGGCGCGCACTTGAAATTACAGTCATATAAAAATGTATTGAAATCCAAATTTTTTCCCCATTGCCTGATTCGGTTAAGTACCGACTATTTGCTTATAATTTCGACTAGCTGTGCTCCGCGACTTCGCCCCTGGCTTTCTTGACCTCCGTGGCATCCGCACCATACATAAATATATAAATAAATATTATACGACATTCTACGCAGCGCTCTTTAGACCCAAAGTAAGCATAGTTTAACTAGCTTCTGATATGAGTTCCAGAATGCGGATAAACATACTTATATGCTTTTGTTTTGTAAATACATACATATTATACATAGAAATAACACCCAGACCAATGTAAATAGACATATTGATGCATACAAATATTTGCACTGAGCGGGAATCGAACCCGCGCCCCCTGTCGTACCAGTCGAATGCACTACCGCTATGCGCAACAGAGGTCGTCCCATGCCCCTTATTTATTAGGTCTACAATATTGTATGAAAGTTTACCCGATTTGTCGACATTTATGATTACTGCTCCGCTCTCCTAGGTAGTAATGTGATGATATATAGCCTATAACCTTCCTCGATAAATAGGCTATCTAAAATAAAAAAAAACAATTTGAGCCAGTAGTTCCTGAGATTAGCACGTTCAATCAAACAAGTAAACAAACTCTTCAGCTTTATAATATTAATTAGTAATTAATATAGATTTAAATGCGCGAAAATATTTTACATCTTAAACTATGAAAAAAAAAAGATGGTGGTAGTCCACCTAGGGCATCCGTCTAAATGGCACCTGCGCTATCAATCGAACTTGGTAGGCCTAACATGTGGTCGTTAACATACTTACCAACTTAATTATAATTTCAAATTCATCATTTTAGTGAAAACGATAATTTACACAGTGTGTGCAATAAATATCTGTACTAATAGGTAACATGAGGTCACGACGATATACTCGTAACTTATAGTGGTATTATAGTGTATTGTAATATTGTTATCCAATAATGCTACAATGGTGGCCCTTAGCTTGAAGGCCTCATCAGTTACTTTTCCACACCTCGAATAATAGATCCAACCCAAAGAAGAAAAAGCGGCCAAGTGCGAGTCGGACTCGCCCATTAAGGGTTCCGTAGCAGTAAGTAACATAATAATGTTTTTTTTTTAATTTTTATATTTGAGTTGATTGAATGAAAGGTAAATTTCGGTTTACGATTTATGACGTATTAAAAAAAAACTACTTATTAGATCTCGTTCAAACTAATTATCGTTGGAAGTTTACATGGTAATGTACATCATATATTTTTTTTAGTTTTATCATTCTCATATTTTAGAAGTTCCAGGGGTGGGGGGGACATGCATTTTACCACTTTGGAAGTGTCTCTCACGCAAACTATTCAGTTTAGAAAAAAATGATATTAGAAACCTCAATATCATTTTTGAAGACCTATCCATAGATACCACACATGTATGGGTTTGATGAAAAAAAAATTTTTAGTTTCGGTTCTAAGTATGGGGACCCCCAAAATTTTTTGTTTTTTTTTCTATTTTTGTATGAAAATCTTAATGCGGTTCACAGAATACATCTACTTACCAAGTTTCAATAGCATAGATCTTATAGTTTAGGAAAAAAGTGGCTGTGACATATGGACGGGCAGACAGACAGACATGACGAATCTATAAGGGTTCCGTTTTTGCCATTTGGCAACGTAACCCTAAAAACGACTAGGAAGAGCTACCTACTAACAGGTGAGATAGTGTTCAAACGCAGGCCTGTTGATAAAAAAAAAACAAAGACTAGTTTCGATAATCTTTAATCCTAGTTCCGAAATTTCTATCATATAATAACTATCATAACATAACATAACATAAACTCACGCCTATATCCCCGAAGGGGTAGGCAGAGGTGCTAGCACCCACATTTCGCCAGTTTATGTTTAGGTCCCAATGCCCAATAATAGGTGGCGAGCCTATTGCCATTAACCGGGCACTTATAAACCTGCGATAAATACCCACATAACTTCGAAAAGCATCGAAAAGTCATTGGTGTGTGCCATGGTAAAACCTGGGATCGAACCCGAGACCTCGTCTCAGCAGTCCATTACCCATAACACTAGGCTACCGCGGCTTTTTCTATATAATAACTAAACATTCTTCATTTACAGGTTCTATAAAATGGGAGTACATAACAACTGTAAAAGGTATTACATTTTTAAAGATTAACGATTACACGTATAGGCAGTACAATAAGAGGTGTTACTACTGTTCGTTGAGACATATAGGCTGCAAGAGTAGTGCCCGGCTCGATAATAATGGGTCCATCGTTTATCTGAAGGAAGAACACAATCATGGTCCACCGGTGCTAAGAAAAATTCAAAGCGGCAAATATATTCAATTGAGGTAAACTGAAGTGGAGACCGCAAATAACGAAAGAATCGCGAATTAATAAACGAAAGCACCGCCGATCGATAAGCGAAAGGATCGCGAATCGATAAACGAAAGGACTGCGAATCGATAACAAAGGGTGAGCCAGACGGATAGAATGACCTGAAAAAGGTAGCTGGGATGGACTAGATGCGCAAGGTGGAGGAGCCAGTTCTATGGCGCACATTGGGATAGCCCTTTGTCCAACAGTGGACTGCAATAGGTTAATTGATTAAAGATAAACTGATCTGATTTAGCAGATTTCTGATGTTTATAGTACCTGATGTTGTTAACCTTGTATATTCAATACCTGAACCAAATATACTATTTTTACAATCTTTTGGTTTCTCTAACGTTTTACCATTTATAAGACCAAGCTACGGTAAGTACGTTTTAAATGTCCAAATTAGTTGTATATATGCCGCAGCCAAATGGTTGAATTAGGCAGATAATTAACCTAGAACGGCCTAGGCTGTTACTTAACTGGCTGATTTAGCTAGATGGCGGCGACATATACCGGGTGTCTATAAAAGAACTCCGGGGTTTTAAAATTCATATCTCACTAACTATAAAAGTTAGCAAAATTTTGTCGATTTCTCTGAAAACAGTAGATCAAAAAGTTTTACTCATACCAATTGGGAATGTTTGTATCAACTGTTGGCGGCGCTGCAGGGCGTTGACCTTGAAATGACGTCGCGAAATTTGAAATGATGGCGACTCCGCAACAAAAGGCTCAATGTGTTATTTGGCTCATAGAAACGAAGTCTGTAGTTACCGTACAAAGAAACTTTCGACGTAACTATGGTGTTAACCCGCCTTCTGACAAAACCATTCGTCAATGGTTTTAAGGTATTATTACGTAATAAAATTTAATATACGGAATTAAGGTAGTTATTTTTTCAATGAAGTAAGTAATTTTGTTTATAGGCAAAATAAAAGCGAAAAAAATAAATAGAAAATACAGTGAAGCTACCCTAAGAATCGCTATTGAGTACATGTTACTGTCGATTATGACTTTCCACAAAGAATTCAAGGAATTCAGTATACCTAGGTCTACTCTCAAAAATAATTTTGCTCGCGCTAAAAAGAGCGTGATGGAGCTATTCACTATGTCTAAGACAGGTATTGACAGGTTCGTTGAAAGCATTTATGCTTTAAATTAAACGAACTACTTAATTATATCTTGTAAATTAAGGCTGAATTGAAGATCAGTACATGTCAGGTAATAATCAATGAAAGCCTATGAATTTATACACGGTACTTACAACAAAAAACCAGTTTAAAACACAAGCAATTTAGCTTAGCTGTCTGTCTGTTTGAAATAGGTAATCTCTGGAATACCTTGGCCGATTTCGACGGGACTTTGAATGGTAGATAGTTAATATTATAAGGCGTATCATAGGCTACTTCAAATTTGGAAAAGAATTAGGGTTCCGCGCAAAAATAATTAAACCATTTGTTTTTAAAAACCTAAACGACGCATCGTCCATAATCCCTTTGAAAATCCTTTGTGGGTTGCATTCCATACCTACTTAGCTATATGTACATATTATAAAGCTGCATCGTCCGTGTAGCTGTAACAAGAATTTTTTTACAGAGCTGACAGCAAACTACTTTGTGTTCTTTTCTTTGCAGGTTCTGCGGAATGTCATTTCATAGAAACTATTCAAGGAAAAAAATTGTTAATGGTTAATGGTTACACATTTTCGCAAAATAACCGCGCGAAAAAATGTTATTACTGTTCGAAGAGGAAGTCTAACTGTCTTAGCAGCGTCAAATTTGATGATAACGGTGCAATCATTAGTTTAAAGGAAGAACACAACCATCCGCCGCCTATGTTCAAAATGATGCTCAACGGGAAATATTATAAAATATGAAATTATTCGTCTTGAAGTACTCAATCCTTCAACTATTGGGTACTTCAAAGTGGTGGTAGAAATTTGATGACACAAATTTGTCACAAAATTCGGCCGGGTAGGTACCACCGTGCACGATTGCGAAAAACCCTCCATAGTAATCCAATTTGGGTTTGATTGCGTTCAGGGGTCAGCAAGTGCATAGCCGGGCAGGAGGATTGTGGTCGCAGCACTAGTGGGACCGGTGGGTGTCACGCGGTGCAGCGACGACAATCCTCTTCTGATGAGGCCGTCAAGCTGAGTGCCACCATTGTTAACATGGTACGTGTATGTAATGGTGACCCTCTTTCCTGAGACTTTACCTTCAGCTGACCATCAGGCGAGGTGAAGTCAAATTGACGTGTGCTAAATATAAAAAAAATATAAAAAATAATAATTAAGCAATTGTAAAAAGAGTAAGAAAAATGTTTAGGTAGGTACACTATTTAGGCCTCAGGGTGCGAGGGATATGCTCTATGGGCAACCTTACACCCCGGCGTATTAAGACCCGAGACGGCGTGCGGTTTTAGTCGGTTCAAGCCCGACTTAACCGCCCCCGCTTGCCGGCGGGGGGGTTTCCGAAGGGATTTCCGCAAGAAAAAAAAAGAAACAAAAAGGCACACTATTTAGGCCGGGGTGCGAGGGAAATGTCTTATGGGCAACCTTACAACCCGGTGTCTGAAGACCCGAGACGGCGTGCGGTTTTAGGCGGTTCAAGCCCGACATAACCTCCCCCGCAGGCCGGCGGCGGGGCATCACAGGAGATTTCCGCACGAAAAAAAGAAGGTACACTATTTAGGCTCAAAAACAACGGACGTAAGTCTCGGCTTAATGATATTTCATAGAAAATTTATAGAAGACTAGACACAAAATGTCGGCTTAGTGGTTTGAAAGTCTCGGGCTCGAATCCTGACCAATACGCTCCCGGCGTGAACCCATTCCTGACGTAAGCAATTTAGCTTAACTGCAGGGATTAACGGGAATACTACTAATTTCGATTACTAGTACATTACTTGTAGTAGTTAATCAAAAATTGTATATAGAATACTTGTAATACAGAAAGGACAGGAAGGAAGGGCATATAGAGGGGGAGATTCTGAATCTTATTCATGTGAGTTATAGTTCGTATAGTCAGTAATTCAAAGGCAATGGATGGCGCCTCGAGACTTACGAAAATTCGGGCGACTACTTCTAGTAACAAATTCTGGTCGCTGTCGGGTCCTGCCGGCCACTGCTCTTTTAATGGAAATAGACCATTATTCTCAAAACTTTAGGTTAATAGGTGACTGGTTTCAGACTCTTATTTTATTATACTTTTTATACTTTCAAGGCACATGTACTTTACTGTGAAACACTGACGTAGCTAGGTGAACAAGGGCCCCGGTGCTTAAAAGGAACTGGTACCTTATTTTTTTTTACTTCCAGACCCCCCCGGTCGTCAGATGTCGTTGTTATAGTAGGGGAGCCCTAGAAAAGATTTCGGGATTTAGTCAAGCGCGGCAGGAGAACATAGGGGGAGAACATAAACCTTGAACCCTTTTAAGTCTCTTTATATAAAATAGTGTCGCACGTCCAGGACCGTCGATCAAAATAGTAAAAACAATGATCTTTAGATTTATTCGAGCGCGGCAGATTAAAGCAAGGTGAGTTAGTTACGTGTTAAAAAGGTGTGCATTTCAATAATATAATTTGAATAAAGTCATGAGTTTTATTCGTCAAATCGTCAGTATTTTGAACAGCCAAGAGCGCTGTCCTTTGTCTTTTAGAGTTCAATTAACATACTTTCTGAATATCTGATATCATTTTCTAACCCAATAGCTTAATATTCCTCCGTTATCAGAAGAATGTGGATACACTATTAATCTCTGACGCGCTCGAAAATGTCCAAGTGACTGCTTTGTTTTAAGTTTTACAAACGCTCTAAACGTACAAGTGAAAGGAATACATCATCAATACCGTACTGGATTAAGTCCTATTTAGGACTTAATCTTTACAATCCAATAGATCCCTACAACGGTTTAGCATCTTGGGCTCCCCTGCTATTATATCACTACTGGTCGACTAACTGCGTATTATTGTTAATTCCGTTAGGTTTCTGTTGTTGTACTAATTTAACGTTAGATGCTGTACCTAGTCGCGGTGCGAGGAATATGCCCTATGGGTAACCTTAAACCGGTCTGTAGACCCGAGACGGCGTGCCGTTTTAGTCGGTTCAAGCCCGACATAACCGCCCCCGCTGGTGGACGGTGGGGGTATCCGGAGGAATTTCCGCACGAAGGAAAAAAAAGTATCAAAACCAAGTTCAAGTTATAAACATATGAATTATTTTTGTACAAAAGTATGAATTTCACTGATGAATTGAAATAAAACTATTTTTAACAGATTCTAACGCGATTTATTTGGTGTTGGTATTTTATTTACAATGATCCATGGTCACGGGGAATGGCTACTGAAAAGCAACCGAAGGGTCGGGATCAGTGCCATCGCGACAGAAGCCGGTAAAAACAGTTTTATTTCAATGTGTGATATTCGCATAGCCGACAATTTCAACCTATAACATTAATTTATCATAATTTTGTAAATTTAAACGAATATATTTATGAATTAGTAATAATCGGACCACACGGCCGTTCATTTAATACAATTTAATACTTTGTATTTATTATGTTTCATGTGGAATCAATTTTGTATATTAAAAAAGAATTTCTTTATATCTGGCATTCAATCATTTCTGCAAAATTTTAGTTCACCATATCTTACTCTCATGTTGAAAACGAAAAAATGAAAACAGTAGAGAATCGAATAGATTGTTAGATTAGTTAAAGCGCTGGTATTAGCTTAGTATATAAGGAGTCGGCTTTACGATCGAGAGGTCCTGGGTTCGAATCCTGGTTTTTACACTACCGACGTGAAACTACTCCTAATAAAAAAAAAATCTTACCTGGAGAGGTTACCGGGAATACTAGTAATTACGGTTACTAGTAGGTACATACTTTAAAAAGAAAATAAAATTGGGATCAGGGGGCCAATTTTCGTAATAAAAAGCTGCTTAAGATTCAGTCTCAATCTAGTCCCGATCCCCCAAATGTCAAAAAGGTGATCTCGTGACAAAATTTTGTTGAAAATATTGAAAATTAGGTACGAGAACATCTTTCTCTTTAGAAAAGGTGTTCTCGTAACAAAATTTTGTTGAAAATATTGAAAATGTTGTTATGAGAACACCTTTTTTGACCTTTGGGAGATCGAGACAAGATTGAGACTGCATCTTGAACATCTTTTCATTACCAGAATTGGCCCTCAGATTTTCAAGTTTCAACTTCGATTTTGTTTAAATAACATTGCAATTTGCAATAATAGTAAAATATTATTTGGTAGTTTACGTCGTTACTTCAGTAAAAAATTGTACTAAATTTGCCAGCATCTGTATCTATTCATTTTCATTATCATCAATTTCATGAATAGAGAACTTCAATTATTTTGCTTTCTTTTACAGCTCGCTTAACATCTACTGTACTCTGTAAAAAGCAATTTATCGAGACTACAAAAGGAGCTCACCTGCTAATGATTAACGGGTTCACATATGGCAGAAACAATCATGCGAAGAATTGGTACTACTGTTCGAAGAGACTTTACAATTGCAAAAGTAGTGCCAAACTGAATGCTGAAGGCGATATTATCAGTTTGAAAGAACAACACAATCACCCACCGCCTCTGTACAGGAAAATTAATGGGAGATACGTTAAATTAAGCTGATGTGTTGATACAACACAAGTTGTGGGAGATATTCTGCGTATTGTCAGTATAGAATGAATAGTATAATGACTGGAACAGCTTGACAATTTACTCTAGCTGAGCAGAAACCCTTTTTAGGCCTCTTTGTTAGTTGTGCGGGGCGCGACGGCCATGGCGTGCCAATTATCCAGTCATAAATTATAACCAATCAGGGGCTTAAAGGGCTTGCGTCATTGGTTAATCAGTCATTTTATAAGTTTTTTTTGGTTTGTCATAAGTACATTTAGTAGTTTACAATCACATTTAAGATTCGTTTTTTAAATTGATAATCGTACAAATTTTTTAAGCTTTATATGACGTTGATAAAACTTTCATCTTTATGTACCTACCTATCTAACTACGTAAACATAATTGGACGTAATGGAATTCGATTGCTTAAAAAGTTACTAACTTTATTGCATTATTATTTGCCAAATACATTCTCATACTCATTATGTATCAAGAAGTTTTGAATGGGATAAAACGGTAGGTAGTTTTTTTTTTACCGTGTGGCTTCACCCCATCGGTGCCGACAATGGGGTGGGCGTGTCGGAATCGGACCGACTAAAATCACACGGTGTCCATCCCAATTGTCCATTGCCGGGCACCCCGGGTAAGTCCTCGAAAGGATATTCTGCATAGGGTTGTATAATTTTTGTTTAGCTTCTAATTAGTATGTAGGACATTTTCTACCTTTATCCATCGGCTTTGAAATGTAAACAAAATAGTTTGATTACACGTGAAGAGCAACAGAAAATATAATAATATGAATAATATGTATACTATTTATTCTATCAAGAGCGTTCCTAATTTACCCCACAGGTTTTCCCATCCATCATATCAACAAACACTTCGTTCAGTCAAATTCGGAACGCCGAGTTTTCATGAAGCGTTCTTAAAATCTAGTGGGGCAGAAATCACACAGTGATTGACAAACTTCGGGCCAAACCTTGTACTATTATTTATTCTGTGGCCAAACTTAGATATTTTTGTTGCAGTATTTTTATTCAAAATTACAGACCTTAGGCTTTGTGCATATTATTCGACGCGTCTTTATATATTGAGCAAGAAATATGAAATCAAATCAAACGTCTTCGACGTATAAAACACAAAAAAAATGATTTTTAGCGACAATTTGTATGGTAGGTACCCGAAACCTTGAACGTACAAACCCCAAAATCTAATCAGTTCTTCCCATTAACCAAACAAGATGATTGGCGAAAGAATTTTTTAAATCGGATAAGTGGTTCTTGAGTTATTGCGTAAACAGACATCCAGACATTCAGACCAACAGACAGACTGACACAAAAAATTTTTTTGCTTAATTAGTCAGAATCGTGTGAAACGTTGAGAAAAGTGATAAAAAGTGGGTGTAAGATTTTGATATTTTTTGCGTGATTTTAAGACTTCGGTGTCCACCTGGTTGGTGGCCCGAAGTAATAAAGTTATTAAATATGTATATAGGTATTTAAACTATCATGGTCACTATCATCAGTAGGTATTAGAGTCAATGGGATATTTACACTACTCAGACACTCAAAACAACACATGGTAAATTATTCCGTTGACTCTGATAGGTACTAAAGTAATAAAATCATTAAAATATCATCAACAATAAATTATTTCTATTATTGGTTACTTTGTATATTATATTAGATAATATTTTGAGCTATTCATAAGTGATATATTCATACTTACGTCGGTAGCTCAGTGGTTAAGATGTTGACCTTATCGAGAGGTCCCGAGTCCGAATCCTGGCCATTGCACTACCGACGAGGTGAAGCCAATCCGAACACAAGTAATTTCGCTTGGATGGAGGGGTTTGAGTGAATATTAGTAATTCCGGTTACTAATATTCTTTAACAAAATACATTTTTAATATCGTAAATATCCACTTTCTTTTATAAATTAGGTAGATACAACTGGGATGGCAGACCCTATATTACGATCTATTCCAATCAAATATCACACAGGACATATTATTGGTTTTTCTTTATACTCATATTTATTACATATGACGGCCTCTGTGGCGTAGCGGTAGTGCATTCGACTGCTACGACAGGGGGCGCGGGTTCGATTCCCGCTCAGTGCAAATATTTGTATGCATGAATATATATATAATAGTTTCTATGTATAATATGTATGTATTTACAAAAAAAAATATCTAAGTATGTTTACCCGCATTCTGGAACCCATAACACAAGCTAGTTAAACTATGCTTACTTTGGGTCTAGAAAGCGCTGTGTAGAATGTCGTAGAATATTTATTTATTTAATTTATTATTTAGTTCCGTAACTTAATTTCGAGAGACATATGTTAGATTTAGTGGAATATCGACTGAAAGATTGTGCGAATAGAGTTTATTGCGAAACAACTTTTTGTCGGCAAACGCTGCTTCGACTGAACGATTCTTCGAATATTTATCAATCGATGGGCTGATGATTCGCACTTCTTGCCTCGCTCTGCATATATTCCGAAAATAAGTAAAGTGGGTTAGGTTAGGTTAGAACTGTGACCCCAACAGAGCGCGAGCCGACCGAGCGGGCCGAGCGTGCCGCGGCAGCGGCCGACGAAGCGCTAGAACTACTAGTCCGGAAAGTTTATGGCAAGAAGTGCTATCTATGAAGAGAGATCTCCGTGTACAGTGCTTCCTATGTACCGAGATGTCTACAAACAATGTTTTGAATTTAACATTGGAAACATCAGTCCATCAATTGATAAATATTCGAAGAATCGTTCAATCGAAGCAGCGTTTGGCGACAAAAAGTTGTTTCGCAATAAACTCTATTCGCACAATCTTTCAGTCGATATTCCAATAATCTAACATATGTCTCTCGAAATTAAGTTACGGACCCTAGTTATTTTTAAACCTTTTTCTTTAAAGTTTATATTTGGGTTCTTGAGACTGATGTTCCATTGAGACTAGATTCTTTTTTGAGGAACTACTTTTTCACATTCAGAAGGTAATTCCGTTAATTTATTTTTATTTTATTTATTTAACTTCATGCACAAATGAATGTAATACGTTGGTTGCAAACTCAAATATCGTGTACTTCATGAGTATGACTTGGTTGCAGCTGAAGCAAAGTACCATGGAATTTGCTATACTAACTTTAAAAGCCGAGTACCATTTTTTTTTTTTTTTACGTGCGGAAATCCCTTCGGATACCCCCCCGCTGGCCAGCGGGGGTGGTTATGTCGTGTCTAGACTAAAACCGCACGGTGTCCTCCCCAAGTGTCCGTTGCCGGGCACCCCGGGTAAGCCCTCGAAAGGATAACCCCAGGGTTGCCGGCGGACTTTGGCCGCCACCGCGGCCTCGCCTGGTGGGGTCGGGTTTTATCCCGCTTCGGTGAGTTGGCAGGCGTGTGTAGGGCACACACGACACGCCTCCGCCACGGTCTGCTTCTGTAAGGACGGCGAGTCGGCCAACTGCCGTCCTCAGGCCCCGATCATGGAGGTCGGTAGTCTCGGGCGTAGACGAGTCTGCGGCGTCCTCGCCCCGGCGTCTGTAGACCCGAGACGGCATGCGGTTTTAGTCAGTTCAAGCCCGACAAAACCGCCCCCGCTAGCCAGCGGGGGGGTATCCGAAGAGATTTCCGCACAATAAAAAAAAAAGGTGCTAAACGCACTAGTACTAACTTTACTTCATTTTTTTATAATAATTTAAACAAGTTGAATTCCTGAGACGAGCTCAGCCGAATACAAGGGATTTTCGATTTTGCGTTTGTTTTTTTGCGATTTTTTCTTAATCTTGTTATGGTTCACCCCAGCACGAATCTATTACCGAAAACAGCAACTCGATAGCTCATCTCCTTCATACCCAAAACCGTGACAGAAAATTGGCAACGACGACAACTTGATAGCAATAGGGCTTTTCTAAAGAAAATCCCTAAAAAATCCTCAGGAAATAGCAGCAGCCGCGGATGCCAATCACAAAAAACTGGTGTAAAAATAAAGATTAAACCGAAAAATATATTACATTGCTATGTTTGTAGCTAGTAACCTTAACATGACTAGGCTAATGCTGAAACCAATGGGTTAGTGTAATAACCTATATTATTTAAAACAAAGTCGATGTGATGACCGTTTATAACTCGAGAATGGATGGACCAGACCGATTTTCATGATCTTTGTTTTTTTTAGATTTGTCTCCGCCTATGTTGTGTGTTTCTCTTTCGAACCGACTAATACCGCACGCCGCCTTGGGCCTCTTATGTGTGGTATGGTGTAAGGTGGCCTAATAAGGCAAATTCCTCGCACCCCGGCTAACTCTGGACCATCTACGGCTATGAGATGGCCCTTTTGGGATACTGTACCTTTTTGTTTTTTTTTTTCGCGCGGAAATCCCATCGGATACCCCCCCGCCGGCCAGCGGGGGCGGTTACTGTACCTATATGAGACGTTCACGAAATAAATTCAGCTGATGTTAACCAACATGATTCTAAGGCGGATCGATTGCCGGGTCAGCTAGTATATGTATAAATTCAAGTTTTAATTTCAGACTACTGGGATGGCGGGCAAGCTCAATTCATAGAAACGATGACCGGAACAAAATTACTTATGATAAACAGTTATACTTACTGGCGATCCAGCAACAAAGGAGTTTACTACTGTTCTAAGAGACCGTCTACGAAGTGCTCGAGCAGTGTCAAACTTGACACTAATGGAGTGATTCTTAGATTGAGGGAACAACACAATCATCCACCGCCTGTATATAAAAAAATCAATGGAAAATATGTCAAATATACACTTAAATGAATCAAACTAGTTATCCGTTAATCTATACTAATATTCTTCAGCCAACACATACCAGCCATTAATTCATACAATTTGCGTTCGATTTCTATGAATGATATAAATGTTCCTAATTCAAATCTTATTCCGTCCGCTAAATAATTCCTTTACCCACTTTTACTTATCGCTGTTCAATTCGGTAAAGGGCTAGTCTTTAATATGTGTAAATCCCAACTCTGATTTCAGATGACAATGATGGTCAATCTCAATTTATACAAACTGTGAATGGAAAAACTTTGTTAATGGTTAACAGTTATACGTACTGGCAATCTAGCAGCAAAGGATTTTACTACTGTTCTAAGAGACCTTCTATAAAGTGTATGAGCAGTGTCAAGCTTGACACTAACGGAGCGATCGTCAGATTGACGGAAGAACACAATCACCCACCGCCAGTTTACAAAAATTTCAATGGAAAATATCTTAGAGTTCGGCAGCTATAACATAAATATAAAATAGAGAGTCGGTACCTTAGTGGTTAAGGAGTCAGGCTTACGATCGAGTGGTCTCGGGTTCGAATTACACTACCAACGTGAACCCACTGCTAACACAAGCAATTTAGCTTTGTCCCGGATTAACGGGACTAGTAATTACCGTACTCTATTCAAAAAAAAAGGAAACTATTTTAACGGATTTTATCGCGATTTACTTTGTGCCTCGAGCCATGGTTATTGAAAAGCAACAATGTTGTGACCAGTGTAATTTATTATTGTAATTTTATTAAATAACGTAAAACAAATCGCTATAAAATCCGTTAAAAATAGTTTATTTCAATGTGTAATATTCTAGTTTCGAAAATATAATGTGATTGTTAATATAATATAGTTTCGGCTTTATAATTATGTGATTTTAGTGTGAGTAATAAAAAAGTTACTTTGTATTTTATAATGTGATGGCACAGTGACCATCACAAGTTGTGAGTAAAAATGTTTTAATAATATGTTATAGTCTGTATCACAGAAATTATTTCTGTGGTCTGTATTAAAGTTGATGTATAGTGGTAGCTTATGCTAATAATATGTTTCTATTTACATATTTTACGTTACGTAACGTTAAATGTGAAATTACTAGTGTCCGAACAAAACTTCGGTCTCGGCTTAGGCCAGTTTCGGCCAAAGGTTTGGTTTATATATTTCTTCTTACATATTTACCTCGGTCTTACCGCGGTAGCCTAGTGGTATGGGTAATGGACTGCTGAGACGAGGTCTCGGGTTCGATCCCAGGTTTTACCATGGCACACACCAATGACTTTTCGATACTTTTCGAAGTTATGTGTGTATTTATCGCAGGTTTATAAGTGCCCGGTTAATGGCAATAGGCTCGCCACCTATTACATTGGGACCTAAACATAAACTGGCGAAATGTGGGTGCTAGCACCTCTGCCTACCCCTTCGGGGATATAGGCGTGAGTTTATGTTATGTTTTATTTTTAACGTTAATGTGAAAGTACTAGTGTCCGACCGAAACTTCGGTCTCGGTTTTAGCCAGTTTCGGCCTAAAAATCTTGTTGGGCAAAAAACATCCGGACCTTTTGACCGCGCCGAAACTTACCTTGTACTTTCGGGTGACGTTCAACTTACGTCGGGTGTGCTCCGCACGGCTGGCCACATGGCATCGCTTGCCTAGCTCCACCTGCCGCTGAATCACTTTGCTCAGTGAAGTGACGCTTATGTTTATTCACTGAATAATGGCGAGTAATTATGTCTTTATTTTGTTTTTGTTATGTAATTTATTATGTCCCAGAGTATTTCTTACCGCTTATTCTCATTATTTATAAACCGATTGACGGATATATAGGTTATTTAAGATAACTAATAACAAAAATAAACTTAAAAAAAAAACTTTTAAAGAAGTAAAAAATTGTCATGTACAACATATAGTATATATATCTTTAAACAGAAGTACACGTAACATTTAAAATATTAAGTATGTGTATAGAGCAAAACACTTCGTCACATGAGAGAGCCTTAAACTAACGTATCAAAAAGCTAATACGATGCGACCTTCGTCGTTCCAACACTCGCGTCATACAGGATGCTACTGAGCGAAATATGGAGTCAAAAGTGTCCGCTCAGAAGTTGCGGAGCTCCCACCTGGCGCCTCTCAAGCACCTGAAGAACAACAGGTACCCTGGCGATGACGGTATTATTACTGAGCTCCTAAAGGCAGGCGGGAACCCAGTACTTTAAGTGCTAGAGAACCTATTTAATTCCGTCATCCAGCAGGGCTTAACACCTAGGGCATGGAGCGGGAGTGCGGTGGTACTATTATTTAAAAACGGTGATAAGGTCTTGAAGAATTACAGGCCCATCTCACTCTTGAGTTATGTCTATAAGTTGTTCTCGAAGGTCGTTACGAATCTTCTCGCTAGTGAATTAGACGACTTTCAGTCACCAGAGCAAACCGAGTTTCGAAAAGGCTACAGTACCGTGGAGCACATCCATACTGTTCGGCAGATTGTGCAAAAGACTCATGAGTACAAACTGCCGCTCTGTATGGCGTTTGTACTAAGACAAAGCCATCGACTCCATCGAGACCTGGGCAATTCTGGATGCTCTGCAATGTTGTCGCGTCGACTGGCGTTACATTGAAGTGATTTACCCGCGGCTTTGCCTGCGTGGAATTCTGATCCCACTACCACTTCCAATGGTAATCTCTTCCAGCCAGGGATGAAAAGTAGCCTATGTTTTCGTAAATCTTTAGGCTTTCACGGCCGATGGTTGCATGTAGAATATACCGCTTCCGGGCTGTTTGGCCGTGGTCATATGTAACTCGTGTTCCAAACGTTTTGTCGATCACTCCGGTCGAGTGGTACAGTTCCGGGTGCCGACGAGTGCGTAGAACTCTCTTTTGCGGCGTCTTCTCTGCGACTGATGTAGAGGCCCGAGTCACTACAAAAGTTTCATATGGACCACGGCCAAACAGCCCGGAAGCAGTATATCCTACATAGCCTATGTGCTATTCCAGACTAAAATCTATACCAGTTCCAAATTTCAGCCATACCCGTTCAACCGTTCTGGCGTCAAAGTGTAACAAACAGCCATCCATCCAAACTTTCACATTTATAATTTTAGTGGGATGAACATGAACACTTAGCCTTTCGATTCGAGTCTAGCTGATTGTATTATAAAAATCAAAATCATATTTTGTTATTAAACTTGTTTTATTTAATACCATCTACAATTAACAGACCATCTACAATTACCAGGTCGCTGCCCCAATATTCCAGGTATTTTCACTTTCTAGGGTAGTTTAATTTAGACCTAGTGTCACTATCACAATGTAGAAATTTCAATTCGATAAAACGTAAACCCTGTAATATTAGGCCAGAGAGATGTTTCATTATTCATATTAAGTATATCTGGTAGGATCGACCCACTGACATTTTATAAAAGGTTCGGTTTCGGCCGAAACTATAACCAGAACCGAACCTCCGGTTAAGGAAAAAAAAGCATGTTTCGATCGGACACTATAAATTACTCGTGTATGAAAGTAAAATATAAGAATTATAGAAAATAATTTATGAGTTTATTTTTGTAATATTTTTTAAAATTGATGTATAAAACTTAAGCACCTTCGAAAAGGTCCTCCAT
The DNA here is from genome assembly GCA_946251805.1 of Cybosia mesomella. Lineage (NCBI taxonomy): Eukaryota > Metazoa > Arthropoda > Insecta > Lepidoptera > Erebidae > Cybosia > Cybosia mesomella. The sequence goes on from OX276400.1 coordinate 6,910,503, forward strand.
AAAACTAATTACGTATTATGTGGTTTTTTATTTACACAATATTTGTCCCACAAGTGTGTACCGAATCGAATATTTATACCGGCTCAACAGAAAACCCGAGTTCAAGAGCGGGCAGGAACCGAGATCAATTCATACTAAACTGCGAATCACGTTTTACTCGAAGTTGAACTTGAGCGCAACTATTGTCAGGTGAAGCCCGGCCTTAGTTGTTTTTATTCCAATTATATGAATCATTTACCATTAAATAGGTATTATTTGTTGTTTTATTCTGTGAATACTAGAGAACCGAATACCCAACTGTCTTTCTTATGATATTGCTTCATATGGAATTTAAGAAAATAAATAAATATTCTACGACATTCTCCACAGCGCTTTCTAGATTAAATAAATAAAAAATATTCCTCGATGGTAAGACCGATCTGGACATTCGACCCCTTACGACACTCAGTAATGTCTACTTGATCACCGTGGCAAATTTGGTCGAGACCGGTCAAACGGTCTCGGAGGAGTATCATGTGTTTGAAATGCAACTTTGAAACCAAAGATGCTTCGCTCGCCTTCGGCTCGCTACGCTTAAAACAATAAATCATTATTGTAATTTAAATCGGAAAAAGAAACCATACTACTCTGACCAAATGAGCTACCTGGTTCAAGTCCCGTCCTGGATGTTGATATTTTCCGATTTAAATTTATAGGAAAAGTTAGCATACTAATTGCTTAACAATTTCAATTAGTTAAAAAAGGGTTCCTATAATATTTTAGTTCCAGATATACCAAACTTTCTTTCTCCAGTTGTGCCATCATCATCATCCTCCTGTCCTCATTTCGAATGTATATGTTTGCCTTAAATATACTTAATTAAAAGATAAATGAATCATTATTAATTTAAAATAAAAAAATAGAATTCCTAAAAATGCCGTCAGAAATGAAAGCTTCAACAATTACGTGTGTATTTTTTTAATGGTCAGGAAATATTTACAGAGGTGTTTTTTTTTCCAATCTCAAAAATGCCCAACACGCCTGAAGACGTTTTCAAAAAATATAATATTTTGGTTGCAGATTCAGTTACTTATCGGTTCATTACAACAGACAGTGGCAAAACTCTACTGATGGTCAACGGGTTCACGTATTGGCAATCAAGTAGCAAGCGTATCTATTATTGTTCAGGAAGATACTTTAAGTGCAAGAGCAGCGTTAGATTTGACGAGAACGGGGCTATCGATAAGTTGAGGGAGGAGCATAATCACTTAGCCCCAGTGTATAAGTGTATCAACGGACAATTCTTAAAAATAAGATAATGTATCGAACTGATTATATTTTTTAAATTATGTTTGTTGAACTAACCATTTTATAAAGTTTAAAACCAATTATTGTAGAGGTATATTAAGTCTGTTTGCATATGAATAATTATTCGTTTTTCCATGATTTTTCATGGTCCACCCGGGTGATCCACGGGCAATATAATTTCCCATAATTCACCCAGGTGATCTACGGTAAAAAAAGACCACGGACTATGAATTTGTATTTTTTCAATCATTGTACCGAGTTCTTCTGCGTAAGAAAATGAATTGAACTATTTATGATTAAAAATGAGGCATTGATATAATTAAAAGGCATTAAGTGTCATATATATTGTTTTATTGTATCTGCTCTCATTTTTACTTTGCTACTTATCATCACTATTAACAAGGCGCATATTTCAGGCTGGGGTGTAGTTAATTAATAAACACTACCCAAAAAAGAATTGTTATGTTTCAGGGTTCGTGTATGCTTGTGAGTTTGTTTATTACACCATAACTTTTAAATGCCTAAACAGCTTTGGATGTATATGGTATCGTTAGAATCCTTTCATCATACCGAATGATAATTTTTTGAAGAAATTTATTTATTTATTTGTATTATTCGTGCTTTCTCTTGATTGAATGTTTGACGTTTAATTATTGGAAATACGTGGTTCTATAAATTTGAAAGTAAGGGTGCATTTTCACTGAAGCGGAGAGAAGCAGAAGACAAGCGCAACAGACAAGTGACCTTGTGTTACCTATTCTTAACCTTTAACTGGTGACAAGCGACGCCGCTCGGCCTGTCTCACAGTCCGAGCGGCGTCAGTGATATGTCATTTCATCCCCTTCCCCGCTCTTCTTTTAATTGCTCGTCTGAGTAGCTTCAAGTTTAAAATCATATGAACTTCGTAGAGGAGGAAGTATCAATAGTTGCGTCGGACAGACCCAAATCGGTAAGTTGAACAATGAAGATTTAAGTGGGTGATTTGAGTTCTGATTTACCACCTGAACCACAAAACACCGAGATTACTCTCGCCTCGGTAGCTTAGTGGTTAAGGAGTCGACCCTATGATCGAGAGGTCACGGGTTCGAATCCTGGCCATTACACTACCGACGTGAACCCACTCGTAACACAAGCAAATAAGCTTAGCTGGAGGGGTTAGGGGGAATATTAGTAATTTCGGTTGCTAATATTCTTTATAAAAAAAAAAAAATTACGGCACAACATGCAAAACCCTTGCCAGTTGTCGTCCTAAGTTGAATCGGAAATCGAATTACAAATGTATTTCGTGTGTAAAACATGACGTGTGCTTACATTATGCAAAGCAAATATAACCTCAATCAGGTTATAATTGCTTTGTAAAAACCCTTAGTTTGACCATTGTCAGTTTTGTGAAATGACATTATTTATTTAAGTTTTTTTTTCTATCTGGTATAGGTTTTTTTATAAATAATATGTTGCTTCAATTTCTTTAGTTACTATCTATTGACCTTTCCTTCGTTTTTGTTTTGTTTTAAAGATTACTTGTATTTGTGATGCCAAGTACATAATAGAAAATATATTATTCCTTATTAGCTTTATTTTATCCTTTATTATGTTAACAAATTGTGTTTAGACACCGCGATAAGCTGCCATACTTAATTTCGATTCTTTATATAAGAAACTGCAGCGGCCTCTTAGGCTGCTCATCATCAGTCACGTTACACAAAAACCATTTCACCAGTCAAATGTTAAAAATAAACAAACCACTTTTTTTTTCAGATTCTTTTATTTCTTGTCAATTTATCGAACACATCAATGGTACAAAATTACTGATGGTCAATGGTTATACATACTGGAAATCAGGCCAGAAACGGTACTACTGTTCTACTAGAAAATCTCATAATTGTATGAGTTTTGTTAAACTTGATGACTATGATAGAGTTGTTAGTCTTAAGGAGGAGCATATGCACCCGCCGCCTATATATAAGAAATCGAAACTCGGATACGTCAAGCTGAAGACATAAGTTTTATGGAGATATACATGATGCTTCACTATAGGTTGCATATACTGACCTGCATGTAGAATGTACAGAGTATGACTATGAATTAAAATTTAAGGATATAAGATAACATGTTACTTTATATCCTTAAATTAAAATTAAAGCACGAAGCAAGAAACAACCTTACTGGCATGCCAGTAAGGTTGTTTCTTGTGCGTTCTGCTGGCGCCTGTTTCGTGCAAATAATATGGAGCGACTTTCGTTCAGATCATTTGCACAAAATTCTTCCAAAAAATACAAACGATTTGCACGCCGTGCAGGCGCCGCATGTGTGTGACACGCGTGAGGCAGCGGTAGGCCTAAGGTTTACATTCCTGATGTCTAGCGATTTAATGAAAAAACTTCAAAGCTATAAGCACTCTGTCGACATAAATGATAGCATCAAAACTGGAGCATTCAATAAATTGTTATTCTAAAATGAATAGGTAGTTCTTATTGTATCTACATACCTATACTTTATCCCCATCATTTTGAGTATTACTGCGCGTGCGCTGCTTTAACATGTCAAATTGAAATGGATGACATGAGTAAAAGAGTGAGAAAATAAACTAAATAGGTACTCCTGGCCGGCGGGGGGGTATCCGAAGGGATTTCCGCACGAAAAAAAAAATAAAAAAAAGGTACTCATTAACTTTATAGTTAATCGTTGTGGTCGTCGGAGGACTTTTTAAACCGATGATATTTGTACCCCTACGCTTTTATATACGTTGTCGATTTTTGATTATGTTCAAATACTAAAGATATTTTTGTTTTAGGTCCATCAACCTACGCCGTAAGAGACATGAATTACATGACACATCCCCCTGAAAATGTAACAAACAAGCCGGACAAGAAAACTGTTATTCACTTAAAAGTTCAAAGGTGTGTTATATCGAAGTACCGGGAGTACTTTAAAGCCGCTATGCCTGATTCGTCTCACCCTGTATATGGGCTTATGCAAAATGATCTGAGTTTCCTGTATAAATGTGAAATGTCTAGAGAAGCCATATACCTTAGTATAAAAAGAAATTGGAGCTACTTTTTCTAATTATAAACCTTCTACTAATTATGATATCTACGTTCTATTAGAATGTACGTTTGTTGGTTAATTATTATTAATTTGATTTTAAATCAGTTCTTTGCTTTATTTTATAATATTTTAGATAAAAAATAAGGTATTGCATGCATCCCGGGCATTAAGTAGTGTTATAAATGTTAGTTTGTTTGTTATTCAAGCATAGAAAAACTGAATTGCTTTGGCGATTGTTTTGAAGTTGAAGTCTGGAAATGGAGATAGGGTACTTTTAATATTGGTAATAGGTTCCAGTGGGTCTTCGGACCGGGACCAGTATTCCATGTATGCGGAGCCGCAGGTGTAGGTTAGTATGTAATAAAATAATCTGGTATATTTGTCGTAATTATGTTAGTAACCGTCGTAAATATGTTAGTAATGGTCGTCAATATGTTAGTATCTGTCATAACTCACCTAAAGATTACCTTTTCGTTATTAGACACCTTTTTTTTTTTTATCGTCCGGAAATCCCTACTTTCGTCATGCAGATCAGTTTTTTCAGCAAAGATTTTTTTTTGGAAATAAGCAGATACCTCTTTGGATGTGGTTTCATTTCACGTATTCATGTTAATTAGATTTAAAAGTGTGTATATATGTAAGTAAGCTGATAATTATACATTTATTAGAATAAGTATGTGTTTTGGTCAAGAAATGTGACTGAGACAGATGTTTTAAATGGACGGAATGCGTAGGTGGTTGGTTTTTTATCAATAAATGAGAAATATTTCTGTGCAACTAAATTTGAAAATTTAATTAGAGGCACAATGTCTACTGATACAAAAATGTTGTACATCTATGCATGGAATAAGTGGCAATATACTTTCGTTAATAGGTTCCAAGGGTCGCGGGACCGGGACCAATATTCCATGCAGGCAGAGCGGGTGTAGATTATATTTAATAAAATATTTTGATATCTTGATATGTTAGTATCTGTCGTATGTATGTAAGTAACTGTCGTAAATATGTTAATAACTGTCGTTAAGTATCTGTCGTAATAACGTTAGTATCTGTCGTAACACCTACCCAATACTTTCTAACTATTACATTCGTCACGCAAATTAGTTGTGTGATTTCTTGTCGAAATAGGCAGAACATTTTAAAATATTGTTCCATTTGATGTATTATGAGTTAAATAGATTTAAGAGTGTGCGTTAAACCAATAAGTTATAGTTAAAATGTTTATTTAAATAAGTACTCGATTTAGGTAAGGAATTTTACTGAGACAGATTTTTTTAATGGACGGAATGCGTGAGCGGTTAATTTTTATCAATAAATGAGAAATATAACTGTGTAACTAAATTTGAAAATTTAATTAGAGGCACAATGTCTACTGATACAAAAATGTTGTACATCTGATACTTTTCATTTCGTTAATAGGTTCCAAGGGTCGCGGGACCGGGACCAATATTCCATGCAGGCAGAGCCGTGGGTGTAGATTAGTATGTAATAAAATATTTTGGTATCTGTCGTGATATGTTAGTATCTGTCGTATGTATGTAACTAACTGTCGTAAATATGTTAATAACTGTCGTTAAGTATCTGTCGTAATAACGTTAGTATCTGTCATAACACCTACCCAATATTTTCTAACTATTACATTCGTCACGCAAATTAGTTGTGTGATTTGGTGTATTTGTGAGTTAAATAGATTTAAGAGTGTGCGTTAAAACATAAGTTATAGTTAAGGAATTTTATTGAGACAGATTACAATTAATGAACGAAATGCATAGCCGGTGGATTTTTATCAATTAATGAGCATTATTTTCATGCAACCAAATTTGAGAATTTCATCAATCCATGCAGCGAATCATTGGGAATGGACATCGGATACATTTCGGTAATAGGTTCCAATGGGTCGTGGGTTCTCTTGCGTTTTCTGTATAATTCACGCCTAAGACTCATCAACAGCAACATTCATAATTAAGAACTTAGAGCAGATAATGCTTTCAAACGTTATTACGATTCATTTCTTTTTACAATTTAGGTATTGCAATGAGTAACTATTAGGTCTTTACATATGCAATTGGCGTTTTGTAAGGGAGGAATATTAAGTAATTTTTTTTTAAATATAATATATTTATTTAATCAAAGTATGTACCATTGCTATCTATGCATTTTTGCCATCTCATAGGTAGTGCATTGATCCCTTTACTAAGAAAACCATTCGGACGGGAATCAATAAAATCTTTGAAGGCGCTTTGGACTGCCCCATCGTAGTTGAATTTTTCCCTTGCAAGAAGTTATCAAAATTTCGAGAAAATGGTAATTTGTTGAAGCAAGGTGTACGGTGGATGTCTTAGACATTCCAATTGAAGCTCCTGTAATTTGATAGCCTTCTTGTGCAGTGTGTGGTCTAGCGTTTTCCTGAAGCAGCAGTGGCCTAGAACGATTGACCAGCCTCGGTTGTTTAGCAGCTAGCTTTTCCGTCATGGTTTGCAGTTGCTGACAATATACATTCGCCGTAATCGTGTGGCCAGATTTAAGAAAGCTGTAGTGAACGACATCGGCACTAGTCCACCAAACGCTCACCAATAAAAAAATTTGAGTCAATTTTCGCTTTGGCAGGATTTGGCTGTAATAACGCGATATTAAAAGTTTTCCATTTTCTGAGTGACGCAAAGAAAAAACCAAAAGAGGACAAAATAAATAAATTACGGGTTTAAAAACACAAAAGCATGAGGAAATAGCTGTATATATTTGAAATTGGAATTCCCAACCAAAGAGGAGATATTTGAGATCAAAGTGGCCAGTACGACAAAACGCCAATTTCATATGAAAGGACCTAATATTAAGCATAAAATTAATTAATTAAATATTAAAATGTATTCGAATATAATTTGTTTACCCACAAATTCAAAAAAAAATAATATAAACAACCATACAACAGTCAGGACGGCAAGTTACAGAAATCTGTTGAAAAATATAAATTTACCTCTTGAACTAAAATTTTAATTTACCAATAGGTGATGATGATTAATTCTTAAAAGTACATAACAATAATATGCATTTAGGCTACTTAATATTTGTGTTTATAGGTAGGTATGTGTACTTTATGTTTAATAATATGTGTTTAGATGTAAGGACGTGCGCATATAATAAGATGTTTGTGTAGATGTGCTCCTGATAGCTGATGGCAAATATCTTCATGTTATGTGATGTACGTGATTAATATAACAAGATCTTTTAAGATTTTTATTTTTTGCAACATGGTCATTTTTTAGCAGCATGTAAAGGTACTCTCTCATCGAGGGCAATCGACTGTAATGTAACGTAACAGAGTCGAGCATTTATCAATGAGTGAGGTGAACTTAATATTAGAGTGCTCAATATCTATACCTGTACAGTGATACAACTTTTAACAAAATGGAATCAGAAACGTTACATTACAAGCGAATGCTCAGAATGGCAGTGTTGGAACGTAATGTTCAAAATCGAATCTGAAATTTAAAATTACTGACCAGCTATCAATATACATTTTAAATAAATTAAATAAACTTGTAGAGCTTACTAATAAAATTATGAAATCTACAATGTTTGTGTTTTAACTAATGGCGGAACAACACTTCGCTATTCGTTATTCGCCTACGCTGTATTCGCGCAAATATTTGTAATATGGTCGTCACTTGAATTTTTTTTGCCGAAAAATATATGTTTTACTGCTGTTGCCTTGGCACTAGCGGCTTATTTGTATCCTTTGATGTGTGTCAAAGACAAGTAGACAGTGGACAAGTGGACGAATACGCGTATTTGCTATTCGCGCTTATGCGTTATGCGTACGAATAAAGCAAAGTTAGACGAATATGCCTTCTACACTTCGACGTATGCGGACGAATAAGGCGAATAGCGTATAGCGAAATGTGGTGCCGCCATGAAACAACTTGTATGTCAAAGTAATTAATATATTAATTGTCCAATATCATTGTGTTTTATTATAAGATCCCATTAATTCCAATTACAAATGGGAAACTTGTATGTGTGTCTTAATATGTTTATTATAATTACTTCTTAACACGAAAATGCCTTGGCGGATGTGGATAAAATTTCCCATTGTGTTAGCCTATATAAAAATATGTGTATGTAATCCATACTAATATTATAAATGCGAAAGTAACTCTGTTTATCTGTCTGTTCCGCTTTCATGTCTAAACCCCTGAACCGATTTTGATGACATTTGGTACAGGTACCTAGCAAGCCCGACATAACCCGCTTGCCGGCGGGGGGGTATCCGAAGGGATTTCCGCACGATAAAAAAAAAAAAAAAAAAAAAAAGGTACCTAGAGCTAGCTTAGAACTTGGAAATGGACTATGTTGGCTCGCGATAACTTTCATCCAAGCGGGCAAAGCCGTGGGAAACAGCTATATTATCAAGAAAATTTCTTCTGACGCAATTTGTCTTAGTATTCAAAGAAACGCGAAATAGTTTTTTTCCTTTGATAAGAAAAATAAGAGATATATAGAGCCTAATTTTCGTTTGTCATAAGTTTCTAATAAAAATTATTCATACTGATACAAGAATTGTCACAACACTGAGTAGATAAGGAACTTCTATGGATCAATGTGTGAAAGTTAATTTATTCATCCCACCCATACTCCCACTGCTGTGTATAGTTATTAATTTACAAGCACAAAAAATGTTATAAGTATCGAAATATACACAATATTTTATGTTATCTTCTTTTCGTCGCATTCGCACCCTACAGGGTTTACATACATATAAAGGTATTCAGGATCAATTTTTTGACGTTTATAAACATCGCATGTCTACAAAAAGTCATTATCTAAGCATTAAAAGACATAAACAATATTATTTTAACTAAAAAATGATTAACTATATACCATGGAAGTAATAAGTACTACGTACAACGTAGTACTTATGCTTCCATGCACATATCTTGTTTCTGAGCCGATTATGGTTCAAATAAAGAATATAACTGACTGTATAATGTCATTTTGTTTTCTTGTAAAATTCTACTAATACCTACTTGTTATAAAAACGAAAGTTTGTGTTTTTGTGTGACTTGGTATGTTTATTTTATTTTTATTTTTTATATTAGGTACTATGGCCCAGGGTCAGTCGGGGTGCGAGGGATATGCTCTTTGGGCAACCTTACACCCCGGCGTCTGTAGACCCGAGACGGCGTGCGGTTTTAGTCGGTTCAAGCCCGACATAACCGCCCCCGCTGGCACGCGGGGGGGTATCCGAAGGGATTTCGGCACGATAAAAAAAGAAGAAAAAAGGTACAGGACGCTATGGCGCTCATTAGGGGAGACCTATGTTCAGCAATGGACTAGAATAGGTTGATGATGATGATGATGATACTTTTATTTTGTTAGTAATCATTACAGTTTTTTTAAATATATATTTAGGACACGTCAATTTGACTTCACCTCGCCTGATGGTAAGCTGAAGGTAAAGTCTCAGGAAAGAGAGTCACCATTACATACACGTACCATGTTAACAATGGTGGCACTCAGCTTGACGGCCTCATCAAAAGAGAATTGTCGTCGCAGCACCGCGTGACACCTACTGGTCCCACTAGTGCTGCGACCACAATCCCTCTGCCCGGCTATGCACTTGCTGACCCCTGAACGCAATCAAACCGAAATTGGATTACTATGGAGGGTTTTTCGAAATCGTGCACGGTGGTACCCATCCGGCCGAATTTTGTGACAAATTTGTGTCATCAAATTTCTACCACCAGTAGGGTCGGATAATATTGATTCGAAATACATTTTTAACCATTGTTTTTATAATTGTTAGCATAACGATTTAGCCTAGAGTGTGTGTAGATAAAAAAAATGTATGGATCAAAATGTGGAACTTAATTTAGACATCCCACCTACACTCGTTGGTGGATATCCTGAACCAGAAGAGAAATGGTGGATATTTAATTTTTGATGTATTTCAGCTGACACGTCACACGTAAAATGTCTACAGCAGCATGAAGGATTCGAATGTACAGTTCATCATAAGAAAAAAAAGCCAGACAGACAATTAATTATTAATTTACAAGAACAAAAAAGTGTTATATCGAAATACAAACACTATTTTATATATTCTTTGCCTGGCCCTACACACCCTGTCTATAAGTGTATTTCAAATCAGCTTTTTAACTTTTATAAGTATCGAATGTCCACAAAAAGCATTTATCAAAGTGTTAGAAGGCATGCGAAATATTTTTTAGATTAATATGTAAGTTCTGTGATTAGTCCAAGAAAAGAATAAAATATGTATTAATTATGTCTTTTTGTTTAATAGTACAGGTATTACACCCTCATACACACACACCCTCATACACACACACCCTCAAACACACACACCCTCATACACACACACCCTCATTTTAATCATACACAAGTGCATCCAAACTCACACTAACCTCACACTTTTTCTCTCTCGTTTTATTCTTATATGTATAACCTATTAGTATAAGTATTAAACTCTATCCACACATATCAGGGCCATACCCGGGACGTGTTAGGGCCGTGTTCGTGCTAAGACGGAGAATCCCGACGGGACTGTCAGGGACTTTTGGTGTACACACGTCAGGGGTGTGTCCGGGACGTGCCAGGGCTGTGTCAAAACGACAACGTCCAATGGTCCGAGATCCTACTCACCAGAACTCACTGATTCTTACAAGTTTAAAATGTGTGCGATAAAGTAGTGTAGGTATGTACCTATAGATAGCATTGGTGCACCATTCGATAGTGCCGCTGATAAGGAAAGAATTCTGGGAAGCAATAACCTACGGCAAACTCATGGAATTATCACATTTTCAACAAAATAATTTTTTTAATAATTGATCGATCCCAGTACAAGGTGACGCGACCACTATCAAGAACTGGGTCGGGCACATACCTGTAATACTTCAGAGCAAGTTGCTGATGAACGATTCTGGATACAACGACGAAAACAACCGGAAATAATGTGTTTGAGTGTTTCCCCGTATGTGTTATTCCACTATCCTTGTACCAATTTTTAGCCAGATCCGTTCAGCCTTTTTTGCGTGAAAGAGAACAAACTTTCAAGTTTATAATATTAGTAGGATAGGATGCGAAAGTTTGTTCGTGCGTGTGTGTGACTGTGTGTACTCAACCAAAACGGTTAGACGAATATGAATGAATTTGCGATTGGATTACGTTCATAACAAACACATCCCTCGCTAAGCAACCTCATACATCTCTGGTGGAAACGCAGCCTTATGGTGGGTGGTTTCGGTGATGGACTACATGCTTAACAATATTTTTTTAAAGCATCGAACCACATAATACTAACTACTCTTATCTATATTTCAGAAATACCAAGTGAAAAAATATACACCGAAAATATTAACTACTGGAAAAATAATACGCCTCGAAAAAACCATGGGCAACAAGGCGTAAAAAGTGCTATACCATTAGATATACAGAAATATGTTATATCTAAATATAAAACGTTGTTCACCTCTTCTATTCCAAGTCATAATCACTTTGTATATGCATACATTAGGAACGACTTCGCCAGTTTGAATTATAAAGATAAAATGTCTTGTAAAGCAATTTATATAAGTATTAAAAGACATAGGAAATATTTTTTTGATGAGAAAAAATAATTGTAAGAATAATAATTGTAAGTCCTAATACCTAAAACCGCACGCCGTCTCGGGTCTGCAGACGCCGGGGTGTAAGGTTGCCCATAGAACATATCCCTCGCACCCCGACTGACCCTGGGCCATCTCCGGTTTCGAGATGGCCCCTTTTTCATTCGATCTAATGATTTGAAATGTTATGTATCTATGTTGAAAATAAATGTTGATTTATAGTCATATTTATTCATTTTTTCATATTTTATTCATTTTCATATTCATTCATTAAATATATAATCATATTTACGTTAGTAATATTAATAATGTGCTATGGTAGTGAAAAAAAAACTTTTTCAGATTTCTACCGTATGTTCCAAGGAATTGCTACAGCACAGTGTGCAGATTAAGGACATATATTAATTAAAATGTGGAAGTTAATTTATTTATCTTATCCACACTCCCGCTGCTGAGACTTCTGTACCAGAGTAGAAATTATTAGAATAATATTTTCTATTACTGGAGTTGTCAAATAAATATTTGTTGTATTTCAGCCTACACATTACACAAAACATGTACAGAGGGTTATGGAAGTTTTAAATGTATTCTTAATAGGAAGAAAAAGAGCAAGCCTAGAGGCAGACCGTTAGTTATTAACTTGCAAGAACAAAAAAGTGTTATATCTAAGTATAAACACTATTTTAGATCTTTTGTACCAGCTACTTCACACCCTGTCTATATGTGTATTTCAGATCATCTTTTTGACATTTATAAACATCGAATGTCTACAAAAGCCCTTTACCACAGTGTTAAAAAAATTTTTTTTTTTTTTTGTAATTAACATAAATGTTGACAAAAAAATTAAAATATTTTTGTAATTAACATAAATGTTGACTTGATGCAGATTTTTATAATTCAGGAATTTTAGAAAACATTTTTTTTATATAAAAGTACTAGTGACTGAAATTACTAGTAAACCCGTTAGGTAACCCCTCCAGCTAAGCTAAATTGCTTGTGTTAGGAGAACTAATTCCTAACACAAGCCATTACGCATAACTGAAAGGGTTAGAGGGAATACTAGTAATTTCGGTTACTAATATTGATAAACGATATATTATATACGAAAACAGAATTATTCGATTTATACGATACATAGATATTATGATTATGTTGTGGTCGCAATTCTGTAAATGATTTATTAATGAAATTAAACAGTCTTTAAATCATTTAAATGTTGATTATGGCTCGCTTAGTAATGTGCCCGGTAGATGGCAATGGGCTCGCCCTCTATTACATTGGGACCTAAACATAACTGACGAATCGTGGGTGTGTATTACACCTACCTACCCGTCGGGGAAACAGGCGTGAAGTTATGTTTATGTAAATCATTACGATGTTTTATCACAATTACCTGACCTGCACTTTAATTTCATTAAGTTAATAAAACCCAATCATTTCCCCAGCTTCAGTAGTCTCTATCCACGGAATATGGACCAATATTGAAAAGAAAATGGTCGTTAAGGTAGTCTAGAGCTTGTGGATATTGTAGATTGATTGCCTTCGGCACATTTCGTCTGGCACATTTCCTATGACGGAAGAGACCTTGTCTCTTCCATTTGTACCTTTTTTTTTTTTTTTTTTTATCGTGCGGAAATCCCTTCGGATACCCCCCCGCCGGCCAGCGGGGGCGGTTATGTCGGGCTTGCACCGACTAAAACCGCACGCCGTCTCGGGTCTTCAGACGCCGGGGTGTAAGGTTACCCATAGAGCATATCCCTCGCACCCCGGCTGACCCTGGGCCATCTCACCACTAACAGCATCGCTCATCCTGTCTCCTCTGAAAACAGAGGAGTACGGAGAGCGATGTGTTCCCGCCACGTTGGGTATTGGCCGACGATCAATGCCAACCCTATGAAGGGGTGAAGGGGAAGCCATTGACCGCCGCCCAGGGTGTACCGGCCGCTCCGATTCCGTTCCCCCCGGACTGCAGCGGGATCGGAATCGGAGCGACACTCGAGGAGGTTACCCAACACACACCCCTCTTCCATTTGTACCTACTTCTCCATAACCTTGTGTCCATAAACTAAGGGCATAATTGGAGAGCCAATATAATATTGCGATACTATCAATTTATATTAATGATATTTATAACATTGATACAATATTGATTTACAAACGCGACTCGTGTCTATATTGTTGGATCACGATACTAGATTGCGAGATTCATTGACTCTATGCGCGCCCTATACACAGAGATTTCCTATATCCAGTGCCGAAATGAGGTTGCGGTGCTGTTCCGCTAATCTGTACAGTGCTGTAAGTCAGAGTGAAAAATCATTTATACTGTATAGGCTATTAAAACGACACTTGAAAAACGTCATCTATACATCTATACATATAAATAAAATTGGAGTGTCTGTTTGTAATATTGAAATAACCGTATTTTACTAAATGTAAATGAATATTTATATGGTACATACACCAAAATAACATTTTTTACAATTTTTGTCTGTCTGTCCGTCTGTCTGATTGTTCCGGTTAATCTCTGAAATGGCTGGACCGATTTTGACGGGACTTTCACTGGCAGAAAGGTAATATAACAAGGAGTAACATAGGCTACTTTAATTTTAGGAAATATAATTAGGGTTCCGCGCAAAAAAACGAAAACCCTAAAAATCTTAATCCACGCGGACGAAGTCGCGGGCACAGCTATTATAAAATATAGAACTAGCTTAACATATATTAACCATATGGAGCACCGGTTGACAATGCATTCTCTCAGCATCCTCTGTTGACTTCGAAGCACGCAGATGATGACAAGCAGTTACCGTTGCCTATGATAGCTGACAACACTGGAGATGTTATTCACGTGGAGTGGGAGAGAAAATGAATAGAGTGGAATAGGAAAATGATAAATCTACTTACTGCTATTATAAATGCGAAATTTTGGGTGTGGAGGGCCCTGCTAGGCCCAAGACAACATCACTTGTAAGTCGGTGCACCTGCTAAGCAACGGACGAGACTCTGGCGCAGGCTTTCCGTATAGAGTTGGGAGCTCCAGGAAAAGTCGGCATGCCAATCAAAAAATAAATATAAGTTAATAACCGGACTTCGGGCTCCAAAGCGCAACCTTTGAACGAAGATCGTTAATATGAGGATGGTGATAATAAATGCGAAAGTTTGTAATTTCGGTCACGGGTCGCAGGATCGGGATTTGTATTTCAAAACGTACGGGTCCGCGGGTAACACCTAGTATCTATAAGAGATAGAATAATGAACAGAACATTTACTATTGTCACTTTCTTTCAGCTATTTCAGCTATTGAAGCAGCTAAATTCATAAACACTATACAAGGGAAACAGTTGTTAATGATCGACGGCTACACGTTTTCTCCAAAGAACAAACGCTGGTACTACTGTTCTAAGAGAAGGGCTATTCAATGCACCAGCAGTGTTAAACTTGATGATGACGGCTCTATTATCTCTATGAACTTATGGCACAATCATCCTCCGCCTACGTATACGACTATTAATGGCGCTTACGTTCAATTGTCGAAGAAGCGCCGACGACGTGCAAAGTGCCAATATCAAAGTCAGGTGCCATTTGTGCAAGCAGAAGAGAACACAGGAGATATTAACAATGAATGCTATTATGAGGCATCCGCCTGAAAAAAATAATAATAATATTTATTTATTTCAAAAGTTACATTCTTATGAACACAATAACAGTACAGTGTATACAGTTGACTGTTTTGTTTGATGAAGTCTGGCACCCAAGATAAGATCAAACTTGTGTTTAGGGTACCAGGGCTCCCGCAGCTTATCATAATTCAATTCATTCATTTCACATCCGGACACAATTGTATGGTGTTCACGAGTCTTCATTTGTACATGCATATAAGTACCTCGTCATAGATTTTAGACAACTTGAGCGTAGGTATGCGGACAGGTAGGTATAGTCTGTGGTGTGTGTATGTGTGTGTGTGTGTGTGTGTGTGTGTGTGTGTGTTTGTGTGTGTGGGAACGTATTTCTGTGTGTAGTTTTCTTTGTTAATTATATTACTGATAGTTTTAACATGACCTCATGAGCCATGTCGAGACCACCCATCTACATTGGTATCTGAGAAGTGGATAAATATTGCAATTTTTGTTTGCTACTTTATAAAGATAGTCCACCCAGAACATTAAAATGGCTTTCAGCTTGCGCGGTTCTAAATTTCGGCGTTGGACAGATCTTATAAGAGCGGCAAGAGCTTTTCTCCTTATGGGGGTTGTAACTTATGGAGACATGTTTTCTAATTTCGGTTTCAAGGACAAAGAGCTGTCTCACGGTAAGAATCTGACACTCTTTATACAGTTGGATAGTAGGGTGTCTAAAGGGCTTGGATGTCATTACCTTAAGTACAGCTCTCTGTGCCCGTCGTCTGTAGAGTGGCGTATCCTTTTAAATATATACATCATTTTACGTACTCGACCTGTAAGGCATTATAGATGATGTTTCCGGGTGATATGGTTGTCAATATATACACCAAGGTACTTGATGTGATTAGATCTAACTACATCAAGGACAGTGACATGGTGTGGATGAATCATGTGGACAGCAGGAATGTGCTTTTAGTGTGAATTTGTTTGATGTTGGTTGTGTAGAATGTGTGAGAGAGAACGTTAGATAGGTAGTTTTATTAAGATTCAGTGTTAGAAGATTAGTTGAAAGCCATTGCATTACTAGCCTAAGAGCCCGCTCAGCCCTATCAAATACTTCAGGCCAGTTTTTTTTACCTGATATTGTATAAATCACAAAACCTGTATTGTATTCTGAAGGTAGGTTCTGTACTGTACACAGAGATCTCTCTTCATAGATAGCACTTCTTGCCGTAAACTTTCCGGACTAGTGGTTCCAGCGCTTCGCCGGCCGCTGCCGCGGCACGCTCGGCTCGCGCTCTGTTGGGGGCACAGTTCTAACCTAACCTAACCCCCCTTACTTATTTTTGGAATATAAGCCGAGCGAGCGAAAAGTGCTATCTATGAAGAGAGATCTCTGTGTACAGTGCTTCCTATGTACCGAGATGTCTACAAACAATGTTTTCTATCAACAAAATTTTCGGCGTAAAGTGCTGTCTAGGAATAGAGATTTCCATTAGCTGTGCTTTCTGTATGTAGTCGTATCGTACAAGCGTGTTTATATCTTAGCTTCCACACCGGAGGTGCCATGGTTTTTAGGATAAAAAATAAGTTAGTTTATCACTGCTGGTTTCTATATTAAGAGAAACTGACAAGCTAATTAGTTGAATAGATGGACTAATCTGTGTAACTCTTTCATTTTTTGTAAGTTACGTGCAGCACATTATTGATACCCACTATAGGACTGCAGTATTTAACTCAGGGTTCTTTATTCTACTGATTCACATTAGTTTCATCCATAAAAAACCATGTAAACTAGTGTTATATACGCAAAATATAATTGTACTAATAGTTTAATGTTATGTACGGGTATTGAAATAAATTATTTATATATAATAATTATTTGTATAATTATCTTTTTTAAGATATTTGTCGTAATTACCATTTTCAATTTATTTTAAAGAAAGTTAATACCTACTATCGAATTCAGGTTCGAATTCTGGCCATTACATTACCGACGTGAACCCACTTCTAACACAAGTAATTTAACTTGGCTGGGGGGATTAACGGGAATACTAGTAATTTCGGTTACTAGCTCTCTTTAAAAAAAACTATGGGAATTCTGAATGATATTGTTGGAAGTTTACGCGAATGTCACGTTGAAATAAAACTATTTCTAACGGATTCTATCGAATAATCGGAATAATAGAATAACATCAAATAAATCGCCATAGAATCCGTTTTATAGTTTTATTTCAATAGGGGAATGCTGTTATAAATGCATACACCAAATCCCGCAAAGGATTCACGAACCTTCTGTAATCGCTGATGCGTTCCAAATAGTTTTTTTACGTAGTAATATATTAGCTGTGTTAGTAATTGTTACGTAGCTAGATGAAAAATACTATTATACGTTCAATTTTTTTTCATGCTATTATCCTTTCAGGTATTGTACCATATATCTTCATAGAAACTGTAATAGGAAACACCCTTCTGATGGTGAATGGCTATACGTATACTCAGAACAACAGGTCGAAGAGATGCTACTACTGTTCTCGAAGAGCTTGCAGGAGCAGCGTCAAACTGAACGAAGATGGGATGATCATCTATTTGAAAGAGGTGCATGACCACCCAGCACCCGTCTACAGCAGAATACATGGGACAGGGAAATACTACCGAATAAGAAATGGTAGTGTGGAAAAAAGTCGTGCCTACCGCAGGCACATGCACGGTTATCAACAACCTTATAGGTATATTTATACATAACTCATAAACCAATGCCACAAATTGAGGTCACAGACAGACAAACCCTATCGTACATTCCAGTTCCAGGTACCGAGGCTTTTTTTTCAAATATCGGCGCATTTTTATTAGTATTTGCGTTACTGGCGGCATCATTTAGCATTTTACCCACATTATAATTGATGATTAAACGAACTTACCTGTAAGTGAAGTTCTATCATAATTATACGAAACGCCTCGTCCGAAGAGATTAGTATTTTATATTGTTACAAGTAGTATCGCATAGAGGTCGCCACTGTTGCACTAGTTGAGAAATTCCTTTACCTTATTTTTTTTTTTTTTTTTTTTATAGAGGGTAATTTTATATTCCTACTCGTGACTGCCATTACCGTGTTTCATCATTTAGTTTAGAGCATGATCCTTATCTCATTGATGTATTTCCTGAGAGATTAGTAACGGGATCTTCAGGGCGGGCGGGTGGTTACTAATCTCTTCGGACGAGGCGTTTCGTATAATTATGATAGAACTTCACTTACAGGTAAGTTCGTTTAATCATCAATTATACTTCACGCCTCGTCCTCGAGATTAGTATTTTATATTGTTACAAGTAGATTTTGAGAGTATGGGTAATGGAAATATCGTCAATGATACCACCTTTTAATTTTTAAAAACGAATGTTTATTCCTCCATATTAAACAAATTGAACTTAATAAAACCAAAAAACGCATGTTTCTATTGTTTCTAATTAAAATTTCTTCTGTAATAATAATATTATTGTATAACCTGAGTATAACTACGAGTATTGTAACAGGAGATAAACATAATTTACTTCCTGTGACTTTCTTAATTAAACTTAATTATTGCTAATAATCGACTGAGCTAAGGCTGTACCATCATTATTCAAGATGGTTCTGTTGTAAAACCTTGCAAACACAGTTGAGTTGCCGCTCCAACCAGCTGTGTTGCGGATTGCGTCGATGTTTACGCCGAGTGAGTACGCGCGTGATGTGCTGGCGTGTCTTGTACTGTGTGCAGAGAACATTGACGTGTCAATCCCACTATCACTCAATATAGTTTTTACCCAACGGCTAAGGGTTTGTGTGCCGACTGCTTTGTGCGGCTTTTTTATACCTATAAACAACAAATCAGATTTTCTTAAAGGCGCTGTCTTAGATATGTAGCAGAGCAAGGTGGCAGCGGGACATATTGCAGGTTTTTGATTAAAAAAAGGAATGAAAAGTATCGGTTGTTTGGAACCAGCTTTGGAAGTTTTGATTATATCTGGAATTTTTATGCTAATGTGGTTTGATGAGATATTAATGTTCCTAACATTTATTTTAGATAGGGTTTGCAACCTATGGGCGGTTATAAGTGCCAGTAATGTGATAGTTTTCTTAGATATTTTTTCAAATGGAAGGTCACTATTAGGTTGCCACTGGTCTAAGTGATCTAATACACAATTAGTGTCCCATGTGTGGTTATACTTTGGTAAAGAAGGCCTAAGACGGAACACGCCTTTAAAAAATCTTAGAACTCTATCGTCTTTTGATATGTTGGGGCCCAATAGAATAGCAAGGGCTGACCTGCAGGAATTCAGGGTGCCATATTGCGCACCCTGATGGAACAATTCAGTCAAAAAATGTATGACAGTAGGGACAGATGCGCGGAACACATGTGTGTGAGTATTCCTACAGTAGCACCACCATTTCTTCAAGTAGGTATCGTATTGCTTAATGGAGTTGGCCGATAATGATGCCATCATTATTTCCATTGAAGATGGTGGTAAGCTTCTTCTTGATAGCGCCTCCCTGATAAGATTGCTGCCACCAGGGTAATCGATTTGTGTATTCGACTGGAGCTGGAATGCGAGATTAAGGCGTGTTTATGAGGTGGAAAGATTAAAATTTTAGAGACTGTAAGAGCTTGAAAGACTGGATACCAAGGCTGGGTGGGCCATAGAGGGACAACTAAAATACCTTCCGATTTTTCAGTAATTATTTTTCGGAGAACTTTTAAAATAACTGAGAATGGAGGGAACGCATAGAAATTCGTATTGGTCCAAGATATTGTGAAGGCGTCGATGGCTACTGCATCGGGATCTCTATGCCATGAGATGTAAGCCTCACATTTTTTATTGATTCGACTTGCGAATAAGTCAATCACGGGTGGGCCAAAACAACTAATTATGTAGTTGAAGGCCCATTCGGCTAGCTCCCATTCAATATCTGGGTGGACTTTTCGTGATTCAGCATCCGCGATGATGTTATCACTTGATTTAATATAAGATGCATAAATGTACAGTCTTCGGTCCTCACACCATTCCCAAATTTCTCTTGTAATTTGTGTAAGGTGTGGGTACTGAACACCACCCATTCTGTTGATATAGGCAACTGCAGTCGAATTGTCAACGCGCAAGAGAATCTGACAATCAGTTAGATCCTTTGCAAAGATTTTTAGGGCAATGAAAGCGGCCATCAATTCAAGAATGTTGATATGCTTTTTGCGCTCATCATTTGACCAACTTCCACTAGCTGTATCGTACAGACAGGTTGCGCCCCATCCCGTCGTTGAGGCGTCAGAGAATATTTCGATGTGGTAGTCGTCATTTCTTATGCGACGTACTGAAGTCCATATGTGATTAAACCACCATTGTATATCTATTCTTAGTGAATCGGGGATATTTATTACCTTATCATAGTCATCGTCGTTTTTTAGGTTAAGAAATTTGCAACGCTCAAGCTCCTTGGTGTGGAGAAGCCCGTATTCTATTCCAGGGCAGGCGGACACAAGTAACCCCGTTACTTGAGCTAATTTCCTGACTGAACAACGACGCAACTTCTGAAAGTCTTCTAATTCAGAACTGATGCGTGCCCTTTTTTCATGGGGCAGGCTTAGGATTAGCTGATGAGAGTTGATAATCATGCCTAGAAATTTACATGACATAGAAGGTACTATCGTGCTTTTTTGTTCATTGATAATGAAACCAAGTGATACCAGTAGTTTTTTGGTAATTTCAATATTTAGGAGACAATTTGAAGAAGTACGTCCAAGGAGGAACCAATCATCTAAATAAAGGGTAGATAGGAAACCAGCTGTTCTGAGTAATTTTACTATTGGTTTGGTTATTTTTGTGAAAACAAATGGGGCCGTATTAAGTCCGAATGGTAAGACATTAAATTGGTATAATTTCTGGTCATTGACAAAACGGAGATACTTTTTGGAATCCTCGTGTATTTTTATCAAAAAATATGCATCTTTCAGGTCAAGGGTAGCCATCCAACAATCTTTAGTAACCAGTTTAATTGCTGTTCGCAAGTCCTCTAACTTAAAATGATCAGTGTTTATAAAGCGGTTTAATTTTTTGAGATTTAATATTAATCTTGATTTGCCATTAGGTTTGGGGATAAGAAAAATACCTGATATAAATTGACCCTCGCAGGGTTCACACATTGATATCGCTCCAATGTGTAATAAGTCACTTATTGCTGTATGAAACTGTATTTTTTCTACACTGGACTGAGTTGGGGAAGACGGAACAAAATTTTGGATAACTGGGCTCGAGAAGGGGATTTGGTAACCATTTATCCAAGAAAGGATTGTATGGTCCTCTGTTATTAGTGACCACTGATCTCGAAAAAAGTGTAATCGACCAGCATACTCAACTGTATTTAAAAACGGCGTCGTAACTGAGGTGTGGGCTGCGGCGGCTGCTGCTGACGCGGCCACTGTCTCGATGAGTGCGCGAGCGGCGGCGGGGCTCCGCGTGCTCTCATTGCAGGCTCGCGGCTCCTCTGTTGAGGGCCCGACTGCCTGTAAGCCGGACCGGGAGCCTTCCTGTTTAAATTCCTCTGAGTAGGTAATTTTGCTCGTTTTGACGAATTGCTGGTAGATTGGTCAGTTTTAAGCTCGACTCCTGATTTGTTAATAGATTTGGCTGCCTTTAAAGTATCAGCCAGAGTCTCTCCAAATAGGTAGTTGTCGATTTTTGTATTCGACAGATGTTCAGACATGTCCTTCTTAAGAGTAAACAAGATAAAATTTCTCCTTGTCACGGAGTCGGCGTGTTGAACATCACACATTATTCGGCCTAGATCCATTAATTTTTGAAGAAGGATATTTTCTTTACTCCCGGAATTTAACTGAGTTGTAATTATGTCACCCAGGCAAGAAATTGCGCTAGCCATCTGTTTTTGTTTTGCTTCGATACCTTTATCGCGTTTTATCCAACTATCTGGCAAAGCAGCTTTGATTTCTGCATTTATTTTTGGCGAATCAATATAAAGACAGTTTGCAGGAAGTGGGTATTTCAATATCAATTCTCTTCTGATGTCTTTGTTTAATCCTTCTGTAGCTATATGTTTAAAGCGGGAGGCTATTTCCTCACGGATATCCTTTGCACGTTTCTCTGTAAGTGAAGGGTCTTCACCAAGGATTTCTAGAACGTCTGTGTCTAACGTCTGTGACTGCGAAGTGTCTGTAGGCTCCTCCTGTGTGGGAGGCGCAGACGTGCTAGGCTGGTCTAGGGTAGCCCGTATGTCATTTGGCGCAGACGTGCTAGGCTGTTCATGTTGAATTATTGGATCGTCTTGGATCTCAGTAGTTAATACTGGTTGCTTAATAGCATAACTGTCAACGTTTTCGAACGTATCCTGCCCCTGTTCTTCATACCCCCAATCAGATGGTTGAAATACCGTGGGTGTGTCTGGAAAAAAAACACGAATATCAGTAATGATAATCGGTTTTTTAAATTTTAAGCGTGCGGTTAAATAGCCCCAGTGACTATTCAGGTTGCACACAAAATCATCGTAACGTAAATACGTTAAAAAGATGGGTAATTGTTTCAATACGATGTATTGAAACAATTTTGTAGCGTGCGGTTAAATAGCCCCAATGACTATTCAGGTTACACACCTAGCATCGTAACGTAAAAACGTTAAAATATACATCATCTTTAAAGTGTATAAATGTACTAAATTGATTAATTACAGGCACTTTATTTGTTAACAACAAGAAGTGTTCAGGTTAGGTAACAATTCTCAATGAATTGAACGACAACCGTCATATTTTAAATTGTTGCGAGAAGAAAATACCCCAAGGGCAGATTCTGATAGCAATATGTAGGTACCCAAGATAACACGATAATTATAAATTTATCACTTTCACTTTTATGTATGAAAAGTTAAAGGTACCTGCTTCATCAGTATAATCAGGCGCCGGTATTTCTTCCGTCAATTCCATGGTATTGTTGGGGTGAATTTTCTTTTCCAACTTACGCACTTTCCGCATTAAACGTTGTAGTTCTTCTTCACATGTTCGAGTTAATTTTCGTTTAGGCATTGTTAAAGATAGATTTAGTAGGCAACAAACTGTTAATCTAAACTGTTTTATGCTAGTGTCTTAAGTAGCCGAGCACTAAATTGCGAATGATGAAACACGGTAATGGCAGTCACGAGTAGGAATATAAAATTACCCTCTATAAAAAAAAAAAAAAAAAAAATAAGGTAAAGGAATTTCTCAACTAGTGCAACAGTGGCGACCTCTATGCGATACTACTTGTAACAATATAAAATACTAATCTCGAGGACGAGGCGTGAAGTATAATTATTCGGAAACCGCGAGTGAGAGAGAGACAGTGTGCAGCTATTTTTAATATTTTAATTATGTACATATGTATTTTTAATTAACTATTTGTCTCATGTGCCTATATAAAACTCTAGTCGTCCCGCCTTCATTTGAATTGCAATTATAAAAAACTATTATATTATGATAATATTTTAATTAGATATATTTTTTAGCCTAACACAAAATTTGTCAAAGAGATAGTCAATTGAAACACTATTCCAATTTTTTGAATCCGTGTGGGCCTAGCTCCATTCAATTTACAAAATGCAATTTTCTGTCTACTTACGATCCCGGGCCCCTTAAGGGGCAAGTAAAACTATAAAATTTAACGAGGCCGGAGAGGGAGGTTTTTTTTTTGTGGAAACCCCCACGGGCTTAACCCATCGGTGCCGACGATAGGGTGGGCCTGTCGGAATCGTACCGACTAAAACCACACGGTGTCCTTCCCAAGTGTCCGTTGCCGGGCATCCCGGGTAAGCCCTCGAAAGGATAACCCCAGGGTTACCGGCGGACTTTGGCCGCCACTGCGGCCTCGCCTGGTGGGGTCGGGTTTTACCCCGCGTCGGTGAGTTGGCAGACGTGTGTAGGACACACACGACATGCCTCCGCCACGGCCTGCTTCTGTAAGGACGGCGAGTCGGCCAACTGCCGTCCTCAGGCCCCGATCATGGAGGTCGGTAGTCTCGGGCGTAGATGAGTCTGCGGAACTCAGGTGGCAGGGTTCTCTCCCGCTCCCTCTCCGGCGTCTCTTTCGCGCGCAATACCTGCTCGCAGAAAGAGGCGGCGGCGTGCCACTTGCTCCCGTCGGAGACCACGTCCCTCACCATGGTCTCCAACGAGAGAACGTCCAGGATTGCAACGAGATCCCGGCGTTGACTCGCCCACGCAGGGCACTCCTCCAACGTGTGGAGCGCCGTGTCTTCGCCAGAGGCCATCACGCTGAAGACCACTAGGTATTGTGTTTGACTTCGCTTTCAGTTCATCCCTTAAAGTCGTCAGGCTGGATGAAGTCGAACCTAACAAAAAAAATTGTACTTTATCTTTGTGAGGGGAACGAAGGCATTCCTTCTAATTATTATTTTTCTATTCTCATTTCTCTCTTTTCCTTCAGAAGGTGACAACGCGCCAACAACACTTCTGTTGCTATGAGCATTTACTGCAACGGTAACAACTCACAAATAGGGATGCCTTGTTCACTGTAAATTTTATCACAAGAACAATAATATAATCACTTCTATCTATATAATATATCATCAAATCGTTGGCCATTCGCTACTATAATTATGTCTGACTCGGTCCGAGGTCCTCGTAAGTAAATTTCTGTATGTGTATGTCACTGTTATCACTCGGTCTATGAACCGGATCTTCTGTACTTTTTAGGGATTTTCTTTAGAGAAGCCCTATTGCTATCAAGTTGTCGTCGTCGACGTCGTCGTTGCCAATTTTCTGTCACGGTTTTGGGTATGAAGGAGATGAGCTAACGAGTTGCTGTTTTCGGTAATAGATTCGTGCTGGGGTGAACCATTGCAAGATAAAGAAAAAATCGCAAAAAAAATATAAATCGCAAAATCGAAAATCCCTTGTAGATATTCGGCTGAGCTCGTCATCCCCTCTGATACCACCCCCGCCGGCCAGCGGTGGCGGTTATGACGGGCGGATCTTCTGTACCTATTTATTTTTGCTTTTTTTTTTTTTTTTTTTTACGTGCGGAAATCCCTTCGGATACCCCCCCGCTGGCCAGCGGGGGTGGTTATGTCGTGTCTCGACTAAAACCGCACGGTGTCCTCCCCAAGTGTGCGTTGCCGGGCACCCCCGGTAAGCCCTCGAAAGGATAACCCTTTGCTATAGTCTTATGTTAATTGTTATTTTTCTTTAGTTTAGCGTTGTTTTTGATTCCCTCTGAATTAAAATATTCATGATATTTTACATAAAAATAATGAAAGTATGTAAGTATTTTTATTAAGCTACTAGTACTCTGTTAAATATAGAAAAAAAAAACTGATGGATATTTGGAACAGATATTTCAGTATTTAAGCTTGGTCTTAGTACCTATTAATACCTTTTTTTCTATAGAACTTAGATTTAATGTTATATTAACCCTCAACATGGTATGATAGGTACATGTTGCATTCATTTCATAAATATGTAACAAATCGGATTTTTGTGCACTAATTTTATGTGTGATCGGATCGATTTTGATTCGAAACAAAACCTTTCTATTATTTATAGACTACGTTACTTCACAAAAAGATTTGAAATAATAATTTTATATTAACGTTCACGTCATAATAGGTACAATTAGTCATTAGTAGTAATTTACACCTAATCACTACTTAGTATAAAACAAAGTCGCTTCCCGCTGTCTGTCTGTCCTATGTATAGATCTTTAAAACTACGCAACGGATTGTGATGCGGTTTTTATTAATAGACAGAGTGATTCAAGAGGGAGGTTAATATTTATAATACATGCATAATATAGTAGAGAACGGCTGATAATTTTAGAGGTTTCTAATGTGATGTCGTTAATATACACATTTTTTGCGCTTACGTTGCAAACGCTGGTTGATTCCTACGAGATAGATCAAAATAATGTTTTACACCTTAAAAGGGTCTAAAAAAGTCACCGATAGTATATATCAATCTCTTATGGATGATAACCCACAATAACCATTTTTTATCCTTCACTTCTTACGAGAAATATTGGCTTATATACGAAACGATTTTAAGCAAAAATCATTAACTATTATCCAATAACATATTGTTTTGTGTTATGAACGTTGTATATAAAGTCATACTGTAGTATATTTAATATCAGCATTGCACCCGTGCGAAGCCGGGGCGGGTCGCTAGTATGTTATAAATAAGATTTGTGTAAATAAGGTAAGCGTCATACTGTTGGATTATTCATTTTTTTTGTTTTTACTTGCGGATATCCCTTCGGATACCCCCCGCCGGCCAGCGGTGGTAGTTATATCGGGCATGAACCGATTAAAACCGCACGGTGTCCTCCCCATTGTCGAAATAATATACCCTACGAGAAGTCGTTACGATCGCACCGCAAATAGATACGTGTGTTGTATAGTTTTCATAACATACACACACGCATCGACTTATCGGTGCAGTTTAAACGGTACAGTGCGATCATAACGATTTAAGGTTAGATTTCACCATCGACTATTAAACAGAGAGAGAGAGTTTATCTCATAAAATACCAGTTTAGTTCACACTAATCGCAGTTCGTATCGTTGTGGAAATCCAGCTTTTGTCTACTATAAGTGTAGCCATGAAACCGTACCTTTCTTTTTTTTTTCGTGCGGTAATCCCTTCGGATACCCCCCCGCCGGCCAGCGGGGGTGGTTATGTCGGGCTTGAACCGACTAAAACCGCACGCCGTCTCGGGTCTACAGACGCCGGGGTATAAGGTTGCCCATAGAGCATAACCCTCGCACCCCGAATAGCTTATCTTTTATCTGTTCAGTTACGAGCTAAAAAGTCTTATTATAAATCTTAACGTAAGCTGAACAGCCTTTAATCTTAAGCGAAAATAGAGTGCGAAGCGAATTCTCCGTAAGCAGATGAGCGGATGAGCGGACGCTGTCCGTCGCGGATGAATTGCATTCAGTGCGTAGCGGATTGGTATAATCATGGGTTTCCGTCCGTGAGCGGATAGCTCTCTGCATCTTGGAGAGTCCGCGTCGCAGTGAACGCACTATACAAGTTTAGTACATCTTACCATCAGTAGCGGAAGTCCGCGTAGGTCATTCGTGTCTCATCCACATCGCACTGTTTAGGGCCTTAGCGGTTAATGTTAGCTTTATCATTAGTCTTAGAACTTCTCTTGTATTGAAACTTAGCGGCAAATAAAAGTGAAAATTGTAGATATATATAATTTTTTATTGTCGTCGTACCACCACTAAAACTCCTACCTCGCCCAGAAAATAAGATGGAATTGTATCCACCATCTTTGACTTGCTCTACGTTTGGACTAGGGGCCCGATTCAATAATAACGCTACGCCATCGCGTTTTCACTTCGATTAGTAAGAAAAAAAAAAGTTAAAAAGAATAAGTTAAAAATAAACTTTCTCTGTGTTTAAAAAATCTGTACGTAGTATATTATTATCTCGATGGTTTAAACAAAATCTACCTACTATTACGTGAGGTTTATAAACCATCGAAGACTCGTATTTTGATTGCTTTTAAATCAGATTTTGAAATTCAATCAACTTGTTCTTGTTAAACTTTTCCTTCGAATTTACATGCGAGTTATAATTAGACTCCTGAAGAGGACTGAGAGAGACTGAGAGACTGGTAAAAATGAACTGGAATTTTTTGTAATAATTTCCAGGTCTATTATTTGTTTTAATAAATCGAAGCAGATGCCGCGCAAGTCTCGAGCCACCACAAACACAAGCTTCGCGGTGCCGGCCCCTACCTAAGCTAACAGACCACTAAGTGCGGATTTCACTGAGATCTAACTAAACTAGTTTAGCATATTTTACTCAATAGATCTTATTGAGTGCAAATTTGAGAAGCCAGTTTAGTTGAACTTAACAAAATATCCTTTCCTCCTAAAGAGTTTTTTATTTTTTTATTTTATTGAAAGAGTCAGGGGAGAAATGGTCAGTCTAAACTCTAAAATTAATTTTCTATTCCAGGAACGGTACGATTCAAATTTATAGAAACGTTCAATGGACCTCAGTTGTTGATGGTCGACAATTATACGTTTTCAAGAAAGGGGCAAGGCAGGAATCTATTCTATTGTTCTAAGAGACTTTCTGGCTGTAAGAGCAGTGTGAAATTAAATGGTGAAGATGTTATTCATTACAACTTAGAACACAATCACTCTCCTCCTGTGTACAGTATAGTTAATGGAAAGTATGTGAAATACTTGTAAAGTAAACAGATTAAGTTATTTTATGTAGATTATATAAGTAATTTACATTAGTAATTTATATTAGTAATTTATATTAGTAATTTATATTAGTAATTTACATTAGTAATTTATATTAGTAATTTACAGTTATAACTTGTGTTTGATTTTGTTAAATTTTATTATCCAAGTCCATGCTAGACCCTCCCTCCAAAAGGCTTTTTGTTGCTGCTAAGTTTTTCAAATCTGCATAAGGCGAGCACGAGCAGACTAACAGCTTAAATTTTAACATAAGACCAAATCACATTGCGTCTTATCTTTGTATTAAAACTTTACTAGAGACGCCAAAAGACGCGTAGGCAGACCCGCTGCCTCTCTTGGTGTGAATTGAGCCTAAACGAGTTTGTATGGTCAGACCACTACGCTCTAATAAAAGAGGAGAGGCAATAAGTATATACTTTTAAATTATTTTCTGTTCCAGAAATGGCACGATGTAAATTTATAGAAACAGTCAATGGGCCTAAGTTGTTGATGGTCGACGATTATACATTTTCACGAAAAGCGGGCAGGAATCTATTCTATTGTTCTAAGAGACTTTCTGGTTGTATGAGCAGTGTGAAATTGGAGGGTGAACAAGTTACTTATTACAACTTAGAACATAATCACAATCCCCCTAAGTACAAAATAATTGGTGGAAAGTATGTGAAATATTTTTAAAGTATAAATATAGATATTTACCAAAGCACGTTCTTGGTGGATGGCTATGCACTCAGATTGTGAAATATGTATTTAAATCGAAACCTTACTAGTCATTTAAACTTCACTAAGCACAACTAGGCCATTTACTAGTTACTCGCCATTGCTAAGGTCCATAATATCAAACGGGTAACAGGAGGTTAACATTTTGAACTGACACTTTAAAATTAAAATATAGTGAATACATTGTATTACGTAACGCAGGGGAAGGAGAAAAGCGTGATGTATGTATACATCACACCTTTTCCCCTCTGGTGTAGGCAGAGGCAATAGCAGTTGTTAATTTCTTTAAAACAATTTTGAGTTGTAAGGCAACTCTAGACTTATTAAAAATAAAATCAAGATATCTAATTATTTATTTTTCCTATCCTCACACCGAATTGTTAAAACTACAAAATGGTTAATAAAATAAAAGGTAAAGAGGTACTTTATATTTTAACGAGTTAAAAAGATTTAAGCGACATGTACTGATACGAAATATTGTTACAGGCGCTGCAAACTTTAAGTTCATCCAAACTATTCGTGGAAAAACACTATTAATGTTTAATGGTTTTACATATACTGAGAACAACAGAGCAAGAAATACCTACTACTGCTCAAGAAAGTATAAGAGCTGCAAGTCTTCCGTCAAGTTTGGTGCAGATGGCAGGATAGCCAGTGTAAGGATGGAACACAATCATCCCCCTCCAAATTATATGTCAACAGGAAATGGACTTTATGTGAAAACCACAAGTCGCAATATGTCACCTCCGCGGTTTGTTCGCAGCTACCCTCGTTTTTGATGAAAACATCATAGGGAATTGCTCTAGTTATGAGTCTTCTTTGTGGGTTTAGAAAGATGTATTATCATTATTAATAGTAAAAACTTTGTTAGATCTATTTTAAGTATATTTACATTTTTTATGCACTTATTTGGTGAATATTATTTATGTTTATAGGAATTAAGGATACAACTGTAGCAGCTTTTCCGACTTATCATATTAATCATCTAAATCAAGCATGAGTTTTATATTAAGTTTTCACATGCTTTCAAATAAAGATAACTTATACATACATAAGAAGTAGAAGTTTTGTAAGTATAAGAAACGTTGCGTGCAGATATATTGACTGCAATAAATACATCTACAAATAGTTTCCCTTTAGTTTCATTTATTTCACAATTCTAAAACTAGTTTTCTACCAATGACTTCTATTAAACTACTAAACTGGCTATAAGAAACACAGAATTTGGTATCGCGAAAGGTCCCCAACCGACCACTTTCTTTTGTAACTGTCATACAGATGTCATTTCAAAAAGGCGCGTTTTGTATATACAGTGTCATAATTCCTTATCTCGTTTATCTAATTTCTGCGCCGCTAACCCATCTTCCACTTCCGCCTCACCCCCGGAACTTGCCCACAAATTTCGTTCCAGTTTACAGTTAACAGTTTGTTTAGTATACATACACAGAAGTCATGGGTTTCCACGCATATTTTATGCTTCACAAAATATTCAATTCAACCTTTAAATTCGTTTTAGCTTACAAATTTCTTCAAACCGCATACGGAAATAACCTACTTATGTTGGATGGTTATACTTTTGCAAGTAACAGCACAACTTTATATTACTGTTCCAAAAGAATAAGGGATGTAAAGCAAGAGTGAAGTTTACTGACGATATGAAGATAAAACACTTTGATGGAAAACATGACCATCCTCGTCCGCGGTACGTAACGACAGAGACTGGCGAGTACGTTAAAATTTCTTCTTGAGTCGAGCGATGAAACCAATAGGAGATACAAATTATGTAAATCTTAAGGCTTTCACGGCCGGCGTTGCATGAAGAATATACTGCTTCCGGGCTGTTTGGCCGTGGTCCATCGGAAACTTGTATTCCAGACGTTTCGTCGATCATTGCGGTCGACATCTTCAGTGGGACACGTCGGGACGCCGTCGAGTGCGGAGAACCTTACTCGGCGGCGAACTAGGTGCGAGTGATCGACGAAACGTCTGGAATACAAGTTTCCGATGGACCACGGCCAAACAGCCCGGAAGCAGTATATTCTTCATAAAAAATATTGCAACTATAAAGATTATGTTGTCCACATAGAGTCACGATCAATCTGTTAAGGAGTTAGGGTAAATTCAGATCAGGCGGGAAAATGCTCAAACAGTTTTAAAGTGGTCCTTAAATCAGGGTGTACCCTAAGTAGGAAATTCGTTAGTATACAAACTTTTTGTGTTAAATGGAATACGATTTACTTCGATCGATTTATTATATTATACTTATTTTGAGGAGGTAACTAAATAAATATTCTGGGACATTCTATACAGCGCTATCTAGACCCAAAGTAAGCATAGCTTAACTAGCTTTGCATATGGGTACTAGAATTCGGATAAACATACATTTAGATACATTTTGCTATTAGCAATACAATAAAAAGTAGAAGATTTGTAGGTTTCAGAAATTTTGCGTACAAATTCATTAACTCCAATAAATAAATTTATAAATAGCTTGCCTTTAGTTTAATTTATTTCGTGTACCAACACTACTCGTATTTATCTACGCATATTTTACACTTCACAGAATATTCTATTCAACCTCTAAATTCGTTTTAGATTATACATTTCTTCAAACCGCATACGGAAATAACCTACTAATGTTAGATGGTTATACTTTCGCAAGTAAGACCTTGACTTTGTATTACTGTTCCAAAAAGAACAAGGGATGTAAAGCGAGAGTGAAATTGACTGAAGACATGAAGATAAAACACTACGATGGAGAACATGATCATCCTCGTCCGCGGTACGTAACAACAAACACCGGCGAGTACGTTAAAATTTCTTCGTGATGATGAAAAAAGTAGTGTTGAAAACCATAGCAATGTGAAGATTATGTTGACGACATAGATTGATGATAGGGATTAGGGTAAGTTCAGATCAGAGCCCCAAGTCTCGTTGGTCTCTTATACGCGGGATAGCCGCTTACAAACTCGAATATTCCTTTGCAACCACAAATCTGATTTCAACCAAATTTGGCATGGTCATAACGACAATCTAGGGGCATGTTTTGAGACCATAAAAATAAAAATCGGAAATACCATTGAGGAATTATCACCGAAAAACAAATTTACCATTGAAAGTAATGGAAAAAATTCGAGCGCGCAAAAATTGAATTTTGCAAATCTTGAAATAAAAAAATAAATGCTCGCTCAGCTCAATTTTCTTGCGATCGGCTAACTGCATCGCATCCCTAGTAATAAAAAGATATTCAAGATTCAGTCTTAATCTAGTGTCGATCTCCTGAATTTTAAAAAAAGGTGTTCTCATAACAAAATTTTCAACAAAATTTTGTTACGAGAACACCCTTTTTTTGACATTTGGGAGATCGAGACTAGATTGAGTCTGAATTTTGAACATCTTTTTATTACGAGAATATGGTGTAAAATGCTCGATTTAACTGAGTTAATGTTACAGTTACATACAATTCATTGGTTTTGCGGAGTGTGATTTAATAGTAATTAGTTTTAAATAAAAAACAATTGTAATTAAATGTGTAGACCTAGGATGGAGAGGAGTTTTGAATAAACACAATAAAAGTATTCATCCTAAAAAACACTTTTATTTTATACACATTATCTACTGAAAACAAATACAAACTACTCATTATTCTTTATTATTGGATATTAAAATAAATAAACTAAAAATGTGTACAATTATAAATTATATACAAAACTAAATTAAGTACAATATGAATAAATAAGAAGATTTTTTTTTTACGTGCGGAAATCCCTTCGGATACCCCCCCGCCGGCCAGCGGGGGCGGTTATGTCGTGCATCGACTAAAAACGCACGGTGTCCTGCCCAAGTGTCCATTGCCGGGCACCCCGGGTAAGCCCTTGAAAGGATAACCCCAGGGTTACCGGCGGACCTTGGCCGCCAGCACGGCCTCGCCTGTTGGGGTCGGGTTTTATCCCGCGTCGGTGAGAAGGCAGGCGTGTGTAGAACACAGACGACACGCCTCCGCCACGGCCTGCTTCTGTAAGGATGGCAAGTCGGCCAACTGCCGTCCTCAGGCCCCGATCATGGAGGTCGGTAGTCCCGGGCGTAGACGAGCGAGGACGCCGCAGACTGCGGAACTCGGGGGGCAGGGTTCTCTTCCGCTCTCTCTCCGCCGTCTCTTTCGCGAGCATTACTTGCTTGCAGAAAGAGGCGGCGGCGTGCCACTTGGTCCCGTCGGAGACCACGGCCCTCACCATGGTCTCCAACGAGAGAAAGTCCACGTCCAGGACCAAGGGGTAGACTGTAAGCTTATGCATCGAAAAATTCCTCCCTATCAATGTCTACTGGGACCGTGCCCAGAAGGCTGGCGGCATTACCGCATTGTATGGCAATACCAATTCTTTGAGCGAGGTAATGGTCGTTATTGATATTTGTCATTACTTCACGGTTAAGAAGTTATAGAATAATTGATATTCGTGGTGTCTCAAACACCATCGGATTTATGATTGGTTTACTCGAATGACATCCCATCAAAAACATTTTCGTGTAAAATAACGGACGCCGAATCCATATTTTAAATATGTACTGATGAATAATGTACTGTTGGATCCGTACAACTTGCATCAAAAAGGTTATCAGACCTTATGGAGAACCAAACTTCTACCTCTACACGTCCTAATTACTAGAATGACTACTCGAATGATGATAGTTATAATATATTATGTTCGTGATTTTGTTTGTGTTGCGTATACTAAGACGGCGTGCGATTTTAGTCAGTTCAAGCCCGACATAACCGCCCCCGCTGGCCGGCGGGGGGTATCCGAAGGAATTTCCGCACGAAAAAAAAAAAGGCACTAAGCTAATGAGGGCACGCCGCAATAGCGGCGGTAAGGCCCATCTCGGAGGATTGGCTAGAGAGGCGACACGGAAGCCTCTCGTACCGACTGATGCAGGTGATCTCCGGGAAGGGGAGCTTCGGGGACCACCTGCATCGAATCAGGAAGAAGTGAGTGCCATCATTGCGACGCGAGCGAGGACTCAGGGCTGCACACGCTGGCGGGCTGCCCGGCGTGGGAGGCGCCGAGGCGTGACCTTTTGGCAGCCTTAGGGGTGGGAGTCCTCTCGCTCATCAGCATGATTGCGGCAATGGTGCAGAGTGCGAGCGCGTGGGCCGCCGCCACCTCCTTCTGCGAGCATGTAATGCTCACGAAGGAGATGGCGGAGCGCGCCCGGGAGAGATTTAGACCTCTCCCGGCCCTCCGAGCCCGCAACATGCTCGCCGCGCCTCGCAGGCGACTCAGGCGCCGGAGGTCGCTTGTCGACTTCCGTCCTCCATGAGCGCAGGCCTGGGGGTGGCAGGTGAGGCCGCCTGCCACCCCAGCAGAAGCAGGCCGGGACGGTGGGGCGACTAGCGCCCCTCCCCCAATCCGGGGCAAGACGGGGACACATCGGGGGCGGTTATGTCGGGCTTGAACCGACTAAAACCGCATGCCGTCTCGGGTCTACAGACGCCGGGGTGTTAGGTTGCCCATAGAGCATATCCCTCGCACCCCGACTGACCCTGGGCCATCTCCGGTTTCGAGATGGCCCCCTCGGGTTTGGGAACCACGGTGTCCCCGTCTTGCCCCGGTTTGGGGGAGAGGCGCTAGTCGCCCCACCGTCCCGGCCTGCTTCTGCTGGGGTGACAGGCGGCCTTACCTGCCTCCCCCAGACCTGCGCTCATGGAGGACGGTATAGATATCTAAAAATTGATCTCCTTAATTTATCGACATGTTTGTACAAAGCATTATATTATTAAAACTTAATTTCAAAATATTATTATGCTTATTGACAGTTCGTGCCAATATCATATCTCGGTACACTCCTGAACTGTGACACATGATTTATTCTAAACTGTAACCTTATTCCATTCAAATAAAGCTTAAAATAGTATAAACAACAACGTGCTGTGAAAGATTTTGACTTTGACTCTGACTACTGTCTTATCAGATAAGATTTTAATGTTTCGTTTTTTCCAACAATTTCATTTTGAAATCAAATATTTATGCGAATTTCAGATTGTACCAAAATGATAAAAGTTTGTTCTACTAGTCGAGGACAAAGTGCTGAATTTAGATTGACTACTTCAAAAAGAGGTCAAGAAGTTTTATTAAGACATGGTTACTCATATAACAAGCAATGCAAAAACAAAACCGGAGACATAAGATGGAGATGTACTAATAGAAATAAATGTAAAGCTTTTTTGAAAACTAACCTAAATTTAGACATGATCATTGAAGACACTCACACATGTCAACCAAATAACTTTTAGATCAATGCATTTACCGAGCGCAAACAGAAGCCAATTAGTATACCTACAGGAGACCTACGCGCCTACGCGCCCGGATGAATACTCCATTACTGTGGAAGCACCATTTGGTAAATCAGACCATTGCCTCGTCCGGGCGCAAGTGCCTCTCGTACCGCCACAACCACCTCGGCCATCCGAATGGCGGCATGTTTGGCACTACAAGTCGGTAGACTGGGATGCATTGCGAGAATTCTTCGCTTCGTACCCGTGGAAGCGGCTCTGCTTCACTTCAGAAGATCCAAGCTCCTGTGCAACAGCAGTTACTGAGGCGATTCTAGCGGACATGGAATGCTACATTCCCAACCGCTGGATCGCTACAGGAGCAAGTAAGCGCCTGTGGTTTAATCGGCCTTGCAGAGAAGCAAGACTTCACAAGCAATCTGCTTATAAGGCTTGGACCACGGCTCTTGCTAACAAGGATCCGAATATCACTGAAGTGAAGCGGAAATTAAATGCCGCCTTGAGATCCAGTAA
Organism: Cybosia mesomella; assembly: GCA_946251805.1. Classification (NCBI taxonomy): domain Eukaryota; kingdom Metazoa; phylum Arthropoda; class Insecta; order Lepidoptera; family Erebidae; genus Cybosia; species Cybosia mesomella. Next base: position 6,946,858 of record OX276400.1, read on the forward strand.
AATAGCAACGGCCGGGGTTAGATTTGAATTCATCGGCAGAATCGGTGAACGGCTGGCGCGGTACTCATCTGGTAGTCGTGCATTCTGGTCGTTTGCCAAAGCTGCCGCGGGAAATTTCTGTTGGTCTTCTCTGCCGCCGCTGCAAAAACCCGACGGCAGTCTGGCCCAAGGCGCTAAGGAGAAAGCCGATCGATTAGGTGACTTCTTTGCGTCCAACTCGACCATGAACGATGGGAATGCCGAGCCACCCACTATCCCCTGGTGTGATGTTTCTATGCCAGAAATTAAAATCACACAACGGGTGGTCCGGCGGGAACTGAAGTCCTTAGATGTTCGCAAGTCGAGTGGGCCTGACGGCATATCGGCGATGGTGCTTAAGCAGTGTACTCCAGAGTTGTGCCCTGTACTTGCACAGCTTTTCGCACTCTTTTACTCCACGAGACAAGTCCCAGCTTCGTGGAAGACCGCATTTGTGCATCCTGTGCCTAAGAAAGGCGATAGAAGAGACCCGTCCAATTACAGGCCTATCGCTATCACCTCCCTTCTCTCGAAGGTAATGGACCGTGTCATTAACGTACAGCTCCTGAGATACCTTGAAGGAAACGATCTCTTGAGCGACCGACAGTACGGCTTCCGCCACAGTCGCTCTACCGGTGACCTTCTTGTGTATCTCACGCACCGCTGGGCACGAGCCATCGAGAGTCAAGGTGAGGCACTGGCGGTCCGCCTTGATATAGCGAAGGCCTTCGATCGGGTCTGGCACAGAGGTCTTCTTGCGAAGTTGCCGTCTTATGGACTGCCCGAGGGACTTTGCGAATGGATCGCCAGTTTTTTGACCAATAGAAGCATCCAAGCCGTCGTTGACGGCAGCTGCTCAGACCGCATGGACATAAACGCTGGTGTTCCACAAGGCTCCGTGGTGTCTCCGACCCTGTTCCTCCTGCATATCAAAGACATTCTGTCTGATGACTCCATTCATTGCTATGCGGACGACAGTACCGGGGACGCATTTTACACGGGCCGGGCTAACATCCCTCGGTCCGCAGTGGAAGAAAGTTGCGAACATCTTGTGTCTGGCATCGAGACTATTCTCACAAGAGTGTCCGATTGGGGTGGACTAAACCTGGTCCAATTCAACCCCACTAAGACAAGTATGTGCATTCACCGCTAAGAAAAGTCCATTTATAGTGGCGCCACAATTCCTCGACACACTCCTTAAAATCTCCAAAAGTATCGGGATCCTCGGTGTCGACATCTCCAGCGAGGTCCAGTACCGTAGTCACCTGGAAGACAACGTCAAGTTGGCATCTAAGAAACTTGGAGTGCTCAACAGGGTGAAGCAGAACTTCACTGCGGAGTAAAGACTTCTTCTTTATAAGTCGCAAGTCCGGCCCCAGATGGAGTACTGCTGTATACCAACTTGACCCGTTCGACTCGGTGCAAAGACGGGCGCTGAGGATCGTCGACAATCCCATACTTACAGGCAGTGTAGAACCTCTTAACCTTAGGAGAGATTTCGCCTCCCTGTGCGTTTTCTACCGCCTTTATAATGGGGTGTGTTCAGAGGAATTATATGATATGATGACCACGGCCACATTCTATCATCGCACCGCTCGCCACAGACAGGGATTTGATCCTCACACGATGCGACCGGAAACGGTGCGTACAGTTAGGTATGAAAGGCACTTTATTCCGGGCACCCTCAGGCTGTGGAATGATCTCCCTGCTGTGGCTTTCCCAAGCGACTACAATATGGGGTTCTTTAAGAATTAGAAGGAAAGAAATTAGAAGGTTTTTGCAGGGTCGGCAGCGCGAGTGTGATGCCCCTGGTGTTGCGCACGTCCATAGGGCACGGTAACCGCTTCCCATCAGGTGGGCCGTGAGCTTGTCTGCCAACTGAGTGGTATAAAAAAAAAAGGAGACTACCAATCCTGAAGGATGTTGAATATGACTTAGTTACATAGATTCCTAAATTAGGAAACGTCATAAACACAGAAACCAAGCAATACAAGAAGTATAGTCGCCCTCAGAAGTTGCTGAACAGTAACTTTACGAACGATCTTTACATAGGAATGATTGATGTATAATAATTTTTTTCCGTAATTTTCCGTAGTCGTGTAGGACAAGTTGACGAATTATCCAATTGTTTTCAGAGCACAAATAAAACGAAACATTTCTTTTTTATTATTTCATTTAAAGTTTTAGAGCTAAGGTGGTCGGGTATCTTGGAATCGCGTCCGCGCCTTATCCGTGCCGTATCGTTTCTGTATAATTCACGCCTAAGATAGTCAAGCGCTAGAATTTCTTACTGCGACCTCTTATACTGTTTCGAGTATCTTCCTTCTAAAATTCTAAAATGTTAATGTGTATTTCAGCTTATAAATTCATCAGAACTCCGCGCTGCTGTAATCTAATGCTGTTCGATGGCTATACGTTTTCAAGTAACACGCGGACTTTATTTTACTGTTCCAAAATCAAAAAGGGCTGTAAAGCGAGTGTGAAGCTTGGTCGAAATATGGAAATAATTAATTATGATGAGATACGTCATAATCATAACCGCCCACGCTTCACAATCAGTGACAATGGAATATATATATGTCATTGATTCACAGATCCTAGTTAATATGTAAGTAGTACCTTGTTATGACTTTACGATTGTTCGAGTGTAATCAGTATTTTAGAAAAGGTGTAACAGATATCTATCTAATACCTTTCAACGAGCAATTCTTATATATAAATATAATCTCGAAAACTGCTCCAAAATCTTTGAAGAAATTTTGTATACAGAGGGTTTCGGGAGCGATAAATCAATCTAGCTAGGTTTAATTTTTAGAAAACGTCGAAGAAAAAAACCGAGCAAAGCTCGTCCACCCAGATATGTCTAATGATGGTGATTTTCATGTGAGTGAATTATCGTACCATCCACGTAACAAAAAATGTGCATTCCACGATCGCTATCTATCCATTCTATTTGTTTGTTTATTATATCTGTACATGGTTATCTATTATTCTATATCTATAAAATTAAAAATCGACTATTAGTGTTGTAAGTTGAAAAGAGAAGAAAAAAAATTATGCGCACTTCGCATTTAGAAGTTGAATTGCCACTCAATTAACTTTTAAGTACAATTTAGATTAAATCCCTATGATAACACAGTATGCAACAAAACTACTTAGTTTCCGATCAATATAAAAAAAATATGTTTAATTTTTAAAATATATTTTCCAAAAAGGAGCACATCAACATTGTTCATTGTACACTGACCTTGTCATCTCTTTTGGTTTCGATCCATCCAATGGTTGCCTGGAAGAGATCGCTGTTAACGATAAGGCCGCCCATTGTACATTAAACTTAAGTCGAATATTATTTATATAAAATAAATAAATAAATAAATATTTTACGACATTCTACACAGCGCTTTCTAGACCCAAAGTACAATAAAGAATATTTAATTTTTATCTTATCTTTAAACATAACCTTTAAATATTGATACACCTTCACTGATCGGTCACTAGTTTTGTTACATATTGTATATTTAAGTTCTACAATGATATAAATGTTGAATTTAGTAAGAGACCAAAAACAGCCAGCTTAGTATTATTTACCACATAAACCAAAGCATCTTAGAACCGCCTCTAATGAGTGTTATGTGCTATTTTAGTGCATTTTTTGTTATAGTTCATTGAATAAATGTATTAAATAATATAATTTTGTTGATTTTGCTTCGCATGACTGGAGTTGTGTTCGCGCTCATTGTTGCTATTTATCACAAAAACAATCCGAAATTATAGATTTATTCTTGAATTTTTTGGCTAGTCGACGATTCGTACACAAATATTTTCGTCCCAATTGTCACTATTTTTATTTTTACTTACAATTCGAACACCACCAAAGAAGCTGTTTTGTAAATTCAGATTATAAACATGGTTTGCTTAAACGAATCCTACGATACCTTACTTTTCGAAATCCGACTAGATGTTTGGATGATACGAAGTGATGAAGAATAGTACAACCGTACAGAAGAATCCGTTTATTATGACTCTGCTTACAGTGAACAACCGCTTTTTTTTTTTTTTTTTTTTATATTTAGGACACGTCAATTTGACTTCACCTCGCCTGATGGTAAGCTGAAGGTAAAGTCTCAGGAAAGAGGGTCACCATTACATACACGTACCATGTTAACAATGGTGGCACTCAGCTTGACGGCCTCATCAGAAGAGGATTGTCGTCGCAGCACCGCGTGACACCCACCGTTCCCACTAGTGCTGCGACCACAATCCCCCTGCCCGGCTATGCACTTGCTGACCCCTGAACGCAATCAAACCGAAGTTGGATTACTATGGAGGGTTTTTCGCAATCGTGCACGGTGGTACCTACCCGGCCGAATTTTGTGACAAATTTGTGTCATCAAATTTCTACCACCACCACTAATACTAATGAAGTTATTGCAGTGTGAAGTCTGGTTTTTATATCAATTTTTTTTTTCATAATGGATTAGAAGGACTATTTTCATTGCAAAACCAATATATAATTTGAATATTAAAGTCAATTTTAATCCTACTAATATTATAAACGCGAATGTCTGTGAGTATGAATGTATGACTGAATGGATGTTTGTTACTCTTTCACGCAAAAACGGCTGAAGTACCTACCTTTGTACTCCGAGACGTTAGGACTAGTAAGTTCACTTCCTATGCACCCTTAACACTTTTCAGAAGAAATCGCTTAGGTCCCCGCTCAAGCACTCTAGAACTCCTTTATTGACTGCACTAATTGTATTTTTCAGATTGTACATTTTTTAAAACAGCTTATGGCGGTCGTATGATCATGTTTGATGGTTATACCTTCGCGAAGACGACTGCTGCTGCTTTATATTATTGTTCGAAGAGAATTAAGGGTTGCAAAGCGAAACTAAAGCTGGGTAAAGATATGAAGGTAGTGAACTACAGAGATGCTCAACATGATCATCCTCGTCCGAGGTACAGGGTGACGAAAACGGGGGAGTACGTAAAATTATCATCATGAGATGAATATTAAAATCAAAAAGGATAAAATAAAATGTGATCTGTTCATTTGCTTAACTGTTGGTTTTAAGTTTAAAAAAAAAAAAGTATTATTTGAATGAACACTTTAATTTTGAAAATTGTGATTATAAATAAAACATGTAAGATAAATATTTTCTAATCTTTTATCATATTTTCTCACTTTAACCCGTGTGTGTAGTGTGAATTTGCCAGTGTGTCTTGCAGGGTATATTTTTTATTTTTTATTTTTTTCTGTTAATAAATAACCTCCACGGAATTTGAAAAGTCGGGACCTCTCAATCGTGTCGGCGACTTCTTAACCATAAAGCTACTAATAAACGATACTAAAAATGGCAACTGAGCGGTGTACTACACAGGAGAGGTGTACTTTCAGTATAATTAGAAATAAATTACGTTTCAGATTATCAATTCATTAAAAGTTCCCGTGGCGGTGATCTTCTCATGTTAGATGGCTATACCTTCGCTAGAATCAACTGGAAAACCTATTACTGCTCCAAAAAGAGTAATGGATGTAAAGCAAAAGTGATACTAGATGTGAATAAAAAAGTTGTAAACTACGAATCGATAGAACATAATCATATTCGCCCTCGATATGTGGTGACAAAGAATGGACACTATTTGAAAATTTCTTCATAAGATAATGACATAATATGTACAACCCAATACGTGGAAAGAAAGGCTGATGAAGAAAGGAATGAAATAAGAACAAAAACTCATATGAAGAACAAACAAATGTAATGTTTATGTATCATAAATGAGTTACGGACTGAATTTAGACAGTACAATATTTCTACATGTAGCGAACTTCGAAAATACATATATCGACAAGTCATTGCTTCGACAGACAACTATTAGACAATACACGCCTTCGAATTACCACTACTTCGACAGACGATTATTCGACAGACAATACTTAGACAAGACGTCTTGTCTAAGTATTGTCTGTGAGATGTGTCTTAAGACACATCTTCGAATGACCACTAGTTTGAAAGATTTTTTAACATTCTCCCAAAATAATAATGCTCTGAAATGTATTAAAAAATGTGGCCCTACCTAATTAAATATGTACCTAATCAATTGAAACATCAATTCCGGTCAACTTCACACAACAACAACAGCATCAACTCTGTTGGGGTCACAGTTCTAACCTAACCTAACCCACTTTACTTATTTTTGGAATATAATTTTAAAAATCTGTCGAAGTAGTGGTCATTCGAAGATGTATCTTGTCTAAGTATTGTCTGTCGAATAATCGTCTGTCGAAGTAGTGGTAATTCGAAGGTGTGTGTGTTGTCTAATAATTTATTGTCTGTCGGAGCACTGACTTGTCGATCTATTTGTTTTCGAAGTTCGCTACATGTTGAAGTATTGTAATACTGTCTAAATTCAGTCCATAAATGGTCATAAATAAATGGAACTACTTTATTTAGAAAGTGAAATAAAGTGAGCTATAGTTATAGAATGTTGTGTTAATTATTTTATTTTTTAAATTCTACTTGACAGAACGAAGTCTGTCGTGGCAGCTATTTGCTTATGTTGTTATTAACAATACCGAGTTAGGACCCTGAATAATTGTAAATTAGCGTGTCTAAAATATACTGGCTCATTTTTCAGGTTATACATTCCTAAAAACATCGTTTGGGGGCCGCTTGCTCATGTTAGATGGTTATACATTCTCGAAAATGAGGTCTGATTATATTTATTACTGCTCAAAAAAGGATAAGTGCAATAAGGCCTGTAAAGCGAAAGTGAAGTTGGATAATAATATGAGAGTTATGAACTATGACGAGATTCAACATAACCACCCGCGACCGCAATACATGCTGACAAGTGCTGGAGAGTATCTTAAAATTGCTTCATAACTTGTAGAAGAAACGCTGCCAAATGCTTGATAAATTTTATTATGGTTACAGTACTGAGTAATTTATAATCAATCTCATCGAAAATCTTTACATTTTTAACCGACTTTAAATGGACATTCTCAATTCAACTAAATGTTTTCTGTCTGTCTGTCTGTCCGTCCGTATGTCACAGCCACTTTTTTCCTAAACTATAAGATCTATTCTGTTGAAACTTGGTAAATAGATGTATTCTGTAAACCGCATTAAGATTTTCATACAAAAATAGAAAAAACACAATAAATTTTGGAACTTAGAACTGAAACTCAAAAATTTTTTTTTCATCAAACCCTACATGTGTGGTATCTATGGATAGGTCTTCAAAACTGATATTGAGGTTTCTAATATCATTTTTTTCTTAACTGAATAGTTTGCGCGAGAGACACTTCCAAAGTCATAAAATGTGTGTCACCCGCCCCCCCTGTAACTTCTAAAATAAGATATTGATAAAACTAAAAAAATATATGATGTACAATACCATGTAAACTTCCAACGATAATTGGTTTGAACGAGATCTAGTACGTAGTTTTTTTTTAATACGTCATAAATCGTAAACTGCAATTTACCTTTCATTCAATCAACTCAAATATAAAAATTAAAAAGAACATTATTATGTTTCTTGCTGCTACGGAACCCTTAATGGACGAGTCCGACTCGCACTTGGCCGCTTTTTTTTAAATCTTATTTAGCGATATCTTTGCCCATTTTTAATTCATTTTGATGATTCGTTTTGAACATTAAATCGTTAAATTTATACTAATATTAACACTGGATGGAGAATGGTTATCGTTAGGGGAGGATTAACTGGTGAAGTGTAGGTGTAACAGCATAAGGTTACAGGTTATGGGTGTCCATTTTGTTGTACAACTTGAAGTAAATTTTACCTCGCGAAGCCGGGTTGGCGGGGTCAGCTTTTATTAAAAATAAAAAAATGATCATTTTCCAATTTTCGACGTAGGACGTCCTACCTTCCGTTTACCGATTCGTGGTCTCCACTCTAGGACTCGTTTGCTCCATCGGCCATCGGTCCTTCGGCAGATGTGGCCAGCCCATTGCCACTTTAGCTTGCTTATTCTGCGAGCTATGTCGGTGACTTTAGTTCTTTGTCGGATTTCCTCATTTCGAATTTTATCCTTCAAAGTAACCCCAAGCATAGCTCGCTCCATAGCCCGCTGCGCGACTTTCAAGTCGTGGACTAGCCTCACTGTCAGTGTCCACGTTTCCGCACCGTAAGTCATGACAGGTAGGACGCACTGGTCGAACACCTTTGTTTTTAGGCATTGCGGTAAAGGGGAGGAGAAAACCCGACGTAGTTTGCCAAATGCTGCCCAACCTAATTGGATCCTTTTGGTGACTTCTTTCTCGAAGTTATTTCTACCGAGCTGGATAACCTGCCCAAGGTAGACATACTGTTGAACAACTCCGAGTGTCGACCCTTCGACGGCAATCGGTCTCGGTGTGATATGTTCGTTGAACATAACCTTGGTTTTGTCAAAGTTCACACCAAAACCGACGCGTCGAGAGGCTCCATTTAGGCTGTGCAGCATCTCGCCCAGCTGCTCCAGCGACTCCGCAACTATGACGATGTCGTCGGCGAACCAAAGATGCTTTATTATTGATTTGATTTAGAGTTATAGTATTTTTTTATTTTTTATTTCGTGCGGCAAATCCCTTCGGAAATCCCTCCCGCCGGCCAGCGGGGGCGGTTATGTCGGGCTTGAACCGACTAAAACCGCACGCCGTCTCGGGTCTTCAGACGCCGGGGTGAAAGGTTGCCCATAGAGCATATCCCTCGCACCCCGACTGACCCTGGGCCATCTGCCGTTCTCAAACTAAAAGGCGGCAAAGTGAAAAAGCAAATTTCGAGCTAGTGCTGAAAATGAGGGCATATTTTAAAACCTATGCTAATATTTTCTATAAATCTGCAATTACGTTGTCTTTTAACAATTGGTGGATGTTTATATTATATAATTTTATCTGGTTTTAGTAGTCTTAACTCCTCAGTTAAGGCTTCAACATAATCTTAATTAATCAAATAAGTTAGACTGTTAAGCTGGAAGACTGTTAGTTATTATAATATTTAAAAAAATGTAAATAAAATTGAGCTTGCTTTTAAATTTTTTTTTTTTTTTTTAATTTTGTTATAACAATTATTCACAACAACATAAACATTATTATATATTTTTTTTATTTGTGGAAACCCCCACGGGCTGCACCCCACCGATACAAGCGACGAGGTGGGTATGTCAGCACCGAACAGACTAAAACCAAACGGTGTCCTTCACAAGTGTCTATTGCCGGGCAACCAAGTACCAAGAAAGGCACCAAGAAAGGATAATCCCAGGGTTTGTAAATTCCGGTCAAACAAATTATACCAATCCGATTTGATGATTTCGAAATGGTCCATATTGCCATATCCAATGTTGTTTAATCATAATATACCAATTGCGCGATTATTATGTGTTTAGAACATATTCAGGACTGCAGTTGGGTTCTTCGGTAAGTAACACAAGGGCCATCCCATTCATATTCCTACAATTCTTCATCCGATAGCTGCAATCCTGTTTTGTAGTTAACATGAATGCTTGTAATAAAATCTGTTAACATTGCAATTGGTAATACCGATTTAAAGCCCTGAATTGTACATTAGAATACTTCTTTTTACTTACGTTCGTACAAACTTATTTCATACATACATACTTGTGTATTTTCAGGTTATAAATTCCTGAAAACGACATTTGGCGGCCGCTTGCTGATGCTAGACGGTTATACATTCTCGAAAATGACTTCAGATTATATTTATTACTGTTCAAAAAAGGGCAAATGGAATAAGGGCTGTAAAGCGAAAGTGAAGTTAGATAAAAATATGAGAGTAATTAATTATGAATATATTCAACATAACCACCCGCGACCACAGTACGTGCTAACTAGTGGTGGAGAGTATTTTAAGGTTTCTTCATAATTATGAGGTACTGTGGAGAAACAGGCTGTGATGTTCCTCCAACACAAAGGGAGAATCCTCCGACCAGGCAAGGTGATCACGCCTGGCGTGATTCGTGACGTCGGCTACGATGAAACGCCATGTAAAAGACCGTCGAAGTCCCAAATCCAACGTCAGCGGTAAGTCACCATACGTTGAGATTACTGTTCCATTGGCTGCAAATAACTCGTATCTGTAAACACTTGCCAATATAATTGTATACTGCCAACCGCTGCTTTTATTCCTGCTTACTTACACGCTATTGTAAGCGGTCGCAACCAGCTACCTTGACCACTTCACTGGTGACCTTCGACTTCAAGGAACAAGCCTGAAACATGACTGATGGTGCACAAGACGCGTTACTGGGAGAAACTCACCGCGTTGGAGTGAAGACTCCCAAGTTCAATCCTGATGACCCTGAACTATGGTTTGCACAGCTGGAAGCGCAATTCATGCTGACGAAGATAAGCGTGGACCACACAAAGTTCTACCATGTGCTGGCACAGCTGGAACCGCAGCACGCAGCAGAGGTGCGAGATTTAATAGTCTCCCCGCCGGCCTCCAACAAGTACGACACGCTGAAGGCTGAGCTCATACGTAGACTCTCAGCTTCACAAGAAAGGAAGATCAAGCAGCTTTTGAGCCACGAGGAGATGGGAGACAGGAAGCCCTCCCAATTCCTGCGCCACCTGCAGCTGCTGGCTGGTACCACTTTCATGTAAACTTCATCAGGACGATTTGGGCCTGCCGACTGCCCACCCATCTACAGACTTGCATTGCAGCCCAGCAGACGAAGATGACCTTGGAAGACCTGGCAGAGCTGGCAGACCGCGTCAACGACGTCGTGCCAACGTCGGCACAAGTAACCGCGCAAGTAACGGGACAAGTAGCCTGTACGACGGTAGCTGCTGCAGCCGTACCTTCATCAAGCAGTGCTATCGAGACCTTGACCCGAACTGTTGAAGAACTCAGCCGTAGGTTAGAGACGATGAGTATGGACATGCGACAACTTAAGAACTGGCACGTCCGAAACGGTAGGCACAAGCAAAGGTACCGTTCGCGTTCTCGTTCTCGCTCTCGCTCCAATCCACGTCCAGATAACCATCCGTTCTCCATCAACCATTACCGATACGGGCAACGAGCAAGGCAATGCATCCAGCCCTGCACATTCAAGCAGGCGGAAAACTTCCCAGGCAGCCAATAGTGGCGGTAAATGACTGCCTAGCGATTACGAGCCGCCTGTTCATCACAGACCGCAAGACGAAGATGCAATATCTGGTTGTTACGGGTTCGGACCTGTGCGTCTTCCCTCGATCCGCTGTTCGGCAGCCACGTATGAAAACTCGATACGAGTTATTTGCAGCCAATGGAACAGTAATCTCAACGTATGGTGACTTACCGCTGACGTTGGATTTGGGACTTCGACGGTCTTTTACATGGCGTTTCATCGTAGCCGACGTCACGAAGCCTATCATTGGCGTCGACTTCCTTAGCTACTGTAGCCTGTTGGTAGATTGCCGTAATCAGCGTCTGATTGACGGCATCACAGCGCTAACAGTCGCTGCACCACAGCATATTTCTACAGAGGCGATCGCATCGATTCGCACCACGTAAGAAGAGCACATCTCTCCCGTCTACGTAACAGTCTGCTAATCAACTTCCTTACTGTAAACACTTGCCAATATAATTGTATACTGCTACTATTGTAAGTGGTCGCAACCAGCTACCTTGACCACTTCAGTACAAGAAACGCCAGAGTACTGGATAATATGCAGGATTTCCATCCACCTATTTTATTATATTCATATATAAGCTTTTACCCTCGGCTTTATTATTGCGGCTATATATATTACTCGATCAGTTAAGTACTTAGGTATAATTCTCGACAATAAACTTAATTGGACCCAGAATACTTCTAAACTACACATCAAAGGGGTCAAAGCTATTAGTGCCTTAACTCCAGTTCTAAATAGACGCTCAAGTCTGAGTAGTCCTACAAAGCTCAGAATATACAGTACCCTGATTCGACCATGCATTACTTATGCATGTCCTGTGTGGAGCTGCACTTGCCAAACTAACATAAAGAAACTACAGTTAATACAAAATAAAGCCCTTAAATATGCTTATAATACTCCTTTCCGTACTAACCTTCAAAAATTACACTTACAAATAGGATTACCAAGGATCGACGTATACATTTTATAAACTGTCAGAAAATTTTTATATCCATAATAACCCCTTCGGCAAGAATAAATTAATTAAAAACATTTGTAAAACTCGTAAGAACAATCTCTCTTTTATCGATAGTTACAAGCGATACAAGCTGCCACATCACTTATTCTTAGAGTGCGATGATTAGACTAACCCACGCATGTGTGCGCGCCCCGCCCTCGCATGATATGCGTGTGCCATAACCATCTGTATTATCAGGTGATAATACATGTAGGACGGAGGTGGCGCAGCTAAAGGCGCGTGCGCATGTGTGTGTGTCTAACGCATGATACTGCGTTAATTATAGTTCCGGACCGCCGAGCAATCGCTGCTACCTATTTATTCAACTACCTTCCACTGAATAAACGTAATGATTTACTAAGCCATACGTATTATGATTACATATTGTATTCTTTTTATAACCTTTAATATAGTTCCAGTATTATTAAACAACATAAATGCTGTAAGTTTTGTAAGGGCTACCATGCTCGCAAAACAAATGTGGATGATAACGTGGTGCTACTAAGTTTCCTTAGACTAGTATTGTACACAAATGTTAATTTTATGGAATAATAAAGATATTATTAAACAAAAAAACTACCCTCGGCTTTATTGCGTGAAATTCTGTGCCTGTTCCCGCAGACTATAACTTATCCTTGTAACAAATTTCAGGCAGATCCGTTCACCGGTTTACATCCATCGTAGACCAAATTGTCACTTACGACCAGGTGAGATAGAGGTCCAACGGGAGCCTATCAATCATAAAAAAAAAGAGTAATAAAAATCCATAAACACAAAGTTTTGAGTTTATAATATTAATATCTAGGAGACGGCTTTCTTTCGACGTTTTCAAAAAAATAATCCTTATTAATCAATTTATCGCCCCCGGTACCTATGCTAAAGCCTCCAGTATACTAAATTTCAGTAAAATCGTAAGAGCCATTTCCGAAATTCAGATTACATATATATGCATACATATATAAATACAGGAATTGTTCGTTTAAAGGTATTAGATATTTAGTAGGATATAATATTAGGAGGATAGTATAAATTTATAACACTGTTGAGCACAACCCTTGCATAAAATTACTATTTTCTTGTTAGTCGTTAGACATGAATGATTGAATATAAGCTTGTTTTTAAAAACGTATTTTTAGGGTTCTGTACCTCAAAAGGTGAAAAAGGAACCCTTATAATATAACTCCCTTGTGTCCGTCTGCCCGTGTGTCACCCCCGATTTTATCAGAAACGGGTGGACCTAGCAAATTGAAATTTATACCAGATACTGAGGTGTATTATAGTCCCTATTAGGTGTATAAAAATACAGGTCCTGAGTCAACACGGTAAAAAGAATGGGTAAATTTAGATTTTCGCCAAAATCTGTAAGTACCAAAATTTACCCTCATTTTCATATTTTTTTTCGGAAGACCTTGCTTTTAACCAAAATTGTAAATTCTAGGTCAACCGGAAGTACCTTATAGGTTTTGGATCGAAAACCAATATATATATATATGGTAGTTTCCGGTGACCTAGAATTAAGAGTATTTACCAAGACATAACATATGAACCCGAACTTATTGGGTTCATCTTGTTTAGTCTAGGAGTTCCTAGTACCAAATATAGCATTATCACCGACAATACGCAAGTATACAATCGAATGTCTGAAAATTATTCTAATATAGATTCTAAGTTTGTCACCAGTGCCACCATACATGCTTACTAAAACAACAAGTTATATATGCTGGCACAGGACACGGCATAGGGCAGAGAAAGCAGGCAATTAAAAAGAAACGAAAGGAAGGGATGTAAGAAGCTTATATCCATGAAACATTTTCGTCTAAAGAAATGAGTCGTTTTGTTACTTGAAAGATTTGTCTGTGATATCATTAATTAAAGAGATTTGAGAGGACATCTATATTAAATAAGAGGGTATTCACGGTCGCATTTTCCGGAGTAAATCTAATAGTGAATCTGACATATAAAGAAATTTGTGTCATTTCATTCCTTCATTCAAAGCAGATACTAAGGAATTTCGTCAGGAACAGTTGTACTTAACATTTTAATTGAACGCCCCCCAGCCAGATGTAGTGATGATTTGAAAAGGGTGGCTGGAAAAGACTGCATGCAGTAGGCGGAGGATCAGGTGCTATGGCTTACCTTGGGAGAGGACTTTGTCCAGAGTGGACAGCAAGAGGCTTATTCATTAATTGATTTCAATTCTCTCTTTAATTAAATTTATGTGTAAGTGATCCTGCTCTAAGGGCACACTATATAATATATATATGTGCAGCTATTTCTTCGGCGTTCTTATAAGGCTTCGATTAGTATCTCTAAAGGATACATGATTTACATTTCAGGTGTTACGTTCATGAAGACAAGTTTTGGGGGTCGCATGCTCATGCTCGATGGTTATACATTCTCGAAGATGTCTTCAGATTATATTTATTACTGTTCGAAAAAGAACAAGTCAAATAAGGTAAATTGTAAGGCGAAAGTGAAGCTGGATAAAAATTTGAGAGTTACGAATTATGAAGAGATTCAACATAATCACCCGCGACCGCAATACGTGCTAACAAGTGCTGGAGAGTATCTAAAGATTGCTTCATAATACAAAACCTAAGAAACGCTACGCTACACCACGCCTACAATCACCTTGGGAACATAAACTGCAGCGGTCGACTGAGCCTATGAGCTAATTTAACCTTAAGGAGTTGTCAGAGGTCAACTTGGCCCGCGAACTGAGTTACTTGATAGCGGGTCGAGTTAAACACTAAAAGCTAGCAGTGTTAAACTGAGCCCGTGGGCTTACTTGATCTATAGGAGTTGACAGGGGTCAACTTAGTCTGTGAACTGAGTTACTGAATAGTGGGTGATCTTCAATTTGTAGACTTCACTTACAACTTATAGAAAGGTCGCACATGTACACTAACTGGTCCCTTTGAGCCCATGATTAGTTTTTTATTCTATTTAATTCTATTATTGGTTGATTGGCGCGAGAGTAAATTGTCTAAATTTTTGCCCTTACTTATACTATTAGGCCGGGTGAAACCTTATTGACATGCTCTGCATAGAAAAAAAAAAGAAAAGATACTGGAGTTATGGAATGAATGAATTAAGATCGTATTTGTGAGACGTTGTGCAGATGTATTTAGGTAGGTAGGTACGTTAATTTTTGGCCCAGGGTCAGTCGGGGTGCGAGGGATATGCTCTATGGGCAACCTTACACCCCGGCGTCTGCAGACCCGAGATGGCGTGCGGTTTTAGTCGGTTCAAGCCCGACATAACCGCCCCCGCTGGCCGGCGGGGGGGTATCCGAGGGGATTTCCGCACGAAAAAAAAAAAAAAAAAGGTACGTTAATTTTGTTTGTGTAAATTGTGACGGTAAAAATTTACGATCAATTTAATCGGAAATCTTTAAGTACATTTAAGATTTATTTTTATAGACTAGCTTTTGGCTGCGGCTTCGCCCGCGCAGAATTCTGTTCCCGTTTCCCATAGGAACCTATTCCAGGAATAAAAAGTATATGTGTTATTCAAGATTATAATGTACCCCTGTACCGAATTTCAGCCAGATCCGTGCAGCCATTTTTCCTTGAAAGAGTAACAAAGATCCACACATCCATACAACCATACTCACTAACTTTTGCGTTTATAATTTTATAAGTAAGATTAGTACCATAGTTAAAACAGTGATACATAAGTTTTAAAATATCTTTAACATTAATATTAAATAGAGTCAGTAAACAATTCGCGGGAGGTGCCTAACCCTCTCAAGAGTTGTCCAGCAGTGGAATGCAATAGGCTAATTGAGATTGACACAATTCTTGCTCCTGGTTGGAAAATTAAGTATATTATGAATCAAGGATATCTACTTAATTTTGAAAAAGATAGTTAGTTAAATTAAAAAAATAATACTGTAATAATACTATAATTTATCTTTTATTCTGAGCACATTTATACGATAACAAACATCACATGCATTAAGTTAAATTTGAAAAGTATGTTATAAGTTTTTATTGTGAATTTTATTTTGTATCAAGTACAAAAGTCTGAGGGCGGGTTGTTTAAAAGTTGAGGGACAATTTTATTAATTAGCACACTATAAGATAGTGTGATGGATCAAAGGTACTTTTTTTTAAATATGTTTATCATATTTAACGTTAATTCATTAACGCTGTTGCACCCGAAGATTCCACTGTGGAACGCAGGTTCCGTTATAATTAAATTTGATCTGTAATATTATTTGATTTTGTACTATGTAAGACTTCATTGGATTAGATTTATTTTGTATTTTTGAAATATATTTACATATATTAGATTTATCGTGTGTTTTTTTAACTGGGATAATATAAGGACGGAGCGGTTCCGGGAGACTCAGATCTGTCCCGAACCGCATAACCAGCGAGGTGCGGAGGCAACTCAGGCGTCGGAGGTCGCTGAACGATCTCCGACCTCCATGAGCGCAGGCCTGGGGGTGACAGTTGGAGTCGCCTGTCACCCTAACGGAAGCAGGCCGCTGCGGTGGCGCGCTGCACGCCCCCCCCCCTCTCGGAGGCAAGACGGGGGTCTTGCCTCCGAAAAGAGGTTTCCAAACCCGAGAAGGCCATCTCGAAACCGCAGACGGCCCTGGGTCAGCCGGGGTGCAAGGGAAATGCCTTATGGGGCCACCTTACTGACGACCCGAGACGGCTTGAAGTCAGTTCGAATCCGACATAACCACCCCCGCTGGCCGGCGAGGGAGTATTCGGGGGGATTTCCGTAAGAAAAAGAAAGACAAGGGCAGTATGAGGAAATCTGAAAACATATGAGATGCAAGAAAACTGTTTTATAAACTATTAGGTATTTTTTGGTAAAAACATATGTACTCTACCATATTTTGTGAAACATGTGTTCTCCATAAAAGTGAGTATTTTTCATCAAAATTCTTTTCATCCCGCTAGTATCCGAGGCTTTCATCTTAGAGCGGGGGGACCGCTGATAAATCTTTTATTTCGCTAATTTTAGGTATTACAGGAGCGACTTAAATTCCTGTATGCTTAATGATTATATCAACATTTTGTTACGATTTTCAGATTATAAATTTGTCAAAACAAGTCGAGGAGGTAACCTACTGATGTTAGACGGCTATACGTTTGCAAGGAACACATCTACTTTGTATTACTGTTCAAAAAACCAGAGGGGTTGCAAGGCGAAAGTGAAGCTGCAAAGTGGTACTATGAAAATTATCAACTCGCAAAAAATATCACATAACCATACTCGGCCAACATACATGGTGACGCAAAATGGAGAATATATTAAAGTCTCCTCGTGAAACCTCGTCATCTGATGGTGATGAGGTCTCATGAGGACAACTTTACTTTCCCGTCCCGCCGTGGGTCCTGGGCCTCGATTCTGCTATTTTATATTAAAGCAAGTCACTGTCATTCCACTGGCACTCTAAAAATTATTCTTATTCCTTCTTCTCATCGACTTAAGTCTAAAATTAAATGGTATTTTGTAGAGTGTGTGCAAAAGTTTATTGAACACTCTTCATTTAATTTTAGACTTTGACCGTATACTTATAAAGTCTAAAATTAAATAGCATTTTTAGAGTGACAGTGGCATGACAGTGATTTACTTTAACGTAAGTTAGCAGACTCGAGGTCCTGGTTACAACCAAATCGATTTTAACCCACTTCTAGTAATTGTCACATCGAATAATGTTATTTTTTGTACTTCAGTGACGTGAACAATAAGTTAAACAATTAATATCAACTTTGAGTAGTTAATAAAATAATAAATAAAAACTGGTAAAGAAATAAACTGTGTCTTTTTATTTAATGGTGTGTGCTAGTGTGTATTGAAGTAAATAAACTTACACCTTTCATCGCGGTGAACAAGACGCCGAGCGAGAGGCCTCCCAGTCCGAGGGCTGCCACAAGTGCCCGCCTCGGCACCTCCCACGCAGCACATTCCGCCAGCGTGTCAACCCGGAGAGGAAAGCCTATGCCAGAACCCCGTCAGTCAATCAGTACGGTACTGTGAAGTAAACCTGGGTCCCGGAGATCTTAGGGGGATCTTATACACACTTTTTTTTTTTTTACGTGTGGAAATCCCTTCGGATACCCCCCCGCCGGCCAGCGGGGGCGGTTATGTCGTGCATCGACTAAAACCGCACGTGTCCTGCCCAAGTGTCCATTGCCGGGTACACCCTTGCTTTTGATTTTCTATACTGTGCTTAAAACCGACGTTAAGTAGATGTATGCTGCATTTTTAATGGAGGCAACAACGATTATTAAGTAAAATGGTGCTGGATGTTGAAACCGGAGAATCGAGTGCTGAGGCGCACATTGGGTGAGGCCTATGTCCAGCAGTGGGCTGTAATAGGCTAATTGATTTATTATTGTGAGACTTTGCCAGTCAAAGCGGTCCATTCTTGCTCAGCATAGCTTGAGTCTATCACGTAGGTATCTACATAAACATATACTCAATATACTCACACCTTTCTCCCTGCAGGGAGGCAGAGACAACAGCCTGCCAACTTCCGTCTTTCTTTCTGTATCTATAATCTAATTATCATATTTTTTTTACAGACATTTCAACATACAAAATGATACCAACAAAACGTGGCAAGCACTTATTAATGTACAGAGGCTACACGTTTTCTCAGCAACACCAGACGAGAAACTTCTATTGTTCTAAGAAGGATGCTGGGTGCAAGGCGCGGATCAAATTAGACAGCCATGGGATGATTATTCCTGTTTCACACCCAGTTCATATTCACCCACCACCTAAATACGTGATGATGCCGCATGGGGATTATGTTAAGCTATAATAGAGAAATGCTGCCTGTGATTGTATCCAATTAGTTGAAGCAATTATGACCAATGATGACACAAAATACGGAACATAGAATTTAATATCGTGACGAGTTGGGATCAGAAATAGACCAGTTACAATGCGCTTACTGCTCCCTTCCGCTGGGTGTAGAGTGATGATATATGGCATTTAACCTTCCTCGACAAATAGGCTATCAAACACACTAAGATTTTTTTCAATTCGAATAAGTAGCTCTTGAGCTTAGCGTGTTCAACCAAACAAATAAACAGACTATTCAGCTTTATAATATTAATTAATATATAGTATAGACTAGCGGCCCGCCCCGGCTTCGCACGGGTGCAATGGATGTTATTATACATATAAACCTTCCTCTTAAATCACTCTATCTATTAAAAAAAACCGCATCAAAATCCGTTGCGTAGTTTTAAAGATTTAAGCATACATAGGGATATAGGGGCAGAGAAAGCGACTTTGTTTTTATGTAGTGATAAGCCATAGTGCAAATGTTTGTTTTCATAAAATCAAAAAGATATTTCTTGAATCATTGGATCGTCTGTTTATCTGTTTTCTTTTTCGCGAAGGACGTAATAACTATTGAAGACTTAAAATTTGCCTTGTGTTTGATTGCAATTGGTGGCAAAAAAAAAAGAAAAAAAAAAAAGGTGGCATCAGCTAGTAGTAAATAAATCTAAAAGTAACTAATACATAGAGAGAAGAATAGGAAATTCAAATAATAGTCAGTCTATGTAAATAATAATAGTTTGTGTACTTATTAAAGTTAAGGAATTATATAAAGTATTTTTTATTTTTTTACATCTTACAAATAAAACAAATCATTATTGTCGTGCACTATAAACAAGCTGAAGACATGGCGCTATGGCGCTCATTACGGGAGACCTATGTCCAGCAGTGGACTAGCATAGGTTGATGATGATGATGATGCTGACTATATACAAGAATCATCATTATTTCTTAATAGTTAAATGCAATAATAACTGAACCACGTCTATACGTTTGTTTGCCTATGTAGCTCTTGGAAGATTATCATTATTTAGTAAGAGCGGTTTCACCCATAAATTGGGACGTTAATTAACATAACATAGGTAACATAACTTCACGCCTGTATCCCCGAAGGGGTAGGCAGAGGTGTACACACCCACGATTCGCCAGTTATGTTTAGGTCCCAATGTAATAGGGGGCGAGCCTATTACCATCTACCGGGATCATTACTAAGCGAGCGATAATTAACGTTGATTAACTCGAACTAAATTGCGTAATCAATTGTTCACAATGAATTTCATTGAGTAAAATGTGTGAACTCAGTTTAAGTGAACGTAAGCATTGTATCAAGTGAAATTCGATCGAAGTTAGGAAATGTTATCAATTAATGAATTCATGAAAGTTTTTAATAAATAAATATAAATATATATACTAGGACATTCTACACAACGCTATCTAGACCCCATTTAAGCATAGCTTAACTAGCTTGTGTTATGGGTTCTAGAATGTGGATATACATACCTAGATACATTTTTTTTGTAAATACATAGATATTATACATAGATACATATAAATCCATATACTTTAAGTAGGTAGGTATATGGTTTACAAATGCTGTAGTTTTTATGTCACTTAACGATGCGTTCTTAAACTATGCTGATATAACGAACTAGGCGATAAACTTTATTTTTTTATGTAACATTAAATATTTTCGAAATCGCTAAAATTCACGGGAAAAAAACCCGGAAACCCATGGTATTCGTTTATTTTATTGTTTTTTCCACAGGAATGAATTACAAGTTTATTCCGTCCTCCAGAGGAAAAAAACTACTCATGCTAAACAAATACACGTATTGGCAAATGAACGTATCTCGACACTTTTACTGCAGTTCGAAGAGTAGAACCAGATGCAAGGCTAGGGTGAGGTTTGAAAACGATGGCTCCCTCACCCAAGTAATGACTTCTCATAACCATGAGCCTCCAATGAATAAAACTTTATTTTTTGACAAATTTCACTAACCGTGAAAGTGAAATTTGTACATATGAAATTATATAATCAACACATTGATTTAGATGTAACTATATCTATAACTGCCGGTACCTTATTAGCCTATAACCTTTTAAGGTATGCTAACAAGTTCACAGATGTGGGGCAGAGGGGTCTGACCACAATAGTGACTGGAAACATCGGTCATATTGTAGCCTAGGGCCACTACAATAGATAGCAGAAGTCAGAATGCGGCCTGCACATTTTCCGAGCGGAATATCTCTTGGCGCCTCCTCTAATACAACATAGAAAACAATAATTTGACCACGTAATAAAAAACAAACAAAACCAAAACGGAAAACAAAAAAAGGAAGAGCCGGGCAGCTATCACTTCTGTATAACAATACTTAAACGGAGCGGATTGGCTACTAACAGAAATTTACTTGTATATAATACCTTATTTACATTCTCGAGCGAGTGGCTAGACAAGCCACGAGCTGAATCACGAGTCGCGTATGTAGCACGTAAAAAAAAAAAAGAAATCGGTGGCTCGGTTCGCGCGCTCGCGGCCCGCTCCTATTTGGGTATGAGCCAAAGGGGTAGTTGAAAAAATACTAACCGCGTCACGAGAGTGTGAACATAATGGCAGAAAAGTCACGTTTCTTGTATGGGAGCCCCCTTAAATACTTATTGTATTCTGTTTTTAGTATTGTTGTTATAGCGGCAACATAAATACATCATCTGTGAAAATTTCAGCTGTCTAACTATCACGGTTCATGAGATACAACCTGATGACAGATGGACAGACAGACAGACGGACAGCGGAGTCTTAGTAATGGGGTCCCGTTTTACCCTTTGGGTACAGAACCCTAAAATCAAGCAAAATAAATTCTTTTTTTTTTCACAAGCAGCTCATTACAGACTTATTTCGTTAACTAGAAAATAAAAAATGTTGTCGTGGTTCTGGGAGTACCTACAGCAATAGAGGGTTATCTAAAACCATTCCACAAGTAAAAAACAACAAAAATGACACTGGTAATGTCAATCTTGCACAGTTAGCATTGTTATTACATTTCGGTTCATCTGCAAATTTCAATAAAAACAATACCCAGTAAATTTTAAGTATTTTAGACCCAAAATATCCCTTAACCTCTTGCTTTAAGTGTAGTTTTAAAGTTATTAGTGGAGTTAATATTTGAAAAGATACATAAAGAAATGTTTACTCCAAGCTTGCCCTGTAACTCTCTAAGCGTGATAGAACAATGAATTATATTATTTTGTTAATAATCAGCTCTTGTATTTTTTACAGCATTGATCTACAAGTTTATTACATCAAAGAGAGGGAAGCAGTTGTTGATACTGAACAGCTACGAGTATTGGCAGATGAACCTTTCTCAGTATTATTACTGCTCGCGGTTTTATAACGGATGCAGGGCACGAGTGATTGTGGATGTAAAAGGTTCAATCACACAGATTTCAGAATATCATGACCACAAACCTCCAAAATGTTATGATCACATGAAAAAATTGTAAATAGAGACACTGTAGGGGCCTGTAAAGACGTAACCACACTTCGTTATGTGTTATTTGTTACGGGGTTAGGCTGTATTCACCCAAATATTAGACATTTGATTTTTGCTATTTGCGCTTACGCATTGTGCTCTCCACAATTCCTCGTATGGGGCTGAAAAAGGCGAATAACAAATGACACATATCGAGATATGGTTCCGCCTTAGGACTAAGTTCGCACTGCGAAATGACACCACGCGATATTTTTCTGGTGGCTTATGATCCGCGTACTGAGTACTTACACGCGCGGCGAAAAAATGCCTCTCAATTTTGGTAAGTTTCTAGTGCGTACCTATTTTTTTTTCGTGCGGAAATCCCTTCGGATACCCCCCCCCCCCCCGCCGGCCAGCGGGGGCAGTCATGTCGGGCTTGAACCGAATACACCTCTTTATTGCACATTCGCGTGACTTCTAAATCAAACTGTGTAGCGGTGGGTATTGTTTTCGTGCGGTATGTTATTTCATATTTCGCAGAATCCTGCGGAAATTATTAAATTTCGTAGTACGAGTTTGACGTAAGGTCACCTAATTTGAGAAAAGCGGCCGTGACAGCTAGAACGAAGCAATATTAAAATACGCGCTATTAACCGACATCAAAAAAGTCATTTTTAAAGAGTCGGTATTATATTTGATGTATATTTATTAATAATTCTTTACTATGTCCAATTTCAATGATTATTTCTTGTTAATAATTAGGTAGGTAGGCTACTACAGGGATGAACGAGAACTGGTTTTAAAATGTTTAAAAAATAATAATTAAGCTTAGGTATTAGATTTATAAAGGACATTAAACATATTAAACTTAAACTTTCGTGCTCCATGATATACAATAATGTTAACAGGAATAATTAACGCGATCATGTGATACGTTTGAGTACTAATAATCACGCTTTTCTACGCATTCGGATGGTTACAAGAAAGTTTGCTTACCAAATAAGGATTCTGTGAGTGTCGTATGTGACGGTACAGTCGCCCTCCGTAGTAGCTGAACACTAACAATGTTACAAACGATCGTTATCATCATCATCATCATCATATCAGCCGTAGGAAGTCCACTGCTGAACATAGGCCTCCCCCATTGACTTTCGTCATTTTGGGGGGGTTACGATCGTTATATTAATATTTTTGTCTTTAGAGGTAAAATTTTCCATTTTCTATTTATTATTTTATGTTAAGTTTTTGAGCTACGTTGGTTGGTAACATGGAATCTGTTAGCTTATAACGATCCCGACTGTTCATGGTGAAACGAAAATTTCGAGAATGTGCGGGTGGATGAAGAACCTTCTACCCCACGGACTCAACGACAGAGGGCCAATCAGCCTTAGACCACGGCCAGTGTAAATTCATAGGCTAGTAGGTACGGTACATACGTATACCATGATCGCGTTGACTCATATATATACATTTAGGTATTAAAGTTTTCTAGTCAGGGATAAGGCCGAGGAACTGTGACAGCAGAAAGAATTGATATTATTTCGTAAGATTACATACAATTTTTTCTGATTTGTCTAAACCCCCACGGGCTCTCCACCTCATCGGTGCCAAGGATCAGATGAGTGTGTCGGAATCGGAACGACTAAAACCACACGTTCCCCAAGTGTCTATTGCCGGGCACCCCCGGGTAAGCCCTCGAAAGGATAACTCCAGGGTTCCCGGCGGACTTTGGTCGCCATCGCGTTCTCGCCTATGGGGTCGAGTTTGATCCCGCGTCCGTGAGTTGGCAGGCGTGTGTAGGACACATACGACACGCCTCCGTCTAGGCCTGGTTCTGTAAGGACGGTGAGTCGGCCGACTGCCGTCCTCAGGTCCCAATCATGGAGGTCGGTAGTCCTGGGCGTAGACAAGTGTGTAGCGTCCTCATCGCAGACTTCGGAACTCGGGGGCAGGGATCTCTCCCGCTCCCTCTCCGCCGCCTCTTTCGCGCGCATTATCTGCTCGCAGAAAGGGGCAGTGGCCTTCTACTTGCGCCCGTCGGAGACCACGGCTCTCACCATGGTTTCCAGTGAGACTCCGGCGTTGACTAGCTCACGCTGGGCACTCCACCAACGTGTGGAGCACCGTGTCTTCGCCGGGATCCTCGCAGTACTGGCACTGCGGCGTTGTCTCCCGGTGGATGCTACAGATACCCAGCCAAGCACACATGTCCGGTAAATATCTGTGACGTAATATATCTGGTAGGAGAAGTCGATATTCGATAGTATATTTAAATTATAGTATGGAGACACGAAATACTAGACTCGTACTCATGATCTCATAGGTATATAAGTTATATATTACCATATAATTACAATAAACAATATTTATATCACATTACATATTACATAATTATTATATTGTCGAAAGTTTAAGCAATATTACGCACTGAAGTAAAACTAATTTTAGCTCTATTTATGTAGTTCTAAGTAGGTATGTAATTTAAAAAAGTTACCGAAAAAAAATAGATTTCACGTACGAAGTATTTTACAATATCAATTTTATTCATCGATTGTATTTTAGAGTTTATCAATTACAGTTGTATCCCTTAAGATTTTACTGTCCAGTAGTCAAAGTCAAACCATTTTTCGTATTAGTAACATGTATCCTGTGTAACTTAATGTACTATTTTTAATGAAAATAAAAATATAATCGGATAGTTTTTTTTTTATGTGATCAGCAACTTTTGTTACTTTGTTATATGGATTTTTAGTTTCATAGGGACATACATACTAAAGAAAAGAATGCGCACTGAATATTTTTTAAGCATAAACTTTGGCCTCATTTTCCTCTAAGCTTTTGTGTAACGCGAATGTAAATCTGTAACTATTGTAACTAAACACAGATTTGCTACTGGAATTATATCTTCGCCCGATGTAATTACACAGTTGGTACGAGAAGTAAAAAAAAGTTACGAGTTTAGCCTATTTTACAACCGAGTGTTATTATGAGGAAACAGAAAAAAATAATCATTTCATTTTTAATAGGATTTTTTTTACGTGCGGAAATCCCTTCGGATACCCCCCCACCGGGGGTGGTTATGTCGTGTCTCGACTAAAACCGCACGGTGTCCTCCCCAAGTGTCCGTTGCCGGGCACTCCGGGTAAGCCCTCGAAAGGATAACCCCAGGGTTGCCGGCGGA
The DNA here is from genome assembly GCA_946251805.1 of Cybosia mesomella. Taxonomy (NCBI): domain Eukaryota; kingdom Metazoa; phylum Arthropoda; class Insecta; order Lepidoptera; family Erebidae; genus Cybosia; species Cybosia mesomella. The sequence goes on from OX276400.1 coordinate 6,972,482, forward strand.
CTTTGGGTTTTTTTAATAGGATAGATTAACAATTCATTATTTCTGTCTGTTGCTTAGTAAATAAATACGCAATACGTTTTATTTATGGGTTAGTTTTATTTTCTTAGCTACATTGACGTTCAACAATTTTCATATAAGACAATACCTACACGAGTCAGTATAGGTAGACTGTATTTTTTTTTCCTTTTGTTTTGTCTAATTTCATAATAAAATATCAAACGTACAGACTTTTTCTTGTTATAGTTTTATTCCCATATAAATATCTAAGTTAACTTTGTTCTAACTAATTTTCAGATATCTACTACGAGTTCCTACCTACATCAAAGGGAAAACAATTGTTACTGTTGAACAATAACACATATTGGCAAAAGAACGATAGTCGGTACTATTATTGCTCTAAAAGGAGCATCGGTTGTAAGGCTCGTGTACACTTTGCTAAAGATGGCGGATTAAAACAAGTAGAAGGTTTCCATGTTCATAATCCGAGATACTAAGAAAAAAAAAACACAATAAGTTTGCAATAAGGTAAAATGACTCGGATGCAATCGGGACACACACTGCTAAAATAATATTACATTAAAAAAATTTTTGTTCGTAGAACAAAAATTTTTCGAATAGCAACCAAAGTAATTAAGTAAAATATATGCAAGGAAGATTTTGAAAATATAAAAAAATAGGGTGTGGTGTCATAGACTGGGCCGTGTTTTGTACGAGAATACGTCTCGTAACGGGTAATACGCAGCAAAATACCTCGAAATGGCTGTCTATCCTCCTTCACTACGCGCGCGCGTTTAACTGCCCTAACTTAGCGTAATAAATTCTTTGATCCTTTAGCTATCCAATGGTGTAATTAAATTTTGGATTGTTAAATGATAGATATGTAGCTGCAATACCAAACTGTAGATATCCCCCGATTTTGTTACCATAAGTTTTTTTTTAATTGCCTCCTATGGAAGCAATTTTATAGACACAATGTCAAAATGTAGGTATTATGTTTAAATATATTTTGTTAATGTTATTTAAGTGATAGAATAAACTATTAAACATTCGAAATATTTTACCTGGAGTGGCTAAGATTTCTTACAGATTTCTATTCATCTCCGTGGATATGGGATATAACATACATGGTATGAAATATAAGTTATATAAAGTCATGCTTTTTCATTTCATTTTACTTACTTTATTTATAATAACGCTTTTTTATCTATCGGCTTTCCTTTCAAGACCAATTGCTAAACAATACCTACTATTTTAATATATTATTATTATAAAAATATTAATTGTTTTAGTGACAGTATAGTAGCATAACTTATCCACACTACACTAACATTAATTACTCTTTATAAATATTAACGATTTTTTTGCATTACGATTACAAAAAAAATTGACATTTGTTTAAAAGTTTCGCCTATTATTGGGGTCACATAATTTAACATGGCAACACTTGTGTTTTAACCTTTTAAAATGTTTTCGTACTCAGGTATACCTTATCAGCTGATAACTTCGGAAAGAGGGAAGCAGCTGTTCCTGATCAACGGCTACACATACGCGTTTAAGTCCAAGAACATTTATGTCTGTTCTACTCATTATCCAGGTTGTAAAGCCAAGCTGATGGTCGATCAGTATGGGACAGCACTCAAACTGATAGGAGGACACTCACACGCAGGGAAGAGGTACTATAGAACACAGGAAGGACGAATGTTAAGAGTTAACGATTAACCATTTTAGTTTTTATAAGAACTTTACCAATGTAAGGCCATCGGTAATGATAAAATTCTACCGTGCTTTGGTACCTAATTAGGTAATTATTTTTGTAAGAATTAGGAGAAAAGAGAGAGAGAAAGAGATAGAATTTGAATTTTACATTATCGCATGTGTACAATGTGCATTATGCAAATGGACTTACATGATTCATCACCATTCATTGGTGATTCATTTGATTTGACGTTTTGATCTCATTCGTTTTGCTAGAGTATGTTGCCAAGATCAAGCGCAGTTAAAATGGTACAATGTTGTCAAAACAGGAAAATTGATGTTATGTATGAATTTGTACATTTTAATCAAATTATTATTTGTGATTTGATTGTGTTGTGTTCCTAATGTATATAAAAATTGAATCTTTTATACTGTATACTTAGGTACTTTATTAGTAACATTGAAAGAATGCGAACACATTTCAGACAAGCAATTAGTAATAGTCAAAGACGCTAGCGCTATGGGTAACTTTGTTTAAAAAATCGGCCAAGTGCGAGTCGGATTGGCGTACGAAGGGTTCCGTACTAACTAACTAATTAACTATAAAAACGCAAAAAAAACATGTCTTTTGTATGGGAGCCCCCTTATATATTTTTTTTCTAATATTTGTTGTTTTAGTATAGCGGTAACAGAAATACATCATCTGTGAAAATTTCAACTGTATAACTATCACGGTTCATGAGATACAGCCTGGTGACAGACGGACTGACAGACAGACGGACTGACAGCGGGGTCTTAGTAACAGTAACGGAACCCTAAAAAAACCAAAACGTACATATGTACGGACCCAAGACTGAATTATGAAGTAGTTTTTTTATGAATAGTTTACGTATAAATGTGAAGTTAAAATGAACATAGCTAAATAACATTCAATATCGGAAATTACATTGAAATGAAACCATTTTTAACGGATTCTAGCGCGATTTATATTGTGTTATTTTATTATAAAATCGCGATTTAAAAAAAAAAATCTTTGTTTGACTTACCTACCCTCGGTTTCTCGTACGTGTATCAAACTCATATTAACTTAACGCTGTAAATACTGGAAGCTCATTGCTTGAAGGTGATCATGATCATCTTCAACCAATGAGCGTTCAGTATTTGGTTTGTGGACATGAGTTTGATAAACGTACGACAAACTGGGCGATACCTACTAAGATTTTAGGTGTCTATGTAAATCTGTAACTAATAAATATTTAGCCAATGAGTGTATTGAAATAAAGTTTTGGTTTTATTGTCAATCAATAAATAAAAATCTAGAATACAGGAGTTTCTCGCACTATTTCAATTTAAACGTATGTTATCCTGGGGTTGGTATGTGTTACAAAATCGAGCATTCTTGCTTTCATCATGTAACCACGGGAAAACAAGCGTGTAACGACGAGCAGATTTTAGGAGTAACGGCGGCATACTCGCTGGGAATGTTACATTACGCCCTCTAACCACCTCAACTCTGAAACTTTACATAATAACTATAAGTACGAAATGAATAATAAATAAATATTGTAGGACAAAGTACACAACGCCATCTAGACCCAAACTAAGCAGAGCTTGTCATATGGGTTCTAGAATGCGGATAAACATACTAAAATACTTTTTTTTTTGTAAATAAATACATATTATACATAGAATGTAAATGTCCAACAGTGGACTGCAATAGGCTAATTGATTGATTGATTGATACATAGAACCCAGACCAATGCAAATATACATATTTGCACTGAGCGGGAACAGAACCCGCGACCTCTGGCTTAGCAGTCGAACGCACTACCGCTACGCCACAGAGGTCGTCTCTCTATACTATTGTATATTTGTAAATTAGATGTGTATATTGAGGATATAACAAAAAATACTTGGGTTATGTTAAATGAACGATTCTGAATACAAAATATTTTTTTTGTGGAATTTTTGTCTGTTTGTTCGCGATGGACGCAAAAACTACTGAACGTATTTTGATGCGGTGTTTTTTATTAGAGAGGTCTTGGTCAGAATTAAACTCTGCCGTATGTTTGATTGCGATTGGTTGAGTAGAACTGGAGATTTGACTAAAAACGATAACCGACCTACACGCGGGCGGAGCCGCGGGCATCAGCTAGTTTAGTATATATACGTCGAAATACATACTTACATACGCTTTTTTCCCTCTTGGTTAGGCAGAGACAACCGCCCGCCATCTTCTTCTGTCTTTACACACTTGACGAACTTCCTGTACTGTAATTAAACCTTTCATGCTATTTCCGGTGCTTTCAGGTGATTTGTACCTATTTCTTATTTTGTACTCTGGGGCTTATGAAACCACTTAGGTACACACGAATAATATCTCTATACTATCATTAAATTATTGTAAATCAGTTGTGTGTGTACATCGGAGATATTTAAAAAAAAACTTGGGTTATGTTAAATGAACAATTCTGAACACAAAAATATTTTTTTGTAATTCTCATCTGTTTGTCTGTTTGTCCGCGATGGACGCAGAAACTACTGAACGAATTTTAATGCGATTTTTTCTATTAGAAAAGTTAATTGTTTAAGAAGAACAGGAGATATGTCCGAAAAACGATAACCGACCTCCTCACAGGTATCAGCTAGTTATTGATAAATGTACTTATTTCAATGTAAAAAATGATACTTTGTTTTTGTTACTTTTTTTTTTTTTAATTCTACGACATTCTACACAGCGCTTTCTAGACCCAAAGTAAGCATAGTTTAACTAGCTTGTGTTATGGGTTCCAGAATGCGGTTTATCCGCATTTATTAAACATACTTATATACTTTTTTTTTTGTAAATACATACATATTATACATAGAAACACCCAGACCAATGCAAATAGACATATTTATTCATACAAATATTTGCACTGAGCGGGAATCGAAACCGCGCCCCCTGTCGTAGCAGTCGAATGCACTACCGCTACGCCACAGAGGCCGTCGACTATATTATACTGCATATCGATGGCACTCGGTGGAATTGCTACACATATTTATTTAAATAATTACTCACGGGTACTTCTCTTCTATATATTTAATAAACTGCACCTCACCGGTTTCGCCTAGGTGAGACGGCCTTTGAGACGGTAAGGTGTAATTTATTAGGACGGTTACCAGCTTCGCAATCAACTCAAACTTAAGCGTAGCGAGATTTGCCTATCCAACAATAGGTCAACGTGCCCGGTCGACTTTTTCCATTGATTTGGTTTTTCGGTGATTATTCCTCGATGGTAAGACCGATCTGGACATTCGACCCCTTACGACATTCAGTAATGTCTACTTGATCACCGTGGCAAATTTGGTCGAGATCGGTCAAACGGTCTCGGAGGAGTATCATTTGTTTGAAATGCAACTTTGAAAGCAAAGACGCTTCGCTTAATTAAATATTATCTGACCCGGTAAACTTCGTTCCGCCTTAGAATCAAATTGTGTTAGCTACCTTATCCGATGTAGGTATTCATGTATACAAAAACTTGACAAATAAATATAAAAACTAAAACCTTCCATGAACAACATGAAAATCGGTGCAATCGTTTTTCAGTTTATCACGAACAGACAGACAGATTGAAGGGGCGAAGGACTTTGTTTTATAATATGTAGTGATATAGTGGAAAAGAACAAGTGATTAATTATTTGAACTTTAATCTGTGGCTAATTTATAATTAGTGCTTATTATTGAACCAATACATGTTTTAAAATATTTTTATTAACAATTTTGTATACAGGTATACCTTACGATATAACAACTTCAGAAAGAGGAAAGACTCAGATTCTTATCAACGGTTATACATATTCTTGTAAATACAAGAACTACTGGGTGTGTTCTACCCACACTCCGGAGTGTAAAGCCAAATTGAGAATGACGCAAGATGGCCTAATAACAGCCATTAACGATAACCATTGTCACCCAGGGAAATTATTTGCGAAGACACCTGCAGGCAGAGTGATAAAATTGTCTAGAAAAGGCAGAAGGGATCACCCCTTTTAAAGTATCAAGCCAGACGTGCCCATAGAGTCTAGCACAAAAGAAGAGAATTCTTATTGAAAAAATTACTCTGCAAAGCCATTCGTACGCCACATCTGCTCATAGACTGATCGCAGATCAAAAATCAGGAAAAAAACCTTTTTTTACGTGTGGAATCCACGGTGTCCTTCCCAAGCGTCCATTGCCGGGCACCCTGGGTACGCCCTCGGAAGGATAACCCCAGAACCTTTCTAAAACCCTTCTAAATTATCAACATTTTCAACATTACTACACTATTTAAGTATTAGAGTTAACGGGATATTTACCATGTGTTTTTAAGATTACTACACTACTATCGTATAATAATATAATATTTTGAATATTATTATTTATATATTAACATATATCTAAATCATATATTACATCATAGTATAATATGTATGTACAATATATAAATATCTACATTTTCACACACAACATTCTAATTCCTACTAATATTATAAATGTGAAAGTTTTTGAGGATGTTTGTGAGTTTGAATATTTGTTGGGTTCTCCTTTCGAGTCATGTGGTTTTAGTCGGTTCGATGCCGACACACCCGTCTCATCGTTGGCACCGAACACATGGGGTATCAAGACGCAAAATAAAACTAACGGTTGAACGAATCTAGCTGAAGTAACGGTGGCCCGTCACTGTGCGTCTGGTCGTTCGTTGGTGAAAAGGGCTTGGAGGTATCAAGTTGTGCAATTCCAGCGCACACTCTCCGAAATGCATCCGATAAAAGACCGACAGGCCTGCAACTTTGCGTCGATGTTCAAGGCTCTGAAGCCTTTTCTCGACGAGTGCATCGTTGTTAATGAGCCCAATAATAAAATGTATTTGTGTATGTTTAACATGCGTTTCATTTCTGATATCCATTTTCTGCCTGCTTACAATGAAATACACTACTACTATTAACAAAATCGATTGGATTGTTTGATTTTCTGTTTTTATGCACAATAAATCGCTGGCCCCGGGCAATGAAGCAGAAATATATCGAGAAATAAACGAAGCTAGAAGAAATAATTGGTTCACAATTCACCGTAAGTACAGTGGTCAAAAAAAGAGTTTAATAATCAAGAGAAATGAAAGATATTTTTTCAGCAATTTGATCTTTTAACAATAATTGTAATGTATTAAAAAAGTTAATTATACAATTGAAAAAAAAAACTTTCAATTTTAAGATCATTAGCGATTTTATTAACACACTGACCACAGAGATTCTGGAATGTAAGTATAATACGACGTAATATCCACGTTAGATCTTGAGCGTACCAGCCAATTACCACCTTCTTCACGGAAATAAAAAACAAAAAAGATATTGCACAAATTGCACAGAAAAATTCCTTGAGACAACTTCTTCGTAAGAAGTGTTATAATTTATTTATTTGTTATAAGATTATATATATAGCCGGCGATAGCCCGGTGGCGTACGTAACGGACTGCTGAGACGAGGTCTCGAGTTCGATCCCCAGTCACCCCGGGCACACACCTCTGACTTTTCGTAGTTATGTGTGCATTAATAAATGTTAATTATCGCTCGCTTAATAATGTGCCCGGAAGATGGCAATAGGCTCGCCCCCTATTACATTGGGACCTCAACATAACTGGCGAATCGTGGGTATACACCTCTGCCTACCCCTTCGGGGATACAGGCGTGAAGTTATGTTTTTATGTTATGTTATGTATAAGATTATTTAAAATACGCGTTTAAATTTATCACGTTTCTTCTTTGTTTAGACCGGTTTTTTGTGTTATGTTTCTTAGAGTAATGTAAGATGTTATTGGCAATTATTTTAATGAAATATTAATTAAAACAGAACTAAAATAAAATAGGAGTGATAGATTGATAATAGGAGAAGCCACAAATCAAATAACAATAGGAAGGGCGTAACCGGCGGTTAAACCTTTATTGATCGGGGCCAGCGAAGTGTGATGCAATACGGCTGTGTCTTCATATCAAATATTATAATCGTTTATAAGATACTCATAAAACAAAAAAAAGTAGCAGAAGCATTTTCTAACATTCCATTAACATGAAAATGCAATGGCTTGGGCCCCGAAGATCTTAGGGCTTTAGCTGCAACGTCCGTGTGCACCTATGCGGGACCCTGTTTCGTGCAAATAATACTGAGCCAATTTCGTGCAGATAACTAGCAAAAAATCGTGCCACAAAAATAATACGATTTGCAAGAGATGGCGTTACACGCTTGAAACAGCGCAGGCCCTTAGTGGGACTCCAGACACCCCTATGTATGTATTTGTATTGAAATGTTATAAGTAATATATCTATTGTTTTTATGTTCTAAAAATAGTTATTCAAGAAACTGAAATAGTTTTTTTTCAAAGAATATTTGTAGGTTACCGAAAGTAGTACTAGTATTCCCCGCTAACCTCTCCAGGTAAGCTAAATTGCATGTGTTAGGAGTGGGTTCACATCGTTAGTATAATGGCCAGGATTCGAACCCGGGACCTCTCGATCGTAAGGCCGACTCCTTAACCACTAAGCTACCGACGCTTCTAAATTATATATCTTATATTGAAGGATTTATTTATTTATTTATTTTATTTATTTATTTATTAGGTCTACCAACAATGTTTTACATCAAAACATACAATAACAGTAATTAAAGCTTAGTTATTACAATGCAAACATCACTTAAAGGTAAACACCGCATACGAAGAATGACAAAGAGAAACTTATACTAAGCTAAAATAATATAATTGAGACTTAAAACTAAACAACTTTACATAAAAATATATGAAAAAAGATGGGAAAAGGAGAAGAAACAAGCTTACTACTAAATAACACAAATAGTACTTAAAATACGTTTTTGTTTAGGCTGGGTATCAAAGTGAAAGTCAATCTTGTCACTGAGACTGTTCACTACTCTAGACAGTCTCGCACATGGAGAATTGGAACCTAAAACTGTCCTTCTTAGAGGTGGGCAGAGTGGTGTGACTGGTTTGCGAGGGATCCTAGATGGAACATTGAATCTTAGCAAAGCCAGCAACCTTGGACAATCAATTTTGTGTTGGAGGATCTTGGAGGCAAACTTTACATCATTAATTTTTGTGCGTTGTTCTAAAGTTTTCATTTTAAAACGCTCCAAGCGGCAGTTGTAAGAACGTATTTTTTTAGTAAGACCATTTAAAAGGATTGAATTTTTTTATATTGCAGAAAATCCAAATGAAATACCATATACCAAGATGCTATCACAAAAAGGCCGCGATCTACTGGTGGTCGGTGGCTTCACGTTTTCTAAAAAGTCGAACTTTTGGGTTTGTTCATCGAGAAAAAACAACTGTAAAGCGATACTTCAGTTGAACGCTGAAGGGAAAATAACTATGTTAAATAATGAACACACTCACAACCCTAGAAAGCTTGTAATTACGCCTAGTGGGGAAATTATTCGAGTATAATTTGTAAATGCCTTCACAAAATTACATGCAGTCGGTATCCACAGCTTAACGCATTCCAAATTACCGACCCACCTTATCTCTAAAACTTTACATAAAATAATAACCAAAAATGTGAAAACGTAAAAATTTATTCTCTGAAGATTGCAAAAAATGTACATACATTATTTAGTGGTTGCTTGTCCCAACACTGAATTGCCTGGCAACCTTTTCTCCCAGAGACAATGGGATGCGCCGCTATGCAAGCTGGTAAGAGACAGTTTGATACGCTCTTCTTCCCATGTTTCAGAGCGTGCGCGCCTGTTGGCTGTGGGGGAATGGGAGTCAGGTCTCTGGATTCAGGCACTTCCATCGCCCAACATAGGTACTATGTTGGACGATACTACTTTCCGCCTTGCCACTTGCCTTCGCCTGGGAGCGCCGTGTGTTTCTCTCCATCGTTGCCACTGCGGTAAAGCTGTCGACAGCCTTGGGCACCATGGCCTTTCATGCGGCAGAAGCGCTGGGCGTATATCACGACACGCCTGCATCAACGACATTATCCGCCGTGCGCTTGCCACTGCTGGCGTGCCAGCCATTCGTGAACCTAATGGGCTGGCGCGTGAGGATGGCAAGAGACCGGATGGTATGTCGTTGCTGCCTTGGAAGATGGGTAGGCCTTTGGTGTGGGATGCAACATGCGTCGACACCCTTGCGCCTTCACATCTTTCAGGCACAGCAGGCTGTGCCGGCGCTGCTGCTGCATCTGCGGAAAACCTCAAACGCCGCAAATACTGTAATTTAACAGGTGATTATATTTTTGAGCCGTTTGGGGTTGAAACGTTGGGGACATGGGGCCCAAGTGCCCGCTTTGTGTTCAAAGATTTAACAAAGCGGCTGATCGACGCTACGCGTGACCAGAAGGCTGGCTATTATCTTGCACAGAGAATAAGCATTGCCATTCAACGTGGCAATGCTGCCAGCCTTCTGGGAACGTTACCGGTCGGTGACGATGTGGAGGAATTTCACGACGCATTATGCATGTAAATATTTTATTTATTTAATTTAGTTTATTTTAGTAATAATAGTGTGTAGTGTTAATTTAATTTAGTATTATTTTGAACTTGTAATTATTTTTTCACAATAAAATTAAACATCTTTATTGATTTAATATCGAATTTTTCAAAATTTCAATATAAAGATCGTTTGTTTTGTTAGTGTTTAGCAACTTCTGAGGGCAACCGTATAATGTATCTTTTTTTTTCGCGTATCTACCGTAACAAATATCTTTAATTTTGGATTTTCAATCTAAGACGTTAATTATACAGAGAGGCTAGTTAACTGCGAGCTTAAGGCGAGCACGATCGAGTCAATATGTACAATTTTGCCTTACGCCTGCCTCTTGCCTCTTTTATATAATTCACGCCTAAGGTACCTTAATTTTTTTTTCCCTTCGGATACCCCCCCGCCGGCCAGCGGCGGTGGTTATGTCGTGCTTGAACCGACTAAAACCGCACGCCGTCTCAGGTCTTAAGACACCGGGGTGTAAGTTTGCCCATAGAGCATATCCCTCGCACCCCTACTGACCCTGGGCCATCTCCGGTTTCGAGATGGCCCCCTCGGGTTTAGGGATTAAAGTAGTGTGTAGTGTTAAAAAAAGTAATATTGGATTAATATCACAGATTACCTAATAGTTGGTAGTTTTATAGGCACAGGAGTTCTCTATGGCACTATGGTTATTTCATCACGATATTGTAAATACATAAAGCTACCAATAACTTTAAATTGTGCAAATAACACATAAGGTGTCAGTATGTTGATTAAGGGTGTGAAGTACATTCATTAAATTTCTTGTGAGAAGGACGATCAGTTAGGAATATATTTCTAACTTGAGTCCTTCTCACAAAATAATATATAGTGAGATAAGAACAGAATCAATTAGAAATGTGTGCACTAACATTAGTTATAAGTCAATACTTACAAAATGGATCACTAAACTTTATCTGACAATATATAATTTGTATTGTTGTGTAGTTGTAAATCTTAAAACTAATAAGTAAGTCATAAAAACATTACGAAATAATATTAAAGAATAAATCTTTATAGTTTTTTAAAATGATTATTTTTTCATATTAGTAACCGAAATGACTAGTATAAGTACCCGTAACCCCTGCAGGTAAGTTAAATTGTTTGTTACTTTTTTTTTTTTATAAGAATATTAGCAACCGAAATTACTAATATTCCCCCCAGCTAAGCTAAATTGCTTGTGTTAGGAGTGGGTTCACGTCGGTAGTGTAATGGCCAGGATTCGAACCCGGGACCTCTCGATCGTAAGGTCGACTCCTTAACCACTAAGCTACCGACGAGCAACTTAGAAGTAGGTTGACGTCGGTAGTGTAATAGCCAGGATTTGAACCCGGAACCACTAAGCTACCGACTGATAATCAAGCACTCAGGCGTTGGCTCCTTCCTGATCCAATGCAGGTGCTCCCCGAAGCTCCCCTTCCCGGAGATCACCTGCGTCAGTCGGTAAAATTACTAGTACCTAATAGTCGACCATCTAATAAAATGTAAGTACTTTGAGAAGTAAAATTTTCATACAAATTCCAAAATAAGTACTTACTATCCGCGTTATTATGGTGGGCAAATGCGGAACCATGCATTACGAGTGACCCGACTCGCACATGGCCGGTTTTTTACAATTGGTATTCAGTTTTGTATAGTTATTTAACTAAAGGAGTTGTTTATACATATTTTCATGTTGAAGTTTATGAGATATATTCTTTTAATTACAGAAGGACCTATGGAAATACCGTATACGAAGATGCTATCACAAAAAGGGCGCGTGCTGCTTGTAGTCGGTGGCTACACTTTTTGTAAATCGGCTAACAATTGGGCTTGTTCAACGAGAGTGAACAACTGCAAGGCGTCGCTCAAGTTGAACGCCGAAGGGAAAATAACTACTTTGTATAATATCCATACTCATAAGGCTAGAAATTTTATTACCACACGCAGTGGGAAAGTTATTCGAATATAAGTTGCAAAAATCTTTACTAGATGACGTGCAGTTAAGCTAAATAAATCATTTTTCACCGACTTAAAAAAAGGATTAGGTTCTCAATTTGTCGGAATCTTTGTTTCTATATGGTCACTGATTATTACTAGAAGATGCCTGAACCGATTTGGAAAATTCACTCATTATTCAAAATAATTTTGGTTTTAAGGTTCGTCATTATAATCCAATTAGTATTTTGACTCTTGTATATGATCGTCAACTTGTGACCTTAGATGTGAAAAAGGAGTAGGTATCTATTTCTTAAAGCATTGCATTCCATAAAAAATGCGGACTCAAGACTACTGTTGTAAAAAATTTATTCAAAGTCACTTTTTTGACAATTTATCAATAAACAATAAATCATACTCCAGTTAGTAATTAGTATCAAAAATACGTTGTTCTCGCTGTTTAGACATTTCGTCCGCGGACAAAGATATTAATTTCTCGTATTTACACTACGCTGCTCTAGCGTCGCTCTGTCTACCCGCTGGGTTCGAGAGCGGGTACAGCGTCACTGCGCCGCTCCCCGCGCCGCCTCCGCAGCTGTCTTCGTGGCCGAGGCCAAACGCTGTGATGATGATGACGATGATTAGAATTATATATGACATTTAATAAACGTATCTTCGCACTTATGTTTATATTTAACGAATGTTTGTTTCCCAAGTAAAGCCTATAGCAGTTAACTGGATTCACCTTCTATTTCTGTATAATTTGCTGAGTAGTTCTAACATTCTTATAATGAATTTGATCTTGATTTTAGCATTGCATTATATCAAAACCAACATATCAAACGAGATAGAGCCATCACAAGGCACTAAGGATTTAGTAATAATCGACGGCTACACGTTTGAACCCAAAACTGCCCAAGTTTGGACGTGTTCATCTAGAATAAACGACTGCAAGGCTACAATCAAGTTAGATAATGAGGGCAATATAATTGCGATGATTACTCATCACACTCATGGACCTACAAATGATGCCAATACACCCGGCACATACCCATCATACACCAGAGGGTTATCTCAAAGAGGTAGAGAACTTCTGGTTGTTGGTGGATACACCTTTGGACTGAAAACTGGTAACGTTTGGACTTGCTCGTTAAGAGCGAACAGCTGCAGAGCGGCGCTTAAGCTAGATAGTGAGGGTAACATAGTTATGTTGAAAAATGATCATACGCATAAACCTAGAGATCGGTATTATCAGGTTTAAAGAACTGAAATTACGTATAAACTTAGAGATCGGTGTTACCAGATTTATGGAACTGATCGTACGCACAAGCTTAGAGATCGGTACCTTTTACCAGATTTAAAGAACTGATAATATGCACAAACTTAGTGATCGGTATTACCAGATTTAAAGAACTGATCTTACGCACAACCTTAGAGATCAGTTAATACCGATAGGTTAGTACAGGTTTAAAGAACTAATCACACTGAATTTAAAGAGCAGTAATACCAGTATATCTACCAGGTAGTAAATTGATTTGCAATTTTGTTATGTATAAAATGTTTATGAATAAATTACGATTATTATTCAGTGCTTGACAACATATTATTTTACGTGTTACGTGGTACATTAGCATAGTTATAAAATGCGTGCCCTGTCTTCGCCCCGCTTTAATAATAGCACATTACCTGTGGACTTTCCTACATTTTTTTTTCATACAAACCTTGTCCTATGTAATAACGAACACAAAAAAAAAAGAATTATCCCATTTGGTGTAGTCGTTCGGGAATAAAGCGCGTACATACATTTCGGCGATTCATTTTTATTTATATAGATAGGTTTAATATTATTTACCTAGTACAATGATCAAAATAAGATAATCAAATGAAGATGTTGTTTTACGTGTAGTTATAATTTTCCTATTATAACCAAGCATTACAGTATAACTGCTTGCTGTATTTAACTGTAAAGGATAATTTATTTACAGAATTACAATTTATAAATATACCTACAAGCATTCCATACGAAAAAATGTTATCGCAAAAAGGCAAGGAGTTGCTCGTGGTAGAGGGTTATACGTATTCGAAGAAATACAAAACCTCACAAGTTTGGGTATGCTCAGCAAGAACAAACAACTGCAGAGCAACTGTGAGACTCGATGATGCGGGGAATATTGTCTCTATGAAGAATTTACACACGCATATGCCCAGAGAACTTATCACGATGTCCAGTGGGGAAATTGTTCGCTTATAGAAGAATGGTACTTACGATTTTTAAATGATGAGCTTATCTCAGGCATGATACATGCGATGTAGGGTGCTAAGAAATTAAAAATATTATGACGGTATAATGACCGGCAATCATCTTGATAATGTACACTAGCTGCGCAAAAAGCGTCTTTAGATCTCTTTGGTCGTAGTGCGGGGTGCGACGGCTGAGGCGCATCAGTAAATCATAGATTATATTAAACCAATACGGACTCAAAGGGCGTCATTGGCGGATCAGACCTTTTACTGGCTTTTTGGTTTGGTTCGTATAGTGCACAAGTGGGAATTTTCTGACGTTTTTTCAAGATGTTTGCCGACACTTATACTTAACTTCAACTATATACTGTGCGTTTATATAGTTTGAAATGCTAAAAATAATTAATTTTATTTGAAACTAGCTGTGATCACGACTTCGCCCGCATGAACTTAGATCTGGGTTTAACAATTTTTGAGCGCAAGACTAAGTGTTTTTCTAAAATTCAAATAGCTTATGTTGCGCCTTATATTTTTCCAGTATACCAGTAATAGTCCCTTCAAAATCGGCCCAGCCGTTCCTGATATTAGCTTACAGAGCCTAGAAATACTTGTTATGTTAAATTAACGATTCTGAACACAATAATATTTTTTTTGGAATTCTTGTCTGTCTGTTTATCAGTTTGTCTGTTTGTTCGCAATGGACGCAAAAACTACGGTTACTTAACCTATGGCTGTCTATGTGTTTATAAAAAAGTTATTTTATGTAATTGTAAACTAAATATAATAGTTTTTATTAAATTGTTCAATTAAAATACATGTAATTTTATTCCTATTAAACGACTGGCGCCTCAGCCATACCCGTAGTGTGGAATATAAACGGCGGGAGTGGAGCTAGTCTCATTATACCAGAGCTGCAGTGCATCCTAGGGAATTATATTCGTCGTCAGTATAACCATCAGCTTCTGCTACTCTTCTTTTAACAAAAAATAAATAAAAAAGTTTATGTATCGAAGCGTTGTGCCCCAGCAGCTTAGTGGTTAAGGAGTCAGCCTTACAATCGAGAGGTCCCGGGTTGGAACCCTGCATGACCACTACACTATAGACATAGCTGGAGGGATTAGGGGGAATATTAGTCATTTTGGTTACTAATATTCTTTAAAAAATATAAACAGGATGCTGTATTCATGCTTTATTTGATTGATTACCGATTTAAATATTTTTTAAAGTAATCAAATATTTATTAAATAATTTTGAAAAGAATCGCTTAATCATAGGGTGCTTCCACGCTGGGAATGCCCCACAAATATATTGGTTCCACTTCCTTCCACTTCTTTAACCACGTAATATTGTTGCAGGATACGACTATCAGTTTATCAGATCCCAAATGGGTAAACAGTTGGTCCTGATAGGTGGGTACACTTTCTCCAAGAAAATTAAAGGTAACTGCTGGGTATGTTCCACGAAGAATCCCAAGTGTAAAGCAAGACTGAGAATGGATTTAAATGGAAGGATAGTGAATTTATTTAATATTCACCCTCATCCACCGAGGAAGTATTACATGCATAACGGAGTGTATGTTCGCGCGTAACCAGCATTGCAAATTATTATTTAATAGGTCTTTACCTATGAAATTGCCGAAATTTTCTTACAAATTCATGAGTTTGTTATTCCTATAATTTAATACCTATTTCCATTATTTATATTTTGTTTGAAAGTTGATTTCAAGATTTTACAACTCTGTATTAAATTTTGTTTTTATTGGCCGCTTGATAAATTAATTCGATCTTCAAAAACAGTACTTCCTAAATGCTATCCATTTTGATGATAAATTTCGTATTACTTAACAGCTGTCACTTTTCAAAAATGTAAGAAAAGTTGCTGTTTGTTAGCTCAATGTTGTCTCATTCATATACAAAAAAAATCATAAAATTTGGATTTGTCATTCCTAAAAAAATGCAAAAATGTTAGTACTGAAAATTGGGCATCCTCCAATTTCTTCAAGAAAAACGGCAATTTCATATGTAACGACCTAATATATTTGTTTATTTATTACAAGTTTAATCACACGTTGCCTCTACATTTAATACTAATTTGAACAGCCGATATTATTGTAATTGATAATAAAGTTTTTATATTATTTGAGTGTAATTTAATTTATATAACATAAGTATTAAAAAAAACTGTTTTGTTTGTTTTTATCGAAAAATAAATTATTTCTTAACATTACCAAATGATATCATCAATAATCAAAATGTAATAAAAATTTAATCATTGAGGTTTTAATGAATTTGTCGATTTTACTAATGTTAAATAATATATTTGAAATCTTAAATATAAGGCTTAGGATTACGTTGATTATTTTCAAGATGTATAGGGATCCCACCAAGATCTTGGGGACTCAAGCCATCCTCACGTGCTAGCCGGTACATTGATTAAAACTGACGAAGCCAGGCAGAGGCTTCCATGTCGGGGTTGTCAGGTCAGATGGCAGTCGCTCCTAAAGCCAAGATAAGCCAAATCCAAAGGAAAAGTTAACGGACCCCAGGCCCCGATGTGAAAGCCTTGGGAATAGCACTGAGATGATATAGATAATGATGGTCGTTCAGTGAATTAAGACTGTCTACTTCTATCAAGTCAAACTGTATGTACAATTGATGTGATGAACCGATGCATTATAAGTCACCTGATTTGCATCGCCCGTGTACTGTGAGGGATTCACACATGATATAACAGATTCTACTAATAGGTACATAAGGGACATTCTGTAGCTCACCTGCATTGTAATACTTTTGTACTTATAAGTAGGTACATTACGCTGACTTTGAAGTTTGACTCTGGACACCCACCTCTAACCACCAGGACTAACCTAACGTAACCTTTGTTTTTAAATGCATTTTATTTCGGCAGAGCGATATCTCTCTCCCGAAATAAACTATATTTTAATGTGAGGTAAATCAAATTCAATTTTATTGTATTTTAGTTAACTTTAGCTTTTATTTTAATTCGTTTTTGAAACTATTTCATATTTTATATTATAATTAATATTAATATTAAGTGAAATTTGTACTCAAGAATAGAAATGTTTTAATGAATCTGTCGATTCCACTAATGTTATTTAATTTAAATAAAATTATGTAATTGCAAAGTGTCCCTTGATTTTCACATTAATTTTTGTTAATGAAAATGACCCTTAATTATTATTATCAGTGAGTACATTTGGATTAACAAAGACATTGAAAGGAATTTCTCAGTTTTATATTATCTAAACACACGACAGTGTGTCAAGCCAAGTACGAAAAATCAAGGAACTTTGTTTTTCTTGAAATGTAATGTAATTCTGTAGATTACTTTGTTAGTAATTTATCTAAGCAAACATACTCAGACATAAAATGTTGTTTTCGAAAGGTCAACTACATAGTAGTTTAAATAGGTGTATGTGTAAGAATAGATGCAAGAGTGTAGAGGACACAAGAGTCTGTGCCCACGTCCTTGCTCTATAAGCAGGAGAATAACCTCTCGATAGAGAAGCACAGAAGCACATGAATAGATAACCGTAAACATGTGACAGAAGCACATGGCGATCTGTACTCTCTGCCTACCCCATAGGCGTGATATTATCTAGTAGTGCTATAGAGTAAGATCACGGTCTCATTTTTAATAAAATTCCTACCTACCTTTAGCAACTAACCTAACCTACCTTAAGCTCCTGATTACTAATAAATGGCCGCCGGAACAAGCTAGCAAATATGCATACACTCAAGGTACAAATCAACATACATTATTCCATACTAATTAGTGAGGTCTAGGGAGCCTGGGATCTTGGACTATAGAAGGTATGTGTTTTGTTCCTTTAATATCCGTTTCTCGCTTATTTCGAATAAAATGCCTATTTATTTTAAAAAAAATTTTTTTTTTCCTTTCACTTACCTTCTACCAGTTCTTGCTGCTTATAAACAAACAAATACGATATTTTTTCATATTAATTTTACTTTTAAAATTGATTTGTTTATGACCTAACTAATAAAGTATATTTACCTATTATATTTTTAGAGTTTCAAATCGTGGAATCACAGCGTCACAGGAACCTGATTTTATACAAGGGCTATACTTTCAGCCAATCAACAGCTTATACCTGGCACTGTTCCACGCATTACCCTAATTGCAATGCAAAGCTGAAATTTAACTTCGAATCCAAAATTGCTATTATATCGGGTCATAATCATCCTGCCAAAAATTATATTACGTGTTATAAATCTGGGAAAAGATACTATAATATAAATAACTAGATTATATCGAGTATTTATGTATATGTTTAATATACTGCATTGGGTATAATGAGTGTTTATTTATTAACATCAATGACACTCATTTGAAAATTTTATGTTTTCCCTATGCTAGTAATTCATTTCCGAACACTTGGCTCTACACCCTATTATATATATTTTACTCCTTTCTATCACTAAAGTTAGCTGATACACAACTCAACATTGAGTAAACTCCTTTTTAGGGTTCCGTTGCCAATGGCAAAAAACGGAACCGTTATAGATTCGTCATGTCTGCTGTCTGTCCGTCCGTATGTCACAGCAACTTTTTTCCGAAACTATAAGAACTATGCTGTTGAAACTTGGTAAGTAGATGTAGTCTGTTAACCGCATTATGATTTTCACACAAAAATAGAAAAAAAAACTATAAATTTTGGGTGCTCCCCATACTTAGAACTGAAACTCAAAATTTTTTTTGATCATCATACCCAATCGTGTGTAGTATCTATGGATAGGTCTTAAGAAATGATATTGAGGTTTTTATTATCATTTTTCTCTAAACTGAATAGTTTGCGCGAGAGACACTTCCAAAGTGGTACAATGTGTGTCTCCCCTCCTCCTGTAACTTCTAAAATAAGAGAATGATAAAAGTTAAAAAAATATATGATGTATAACCATGTAAATTTCCACCGAAAATTGGTTTGAACGAGATCTAGTGAGCAGTTTTTTTTTAATACGTCATAAATCGTAAACAGCAATTTACCCTTCATTCAATCAACTCAAACATAAAATTAAAAAAAAACACATTATTATGTTACTTGTTGTTACGGAACCCTTCATGGGCGAGTCCGACTTGCACTTGGCCGCTTTTTTGTACATTTATGTAATCATCATCCTCATAGCGATTGCCCAGTTTGATTACACAACGCAGATCATACATGTCAGAAACAAAGGTGCTATGAAAATGTAAAGAATGGAAATCTGTGACCTCTATGGTGTGGTGGTAGAGCGTTCGACTGCTAAGTTAGAGGTCGCGAGTTCCATTCCCGCTCATTGCGAATATTTGTATGCATGAATATGTCTATTTGCATTGGTCTGGGTGTTTCTATGTATAATATGTATGTATTTACAAAAAAAAAGTATCTAAGTATGTTCATCCGCATTCTAGAACTCATAACACAAGCTGTAGAATGGCGTAGAATATTTGTTTAGTCATTTATTTCACTATTTTACTCATTTAGCAAAATCTTAGCGCGTAATCAAAATATTTGTACATTTTTGTAGATTTACCAAAAATCAGAATGTTTGGTTTGTATTTGCGATTAATTGCTTTCAGCGAAAGTTTTTTCCCTTTAGAAAAATCAACACGAATGCTTTGTTGTATGTAAAAAATCATCACGAATGCTTTGGTGTATATATTCCAGCACGGAACCTTGTTTGGAAGAATGCAAGACATTTTAATAATTGAAATAAAACTATTTTGAACGATTTCGATTTGTTACTCTTTACACTGATCCCGACATTTCGGTTGTTTTTCAGCAGCCATGGTCTCCCCGTATACACGGCTGCTGAAAAGCAAACGTAAACAGTCGCATAAACTTCCGAAAATACCATGTAGAAAAATTGGAGGCTTACGCAAAGTGCGCAGTACGAAACCACTCCTAAGTGGTCGTAGACGAGACTCAACTTCAATATCTCAACTTCATTACGTTACTACTTCAAGTTCAGAAACTCTCTCACAAATTATAAATAACTAGCATCGCCACGCGGTTTCACCCGCGTAAGTCCTGATCCCGTGGGAATATCGGGATAAAAAGTAGCCTATGTTAATCAGGGATAATGTAGCATTCTAATGGTGAAAGACTTTTTAAAATCGCTCCAGTACTTTTCATAGATAGTATCATATATTTCAAGTCATTGATACAGGTATTACTTTTCTGAAACAAAAGTAAAGGTAACAATGTTTACAACTGAATACTTTTAGAATATTACAACATTATAGATTCAGTACACATATTCCCAAATGCATAAGTCTGTTTAATAAACTTATCTACGTTATACTTATTTAAAGTGTCTTATAAGCCCTACACACGCCTGCCAACTCACCGAAGCGGGATAAAACCCGACCCCACCAGACGAGGCCGCGGTGGCGGCTAAAGTCCGCCGGCAACCCTGGGGTTATTCTTTCGAGGGCTTACCCGGGGTGCCCGGCAACGGACACTTGGGGAGGACACCGTGCGGTTTTAGTCGAGACACGACATAACCACCCCCGCTGGCCGGCGGGGGGGGGGTAACCGAAGGGATTTCCGCACGTAAAAAAAAAAAGTGTCTTATAAGAATTGTACGTCTAAACAAGTTTCCATTCTTATTTTAGGCTATTTGAAATTAACAGGCATTGTAATAAATTGTTATTACTGCTTTTTGGTTTAATAGCTAAATAAACTTCTGTACAGTCAAACACAGTCTCGAAATAAGAACCTAATGTTTAGCTATGACATTGTAAAAGTGAAATTGAATGGTACTGAAATCGGTTGGCGAAATGTGGGTGCTAATCACTTCGTCCTAAGCCTGTGCGAGAGCCTCGTTAGCTTGGGCCTTGAAGATCTTGGTGGGTTCAATATTCTAGGCAGTAAAAAAAATATATACTGTTACGTGCGCGGGGTACAAACTAAATGCCGTATATACAACAAAGAGGTTTATTCGCTCGCCACAAACTAGACGATTAAATAACTAGCACACACAGTACTCTTCAACAGTTCAAGTCGTTTAGCAGTTCACAGTCGTTGCTTAAGTCGCAGGTATAACCCTCTTGGGGTGTGTGTTGGGTAACCTCCTCGAGTGTCGCTCCGATTCCGATCCCGCTGCAGTCCGGGGGGAACGGAATCGGAGCGGCCGGTATACCCTGGGCGGCGGTCAATGGCTTCCCCTTCACCCCTTCATAGGGTTGGCATTGATCGT
Source organism: Cybosia mesomella (assembly GCA_946251805.1). Taxonomy (NCBI): domain Eukaryota; kingdom Metazoa; phylum Arthropoda; class Insecta; order Lepidoptera; family Erebidae; genus Cybosia; species Cybosia mesomella. Next base: position 6,994,089 of record OX276400.1, read on the forward strand.
CGGCCAATACCCAACGTGGTGGGAACACATCGCTCTCCGTACTCCTCTGCTTTCAGAGGAGACAGGATGAGCGATGCTGTTAGTGGTGAGATGGCCCAGGGTCAGCCGGGTTGCGAGGGATATGCTCTATGGGTAACCTTACACCCCGGCGTCTGAAGACCCGAGACGGCGTGCGGTTTTAGTCGGTGCAAGCCCGACATAACCGCCCCCGCTGGCCGGCGGGGGGGGGGGTATCCGAAGGGATTTCCGCACGATAAAAAAAAAAAAAAACAGGTATAACCCTCTTGAATCGCTTCGGTAAGATATGTTCGTTTTCGCTTCCGAAAATAAACTGACTCGTGTCGATAGCCGGCCGCCTTTTATAGCTCTTAATTAGGAGGGTAGAATGTTCCGGAATCATCTAGAGATAAGGCACGTTAGGTATCTAAGTAGAGCGTTTGAGAAAAGTACCTACACAGTCGCGCCGACATTCGAGGTGAATAACCTTGTATTCAAGATTTGTAGGTAAAGTAGGTATAGGTATTCGAAGTACTTGTGGTTTTGTATTGGCGTTTCTAGATTTTTCTACATGGGTCGATAGAGTACTTCGACACTAACAATGTGTTTTAATTTCCAGAAGATTCGATCAGTAGTTTTCGAGATATCGACGTTCGTTGTAACAATACATAACAAGCTGTTGCCCGCAGCTTCACCCGAGTGGAATTCTGATCCCGTTCCTGCTACCCGTGAGGCCCTATTCCACCACCACAACCTATATAAGTAACACAATTCCACCATACATCATTTTGTTATATCTCAGAGGATTTAGGCAGCGTTTTCGTTGAAAGCTCCCAGGTGGCTTTTTTTTTTTTTCGAACACCTCTAACAAATAACATCATATTTTAGCCAATGTATACAAAAGCTTGACAAATTATATACTAAACCCTTCGAGAACCATTCTGTCCATTGATGAAAACAGCATGAAAATCGATATTGTACTTTTTGAGTTTAGGGCGAACAGACAGACAAACGCGGCGAAGGACTTTGTTTTATAATATGTAGTGATGATGATTATTTTCAAATTTGTAGTATCATTGACTGGTTATATTTATTTAAGTATTTAATCTTACATTTTTATTTTTAGAGTACCAGATAGTAGAATCCCAACGCGGCAAGGACCTGATTTTATACAAAGGATACACTTTCTCGAAAATAAATCCCCTTAGTTGGATCTGTTCTACGCATTACCCGGATTGTAAGGCAAAGTTGAAACTAACCAAAGATTTAAGGGTAGCAAAGGCAACAGGCGATCACACGCACCCAGTAAGAAAATACGTGATATCGTCAAGTGGGAAATACATTCGATTGTGAGTCATAGTAACGTTAATATATGATATACAATATGTAATTATTGAATAGTAAATACATCGATTCATTACATCATAGTTTGTAAAAGTGGTTGGGGTTAATAAAGGGTTTTATCATGACGATACTTGATGTCTTGAAAAAAAGAAGAGTTCTTTTGTTATTCGATATCTAAATAATGACGTTATATTTAGAATTATTGATTATTAATCTTAAACAAAAACGTATTATACGTGTTTACAGGTTTGTTTGTAACGTAATAGAATAGATAAAAATGATTTAACTTAAATTGAAGTTTTGGATAAGATTGGAATGTTTTATTTACCCTGTGCACACTCAAAACAAAAAGAAATGCGAATATTGATCTGTCTACTGAGCTAAGATCTTCAGAAAAAAAATACCCGAAAAAAGTACCCACAGAAATTTTATTATCTTGTGCTTTTGGATAGTACTTAAAAAAAAAAGAAAATTAATTTGATGGGCAATGAAATTATAATTTCAGAATCTGTGAATTCTGAAAATAATTATGGTTCCAATAGAATTGATATTTCGAGTAATAATGAATATCTTTGACTCTGGAATCAGGTGATTCTCGTAAAGATCTTCTACAAATACCATTGACATTGATTAATGAAATAAGTCAATAGTATATTAATAATAGTAAGTAATAATAGTAAGTAATAAATAAGTGCTTCTTAAGACGTTGAGGACAGGTATGGCGGCGAGATACATTTAAAAATAATACAGAAGAATACACTGCAGATAATGGAAATGGTTACTCAGAAATGAATACAGAAGCAGATTTGAAACACCGAAAACTACGATATAGAATAAGAACAAGGCTCACAAGAAGATAACAAGAATAAAAAAGGACTGCGACTGAGGGGCTCGGGGTGTAACCGAGTAGGATGATGATGCGGATAACTACGAAAGAGAAAAATATATGAAAGTATTTCAATTAAATTTTTAAGCATTTCGTATGATTACTTTTTTCTAAAGATTTAGATCGGAAAAAGAGAACATCTAGGACGGGACTTGAACCCGCGACCAGTCCCTTACAGGGGGAATGCTCTGACCAACTGAGCCACCTAGACACGTCCCAGATATTCGAAATTCTCCGACATATCATATACCTCTTAAGGCGACGTTGGAGCCATCTACCGTAATTCTTGCGAACGTCGCCATAAGACGTATATGATATGTCGGAGAATTTCGAATATCTGGGACGTGTCTAGGTGGCTCAGTTGGTCAGAGCATTCCCCCTGTAAGGGACTGGTCGCGTGTTCAAGTCCCGTCCTAGATGTTCTCTTTTTCCGATCTAAATCTTTATATATGAAAGTAGTTTAAGTGACTTCACTTCTGCGTGAGCCTGCGCGCGCGCGAGCTTTTTCGTTCACAGTCTATGCGGTAGAAAGATAATACCTTTTTTTTTCGTGCGGAAATCCCTTCGGATACCCCCCGCCGGGCAGCGGAGGTGGTTATGTCGGGCTTGAACCGACTAAACCCGCACGCCGTCTCGGGTCTTAATACGCCGGGGTGTAAGGTTACCCATAGAGCATATCCCTCGCACCCCGACTGACCCTGGACCATCTCCGGTTTCGAGATGGCCCCCTTACTTGCTCTCCACTGTGCCATCTGCTAATCAGAGGGACGTGGAAGCTTCCGAACAGCCCTCAACAGGGCCGTCCTCGCCTCGGTCAGAGTTGGCCGTAGGCGGCAGCGTCTCTCCCGCCCTAGGAGAGAGACGCTGCTGTCTCCGTTGCCCAGGGTGCACCGCGTGGAGGTCCCCAACCAAGCACCCCAAGATAATAATACCTATCCACAATTACTTTCGCATTTATAATACCAGTATGAATTTTTCTACCCTCTTTCAGCTACTACTGACTGCCTACATTTATTTAGCTATTTAATTTTATAATGATATTTTTAGAGTACCTGATAGTAAAATCTCAACGAGGCAAAGACCTGATCTTGTACAAAGGATACACTTTCTCGAAAATAAACCCCCTTAGTTGGATCTGTTCTACGCATTATCCGGAATGTAAGGCAAAGTTGAAACTAACCAGAGATTTAAAGGTAGCACAGGCGACAGGCGATCACACGCATCCATTACGAAAATATTTGATAACGTCAAGTGGGAAATACATTCGATTGTGAGTCATAACAACTTTAATATAAGATATACAATAGGTATATTATTTAATGATAAATCATAGTAATCATAGTTTGTAAAAGTTGTTAAGGTTAAGTAAGGATTTTAACTTGACGATATTAGATGTCTTGAAAAAAGAAGAGTTCCTCCGTCATTCAGTGAATATAATCGGTTTATGGCGTTGATGAGACTCAACTTCAATTTCTCAATTCAGAAAATCTCACAAACTGTCAAACAGAAAATATATCATATAAATCCATTTGGTTTAGATGGTTACATACTAATTGGTTAACTAATTATTTTTACGATTATGTATTATAATAAATATTATAAATAATACCTACACAGGCTTTTCTTCACTGTCCTCAGTCATAGACATAGATATTTATTCATTGGAAGGAACGTGATGGTAATAATGATTGCAACTTTTAGATTATAACAACATTATAGATTCAAAATACACAATATTCACAAATGCATTAGTTGGTTCAGTAAACGTATCTAGATTATACTAGTTTAAAGTGACGTATAAACAAGTTTCCATTCTTATTTATGCTAAGTATTTGCAGTTACGGGCAGTGTAATAAAATGTTATTACTGCCTTTTTGGTTGGTAGTTACTCAAACTTTTATATAGGCAAACGCGTCATAGTCCGGGGTTAAGAACATAATACACATAGTCTTTACCTATGAAATTGCCGAAATTTTCTTACAAATTCATGAGTTCGTTATTCCTGTAACTTAATAGCTATTTCCATTATTTATATTTTGTTTGAAAGTGGATTTCAAGATTTTACAACTCTGTATTAAATTTTGTTTTTATTGGCCGCTTGATAAATTAATTCGATATGCAAAAACTACTGTTTTTCTGTGTGTGTTACTGTTCGAATTAATTTATCAAGCGGCAAGATATAAAGCCTGCTGGCCGGCAGGGGGGGTATCCGAAGGGATTACCGCACGAAAAAAAAAGGTACTTCCTAAATGCTATCCATTTTGATGATAAATTTCGTATTACTTAACAGCTGTCACTTTTCAAAAATGTAATAAAAGTTGCTGTTTGTTAGCTTAATGTTGTCTCATTCATACACAAAAAAAAACAGAAATTTTTGGATTTGTCGTTCCTAAAAAAAAATTCAAAAATGTTAGTACTGAAAATTGGGTTTCCTCCAATTTCTTCAAGAAAAACGGCAATTTCATATGTAACGACCTAATATTTTGCTATAACATCGTAAATGTGAAATTTACTGCCGTTAAATACAGTTAAATATACCTGGTTGACTGATACAGCAATCAGTCGGAGAAATGTGGGTGTTAATCACTTTTGCCTAAACCTACACGAGAGCCTCGTGCGCTTGGGCCCCGAGATCTTGGCGGGGTCCCATTTACGGTTCAACAGTAAAGGTGGTAAAAAGATAATAATATACACAAACTACTTTCACAGTTATATTATTAGTGTGACGTTTTATACTCTCTTTCAGCTTCTATTGACTGGCTACATTTATTAAGCTATTTAATTTAACAATTATATTTTTAGAGTACCAGATAGTACAATCTCAACGCGGCAAAGACCTAATTTTGTACAAAGGATACACTTTCGCTAAAAAAAATCCCCTTTTATGGAACTGTTCGACGCATTACCCTGAATGTAAGGCAAAGTTGAAACTAACCAGAGATTTAAGGGTAGCACTGGCGATTGGCTATCACACGCACCCAGAAAGAAAATACGTGATAACTTCAAGTGGGAAATACATTCGATTATGAGTCTTAATAAATTTAGTATAAGGTATAAAATATGTATATTATTTAATGGTCAATACATCGATTCATTTCACCATGGTTATTAAAAAATAGAATTCTTTCTTCTTCTTATAATGACATTTTATTAATAATTATAACATCTGATACAGCACGTTTTAACTTCTAACATTATAAAATAGATTAAAGTGATTTAACTTGAATTAAAGTCTTTAATTTAGTTTAGAATGTTTCACCTTGTGCGATAAATAAGGTCGCTTTCCGTTACCCGATCGCCCGTTTCTTTAATGCGGTCGGAAGCCGCAGCATGGCGGGCAAGACTTTTGATTCTTAAGTCCCTTCGACCAATGGCTCGACTCATTCCATTGGTCAAAGAGACCCGAGTGCTCAGAGTCAACTTTGCCATACTAAGGAAGCATAAAATACATCCTAAAATATAAAAAAAATAAAACATTGCCTTCCCTGTTGACAATATTTCCACAGTCTATAATCGGACGTGCTAAATTATTATTTATAAATAAGATTTTCACAAATTCCCGTTGAATACATATGCTAATACTTCGTCTATAAAAGGTTGAGGAAGTCTCAGGTCGGTATCCTGGTTTTGTCTAATAATATACTCGTTTTGGCTTCCTTAATTTCTTCAAGTAACTTGTACATATTTATATTATCACTAGCTGTGCCCGCGACTTCGTCCGCGTGGATTTCGATTTTTATGGTTTTAGTTCTTTTGCGCGAAACCCTAATTTTTTGTGGACCAAATTGTGAATCTAAACCATCCTCGAATCCCCTTGAACTCACACAAAAAATTTCATCAAAATCGGGCCAGCCGTCTAGGAGGAGTTCAGTGACATACACACGCACACAAGAAATATTACATACTAGCTGACCCGGCAGACTTCGTACTGCCTCAATCGATAGCACCTTTTAAACCTTCTCTGGACCTCCACAAATAATTCAAGACCAAAATTAGCCAAATCGGTCCAGCCGTTCTCGAGTTTTAGCGAGACTAACGAACAGCAATTCATTTTTATATATAAGAGAAGAAGAAGAAGAAGAAGATAAAGATATTGGCTCATTTATTTTGATTTATACATTAAAGTAAGTTTTAAATAATTCGTTTCAGAATCACGGCGGCGTTACCAAATAGTAACGTCACAGAGGGGAAAGAATCTCATATTATTTGAAGGGTTTACATTTGCCCAAACTACACCCCGCCGATGGATTTGCTCGACTAATTCTCCTGAATGCAAGGCCAAATTGAGACTCGATTTTGATGGAAATATAATTGATATGTCACCCAGCAACATTCACCCTGCAAGGAAACTGGCTATTACGTCTGATGGAAGATATATTAAGCTTTAAATCTAAATCAAATAAATGAAATCTTACTACATATCGATCTGTTAATGTAACCTAACATAAGACTTGAATTATACAGATAGGCGTGGCACGTACTCCTGCGCTTCAAAACGTTTTCATACTAAAGGTGCGAAAGCGACGCTTCGTAAATTACACAAAAAAGGCATGGTGGAGACGGTCGCCTCTTGTGCGTCGCTAGCAGGCGAGACTAGAGTGAGCTAGATATGCGCTAGATGTGCGCTAGAGGCGCGCAGTAGACATGCTATCGCAACAAAGTCAGCCTGTATTATGGCTCACAGTACCGTCTCCTCGCTTTTCGCCTTAAGCTCGCCTTGAGCTCGACTTGAGCTAACTTTTTCTGTGTAATTCACGCCTAACGTTGAGATAGCCGACTGGATTGCATTTTAAACTATCCTCCATCCTCCATGAGCGCAGGTCTAGGGGTGGCAGGTGAGGCCGCCTGTCACCCCAGCAGCAGCAGGCCGGGATGGTGGGGCGACTAGGCCTCCCCCCCGCCCCAAACCGTGGCAAGACGGGGACATCGTGGTTCCCAAACCCAAGGGGGCCATGTCAAAACCGGAGATGGCCCAGGGTCAGTCGGGGTGCGAGGGAAATGCTTTATGGGCAACCTTACTCCCCGACCTCTGAAGACCCGAGACGGCGTGTGGTTTTAGTCGGTTCAAACCCGACATAACCGCCCCCGCTGGCAGGCGGGGGGGGGGGGGGTATCTGAAATTAAATCCCACTTATACTGTAAAAATGTTATCATATTCTATGAGAAGCCAAGCTTCAAGTCTGCAAGTCCTAACCGATCGCTCAAAATCTCATCATAGCGTATAGTGTACTGCGTGAAGACTAGTCTAAAGCTCTCTACAAAACCTACTCCATAGTCATTTCTGGATATGAATTTCAAATTAACGATGTAATCAATTTCAATAACATCTATACTGTGTTACACTTATGACTTTTTAATCAGTCTGTTAATGTAGAAGCAATAATCTTGACATTATTGCTTCTACATTAACAGACTGATTAAAAAGTCAATAAAATGTGCTAGGTTAAGCATTAGACATTAGGTACATGGGAAAAAAATATCTGTAGAAAGTGCCTGTATTTTCGGGGATATAGGAGTAAGTGTATTATACCTATTAGGGCACTATTTCAAAATTTATCTCACACTATACCTCAATTAGCCTATCGCAGTCCACTACTGGACATATGTCTCTCCTGTGCGCCACAGCACCTGATCCTCAGCCTTCCGCGCCTAGTCTATTCCATCTATCCTAGCTACCTTTTTCAGGTCGTCAGATCATCTGGCTGGTGGGTGTCCCACCTTCCGTTTACCGACTCGCGATCTCCACTCTAGAACTCGTATGCTTCAACGGTCATCGGTTCAGCGACAGATGTGGCTAGGCCATTGCCACTTCTCCTTGCTTATTCTGCTAGCTGTCTCTTTGCGAATTTTATCCTCCAAAGAGACGCCAAGTAACACTATACTTAGCAATGCCTAATTGACTTTGTCTGCACTATACAGGTATCCACATAATAAAATCTCAACGAGGGAAGGATCTTATCTTAATCGGTGGCTACACTTTTGCCCGGCTATACGGGAGCTGTTGGGGTTGTTCGACCAGAAAGGTTGAGTGCAAAGCAAAACTGAAATTAAACTCCGAAGGCGAGATCATATTTATCAATAATGACCACTGTCATCCGCCAAGAAAATATATCAGGACTAAAGATGGAAAGTTTATAACTTATTCTGATTGACAGGTTAATGATAAAATCGCAACGAGGTAAGAACATCAGAATATAGTAATCTAGTTAATGTCACACCTTTATAATAATAATAATAATAAAGCTTCATTTATTCCATGCAAGTAATTATATAACAATGAACATAAATCTATATAAAATTATGCTGTACCTATATATAGATTTATGTCACACCTTTATACTACCTTTTTTTTTTTTATCGTGCGGAAATCCCTTCGGATACCCCCCCGCGTGCCAGCGGGGGCGGTTATGTCGGGCATGAACCGACTAAAACCGCACGCCGTCTCGGGTCTACAGACGCCGGGGTGTAAGGTTGCCCATAGAGCATATCCCTCGCACCCCGACTGACCCTGGGCCATCTCCGGTTTCGAGATGGCCCCCTCGGGTTTCGGAACCACGGTGTTCCCATCTTGCCCCGGTTTGGGGGAGGGGCGCTAGTCGCCCCACCGTCCCGGCCTCCTTCTGCTGGGGTGACAGGTGGCCTCACCCGCCACCCCCAGGCCTGCGCTCATGGAGGACGGAGGTCGTTAAGCGACCTCCGGCGCCTGAGTCGCCTGCGACGCGCGGCGAGCAAGTTGCGGGCTCGGCGGTCCGGGAGAGTTCTAAGTCTCTCCCGGGCGCGCTCCGCCATCTCCTTCGCGAGCATAACATGCTCGCAGAAGGAGGTGGCGGTGGCCCACGCGCTCGCGCTCCGCACCATTGCCTCAATACCTATGTCTTACGAAATAAATGATTATTGATTACTGATTACTGACTAATTAGGTAATATTATTAAAATAGTACGTGTTGTTGTAATTTGTAAACTTTTATTATGAGTACACAGTTGGGTTTAAGTACCTATAGTATGTGCAATTTTCCATTATCTAATATAAGTAACTTTTACATTATGTAGTTATTATTATGTAATTTTACATTTACTTTTCTAAGTACTTTTACATTTAGTATTATACGTAATTTTACATTTAGTATTTTAATATGTACTTATTTTTTATACATATATATTATTTTGTCATACTATTAAATAGTTATTATTTTTGAAAATGCCCCCTACTTTAAACTAGATAATGAACTTGTGAGCCAGACGACTTCTTAAATATGTAAAGCAAAATTATTTTAGTATACGAATGAGGTTGTCATTTCAGACACACTTTCGGATTTCAGTATTCAGTGTTGTCAATATAAATTAATCATTTTGCAGTTTACGGCACACCTTACCATATAGTCAAATCTCAGAGAGGTAAAAGCCTAATATTAGTGGATGGGTACACGTTCTCAAGAATCTCCCAAAGCAACCTTTGGGTTTGTTCCACGAAGAACCCAGACTGCAGAGCAAGGCTCAAGCTGGACAGGCTTGAAAATATTACCAATATTTATAATATACACTGTCACGCGCCGAAACATTACAGACAGGTTAAAGAGGGATGGTATATTAGAGTTTAAGCATTCAAAACTATAAATTCTGTAAAATAAAATTTGTTTATATACACTAAGTAAATGGTTTGATTTTTGAATATTTGTACATGGGACCGAACCTACTGATGCATACTTTGAAATAAACGATATTTGAATTTAGTTCATCTAGGCTGGGTTTTACCAGTAAAAATCCGTTTAACTAGACTGGGTTCTTAAGTTTTACTGAATTAAATTGACTTAACTTCATAATGCTTGCATAATATTTTTTTCGACTTGTTCATATTTCCTGTCATTGATGAAATCCACTCGTAGAGTTAGGTGGCTTTTCACGGTGCGTATTTCTCCAAATTTTAGACGACCACGGACAGTCACGCACAGCGCATCAATAGCTTTCCACGCATGCCAGTTGGTTTCGGCCGCGGATCCGACGCACGGCTACGGATTTGTTTGTAATTTTACTTTACTATAATTTTAGTAGGTAATTTTACGTCATTTTCACAATAAAAGTAGGTACTTTTATTGTGAAAATACCGTTAAATTTAATAATGCAGTTTTTTATGGTGCGTGATTCAGAGGACAGCATATGTGGAAGCTCATCTGTGGACAGGTGTCCATCAAAATTTTTGAAATATTTCTGTATCATTCAAACCCGTTTTGTTGCCGAATCATTAGGTGAAAATGCCTTCGTATTTTCATCACAGTCTTAACTACTTAGCTTCTTCTAAATCTTCTTTCTCCTTATATCTCTTTTTTATGTTTACAGGGAAAGTGTCCTTTATAAAATTAGCAGGCAATAAACGATTGCTGATGGCTTCGGGTTTCACGTTTGCTCAGACCACTCCAAGACACTGGTACTGCTCTAAGAAGGGTAAAGGGTGCAAAGCAAGAATTTTTTTGAACAAGGATGAAACTGAAGTACTATTCTATAACAATGATCACGAACACGCGCCGCCTGTATACAGAAAACTTAATAAGGGGTATTATGTGAAGATACATTAATATTTAAATTAAAGACAAGAGGGGGAACGATGAGATGGGTGTGTCGGAATCGGACAGTCAGGCACCCCGGGTAAACTCTCTAAAGGATAACCCCAGGGTTACCAGCGGACTTTGGTCGCCATCGCGGCCTCGCCTGTGGGGTCGTGTTTGATCCCACGTCAAACCCGACCCCACAGGCGAGGGTTGGGTTTAGGAAAGACTTGGAGCGAAATGAAGTGCGAAACTCAAGACCGACAGGGATGATGACGCACTGTGGAGGCCCTCCGATCTAAGGCTCACAGGACCTTTGAATCGTATAGCCGTGCTTTATTGCCTCGTTTCATATTCCCTGAGGGAGTGGGTTGTAGTTTTTTATTGCCAGGTTCTTTTATCACAGAATTTATCTATTTCCTTGCGAAACTGGCTGTAAATATAAATGTAGGGGCAATTACTTCATGTATACTAGGCAAGCTAAATATTTGCTATATACCTTGCTTCTTACCAACTAATTTGAAACAGACTTCAAAAAAAGGAGGGGTTGTCAATTCGTAACAATTTTTATCTATATTACTCGATTACTCGAAGACGGCTGGACCGATTAGGAGAATTAAAATTGTTAATAATGAACTAGAATTAAAATTAAAATTAGTACTTAGATTATAAACGCTTTGTAAATGGTATCTTAATACCGTATTAGTGTTTATTCATTTCATTACAGACAATGTTTTTATATTCAACATCTCTTTTATTTTAATTAAATTTCTTAAATTTCTTAATTTTTCTTAAATTTCTTCATTCTTAAGAAAATCCTTAAGAAAAGTACTTTGAATGTCTGTATGTTTTTAAAGCTTAACTAAAGAAAGTTTTTAACCCTAGACACCATTACCGACCATTGTCGAATCGACCAATGAACATTAGAAGGATTTCTTTATCTATTCAGTACCCGCGCCAGTCATTATGGCATTGCTTGTCAACTCAGTGTTCGCCAAGATCTCTCGGCAGATGATGAAGCGTAAAAAATATGTTACAATTTGATTAAGTACAAATTTTTTTTTTTCGATCCCCGGTATTGGCACACACCAATGACTTTTCGATGCTTTTCTAGTTATGTGTGTATTTATCGCAGGTTTATAAGTGCCCGGTTAATGGCAATAGGCTCGCCACCTATTACATTGGGACCTAAAACATAAACTGGCGAAACGTGGGTGCTAGCACCTCTGCCACCCCTTCGAGGATATAGGCGTGAGTTTATGTTATGTTTATGTTAATTTACTAGACAAATTATTGAAGCAGCCATTATTTTTTATTTATTATAAGTAATAAGTAATAATCATCAAAATTATTAGAAAAAATATTTTGTTGACATAACAAAGTCAATTGGCTTATAAGAAATGTATTATAAGTTATAAGATTAATCTTTTAGATAAATTTACTTACGCTACGTTAAGTAGGTATTCTTAACTATAAAGAGAATATTATATTCCTACCAGTAGAATATCTTAACTCTCAGCTCAGGTTAGATATGATAATTATTTCCGTTTTGCCTAGCAACAGTGTTGCAGGATGTGCGTAAACTGAGCGCTTTAGATTGGCATATATATGGTGTTGGACCATAGATAAGTTCAGATAAACAAAGCTACGTCGTATAAGTACATACGTAGCCAGTAAGCGCAGTTTTAGGTGTAAAGGGCGATACATGAAAAGGCTGATAATATATGAATCGTATAGCGGTGCTTTGTATAAACGTATAGTGGTGTAGGGCGCCACCAAGACCTAGGGGGTTAAGCCAATCACCTGCAAGCCTGCAAGCCAAGCAAGATTGACGCACGAAGCTCTAGAGGGGGCTTTTTCCTCGCGGTTGAGAGGTCACACGGCAGTCGCTTCCATATAAACGGTATGAGCCAAAACAAGCGGACCTTCGATACCACTGGGAACAACGCTAAGATACTGAGTGGTGCTTCATTGCCTTGTATCATATTCCCTCAAGGATTGTGTTGTAAGTTTTTATTGCTTGACTCTTGTAAGATACCTTTTTTGTCCCCGTCTTGCCCCGGTTTGGGGGAGGGGCGCTAGTCGGCTAGGCGGCCTCACCTGCCACCCCCAGGCCTGCGCTCATGGAGGACGGAGGTCGTTAAGCAACCTCCAGCGCCTGAGTCGCCTGCGACGCGCGGCGAGCATGTTGCGGGCTCGGCGGGCCGGGAGAGTTCTAAATCTCTCCCGGGCGCGCTCCGCCATCTCCTTCGCGAGCATTACATGCTCGCAGAAGGAGGAGGTTACAAGTGATCTCTGGGAAGGGGAGCTTCTCCCTTCCCAGAGATCACCTGCGTCAGTCGGTAAGAGAGGCTTCCGTGTCGCCTCTTTAGCCAATCCTCCATGATGGGCCTGGCCGCCGCTAGTGCGGCGTGCTCTAGATTTAAGTACCTTTTTTTTTTTTGTGCGGAAATTCCTTCGGATACCCCCCCGCTGGCCAGCGGGGGCGGTTATGTCGGGCTTGAACCGACTAAAACCGCACGCCGTCTCGGGTCAACTGACGCCGGGGTGTAAGGTTACCCATAGAGCATATCCCTCGCACTCCGACTGACCCTGGGCCATTCGCAGTGTCCCCTCTGATAACAGCAGAGGGGTACCTGGAGCGGCCCCCACCTGCGCGGGCCTTACAGGCCCGCCATACCCCGACCCCCTCGTGCAATGGGGTCAGCTGGCCCTGAAAAGGGTCGGTTGGTCAGACTCTTGGCCGTTGACGTTGACGCCAGCTACTCCAGAGGAGCAATCAATGATGCGTCATCGCCCACTTTGCCCAGGATGCACCAAACTTGGAGGTGATCCAACCAGTCGCACCCCATCCAACCAGTCGCACCCCTAGATTTAAGTACCTATAGCATACATAACAAACCTTCGTGGTTTAAGGAATGCTGCTCTGCCATGAAATTTGTATTTTTGTAATGTTTAAATATGAAATCAATAATAAAAAAATCTTTCTTTACATTTTTGTAGCCTCAAGAAAAATAAAAGTGTATACTACTTTGAATATCTTTGTTTTTAACCTTCGTCGATTCGATGAATACACAATAGAAAATAATGATTTATCTTTTTTTGCCATCCGCGTCTATCATCATGACATTGCTTGTCAACTCTGTGTTCGCCGTTCGTTAACCTCTCAATCGTACCACTGACTGACCTGACTCCTTAACCACTACGCTAATGACGCTCCGTTGTTATGGTTTATCAGTTACCTGTATATTCGTTTTCTGTCATTTATATTCTTATTTTAGTTTCGGCGCCACGCAGGAGAAGACTCTGGAACATTGAACAAATGCGGGAGGCCGTAGAGCAAGTTAGGTTAAAACATTTAAGTTATAGAAGGGCATCTCAAATATTCTCCGTCCCGAAAACGACTTTAAGACGATTGGCATTAGACCCCCATTGGCAGGCGTAAGAAAAAGGAAGAACAAAACGAAGTGCCTCAAAAAATCCCGTTCAATGTACACGTGACCAAAGAGTTAACTATTTCTGTTATAGAAATGTGTTTAGCATTACAGTGCAAATTTTTATGTATGTTTTAAAAGGTTTTTATTTTTTAGAAGTTTGACCTGTATGGGTGTGTCTTTCTATGGTATCGTAGCTACCAAACAGATGAACCGATTTTGATTTTGTTTTCTTTTTATGAAAGGTATATGAAAGTTGGGAGTGTCCTTGCTTAATCAGGGTTTTATTTTTTTAATTTTAATTAGTAAAGATTGCTATTAAGTATTAAGTGTATAATCAATATTGACAGACAGTTTCCGTCGGCTGTAATTTACCCTAGACGCTTCTATGTGCGCCAAAAAATAACCAACTTAGAAAACTGCAATATTATATTTATTGATGGCCTCTGTGGCGTAGCCGTAGTGCATTCGACTGCTGCGACATGGAGTCTTTCAGATTCAGAATCCCGCTCAGTGCAAATATTTGTATGCATGAATATGTCTATTTGTATTGGTCTGGGTGTTTCTATATATACATAAAGCGTATGTATTTACAAAAAAAGTATATAGGTATGTTTATCCACATTCTGGAACCCATAACACAAGCTAGTTAAACTATGCTTAATTTGGGTCTAGAAAGCGCTGTGTAGAATGTCGTAGAATATTTAATATTTTATTTATTAATAAAATCGGCCTACTACAGTCCACTGCTGGACGTGCACTATAGCAGGTCTGGCTGGTACTCTGGTGCTCTGATGCTCACAAATGATATTGAAATGCTGTTAATTAGCTTAAAATGTTAAGACTTTCTAGTTTTGAAAAAAAAAATGTATTTCTGTCTTCCTGTATTGTTATCAGGATACCGCAATATGGACCTATTTGTTTAGTGTTCGCTCATTTCGAGGTTTATTTAAGTAAATATTAAATATATATTCATTATAATTATTTTCGGATTTGGCGATACCAGTTATGGCCTTACCCATTTGAAAAACTCACCCATTATTAAACATCTTATGTATCTAAGCAATGTTTTACTTAAGTATGATCTATATGAATATTTTGAAATATAACTATTTTTAACGAATTCTATCGCGATTTATTTCATGTTATTTTATTATCTACATTTATCATATAAGAACATTACCAAATTAACTATATGATTTAAACCAATTAACATAACTGGCGAATCGTGTGTAATACACCTCTGCTTACCCCTTCGGGGATACGGGCGTGAAGTTATGTTATGTTTATTTAAACCAATAACCGTTTAAGATAATATGCTAAGAAAGTTAACAGGGGCGGGGAGATGAGTGGCTGGACCTTTCATATTGCAGCATAATAAATTAGAATGCAGTCCTATACCTACATCTCACCACTGCGCTGCTGACTCGTAGGTGCTCTTCGTGGACAAAAATGTAAAAATAAATTTGGATCCACGAAATCACCGGACAAAAATATTAACAAGTGCTCTTTGTGGCAAGGCTACTTAGGGAGGACACCGTGTGGTTTTAGTCAGTCCGATTCCGACACGCCCACCCCATCGTTGGCACCGATGGGATGATGACCGTGGGGGTTCCACACGTTAAAAAAAAAATGCTATTCGCGCAGGTGCTTTTCAAACATGTACTTGTTAGTACTTAGAGATAGACTACTTTGTTATTTAAAGTCTATAAATACACGAACAAAAATTTTTTTTGGATACTTTTTTTTTTATTTATTTACGTGCGGATATCCCTTCGGATACCCCCCCCCCCCGCCGCCTAGCGGGGGTGGTTATGTCGGGTATCGACTAAAACCGCACGGTGTCCTTCCCAAGTGTCCGTTGCCGGGCACCCCGGGTAGCCCTCGAACCTACCTACAATAAATATTTTTGTAGACGCACGCAGTCATTCATTCATAATATCGTTAATTTCATATCTTGCTTTCTTTGAGTAAAAATTATTCTAAACAGTTATGTTGTGTATTCCAGGTTATACCTTCGTTCCTTCTGGACATAAGCACAAGCTTCTTATGTTGGAGGGCTATACATTCTCTCAGAGGAATTCCAAACGCCTCTGGTACTGTTCGCAGAAGCGCAACGGTTGTAATGCTAAAGTCACTTTGGGTCCCGATGGAGCAATACTGCTAGTCGACAAGACTCATACCCATGAACCGCCAGCCTATCATATCACGGCTACTAATAATTACGTCCGACTTGGAAATTAAATATAGCGTATTTAGTAAGGCACAGGTTGGGAGATATGTAATTGGTTTTTGTTTATAAAGTAAGATCTTTATGACCGGACGGTAGGCTAAATTAAAATTCTAATAGTAGCCTAAATGTAGCCTATCTTTGAAAGTCTTGCATCTGTACTTTATGTTCACATATATGAAAAATCATGAGGATTGGTTAAAAATGTTGTTTATTTCTTTTATATTGGTCACGTCAATAGGATTTTACCTCGCCTGATGGAAGCTAAAGGTACAGTATCAGGAATGAGGGTCACCGTTATACGTTGTATCTAGTATTGACTCCATGAGGATGAGCTTATATGCCAGGCCGAGCCCTGGCGAGGCCCTGGAGAAAAATGGCGATAAAATTTTCTTCTTTAGACTAAAACACTAGAAAACTAAAAATAAAAGACTTTAATGTTTTTCTTGAGTGTTTCGTTTTGAAAACTAAAAAAAAATTAGGTTAAAATCTGGCTTAAGGCGTCAATAAAGATTAGTGCCCTGTAAAATAATTTAGTATAATTTCTGGGATACCCTCATGTCGAAACATCTTTTACCTGAACGAAATCCTCCAGCCTCTGTGTATTAGATTTCTAGACTGCAGGGATTATTACAACGTTGCCAATTTTGTTTCATTTAAGTTACTACATTTAATACACTATATAGGGCAAATTCGTTTTTCTTATGTGGTTTCTAAATATAACTATGAAATTATCGGAAGGTAACGGAAATATTACATATACCCATATCCATAGTGATCCCCGTGACCATGGCTACTAAAATCCGAACGCAAGATCGGAATCAAAGTAAATAATAAAATAACACCGAATAAATCGTGATAGGATCCGTTAAAACAAGTTTTATTTCAATATATAACTATAAAATTGGTTTCTGCATAATTAAACGAACGCATATTGTTTCAGAGTACACTATGATACCATCTGGGCTGAAGAACAAGTTGTTAATGCTTAATGGTTATACATTTTCAATGATGAGCACGGATCGCCGCTGGTACTGCTCTAAGAAAAAAATTGGATGCAAAGCTAAAGTCTTCCTGGACGCAGACGACAAGATAATTTATGCTTATAATGAGCACCATCACGCACCGCCTCAGTATCATGTCACGTCTAGTGGAGAATATGTGCTTCTCAAAGGTAGCCAACGGCTCCCAATTGGAACGCATAAAATTTATTAATGATATAATTTAATGCAGGTAATATTTAACTCCTCTCTACATTCCCGGGTCCTTTGAGTGGAGCACCATTGTAGCATTATCGGTGTCTATAATGGAGACCTTCATTCCTGACACTTTAACTAAAAAAGTAATACTCAGTCTCCCAGCGATAGAATTCTGTCACGCAACATCCTTTATTCGTTTCGATTTTCACCGTAGAGTACGGCTGTTTGCTATGTAGGGCATAAAATATGGCTAAAATATGAGTCGTCTCTGAGTTTGCCCTGCTTGGCAAATAAATAGAGATCTTCCGAACTGGGTGAACTTGAGCATACCCGGACAAATCGCTAAGGTGTACTGTGGGTTGATGCCACGAGCTTTAATACTGGTAGGGGTTTATTGCCTAGATTATGGAAGAGAGTGTGTAGATTAATTAAGGTTGTAAAATTGTTTTGATATATTTATATGTAAAGTCTATCTTCCCCAAGATAAGTATTTGATGGTAGGTTCAACTGATGTGATTTTTTGGGTCAATGAAAATAAAACCACTGATCCATGGTGTGGGTCAATAATACTTTTTTATGCATGCATTTTCATTTTTGTATACTGTGTTACTCATCGCCATACTGTAATGTTATTAGTCACTTATGATTCTTTTTAAATTTGTTATTAGGTTATTCGCTACGTTTTTCTACAGTGGTTATGTATCCTGTTAATGTTTACTTATTGAAAATATAAGTCGGACTGTCACAAATCAAAACAAATTAGTTTCTTTTAAGAATTAATAAAACTATTTCACACGCACCTTTTTAGTGTTATGGAGTTTGGTGCGGATTTAAATAAAAAATATTTGAGGAGAGCATCTGATGAGACCCACCTGAGGGCCACCATTCTCTAATTATTGGTATCTACAATGGTGACCCTCATTCCAGAGACTTGCCATACATATATAATGACGTGCTTACATGAAAAAATAACTTTAACGCCTTTCTAGAGTTTGATTTTGATGGTTAAAGAAATTGCGCTTTTCAGCGATTTTGAAAAACTGGAAATTTGCTGGCCTCTTTCATGATTCATGCAGTAAGTGGTTAAGATATTAATGAAGATCAGTATACAATACACTGCATAGATAATATAAACAATAATTTTGTATATTTTCTGTGATACTTTCAACCCTCATGTCAAATCATCCTTTGAACGAACAAAATCCTTCGTTTATAAGAATTTTAGACTGCAGGGTTTACCGCAATTTGTGAATTTTGTATCATTTAATTTTACTAAACCCATTTGTAAAATTCGTTTTTCTTCTGTGATTTATAAATAAGTATAACTATAAAATTCGTTTCCACATAATTAAATGTTTCTACGCATATGGTTTCAGAGTACACTATGATACCATCTGGGTTGAAGAATAAGTTGTTAATGCTTAACGGTTATACCTTTTCAATGGGCACGGTTCGCCACTGGTACTGCTCTAAGAAAAAAAGTGGTTGCAAAGCTAAGGTCATTCTGGATTCAGACGACAAGATTTTTTATGCGTGTAATGAGCATCACCACGCACCTCCTCAGTATTATGTTACAGCTAATGGGGAATATATGCTTTTCAAAGGTAGCCAACGTAGGTAATATTGTAACCGAATAACAGTAATGTACAAGTAGGATAGTGTCCATTGACGTAAAGTGGTATTCCTAGGTGATAATAAAAAATAACCACGCGGGTTAGGCGGTTTCCTCCCGGCACCCTGATCGTGCGCGGACGGCGCTGAAGCGGATCTTATGTCGCATTGGTCTCTAAGAAATCCGTTGATGTCAAACATGTTCGTGTGACACCGCCCGACCGCGCAATCAGTACGTGTGTGTAAACCGCCTTAAACTTTTAACCTAATGTATCCAAGTCGGACTCTTCTGAGTTGGGATGTTAATCCTGATGTTGGTATCAACAGATAAATACTTGAAATAATTATCGTTGCATAAAGATGATTTCCTGGGTAGTTATAGAAAGGCATCTGAATTCAACATTAATTATAATTTTCTTCAAGTATCTAGGTACTATAGCATTTTCATGTTTGTAAATTGTGTTACTCATCGCCATAGTAGTATATTGTTATTTCGTATATTATTTGTTAGTACGTATTATTAGTCACGTAAGAGACTTTTTAAGTTTGTTATAAGTTATTCGCTATATTCTCTACAGTAGTTATGTATCTTGTTAATATTAACTCATTGAAAATACAAGTCGTACAGTCACAGATCGATTTATCAATTACCTTTTTACCAATTTAGGCTTTAGGCGTTCAAAATTAAGATCTTTGGAGCCCAAAAATTCAAAGTTGAAGGAGATTTACCTACACTGTCAATTCCATTGTACCCTAAGATAAATAATGAACAGCAACACAAATATACCTTAATATTATACATAATCAATAGGTACGATTCGTGTGCAGAAGAATTGATTTTTAGGGTTCCGTTGCCAAATGGCAAAAAACGGAACCCTTATAGATTCGTCATGTCTGTCTGTCTGTCCGTCCGTATGTCACAGCCACTTTTCTCCGAAACTATAAGAACTATGTAAAAAATTTACTTGCTGCTACGGAACCCTTCATGGGTGAGTTCGACTCGCACTTGGCCGCTTTTTTATTAAATCCAATGCTGCAGTTTTAGTTTTCATCAAAATAGGGCTCGAGTCTCCTTTGAGCATTTTTGCTATTCCTCATAGTTTCGAATTTGGCCATCCATACCCAGTTGAAAAATTCACCATGTATACAATTCGTAATTTCTTAGTAAACCGTTTTTACATAACAATATATTTTTAGAGTATATAATGATACCATCTGGACACAAGAACAAGTTGCTTATGTTTAGAGGATACACTTTTTCGAAAATGCACACTGACCGCCGATGGTACTGCTCCAAGCGCTTGTGTGGATGTAAGGCTAAGCTGACCCTGGACGCTTATGGCAAGATATCTCATATCGAAAACGAGCATGATCACGCACCCCCCACATATCTTGTGACGCGTACTGGAAAGTATGTGTTTATTAAAAAATAGTGAAATGGTCAAGACGATGATATAATGTGTGTTCTAGTATATAAGATTCTTTGTCAATCTCATCAATCAATACTATTTTTGGACTTCTAATATTCTTCTGTATGTAATTGAATATAAAATTGCCTTTTAATTGAAATAAAACTATTTTTAATGGATGTTTTGGTGGCTTTTCAGCAGTGCAGTGTTCTTTCTATACAGTATACTATTACTTTACTATAATTTTACCGAATCTTTAAAACTTCTGCACTTATTAGAAATATTCTTTCACCATTGGAAAGGGACCTTTTTTTTTTTTTTTTTTTTTCTCCCCTGGGAAATCCCTTCGGATACCCCCCCGTCGGCCAGCGGAGGCGGTTATGTCGGGCTTGCACCGACTAAAACCGCACGCCGTCTGGGGTCTTCAGACGCCGGGGTGTAAGGTTACCCATAGAGCATATCCCTCGCACCCCGGCTGACCCTGGGCCATCTCACCACTAACAGCATCGCTCATCCTGTCTCCTCTGAAAGCAGAGAAGTACGGAGAGCGATGTGTTCCCGCCACGTTGGGTATTGGCCGACGATCAATGCCAACCCTATGAAGGGGTGAAGGGGAAGCCATTGACCGCCGCCCAGGGTGTACCGGCCGCTCCGATTCCGTTCCCCCCGGACTGCAGCGGGATCGGAATCGGAGCGACACTCGAAGAGGTTACCCAACACACACCCCCATTGGAAAGGTACCTACAGGATCCCCGATATCCGATAAGTATGATGCGAAGCGAGGGTGGGTTGCTAGTAAATTATAAAATAACACTTAATAAATCGCGATAATATCCGTTAAAAATAGTTTTATTTCAATGTGTAATTCGCGTAAACTTCCAACAGCACATTGGATTGAAAAAATTAAACAGTTAAACGTAGTAATTTCATCATTGGCTCTTTTGCTAAAATTAGCATTCTTTAATTCATTTTAGTTCTAATTATATCATTTATGATGGTGGTGATACTATTTAGTAGTTTTAGTAATTTTATTTTAATGTGTAATTCGCGTTCACTTCCAACTGTACATTGCATTGCAATTAAAAAATTAAACAGTTAAACGTAGTAATTTGGCTCTTTTGCTAAAATGAGAATTCCTTAATTCATTTTAGTTTTTATTATGATGTTGGTGATACTATTTAAACGGGTTAGGGGTTTTGAATAAAAATATAGAAACTTAGGGTTTTAATGTTTTTTTTAAATGAGAATAAGTACCTAATTTTGAGATACCAATTCTAAATGTTTTGGACATCAGTTTATCTTATAATAATGATCTCTCAATGTATATAAAACTAGTTGAGGCCCGCGGCTCCGCCCACGCGGCGGTCGTTTATTGTTTTTTGGCCATATTTCTGGTTTTACTTGACCAATCGCAATCAAACATACGGCAGATTTTAAGTCTGACCAAGACCTTTCTAAACTGAAAAAACCGTATCGCAAGCCGTTCAGTATCTAGTTTTTGCGTCCATCATGCGAACAAGCAGACAAATAAATAAACAAACAAACGGACAAGATTTCCAAAAACTTTTTTTGTCTACTCTATCATTAATTTAACATAACGCAAGTTTTTTTTAAATATCTCCAATGTACAGACACTTAGTTTACAAATTTTATTATTTAAAATATAACTAAATAATGAACATTATTTTATTTCATTCCTTGAGAAATAGAGTAAGTGCCTAATTTTACAGTCTATATCTACTGATATAATGAAGAGAGCAGCCGAATTTTGTTGGTTTGTTTAGATGTCTGGGGTAATCTTCTGAACCACTGCACTTATTGGAAAAATTCTTTCACAGTTTGAAAGGTTCATTATCACCGATGGCGATGGATAAAAGCTGTATTATTTTTAACTTAAGCCATCCTAATTTATACATAGTGTAACTTATGTTGGCTTGAGTTAAATAAAAACTCATATAAATCGAAGCGAGGGCGGGTTGCTAGTGTGTATTATAGACATAAATTTTGAAAGATTGTACTAGGTATGTATATCAAGACTATTAAAATTTTATTGATTATAGATTTAGATCGGAAAAAGAGAACATCTAGGACGGGACCTGAACCCGCGACCAGTTCCTTACAGGGGGAACGCTCTGACCAGCTGAGCCACCTAGACACAGCCTCTTTTTCCGATCTAAATTTATAGGATAATTAAGCATACAAATTGCTTAAAAAATTAATTGAATTCATTGATTATGTTTTATAAATAAATACACTCTGTTAACTTACTACTATAATTTTATACTTATAATTTATATGTACTTGTAATTTATTATCATTTTTATTTCATTATTTTTCATTTACCATAAATAAATCGGAACAAGACGTCTTTATGAGTGCGCTTTCTTTTCTTCAAGAGAAATACTTCTTTTTTGTACAATTTCGCATGCATCTGGAATTGTGTGGTGGTAAAGTGTATAGGGTCTCACCAATATCTTTAGAGCCCAAACCAACCTCACCTGCAAGTCGGTGATTGACCGATTGACAAGACCTGCAGATTGATGGACGATGCTCGGGGTTGGGTGTCAGACGGCAGTCGCTCCCGTAAAACCCAACCAAACCAGATCTTGGAAAGTAAGAGTAGGTGCAGTACAAGCCTGGAATGCAACCGGGATTGGCGCTTGAATGAAGAAAATAGGTGTGAAAAGTTATGTAGACACATTTTCCTTCACAAAACTGAGCGATATATAAATCTATCCGTTTCTTTCACACGCGATAGTGTAATTTTGTCTCTGTCGAAGTTGCTTTTGTTGTCCAAGATCCTGCCTGCTAATATTATAAACGCGAAAGTTTGTAAGTATGGATGGATGGATGTTTGTTACTCTTTCACGCAAAAACGGCTGAACGGATCTGACTGAAATTTGACGCAGAGATAGATTAAAGTCCGGAATACACACATAGGCTACTTTTTATCCCGGGAACAGGTTCCTATGGGTTGCGGGACCAGGATCAGAATTCTACGCGGGCGGAGCCGCGGGCAGCAGCTATGACGTAATAATACTATTTTACTGTTTATCTTAGGCTCAGCGCTCATTGGAGACAAAACAGTCTCAATACAGACTATTGCTCTACAGAAACATATGAAAGTGCGCATACTTAGAACAAAAAGCTATCTAACCAAGAAGTCACGTCACCACAAGTCTGTCTTAAGACTGTTTTGTATCTAATAAGCGCTCAGCCTTACATTAGCGTTTTTTTATATGTATATCATTTCTTTTTATTTTAGAGTACATCTTAATACCATCTGGACACAAACACGAGTTGTTGATGCTTAACGGTTACACCTTCTCAATGATGGGTAAAGGTCGGCGCTGGTACTGCTCTAGAAGAATAGGTGGATGCAAGGCCAAAGTCTTCCTAGACTCCAACTACAAAATTGAAGTATCAGATACTGTGCACAATCATACTCCTCCTCAGTACCATATAACCGCCAGAGGGCAATATATACCTATAAAAGGTTCTACACATATGTTCCAGTTGGGCAGTATCTGATACTGTTTACAAGTCATCATCATCTTCGGCTGCATCCGAGGTTTACACTTCGGAGCCATATGTTCCAGTTGGGCAGTAACTGAAACTGTTTACAAGTCATCATTATCTTCGGCTGCATCCGAGGTTTACACTTCGGAGCCACATGTTCCAGTTGGGCAGTAACTGAAACTGTTTACAAGTCATCATCATCTTCGGCTGCATCCGAGGTTTACACTTCGGAGCCATATGTTACAGTTGGGCAGTAACTGAAACTGTTTACAAGTCATCATTATCTTCGGTTGCATCCGAGGTTTACAGTTCTGAGCCATATGTTCCAGTTGGGCAGTAACTGAAACTGTTTACAAGTCATCATTATCTTCGGTTGCATCCGAGGTTTACAGTTCTGAGCCATATGTTCCAGTTGGGCAGTAACTTAAACTGTTTACAAGTCATCATTATCTTCGGCTGCATCCGAGGTTTACACTTCGGAGCCATATGTTCCAGTTGGGCAGTAACTGAAACTGTTTACAAGTCATCATCATCTTCGGCTGCATCCGAGGTTTACACTTCGGACCCATATGTTCCAGTTGGGCAGTAACTGATACTGTTTACAAGTCATCATCATCTTCGGCTGCATCCGAGGTTTACACTTCGGAGCCATATGTTCCAGTTGGGCAGTAACTGATACTGTTTACAAGTCATCATCATCTTCGGCTGCATCCGAGGTTTACACTTCGGAGCCATATGTTCCAGTTGGGCAGTAACTGAAACTGTTTACAAGTCATCATCATCTTCGGCTGCATCCGAGGTTTACACTTCGGAACCAGGGGTCCACTTACTCCTACTCCTCCTCTTGGTTTGGCTTATACGGCTTTCATGGGAGCGACGGCCGTCTGACCTCCCAACCCCGAGAAGAAAGCCTGCACCAGAGCCTCGTCCGTTTTTCAGCAGGTGTACCAGCTTGCCGTTGAGGTTGGCTTGGACCACGAAGAGAAATCTCTCTCTCTTCCCAACATCAATACCTATCAATCAGCAAAATCACCTAAATCTAATTCCCACCAAAAATATAATAAAATAAGTTTTTAAATAAAATAAGTTTTACTGATTGCAGAGTTTCATGTATGGGTTATACATGAAACTCTATAGTGGAACTTATTTTATTTAAAGACATGAAAGTTTAATATGCTAAGGTCAAAAAAGTTTCAACACAATAATAGAGGATATGATTTAGTAACAATTTTTAGGTAATTATTGAAATCAGAGACTTATTTGAATAAATAGATGTTAGTCATTTGTAATGCTGACTGCAGTTATACTATCTACAAATTGTAATATTGGCAAAAGTGTTTTAAGTCATTAACGTCGTTGTAATCTTGTAATTTTATAATGTGTCGTAATTGTATAATACATCCATTACTTATTTATTAGTAGGAGATATGTTGGTCAAATAACAAACACAGTTACAAAAACACAAAAACACACACAAATACAGTTCTGGTCAAACTTCTCACATCATACTCTGTGTATTCATACCTACTTTATGCCATAATATGTAATGTTAAAAATAAATTAAGGCATTTTTAACATTACATACAATATTAATATAGTAATCAATACTTTCGTTTATAATTGGAAGCGTAATCAAATCAACATAACCAACTCGTTAAGGTACGTTTAGATAATTGTAGTAGGTATTCAAATAATTTGTACACATGTGATGTAACTTATAATAATTAAAGTTATAATATACCCCTAAGTTATTTTAATAAAAAAAAATACGTTGCCCATTATTATACGTCATATTTTATATGTCAACTGAAAATGAATGCGACAAATCAATCTCTTTTTGCAGGTTTTGAAAGTTCCGTATATCATGAAATTAAACGAATTCTTTACAGAATCACACTCATGTCTGTCTGTCTTGCCTTAATAGTATTATAAATGTATATAATCGCAGCTTTTTATATCATCAAATGAAACGAATTCTTTACAGAATCACACTTATGTCTGTCTGTCTTGCCTTAATAGTATTAAACATGTATATAATCGCATCTTTTGTGGGGTTAGGAAATCCTTGGTAGTAGCACGACGTTAGGCAAATTTATCGGGATTTGAAACTTGTTTGTTAAAGTGTGGGTGTTAATATACGTCTGCATACTGTCGGGGATATGCAGGTGTAATAATTATGCAAATAAGTATATTTAGCCTATTGCAGTCCACTGCTGGACATAGGTCTCTAATAATGTGCCCTAAAGCACCCGATACTCCGCTTACTGCATTTACACTAGCTACCTTTTCAAGGCCGTCCGTCTTTTTGGCTGGGGGGGGGGGATCCCATCTTACGTTTGTCACTTTGGACTCGCTTAGGTACTCCAAGGCGGTATATATATACCTTAAAAAATAATAATAAATAGATAAATAATACGACATCCGACAATCTTCACAGCGCTATCTAGATCCAAATTAAGCATAGTTTAACGAGCTTGTGTTATGGGAGCTAGAATGCAGATAAACCTACTTAGACACACAGTCTTTTGTTAATACATACATAATATACATAGAAACATCCCGACCAATGCAAATAGACATATTCATGCATACAAATATTTGCACTGAGTGGGAATCGAACCCGCGACCTCCGACTTGGCAGTCGAACGCACTACCGCTACTAACTGAACTTTGGAAATAAATGATATAAATTTTTCAGAATACAAGTTCATATCATCAGGTAACAAAAACAAAAACCAGTTGATGTTATTTGAAGGGTACACGTTCTCACGTATGCACAAGAACCGCTATTGGTACTGCTCTAAGCGAATAATGAAGAAATGTAAAGCGAAGGTGTTTCTGGATGTCAATGACAGGATATATCATGCCGACAATGAGCACAACCATCCAGCTCCAATGTACCACGTGACGAATACTGGAGAGTATGTGTTAATAAAATGAATATTGTTGTTATTTTAACTTATCTGACCGAACTCTATAACTGAATCCAACGTGAGATATCAAATTCGCCACAAGAAATTTGATACTCACTTCGGATTTATTTTTTATTGGTAATAGGCCCACGTTTGACCACTGTCTCACCTGTTGGTAAGCGATGATGTGGTCTAAGGTGAAGCACGCTTGCCTAAAAGTAACCTGTTCACTCTAGACTTGAAGACTCCCAGGTTATAGCTTTCCGGAAACACAGACTCATGCAGGGCTTTCCACTCTTTTGCAAAACGCATGATGAATGTAGTGCCAAAACGTTTTGTGCGTATGAGTGGAATATCCACCATCGATCGGTGGCGCGTTACCGTGCGTCTAGTCGTTCAGCTATCGAGATACATAAACGTTCTTACAGAATAGCACGGCTGATCCATGGAATATCAAATCGAGACAAGTGCCTAGGACAGCTCGTGTGTCATTACGCTGTGAAAATGTTCCACATAATTTGTAACGCGACCGGTGCCGCTGTACCTGTCCCTAGGAAGGCGCGGCGTGGTGGGGGACAGGGTAAGACCATGTGTAGAGGGAAGAGGAGTACCAAGGGGAATTGCGGTACGGAACTCTTAAAAGTCTTTTGGCAACAGCGCCAAAAACAACGGTGCCGACAACCGCTGCTTTTAGCGCGATATCGGTGAGCATTGATATGCCCATCCCTACTGATGGCCGATACTCCCCCCGTCTCGCCGCGCATACCCAAGGCGTGGTACAGCGGTCTCGGTCGGTCTATAACTGATATTTAATATTAGGTTCGTTCTCTATTCAAAATTATAACTCATCACGTCACTGTTCTGTGTGACATAATTGATCATAATATGTGAGAGTTTGGCCGTACTAATCTATATGCTAAAGAGACTTAACGGCATTCTCTCTTGATTTTATATTCCGCGTGCAGAGCAAACAGACGTTGTTCCGTCCAAATTTCAATAAATTTATTTGAGATATTTTGTGTTATTTTTATTTAGCCCATTTTGCCCCACTGCTGGGCAGGGGCCTCCCGAAATCTCTCCACCTCCCTCTCTCCTTTGCCGCATTCCATCTTTGTGTATGTATACAATACTGGCAACCCATCGTCGATTTGCATCGGTTTATATGAGCTTTTATTTAAACTAAAGCTACATAATATAGAGCCAGGTGCGTCGGGGATATTGTAGTAGTCTTTTTATACCTAGTATTTAGATTATTTTTATCAACTCTTATCAATATCTATACAAATAAACTAGGTCTGCAATTCATTCTGCTGTTGCATAAATTGAGCGAAGCAATTTCACCAGGACTCTTTCAAACGGTGATAATTCCTCAATGGCTAGTCTGATTTTCGTTTTCCTTTTTTTGTCTTGTGTATATGAACCAATTACTTAATTTAATACCATTCGCGTGAATTAGGCGTTTTTGATCACTGAGAAGTCAGATTTTAATTATTTTTTCCGGTAATTACTCCTCCGTGGTACTTTTGATTTTTGATTTTCCTAGCCTATGTCCTTCCCATCAGTAACATCTTTGCTTGTGTCAAATTTCATTAGAATCGGATCAGCCGTTTGGGAGGAGAAGATGGTCTAACGAAATACATGAGTCGTCTAAAAGAGAGCTCCACTCTTTCAGAGCTTCGCTCAATAAAATTAAGCTGTCTGTTTGTAATATTAAAATAACAGGCTTTAAATACATGCATATGAGGGTATGTACGATTCATATGTATAACAAAAAAGCAATTTTCTGTTTTGTGTATCTTTCGTTTCGTTTCTGTCTTTCTATCTGTTTGAATGAGGTAATTGAAGTATGTTTTATTGAGCGCCATTCATAATATGAGTTGTGATAATCGCACAAGATGTTATATCTGTATGACAGTGATAGCATAAAACTATTACAGTTCCATGCAGTCCTATAAACACTCGGTATATAACAATCGGTATAGCAAGTTCCAACAATAACTTTGAGTAGACTCTTAAAGTACATTAGAAAATGCATGAAATACTTCGTTTTTTTTTTATAATTTGCTGGTTCTCTGTTGACGGTTCATTACAGGCTGTCAAGTGTCAGAACAATTTTCTTATTTCATTCAACATTTTAATTCTGCCAGCCTTTAACGAACATTACCAGTCGGTGATGATGCGGAGGAATTTCATGACACGTGTCTGTAAATATTGGTCTGTTAATTAGTATCATATATTTTAATAGCAACAATATGATATTTTAATAGTTTTTTATTTCAAGCTTCTTTCAATGTAATATAATATATTTTTATTTTTATAAATAAATATTTTACGAAATTTTACACAGCGCTATCTAGACCCAAAGTAAGCGTAGCTTAACTAGCTTGTGTTATGGGTTCTAGAATACGGATAAACATACTTACTATAAGTAATATGTTTTATTTTTTAAGTTTTTCTAGAAATACTATTCTTTTCAGACTATATTTTGATACCTAGCGGCCAGAAGAATCAGTTGCTGATGCTTGGTGGCTACACCTTCTCCCAGGGGGTTACAAAGCGATATTGGTACTGTTCCCAGAAGAATAGAGGATGCAAAGCGAAGGTCAACATGAATGTTGATGGGACTACCATATTAATAGCCAATAATGTACACGCTCACGATCCTCCGTCTTACTATATTACGAATAGTGGACAATATATTCTTAGAAATACTCGAGTTCGTAACAAAGTCCAATTACAAATTTAACGCAGAGCATATAAGAATTTCTGAGCAACCGCCCGTCTACGCACTGGCTTCATCTACTGGTGGGGGTAGGGGGAATTTCAGTTTCCCGGAGTACCCACTGTAACAGTAACTGTTCTAGTTCTTAATTTAACTATTATGTTTTATAAATTAATCATTTCTGTTACTATGCCATGGCTCAGATTACCTACTTATTAGTTACTATTTGTCCCCCGTCACCTAATTCGATCGTGCCCGTGACATAATTCGATCGCTCTTAGCACCTATTTAACATCTACATGCATTAGATTTGCAATTATGTATGGAAATTTGCCCGATCTGTTGACATATATGATTACTGCTCCGCTCCCCTGGGTAGTAACGTGATGATGTATAGCCTATAATCCTTGATAAATAAACTATGAAACGTAAGAAGCATTATCCAATTTGAAACAGTAGTTCCTGAGATTAGCGCGTTCAACCAAACAAACAAACTCTTCAGTTCGAATCTTGCAAGGTGAATATTATTAAATGAGTAGGTGCTTACTAGTAACCGAAATTACTAGTATTCCTGTTGACCCCCTTTTTTGTTTTTTTTTTATACGTGTGGAAACCCCCATCGGGCTTCACCCCATCCGTGCCGACGATGTGGTGGGCGTGTCGGAATCTGATCCCTTCAGCTAAGCTAAATTGCTTGTGTTAGGAGTGGGTTATCTCTTATCCTACTGATTTGAATTATCTGTGTTGATTCAGTTCCGATGCTATGAATTTTAATGGTAAACATGACCTAAATCGATATCCAGGATTGGCTTCCAGATAACGGAACTCTTCAACGGTCACCAGCACCGATACGAAATTTTGTTTTTAAACGATTGTTTTAGAAATACTTTTTACTTTTAATTTTTTGCTGTACACATCTTGGTAGCTTATCTTTTATATTATAATTTAGACTTAGGATGAGTATATAGGGTGTATTTATCAAGTGGGCGTGGATGACCAAGTCCGAAACTTACGAAAAATAAAGTATTGAGTACGGAGGTTAAAAAATCTAATGATACAGTTTTCATCAATATCGGGCCTGAAACTCGACTGTGATACGAAACTCGATTGTAATACTAAATTCGACTTGTGTGTTCGACATTCGACAATGTGCGAATCGATTTGGAATACTTTCGCACTAACGCACATCGCAGTGGAAAACATTCGAAAAAAATTATGTGTGTCGTGTGTGTAACGTGAGTCGCGTTTCGGTAATTAAGGGCTACATTCGTCGCTCTCTTGAACTTCAAAATTTAGTATCACAGTCCTGACACTCCTTTGAGTAAATTTTACTATTACTCATAGTTTTATGTTAGTATTGGTATTTGGCGATCCACGCCCACTTAAAAAAATCAACCTGTATTCTGAACAATATATTTTTTTGCAGCTATTGAGTTTCCATGCTATGTGAGTAATGGAAATATAGGATTCAATCCTACTGAGCCTTTTACTCACGTCTAAAATACATATTACATTCACCTACCCACGCCTATATCAATATCCCTGATTATGTAGGCAAATGTGTTTCGCTATTTATGCTTATTACTATTTATGCAAGTAATAGAGGGTAAGCCTATTGAGGTCAACTGAGCACCTGAGCATCAAAAACTTGAATAATTACAAGTATATTGAAAAGTAAGGAGGGAAAATCGCTGTTCAGAACAAGACACGGTTCCTCTGACTGATATCTAAAATAAGATCTATTTATTTTGACTTTATACCAGAGACATCTAACAACTGTAGTTTGTATATTAAGGGCTCGGTCACTGTCAGTTCCATCATTCAAGCCTTACAGGCCAGGGCAGCAAGGCCTACACCACACGTGACATTGGTATGCCGATGCGAATTATCCGCGAGGACCTTTTTTTTTTTTTTTTTTTTTATCGTGCGGAAATCCCTTCGGATACCCCCCCGCCGGCCAGCGGGGGCGGTTATGTCGGGCTTGCACCGACTATAACCGCACGCCGTCTCGGGTCTTCAGACGCCGGGGTGTAAGGTTACCCATAGAGCATATCCCTCGCACCCCGGCTGACCCTGGGCCATCTCACCACTAACAGCATCGCTCATCCTGTCTCCTCTGATAGCAGAGGAGTACGGAGAGCGATGTGTTCCCGCCACGTTGGGTATTGGCCGACGATCAATGCCAACCCCATGAAGGGGTGAAGGGGAAGCCATTGACCGCCGCCCAGGGTGTACCGGCCGCTCCGATTCCGTTCCCCCCGGACTGCAGCGGGATCGGAATCGGAGCGACACTCGAGGAGGTTACCCAACACACACCCCACCAATATCCGCGAGGACCTTTCCGTCAAATGTAGCTTAGGCCTAAGGGATGACTAACGTGCGTTAATATGTATTGGCATTCCCGTCAAATTCCCGTAAATTCAAATGTCAAATGCCCGGAAGCGTAAATTCCAAAATCAGGTAATTGAATATCGTTAACGCCCTAGCCCTGATTTCTGCTAAAGTAGAACACGACTTTTTACTAAATATATATTAGTCCTTTAAAATTGATACTTGGTTGTTTTCAGACTATGTTTTTATTCCAACTGGCCAAAAAAACTCTTTGCTGTTGATTGGAGGGTTTACCTTCGCCCAGGTGCATCCGCGTCACTACTACTGCTCTAAGAAGAAGCATGGATGTAAAGCGAAAGTCAGGTTCGAAGCAGACGAGAGCACGATACAGTTCGCTCACAATGTACATAATCACGAACCACCAAATTATTATGTGACAGAATCTGGAGAGTACGTATTTACAAGACAAAATCGGTCTCGTGCGGATCGAATTATAAAATAAAATGATAAGTAAAATAGCTTCTAACTACTAAGTTCAAATCAATTGTTTAATTAATTTTGGAAAATATATATATATAAATATTAAATATAATGTTTTTATTGTTTATTTTACACTATAGTTGCCACAAATGCAGATGAATTATATTATCTTCAAAGTTATTATTAATAAGTAGATTGACTGTAGTTGTTAAACCAAAATCATCGATTTTACGACAAATGGAAACCACAAATACTTATCTACCTGCTCCAGTTTAATATTGTCATACTTCTTCTTTGAAATAATGACTTCTGCAATCGAAAGAATCGCCGCTATTTCGCCTATGCAATTTTTTCAAGAAATTGTAACAGCCTCATTGGCCCCGCTAATAAATTTATTTCCATGTGTCCGCCCTCCACGAGGTCAGGTGGTCGGTCAGGGCGTTCCGTTGCATCTTTGGGGTTATTGTCATACTTATGACACATGTCAAACTTCACAATATTTCAAACATCATTTCTTG
Source organism: Cybosia mesomella (assembly GCA_946251805.1). Taxonomy (NCBI): domain Eukaryota; kingdom Metazoa; phylum Arthropoda; class Insecta; order Lepidoptera; family Erebidae; genus Cybosia; species Cybosia mesomella. Next base: position 7,027,221 of record OX276400.1, read on the forward strand.
AAGCGTATTGTTTTTTTTTACAGGAATACGTACTATACATTTATTCGGTCCGAAATCTACATACAAATGTGAATTATACAAGGATTATACCTACTCCTTCCACAGGGGTACGAGTATTTTAAGATGCACCAAAAGGTCCCGGCTTAAATGTAAGGCTAAGTTAAAACTGAATAAACAAGGAAGAATTATTCTGCCACAATCATGTACCGCCCGTATTATATAAAACTGCTAATGGATTACATGTAATAGTGAATTCGCCCTAACTATATAGCGGAGAAACGTTAATCGTGCCCAGATGATTATTTCGTAAATTTTGAAGACATTGTAAAACTTTTAACTGATGTGAAATCTGCATCGCTTAATCTATAAAACGTTATAATAAAAATAATAATTCTAAAAAAAAACATCGTCTATTGTTCACAATTCGTACTTTTGGAGCCACAAAGATACATAACACAAAAATCTTTTTTGGTCTTTAATTTTGCTTTTTACGTTTCTATTTATTGCAGTAGTAAATAAGCCGTGCCATAGTAAATGACAAAAGACAAAGACATGAAATTTGTTTGTCTAAATGATTTCATAGTTATTAGTTAAAAATTTTGCAACATCTTTAGACGAAATAATCGTCTGGATAAACTTAACGTTGAATTGCATTTCGCCATATCTGCCAGTCCTAAGGCATATTTTCTTCTATCAGGGTATCACTCATCGTGATTGATCTGAGGAATTGCACCAAAAGCCTTCCCATGATGACTTATCAATAGTTTAGTTTCGGAGCAATTCAATACAAGTTTGTAAACTGAATTGCTATGATCCGTACTAAGACATGGTTAGACTGAAACACGTTCGCGTTTGGTTCGTTTGTTGACATTTGGAACGTGATACTGGACGACTTAATATGACGTCTGGGTATGAGAACGAAACTATTCACTTTAGGTCTACAATTGAATAACTATTAAGCAGTCATGGTAAGCTCCCAGGTCGTGGCTGTCATAAAAATGTCGTGTCACGCATGTGTTTGTGTCATTACGCTTTACATTATTACAATTGTATGTTAATTTAGTAAAGGATGTTATTTAGGAAATAAATTATAATTTTCTTATAAAAAAATGAAAATCCCTGTACTTTCTAGTATTCTTTAGGAATTCGACTTTTTTATGTTGGATCAGTGACGATGGTCTCCTGAATCAAAGACTGATCTTCAAAATATAACAAAAAAGAACATAGGATGACTTCTGAACTTTTGACTGTCTTCACACCGTACGTACGTCCTTTCGTTTCGAGCTCAATCCTTTTCCACTCTCTGCTTCATTCACTATCTTCATTCATTACTAGATATTCAGTCGTTCATCGTTAAGATTCATTCTACTCATTCTCTCATAACGTTTTGTTGTTACTTTTATTCATTTAATTAAAAATTGCATCGTAGTTCGTACCCTAACTCTTAACAACCTACTAGATAAAAGATAGGTAAACATAATACATATGAAAAGCAAAACAAACTCAGCATTTGCAAAATTTTTACATCTAATTGTACTTTCTATTACAGGGCCTTTACTTATTCATTTGTATGGTAATAAACCTTCGTATTTATATAAAGGTTATACCTTCTCATTTGAGAAAAATTCAGCAATAATGAGGTGCTCACGAAGATTTCGAGGTAAATGTGTAGCCAGGCTCAAATTGGATGCAGATGGGAATGTGATTGCTGAAAATACGAGTCATAATCATCTTCCGCCTCAGAACCTACAACATTATATTGGGACAGAAGATTATGTAGAATAATGCAGATGGTGACAAAACTCGCTGTTCCAAACAATAACTTTCATGTATACCTACTAGATAAGCTGTTTAGAACAAACTGGGGTTATCCTTCAACCCTTTGGTTATCCTTGAACCCTGGGGTTATCCTTTCAAGGGCTTACCCGGGGTGCCCGGCAATAGACACCTGGGGAGGACATCGCGTGTGGTTTTAGTCGTTCCGATTCCGACACGCCCACCCCATCGTCGGTACCGTGGCACCGTGGGGGTTACGACACGCTAAAAAAAACGGTACTCACAGTTTCGAATATGGAACAATATGGCCCATAAAAACTAGATAAATTTATGAATCTTGAAATCTATCTGTATAAGCGCGCCTTTTTGTAATGGTCTCTGTATGACAGCTACAAAAAGTTAGTGGTCGGGTTGTTGTCTTAAATCGATACCAATTGTTTTGTTCCATACAGTCAGTCTAGTTACAATATACATAGAAGTCATTGGTTCCAAATAATGATTCTTTGCAATATAAAATGTGGATGTGGCTGGAGTAATGTACAATGGGTAGAACCAGTCTTTCTTTGACGCACGACTGAGGTTAACGGGTCGTGCGCCTAGGCAAAGAAAAGAGGAATTTCTGTTTCGCCTTACACCCTATAGTAGAGGAGCCGGTAAAGATCGACCTTCACCTGATCTGATACCGTCATCTGATAACCAGATGGGATATATTTTTATCAAATATAATTCATCTATTAACATGCCTATGATGACTTGCCTATCAAAAAGTGTTCATAGCTATTTTTACAAAAATTAATTTAAAAAAAAAAGTTTTTTTTTATTCTGACGGATAGTCTTTAACATAGAGAATATACCTCGGTAGGCTCGCATACTTATTTTTGTTCATGACTACCTGGATAGCTGGTATAAACAGGTAAGTCGATATAGTTAACTATGCCGATCTAATAACCAATTTATAAATAAAAGTGGTATTATAAGAAAGATAATTTTATTACAAACCTATCGAGGCAGCCTAGTGGTATGGGTAATGGACTGCTGAGACGAGGTCTCGGGTTCGATCCCAGGTTTTACCATGGCACACACCAATGACTTTTCGATGCTTTTCGAAGTTATGTGTGTATTTATCGCAGGTTTATAAGTGCCCGGTTAGTGGCAATAGGCTCGTCACCTATTACATTGGTACCTTATTTTTTTTCATTTTTTTTTTATTTTTTATTTTTTATCGTGCGGAAATCCCTTCGGATACCCCCCCGCGTGCCAGCGGTTATGTCGGGCTTGAACCGACTAAAACCGCACGCCGTCTCGGGTCTACAGACGCCGGGGTGTAAGGTTGCCCATAGAGCATATCCCTCGCACCCCGACTATTACATTGGTACCTAAACATAAACTGGTGAAATGTGGGTGCTAGCACCTCTGCCTACCCCTTCGGGGATATAGGCGTGAGTTTATGTTATGTTATGTTATGTTCTATCGAGGCATATTTTCGATGTTTAAAATGATCAGTTGGAATTTAAAAAATCCGATCACCGTTTAAAAATGATAAAAATTAATTTAATTAAAAATAGCCATGAACACTTTTAGATAGGCAAATCATCATAGGCATGTTAATAGATGAATAATATTTGATTAAAAAATACATCCCATCTGGTTATCAGATTGGTGAAAGTCGATCTGCACTGGCTCTTAGACTACTAGCATGAATAGGCCGACTAAATCGCGAATGTACTATTACCCTCTTAATATGATCAACTTACAGGAGCAGTATGCTACAAAAATTTTAAAGTTTTATATCGATGAAAAAATTAATCAAAATGTCCTTGTACACATGCATTAATAAAATATATTTTTCGTGTTTTTAATAATTATAATTACTTGTTACCTACTTCAAATATTTCATATATTTAATTTCTAACTATTAATATCACTTCCGCCTATTATTGCTGACATATGAAAAATTCAATCTTAGAGTAAGTTAATAACTGTATGTGACCATGTTTCTTAAGCCTGTACTAATTTGTGGTGTATAAACAAGATTTTGTATTTATACATTTCACTTTTGATGGAAGTAGTGGGTCAGACGGCAGGCGCTCCGTTTAAAAAAGCCAAGATAAACCATTTTTTTTTTAATAAAACAAATTATGGAAAGGAGTCGAAGGAAGGCTAAGAATGAGAATCCTCAGCTCCAAAGTTGTGCAAAGTTTGGATGCAACCAGGATTGGCGCTCAGCTGACTACAAACTAAACTAGAGATGCTATCAAAACCTATATATACATAATGTCTAGTCGATAACAAATATGTGACATGGAAGGAGATAACTTATTATTTATTAAACGTTTTAAATTACGTGGTTGTTATTTTATTTAGATGTTATTTCATTGATAGCCCAGTGGGTTACGTAACGGACTGCTGAGACGAGGTCTGACTTTTCGTAGTTATGTGTGCAATGTTAATTGTCGCTCGCTTAATAGTGTGCCCGGTAGATGGCAATAAGCTCGCCCCCTATTACATTGGGACCTTAACTTAACTGGCGAATCGTGGGTGTGTAATACACCTCTGCCTACCCCTTCGAGGATACAGGCGTGAAGTTATGTTATGTTATTTCATTCTCATGCTATAGTGCATGGGAAATAAGTGAAATGACCCACTAAGGAAACGTTGATCACCCGCCAGGTCACCGGCGTCGAGTGTACTACGTGAGTTCGACAAATGGAAGTGCGATTAACGATTGCGTGACAAAACTGTACTGCGACTCACCATAGTTCGAATGCACGCTAGTGCGACACACTCTAGGTCGACATTACTCTAGTGCGACAAACGATTGTGCGACAGTAGTTCGACACTACGGTAGTGCGACAAATCATTTGTCGCATTACCGTAGAAATAACAATAACAATACCGCACTTCCATTTGTCGAACTCACGTAGTACACCCACCGGCGTCCCCGTTGGAAGTAATAATATAGTGTACATTTTAGTCAGTTAGCTTATTGCACATTTTACTCATTAAGTTTAAGCCACCTTTAGCCTATAAGACTGTTTAAGATACTGCCAATTATCCGTGGTATTTAAACCTAACATATTTATAAAATTTTAGGTGCTTGTGACGATATCGCTGCGTTTGAACGTGGGATTTGCAAAGTGTTGTACAAAGGCTACACTTACTCCAGGGTAAATAACAGGGCACTTATGTTGCGGTGCGCGTGTCGATTCAAGAGCAAATGCGAAGCAAGGATCAGATTCACTTACGATTGGAAGTTGAAAATAATAATCGCTGAACATAATCACCCACCTCCGAAGCCCAGGCGGGTGGGGTTGTATTCTGTGCCCATTCCCAGAATATATTTTTCTAGTAAATAAAGGTTGACACTAAAGTTGGAAGTATTATATAGTCAGAACTAGTCAGATCTATTCAGACCTAGTCAGACCTACCTAGTCACATTCCATGATGTATACGTCAAATGCTTTTGTCCTTGATTAGTTTTGTAGTAATTTATATGAGAAAAATCTCAGATTCCTGTTATTTCTGGGGTTAGTACTTTTTTTTTCGTGCGGAAATTCCCTCCGGTTACCCTTCTGCCGGCCAGCGGGGGCGGTTGTGTCGGGCTTGAACCGACTAAAACCGCACACCGTCTCGGGTCTACAGACACCGTAGGGGTGTAAGGTTGCCCATAGAGCATATTCCTCGTACCCCGAGTATCCCTCGCACCCCGAATATCTCTCGCACCCCGTTGGGGTTAGTACCTATGTGTTTGATATTTGGAATAAAATTTTAAATTTAAATTACATAAACTATATTTGATGAAGGTTTTGTAATTTAAATTTAAAATGTCTGTACAAATTTAAAGTGTGAATTTCATAAATTCAGTGATTTTGTGAGCTTAATAATAATTCCTAAGATTTCTTTTAAATACATCTGACTTTTCAAATGAACAGATATTATTAATGTTTAAAAATTGCATGAAAGCTACCTAATGCATGTATGTATGTATAATCAATATATTAGTGGTAGTATTACGATATTCAATACTTTTAGTGTGAACAATGGAATGTTAAAAATGTAATCACATAATGCTACGTGTGTCAAATATGTAATCACTATGATATAATATATTATTAATTTATAATATTTGTATACTGTTTATAACCATTTACTATTAATTATAGCACGTAATAATCGTAATGAAGTTTATAAGAGCTTCTAGTCATAAAAAAAAACAAAAAGTACAAAAAAAGTAGGATGTTGTTGTTTGATAGTGTTGTTTATAAATTTAGACTGTATTGTACTATACTGTTGTACTGTACTGTATGTATTAAGGCCTATTAATTTTGAATGTCGGATGTGTTTAACGCTCATGATTGTTTACTATTGTGTTTTGTCCAAATATTATCTTTAAATAGATTATTCCGATAACTGAAATGGGATATGTCATAAATTACTAGATATCCAGGAACAATGCTAATTAACTTTTCTTCATCTTTTTGCTGTAAAGCTAATTTTTTATCAAGTCAACGCAACGTGATGTGACGGCGTTGATGGTTGCGGCGCGGTGCGACTGCAAGCGGCAGTGCGCCGGTCTTGGAATAGGTGTAGTAGAAATACATAAAAACTAGTAGTGTCGCTACAGTCGACCGCAGGGGCCGACGTCAATGCCGCCTGTGGTTGCGGTTTGCGGTCGGTCGCGGACAGATACCTTTAGGGTTTTGTTGTGTGCGTCATAATTGTATGCTCATATCATTCCTTATTACATACTAGCTGATGCCCGCGGCTCCGCCCGCGCGGAGGTCAGTTTTTTTTTTTTTTTTTTTTAATATTTAGGACACGTCAATTTGACTTCACCTCGCCTGATGGTAAGCTGAAGGTAAAGTCTCAGGAAAGAGGGTCACCATTACATACACGTAACATGTTAACAATGGTGGCACTCAGCTTGACGGCCTCATCAGAAGAGGATTGTAGTCGCAGCACCGCCACCTGACACCCACCGGTCCCACTAGTGCTGCGACCACAATCCCCCTGCCCGGCTATGCACTTGCTGACCCCTGAACGCAATCAAACCGAAATTGGATTACTATGGAAGGTTTTCCGCAATCGTGCACGGTGGTACCTACCCGGCCGAATTTTGTGACAAATTTGTGTCATCAAATTTCTACCACCAGTCATATCTCCAGTTCTACTTAACCAATCTAAAATAAACGTAGCCTAAGTTACTTCTTATTATATCAGCTACCTGCCAATAAAAGTCCCATCAAAAATCGGTCCAGCCATTTGAGAGATTAGCCAGAACAAACAGACAGACAGACAGACAAAAATTGAAAAAAATGTTATATTGGTGTACGGTGCCGTATATATATTCATATACATGTAGTAAAAAACGGTTATTTCAATATTACAAACAGACACTCCAATTTTATTAATATATATAGATGTATAGAAGATTACTATTATTATGGTTTAGTAATGTCGATCATAAATGTCTATATAAAAAAAAAAAAAGCTTTAGTTGTAAGATTTTCATTATCACTTTATTATTGAGACAATAAACAATTTATTATTATTATTACTTATATCACAGAATGTAGTAGTGTCTAAATAAGTATCAATATTTAGTCATATAATATCATCAATGTTAGTTAAGGTTTTTGGTATCTGTCGTAAATGTCCGCTAATTGTTAACGGTGAAAGACAAATACTATGTCCAGCACAATAAGGCGTAGGTACTTTTTTTTTCGTTCGGAAATTCCCTCTGTTACGATGTACTTACTGATAATGCTCGTACTGACGGTCACATGTCGGATTTGTGTTACAATACACAATAAATCCCATTACCGTATTACTTGCCGTCGGTAGCTTAGTGGTTAAGGAGTATCGAGAGGTCCCGGGTTCGTATCCTGGCCATTACACTACCGAGGTGAACCCACTCCTAACACAACCAATTAAGCTTAGCTGGATGGGTTACTAATATTCTTTACTAAAAAAAAAACAATTACGCGATACATTCGTCTAGTAGGCTTAGTATTTTCAGTCATAAATGTCTCCAATTATACAAAAATATAATAACGTAAATGTCTTAATAATACAATAAATCCATAAACACCAGATTCATCTGTTTCACTACTAGTACAGCCTAGCAAGCTAATATACTTTGAAATAGAGCTGTGAGTAATACTTACACTAAATCTCACTTGCGACAATGAAATGAGATTTGGTCATCATCTTCCTCATAGCGATTTCCCAATTTCGTCCAAAATTTGCACTTTGGAGCCCGGGGACCTTTTTTTTATATATATTTAGGACACGTCAATTTGACTTCACCTCGCCTGATGGTAAGCTGAAGGTAAAGTCTCAGGAAAGAGGGTCACCATTACATACATGTACCATGTTAACAATGGCGGCACTCAGCTTGACGGCCTCATCAGAAGAGGATTGTCGTCGCAGCACCGCGTATTATATATATATATATATATATATATTATGGGTAGTAATTCCAGGGTAGTGATTACTACCCTGGGATCTGACAAACCTCAAAATACCAATAGCGTTAATACAGTTCATGCAGATTGTACCCAATGTATCAGCGCTAGCGCTTCGTACGTGTCCAGATAGCTGGGGGTTTAGAGGATTCCAGCGTTAGCGTTCAAGGGTTTCAAACTTCGTTCTACTAATATCTTTTCTGTTTTCAGTGCGCAGAAGTTGGGATGAAAACCAAATACAGCAGGCAATCGATGCAGTGAATAGTGGGATGAGTTTAAATGCAGCATCTATAAAATACAAAGTACCCAGAACAACAGTAGTTTACAGAATGAGCGGCCTCGTAGGTCGACGGCGACGCACGCGAATGTCTAACGATGAAGAAACTGAATTAGTTAACTTTATAAACCTGTACAACGGTGGTTGTATATGGTCCAAAAAGGATTTAAAATCTTTTGTACAGCAGTATTTAAAAGATAAAAATATCGAACACCTATTTAAAGACGGTGTCCCAGGAAGTAAATGGTACAACCTGTTTTTGCGACGACATCCAGAAATACTAAAATATTTGCGGAAGTCGAAATTGTCGGAGTGAACTTATTGTTTAGTAAATTAATCTTAATTGAAGTAACACTAGTTAATACTATTTGGTTTTATAGGTTAAGGTTTTGTCAATGGGGTAGAGTCACCAAAGAGTACCTTTTTTTTTTTATCGTGCGGAAATCCCTTCGGATACCCCCCCGCCGGCCAGCGGGGGCGGTTATGTCGGGCTTGAACCGACTAAAACCGCACGCCGTCTCGGGTCTGCTGATGCCGGGGAGTACCTACACGTTCATTTTAAAAAAAAAAAAAAAATTTTGTTATAAAACTTTTTACCGCTTACTTTATTTTTCTTTTTTAAATTACCATTCTGCATTTTTTTTTAATATATAATAATACCAAAAAAGCATTAATTTGAAGTATTGCGTAGGTACTTTTCTGGTAGCATGCACTCTTTGATGGCTCTACAGATTCATCAGACATTTCATTATAATAAATTAAATGTGTTATATTGTCTAATAAACGCTTATAAATCAATGACAATTTATTTTTATTGTAATAATGTTAGTGGCAAAGATTCACTGCGGATCCTATAGATTGAGACAAGATGCCACCCAGTCCTCGAACAAAGATGTCGAATTTGGTCCTTCAAATTGAATTTGGCGTCTAAAAAGGAACATAAAAAATGTCTGCGGGTGGAATATCAGTAAGATGCATGCTTGATAGATAAATAGAAGGTAGGTATCAATTGGAAGAATAAACATGTTCAAGCGCCTAGTAGACGGCAGAAGGCTCATGTCCTTACACTTACTAATACACTTGGCCTACTCTATTTTGGTCATACAGACACGTGAAAACATAGGATAGGTAGGTAGGGTTTTAAAGCGATTTGTTCGGTGAATAGGATCGCCAGAGATCGTTTAGAAAAGTTGAGTTACTTTATCCTTGTTAATGTTTAGAAAATAACAGCAATTCCCAAAATATACCGACATAAAATAGAAATAACAACTTATTAGGATAATACCACTCCAGGGTCTGACAAACCCTAATACACCAGTAAATCCTTATGTACTCATCAACGCTACCGCTTAATAGGTTATGAAGCTACCGATGTACTAAAGATTAACTTGAATACACCGTACAATCCATCATTATTTACATGTATGTAAGTCAAGCGTCGGTAGCTTAGTGGTTAAGGAGTCGACCTTACGATCGAGGTCCCGGGTTCGAATCCTGGCCATTACACTACCGACGTGAACCCACTCCTAACACAAGCAATTTAGCTTAGCTGGAGGGGTTAGGGGGAATATTAGTAATTTCGGTTACTAATATTCTTTAAAAAAAAAAAAATGCTTGATTCATTCTACATACATCTTATCTTTTTCCAGTGCGCCGAAATTACGAAATCCAAATACGAAAGGCAATCGACGCAGTGAATAATGGGATGAGTTTGAATGGAGCAGCTGTAAAATACAAAGTACCCAGAGCAACAGTAGTTTACAGAATGAGTGGCCTCGTAGGTCGACGCACGCGGATGTCTTCTGACGAAGAAACCGAATTAGTCAACTGGATTAAAATGTACAACGGTGGATGCATATGGACTAAAACGGACTTAAAAGCTTTTGTTGAACAGTATTTAAAAGATAAAAACATCGAACATCTGTTCAAGGATGGTATCCCAGGAAATAAATGGTACATCCTCTTCCTGCGGCGACATCCGGAAATAAAAAAATATTTGCGTACGACTAAGGCTGGATTTAACCAGTGAAAATCCGTTCAACTAAACTGGCTTTAGTTTAATTTGATCTCGGTTCTTATCTTTGGTGAAATGTACTATTAATGTGTGTAATTCGTATCTTTAAGTAACGTAATTTTAAGTAGACGAATATTAGGAGTTTTATAGCTTAAATTTTTGTCAATACAGATGTATTGTGAAACATAATTTTGTCATTTCATTGACATAGATCCAATGCGTTGTATTGTCTAATAAACGCTCTCAAGGCTCCCCACGCACCAGGCAGCCAGGCTGAGCAGCCATGCTATGGTGGCCGTAAAATTTGCGTAGCCAATCGACGGTCAGTTGTGATCCTTTCGTCGAGCGCTATGGACGTGGAAGACCAAAATACGTCTGGCTGCTATAACAAGGGCGCGGAGACTGACGGTCGGCAGCCACATGACATTCGCCTATACTCGCTCTGGCTGCACGCAGCCAATGGGCTGCCTTGCGCGTTGTAAAGGCTGCCGCTGCCGGGTGTTCGTGGCTGCTTGGTGCGTGGGCTCCCATACACCGTCATTATGTTCCACTATCTGCCGCCACAGCCTGGTTGCCGCACAGGTTGCGTAGTGCGCGGGAGCCTAAATCAATATCATATTCTTATTGCTGTAAAACAATTTATTGTGGAACTCATTGCTTGAAGCTACAGTTGTATGTTATGAGTAGAAAATAGAGTATTCACCTATATATATAATATTCTAAATTAAGGTCAAGATATATATTATAAGGACTAAAATAATACCGCTTTTACTATGTCATTATGTCTTACTATTTAAAACTATGTATAGAACAACTATAGCCAATATATCACTATGAACAGAAATAACGTATTATTAAGTTATTACTACCCTGGCCTCATATTAACCCTAAAACAGTAATAAATCGCCTCTCATAGGTGACAAGATGGCTGACGATGTATTTAAAGATCAGTCTAAGTCGCATAACGATGCGCTTGATCATTACATTTATATATATTTAATGCCTGGTAACCCTGGACCCTGTTTGGAGCCCCAGACATTGAATATTAGGTTTAGGTTTAAGGGTTAAAAGTATGTTCATATTTCATATTTCATCTATTTTGTCTCTTTTCAGGTCGCCGAAAATACGATGTAAACCAAATACAGAAGGCAATCGATGCTGTTAACGAAGGGATGAGTCTGAATGCAGCAGCTATAAAATACAAAGTCCCCAGAAAAACAATAGTTTACAGAATGCGGGGTCTTGTGGGTCGACGCACGCGAATGTCTAATGATGAAGAAACTGAATTAGTTAACTGGATTAAACTGTACAACGGTGGTTGTATATGGACCAAATCGGATTTAAAAGCTTTTGTTCAACAATTTTTAAAAGACAAAAATATCGAACATCTATTCAAAGACGGTATCCCAGGAAATAAATGGTACATCCTCTTTTTGCGGCGACATCCAGAAATAAAAAAATATTTACGCACAACTAAGATGCATTGACGGAGTGTAATTATTTTAAGGAACTTAATTTTAATTAAAGGAATACTAGGAATTTGGTAGGTTAAGATTTTGTCACTACAGATGTGTTTGGAAATATTCTGTCATTTCATTATCATGAATTAAATGTGTTGTATTGTCTAATAAACGCTAACAAATTAATTTGAATTTCGTTTTACTGCGACAATATCACTGGCGACGTTTTGCCTTTTTTATTTAAGAAGTAAAACGAGAGTTGGGTTTAGAAAATTATGAGTAGTAAATAGAGTGACTACCTATATGTTCCAGGGGGTAAATATATACCCCATATGTTACAAGTTGGAGTGCAAGGAGGGAGATGGAAAAAAAATGCAAGCTCTTGCTTCGGAGAGCCACGACCAATAGTAAATATGCTGATATCCCCTAAGAGAGACTCGTAAAAGACCTGGCCCACTCATACTTTATTTAACATAAATTCCCTAAACTTTACTTGAGTGTTACTTTTGAAGTCATTACCGAGATGGTGGGTATCATTCTCACTAGTTCCATCGCCAATTATTTATTAGTGCCCTATTTCCATGGAACTAGTGAGATCTGTCTCACATGTTGCATTGTCAAACGCCATGGAACTATTAAGACAAAAAAAATTGTAGTGACAATGATCCGATGGTGGATGCTCCGTAATCATGGTTGCCAAAAATCAACACAAAACGTCGCCAATAGTGTAAATTTAAAATAATTCACGATTAAATTCGGTAAAGGTAGTTTCATTTTAAGAATATATTCCTACCTTGTATTTTTTCAGTGCACAGAAATTATAATGTAATGCAAATACAGAACAGAGCTATCGATGCGTTTAATAAAGGGATGAGCTTAAGAGCAGCGGCTGTAAAATACAAAGTACCCAGAACAGCAGTTATTTACAGAATGAAAGGCCTCTTACGCGACTCTCTGCTGACGAAGAAACTGAGTTAGTCAACTGTATTAAAGTCGAGAATAGAAACTTCACCTGGAGAGAATTAAAAGCTTTTGTCACGTTATTTTTAAGAAAGAAAAATATTGAAAATATATTTAAAGATGGCATTCCAGGGAGGAAATGGACTTACCTCTTTTTGCGGCGACATCCAGAAATAAAACAATATTTGCGAAAGTCAAATTGATAGTTTTCAAGTTTCTATTTACACAAATTTTTTTGCAAGAAATATTTTAAGACACACAGTGCCACCAGGACCTAGGAATATGGGTACTAGAATGCAGATAAACATCTGTATTTGTAGAATAAATGTGTTAAGTTTTTGTTAATTAATGTATTAAGGTAATTAATTAATATATGGTTATTTCATTTTCATTATGTCAAATAATTTGTATTGTCAAAAAGACCCCAACCATATCATTATGAATTTATTTTACTATAACAAGGTGCTTTTATTATGTATCTATGCATACATTATGTAAGAAAGAAATAAAATACATTTAATTCTGTTAAATATTAACATTACATACATGCATAGATAGACAATTACACACTTATACAAGGCAGTGGCACTCCGGGAGTGCCGACAGAAGTGAAACCTTGAACAATTTTGTGTATTTTTTCAATCGTTATCATCCATTCCTACCTCCCACCCTCCGTCACTTGATAGCTTGTCATATGGATTCTAGAATGCCTTAGATGATAAGCTATGTTGTACATAATCAACATACATACAATATATATTGAATACACTCAGAAGTGGCCTAGGCTTCGGCGTCAATTATACAGAAGAGGCTAGCTAAATGCAAGTGCCATCGCAGAACAAAATCGCGTCTATACTTACGATTTTGCTTTGATTATGCCTTACGCCTTATGCCTCTTGCCGCTTCTGTTTAATTCAAGACTTAGGATGACACTTTCATTCGTTTTGTTATAGTTTAGTTTTAACTTTTTTTTTTCGTGCGGAAATCCCCTCGGATACCCACCCGCCGTCCAGCGGGGGCGGTATGTCGGGCTTGAACCGACTAAAACTGCACGCCGCCGTCTCGGGTCTAATGACGCCGGGGTGTAAGGTTGCCCATAGAGCATATCCCTCGCATCACGACTGACCCTGGACCATCTAAGGTTTCGAGATGGCCCCCTCGGGTTTGGGAACCACGGTGTCCCCGTCTTGCCCCGGTTTGGGGGAGGGGCGCTAGTCCCCCCACCGTCCCGGCCTGCTTCTGCTGCGGGCGGCCTCACCTGTCACCCCCAGGCCTGCGCTCATGGAGGACGGAGGTCGTTAAGAGTATGTACCTACCTACATCCCAATTATTTCAATCACTAAATTTTAGCTTATCGCAGTCTATTACTGGACGAACGCCTACACTACAGTACCCTCCGCCTCCAGCATCCAGCCTAATTCAGCTACCTTTTTCAGGTCGTCAGTTGACCTCGCTGGGTGGCATCCCACCATTCGTTTACCGATTCGGGTTCTCCACTTTAGGACTCGTTTACGGCCATCGGACTTTCACATCTATACATGGAAATAAAATTGAAGTGTCTGTTTGTAATAATTAAATAACACATTTTAATGATTGCATATGGATGTAGACACGATACCTACAGCAAAAATACGATTTTAACATTTTTGTCTGTCTGTCTGTCTTTCTATCTGTTTGACTTAGCTAATCTCTGGAACGGCTGGGCCGATTTTGATGGGACATTAGCTGGTAGATAGGTAATGTTACAAGGCGTAACATAGGCTACTTTTATTTAGAAAAAAGAATTAGGGACCCGCGCAAAAAATTAAAACCCAGATACAAGTCCACGCGGACGAAGTCACGGGCACATCTAGTTTATAATACTAGTTTAGTTTTTGGACAATAAATATTTTCAACCACTCCGGAACAGCCAAAAGTTTTTCTTAAGGATGTTACCATTGTTAGTTAGGTTAGCTCCGGATATCACATTGCTTGCTAACTGTAAAAAACGAATCCTCTATAGGAAAGTGCTATAATATAGCTAGTCGTGGGTGTACCGGTAATAGAGAATGGTCCAATGAAGAGGCTCAGAAGCTCATATTTTGCTACTACTAAGCAAGGGCAAGGTGATGGTCTGGTTAAATGGGTCGAAAAGCTTTTTAATAAACGAAATCCACGTAACGCATAAACAGGGAAATACAGTGGTAAGTTGTGTCAATCAAGCTCGTAATATTATCAACCAAAAATGGTCATCACCTCAGTTTCTGGTAGATATAACAATGCAAGCAGAATTGGATAATTGTTGGGAGAGTTCAAAGTTATCAAATATTTTACAGTATTTGTATACTCGTATTAAATACAGAAACTATTAAAATTCTCCGGAATATTGACGATTTGTGTAACCACTGGTAGTTAGACTGCTAAGTCATAGGTCACGGGTTTGATTCCAGCTCAGTGCAAATATTTATATGCATACATAAGTTTATTTGGATTGGTCTGGGTATTCCGTATACTAAATATGAATATATTTTCGTAAAAATAAAAATACACATTCCTGTCATATTACGAGCTATTTAAGCTATGCTCACCAGGCGAGGCGCGGTGGCGGCCAAAGTCCACCGGCAACCCTGGGGTTATCCTTTCGAGGGCTTACCCGGGGTGCCCGGCAACGGACACTTGGGGAGGACACCGTGCGGTTTTAGTCGATACACGACATTACCACCCCCGCTGGCCGGCGGGGGGGTATCCGAAGGGATTTCCGCACGTAAAAAAAAATGCTTACATTAGAATATTTATATTATTTTGTTTATTTATTTATCATATTATTATATAATTATCTGGGGTAAATTCTTGTATTACGATATCGTTGTATCAGGATTTTGTTTCGTTGTTCGACGTTATTAAAACCATACACGCACCGACATAGCAGGATATGACCAACTACGTACAGTCAGCGATAAAATTAGATGATTATTAACAGTGCGATGTGTTGTTGTCAACCGCTTTGGTTAAACTATTTGATAATAATAAGCATATAGTGCGTGCGGTGCTAGACAGCGGTAGCACATCTTGCTTTATGACGGAAAGACTGTGTCGTTCATTGAAGTTAAATGCGAATCCGAGGGGACTTCCGCACGAAAAAAAAGGTATATAGGTCGATTCTCAGCATAAATGGCACTGGTCGCACTGGTGGTAGAAATTTGATGACACAAATTTGTCACAAAATTCGACCGGGTAGGTACCACCGTGCACGATTGCGAAAAACCCTCTATAGTAATCCAATTTCGGTTTGATTGCGTTCAGGGATCAGCAAGTGCATAGCCGGGCAGGGGGATTGAGGTCGCAGCACTAGTGGGACCGGTGGGTGTCACGCGGTGCTGCGACAACAATCCTCTTCTGATGAGGCCCCCAAGGTGAGTGCCACCATTGTTAACATGGTACGTGTATGTAATGGTGACCCTCTTTCCTGAGACTTCAGCTTACCATCAGGCGAGGTGAAGTCAAATTGACGTGTCCTAAATATAAAAAATAAAATAAAAATATAATATGATATGACGTCATTAAATGATAGTTTTTCTTGCAAACTTCTTTGTTTTGTTTTGTCATTTATTACGAGCAGTGTGCCGTGTCGAGAATTTAGTGTAACTGAATTTAATATACCTTCTAATATATGTTTAGCCGATCCTACTTTTTACAAGCCCGGTGATATTGATATATTGATTGGTGCTGACCAGTTTTGGGACTTGTTAGGGTCGCAAAGAATTAAATTAGGTATTGGGGGTATCCGAAGGGATTTCCGCACGATAAAAAAAAAAAAAAAAAAAAAAAAAAAAAAAAAAAAGGTATTGGTAAACCGATACTTTGCGAAATCAGATTAGGCTGGATAGTTGCTGGTCCTGTTATTCATAATTATTGTACTTTACTCTCGAATGACATAAGATGTAATTTTGCTATAATTTCTGATGCTAATGGTTACAATTGGGATCAAATTAGGTCTTAATTGTATTCTTTATAATGTCTGTTATCCATTCTAGGAACTTTTTTTAAAGTGAAACCTGATTTTCACTTTAAAATAAGTTTCATTCTAGGAACTTATTTTAAAGTGAAACCTGATTTTAGTAAAAGGTTTTGTGAATTTATGTCTGAGTATGAGTGGTCAAGTCCAGACTTTTAAATGAGAATATAGGCCGTTGGCCTACTCGTGCTGATATTTCGTTAAGCGCTATTGTTAACGAGAACAGTAATGATAATGATAGTTCTTTATTCTTTTTAGGTAAACGTTTATCGAATTTATTTACAATTTGCGCGATGCGTTCGGTACATGCTTCGATTTATTAAATTGTGTAGAAAACAGAAGGTTACAAATAAATTTCTTTCAGAAAATGAGTTACATGTCGCATTGAATTTCTTGACTTTCCATTGTCAAGCGAAAACATAATTTATTAATTGATAAATACCTATAGGTTCTTAAAGGGAGCGTTCTTCTTAAATATAATGCTTATTTATTTTATAATACATTTGGGAGGACGTCTCGATAATTCAGAATTTATTTACAATAAAATGTCCTATTTTATTACAGTCCGCTCATTATTGCACTAGATTATTCTTTAATTAGGCTCTTAAAGGTGTACATCGCGATATTTATTTGTTTTATTACCAAGGCAGGTCACTTGGAGTTCGTGGGTGACTCAACTAGCAATAGTATAATTTTACTGGCTTTGTATAGATTTATTTCGCGAAGAAAATTGTTGTGTATTAAAATGGATACCCATTTTAATAACGGTAGCATTTTTTTTTCGTGCGGATATCCTGTCGGTGTTTATGTCGGGCTTGAACCGACTAAAACCGCGTGACGTCTCGGGTCTCATTTGTTGGCGCGTAGGTATAATGATTTATCGAAATTTTTAAAGTATAATGCAGCTTCGTTAGGTGAAGACTTGGCGAATAACGGAATTCGGTTTCATTTTATACTGGCATATATAGTCCTTATTTAGGGACTCTGGGAAGCGGGTGTCAAATCAACAAATTATCATCTTCAGCGAGTTTTGGGAAATTGTAATTTGACCTTCGAGGAACTTTACACCGCACTGACCGAAATTATGGCGATTTTAAATTCACGTCCTCTGACACCGCTGTCGTCGGATTCTGAGGACGACACTCCGCTAACACCGGGACATTTTTTGATTTGCCGTGCACTTACTTCGTTGCCACAACGTAAACTCCAAGATCATTCACTGTACCACTTGTCTCGTTACCATCGAACTGAACAACTCCGTCAGCCTTTCTGGAGCAGACGGAGTATAGAGTATATTGCTGAGCTCCAACATAGGATTAAGTGGCGTTCCTGCAAGGATAGTTTAGAGTTGGGCGCCTTGGTTGTGGTGAAGGAAGATGATCTTCCTACTTTGAAGTGAAGATTAGGCAAAGTGATCGCAGTTCACCCTGGATCGGATGGGATTGTTCGTATGGCTGACATCCGGACGTCTGCTGGCGTCATCAGGAGTGCGTTTAACAGGATCTGCCCTTTACCTGTGTCTTCAAATTGAGTTTATGGTTGTGGTTTGTTGAAAACGTGGTCCTCAACGCCCGGGGGCATGTTCAAGCGCCTACTCAATCTGCCACCGCAAAAACACACATCCGATTAGCGTAGCTGTCCCCTTGCAGTTAATCAAAATACCTACCTGTTGTTAGCATAAAATTAATTTTTGTATCAGTCAACGATTAAAGATCCTAACACCTCACATTGAAACACACCCAGTTGTTTTTCTCAAGTTCCTGAATCCCGCACATGTTATTTACTTATTAAATATCAATGAGCCCATGCAATTCCAGTGCTTATCTTCGTATTTTTGAGCCTACTACACTAGTAGGTAGTTAGTGATTTTAGTGTTTTAACAGCGAGTAAATAAGTATAACTGTGTTGAAAAGAACATGAATATTGATTAAAAAGACAGAAGTTTCATGGGACTTCATGTTTAGCAAGAATCGATACAGCGAATAAATTGTTTGGATGCCAATGTTTTATTTCTGGAAAATAAGTACTTCGTGATTTAAAAGAATTGTAATTTAAGTAAGATTAAGTCTGTCTATACACTGGTACTATTGGCGTTGGATAATTGCGCATATAGTTGTGTTAAAAAATTGAACGTTTTTCGGATTTGAGGTGAAACCGAGCCTTAAAGTACACGAACTTTGTTTATTTTTCAAAAACTTCGCTATAAGTTTTTTAAGGTGAGTTAGAGCTTATTTTTATTTTTTTGTTTTAGGACAGGTCAATTTGACTTCACCTCGCCAGATGGTAAGCTGAAGGTAAAGTCTCAGGAAAGAGGGTCACCATTTCATACACGTACCATGTTAATAATGGTGGCACTCAGCTTGACGGCCTCATCAGAAGAGGATTGTCGTCGCAGCACTGCGTGACACCCACCGGTCCCACTAGTGCTGCGACCACAATCCCCCTGCCCGGCTATGCACTTGCTGACCCCTGAACGCAATCAAACCGAAATTTGATTACTATGGAGGGTTTTTCGCAATCGTGCACGGTGGTACCCACCCGGCCGAATTTTGTGACAAATTTATATCATCAAATTTCTACCACCAGTCACTTATCAAGAAAAGTAAGCAGACATCTCAATGCAAAGATGAAATTGAAAGTAATACATACATGGTTGCTAAATAACGTAAACATTTCGAAAATATGTTTCTTCTGATCTATGCTAGAGCCTATCTTGAGATATACCTTTATCCGTAGTTACGTACCAAAGTTTTGGGTAAGTGGTACCGTGAAACATATTTATACCGCAATCAGGCCCGAAGAAGGTACGAGACACTTCGTTATGTCTAAATCCTACTGAAGAAATTCGAAGTAACTTCATAGTTGTAGTAACGCTTGTTACTTTACATGGTTGTGTTTTTGACATTGTTAGTTTAGGTTGCCAATTAAAAACACAAACTAATGTAAAAAAATCATACAATAATTAATTTAGTTTCCGTTCACGAGTACGCTTTAGTAACTTAATATTACAGGTAATCAACTCTAAACCTGTCTTTGCGAAACTCCTCTAACTACCTATCTATGACTAGTCTATGCATTGGCGCTAGCCAATGGTAAGCGTTATTTTTGAGATGTCAAAAATGTTTCATGTGGGGATAATGTCAAAAAAAGAAAAGAATATTCTTCAATCAGCTGTGTTTCCGTTAGCAATCTTTTTGAGATAGCCATTTTTTACATGGTGTAATTTCGCATGCGGACGCATCTCGTCCAGCGTCATGTATTGGTAGATGTTAACATAACATAACATAACATAACTTCACGCCTGTATCCCTGAAGGGGTAGGCAGAGGTGTAAACACATCCACGATTCGCCAGTTATGTTTAGGTCCCAATGTAATAGGGGGCGAGCCTATTGCCATCTACCGGGCACATTATTAAGCGAGCGATAATTAATATTTATTAATGCACACATAACTACGAAAATTTAGAGGTGTGTGCCCGGGGTGACTGGGGATCGAACTTGAGGCCTCGTCTCTCGTCTCGTCAGTCTGCGTCACGCTCGCCCAACACCACCTCGAGCCACGGGAGCCGGATGCCAGCCGGCTACGCCTGAGCGTTGCCGAAATCTACGGGCGATGCACACTTCTCTTCACCACTGCGATGGGGTACCCCACGTGAGTTGCTTTTTCTAATATCCTGGCCAGGTATTACATAGTGCGTGATCGTTGTAACACGATCACGCACGGACCACGAGGTTCCGACACGTATAGTTTTGGGTGATGTTGGATGAATTTCCATTGTATCTTTTTTGTTACAATAAATTTGTAAGGTAGAACCACTTACTTTCTTTTCTTTTGTATTGCCCAAGTAAAACCTTCCACAGATTCCTACAGCTTAAACAAGAGGTCCTTGAAACAATAGGCCTTTGCAGATGCCGAGAGCATGTCCATCTACTGAACACATTGTCGTGTAAACTTTAAATCCAAAATTATAACTTACAACCAACCTAACCTTAAATCTACCACCCATCTTTTTTATACGCGACATGGTACGTAAATACCACGTGATACGCATGTATGTTTCATGGTACCTTCCATCATAATCCTTCTAGAATTTCATAAAGATAGTTTGCTACATAGCTTTGTTTACAAAACTTATAATATCTTTCAGGTTTCGTTGTAGAATACCTGCCAACTAACCGCGGCGGAGTTATACTGATGTACAAGAATTACACTTATTTTCACATGCACAGCAAGACAAGATGGTATTGTTCTAAGAAGCATACAGGGTGTACGGCTAAAGTTATTACTGATGATAATGGAGACTTTGTTCATGCGTTAGACTATCACACGCATGGCCCTACGGCGATACAAAGGACATCAACAGGTTTTTATAGGCTTAAGACTCCAGATTATTAGATAGTTTCAAAATAGGACGCTTTATCAATCAATTGATCAATCAATGCTTTGCTGTAGCTTGTTGGATATAAGTCTCTCCCAATGTATGCTGCAGCTACTTTGATTGTATTCTACACTAGCAACCCGCATTCGCTTCGCTACGATTTACATGAGGTTTTGTAACTTAACATCGTAATTGATACATAATGTATGTCCATCAGGGATAACGTACCTGGTAAGGACTTCGGATTGTCCGCCCACGATTTAAGGGCTGGGTGTTGGGAGGGTGTGTAGAACCCCCCCTGTGAAGGAAAAGTTACGGCCCCCCCTTTTTGAGATACGATTTTTTTAATATTCTAACCTAACTTTTGCATTTTCTTGTATTGACATCGATTTAAAGGTCGAAAGGGGGCCCTGAATAAAATAATGGGGACAAGCGAGCATGCAGCAGGCATGGCTTCTGTCAC
This sequence comes from Cybosia mesomella, assembly GCA_946251805.1. Classification (NCBI taxonomy): domain Eukaryota; kingdom Metazoa; phylum Arthropoda; class Insecta; order Lepidoptera; family Erebidae; genus Cybosia; species Cybosia mesomella. The sequence continues at coordinate 7,049,011 of OX276400.1, forward strand.
GGCTCCGACGCTGCAGGGCTCCAGCGGTCCCATGCGAGCTTATCGTCGCAGATGTGTTTCACACTCACCACCGCGGCTGAGGCTGGCCAGCAAGCTGAAGCTGAGTATTGAAACCACCTGCTCCTCAGCTCGCGGGCCGCCTCGCCCCTACGCGCCTATGCGATTTTAAATAACACTCTAGGGGTAGGGCAGACAAGACTACGTGGAGCCGGTTTTGCAGCGATTTGTTTATGTCACGCCGCTCCCGCAGTAGGCTACGCTCAATCAAATTAATCGCTTAGCTCGCTTAGTAAACCCCTCCATCCCCTTCGACCCTACCCTGACGACGTTTTCCGTTTAGTTTCACATATCGGCAATAGTCGGTAAATTATTATAAGTATAATTTTAATAGCGTTGATTTAAATCAGCAAAATATATGTAATATAATAAAATATGCATGAAATTTAACTTAGTCACTAAAAATACGTCTTTATTTAATTATTAATTGAAGTAAAACATTTTAGTGCGTTAACCTTACGTAAAACGAAACGTTTAATGACGAGACGAAATGTCAAAAGCATCAAAAGTGACAAAATAATGGTAAATTTCTATGATTTTGATAAAAATATTTCTCGTTAACCATTGATCTCCGCAACTTGAAACTTTGCGTGGAGGCTTCTAATAATATTAGCTATGTGAAAAAAAAAATGGACTTCAAACTCTTGGGCGGACAATCTAAAGTTAAGCCACGTACCTTTCAAATCGTTGAAGAATACTTCCGATAAGTATAGCGGTTCCGAAGATAACCCTCAACATGTAAACAAACTCACAAAATTCGGTTTTTCTCTTTATAATTTTAGTATACATATAATTGTAATATTTCTGAAACTTTTCCTGTGCTAAATTTTCCTTGTAAATTTAAATTTGAAGTAGTCAACATCTAGAAAGGATCCTGAACCCGAGGTAGTCCCATGCTAGGGGATTACTCACCCAAATGAGCTACCTGAGCCCATACGCCGATAGCAATTTCAATAAATCCAGGATTAGTCTAGTTCTGTTGCTAGACTCATTCCTCACAATTAGACTACCGCGGGTTAAAGTTCAGTGGCTATAAGCATACAGCTCGAGTTTGGGTTCATTTGTTTTGTTTTAATGAGTCCTATACATTACATTTGGCAACGAAGATCTGATGATGGAGAGAAGATGATGTGTGACTCACATGATTGTATAATTCTAAAAACCGTATCAAAATCGGTTCTACCAAACACCAAAAAATCGCGAACAATCATATTTATATACAAACATACAGGTCAAACTGTGAACCTCCTTTTGAAGTCGGTAAAATAGGAACAACATTTTTCGGTCGAGAGCAACCGCAACCGGCGAGTATTTATATAAAGGACGTGGAAACTTGTTGTCTCTTTCTGCCCCATTGAAAGAGAGGCGCAACTGTATATAAGTACCTTTTTTTTTTTTTTTTTTCGTGCGGAAATCCCCTCGGATACCCCCCAGCCGGCCAGCGGGGGCGGTTATGTCGGGCTTGACCCGACTAAAACCGCACGCCGTCTCGGGTCTGCAGACGCCGGGGTGTAAGGTTGCCCATAGAGCATATCCCTCGCACCCCGACTGACCCTGGGCCATCTCCGGTTTCGAGATGGCCCCCTCGGGTTTGGGAACCACGGTGTCCCCGTCTTGCTCCGGCTTGGGGGAGGGGCGCTAGTCGCCCCACCGTCTGTATATAAGTACCTGTATTGTGTATTGTTGTGGAATAAACTAGCAAATTCTGCGATCCATGTAGAGAGAATTGGTGGCTGCGTTGTAGTTATGAAAATATATGGCATAATAATTGCCACTAAGAGATCATTTTGCTGCGATTTCGACGTTTTATATCTGTGTGTTGTGTGTGTACTACTTATGGAATTATAAAAATATTAATTTTAATAGTATTTTAACCATCATCTACCTACTCTTGTTTTATTTATTTGAAGATCGGCGCAATATGTCATTCTCCTCCATACCTGTCAGATGCCATCTCCTCAGTCACTCCCTTCCTTGCCATATACTCTTTTACGCATTCCATCCATCTTTTCCTACGTACCCTACTTCTGCCCCAAAGTCCCTCTACATTATTATAAATGAAAATAACATATCTAACATTGTTGAAGTTTAAGCCGAGCGTGACAAAGAGTCTGTTGAGGCCGTCAAGCTGAGGGCTATCATTGTTGCATGTATCTGTAACGATGGCCCTCATTCCTAAATTTTACTTTTAACTAACCATCAGGTGAGGTGAAGTCATATAGACGTGACCGTAATTTTAAAAAAAGTTTCAACAGTTCAGTTTCGGAGCAAACCAATACAAGTTTCTAAACTGAGGTTCTATAATATAGAATAAACTGAAACGCGTTCTCGTTTAAATAATTTCTTCGCATACAGCATGAATATGTAAGTAAAATTTAGCATCTGGTCAGTTTTGAATCGTTTGCTGACATTGGAACATGAAACTAAACGACTCATTTCGACTTCATGGCATGAATACGATACAATTGAATTGCTATTAAGAGGTCATGGTTGGCTCGCAGGCATTCATAAAATAGTTGAAATAATTAATATGTTAAGAATAATATAACTTACCGGTATCTTCTGACGTGTCACTCAATATTTCAGAGTTTTAAACACTAAAGCTTATAAGAATGGCGTAGGTTCTTCTATTAAACCGGCGTTATTCCATTATAACATTCGCTTTTAACTTAACAATCGCAACACATTAAGCAGAGAAGTTTAAATTTTGAAATCATGAATGATATCTCTCTTATACGCGGCATAGCCGTTTGTTGGTGGCTTTACTCCTCCGTAACCACTCGCGCGATCTTGACCAAATTTACCACGGTGATAGTGTGTACACTGAGGATTGTTTTGAAGCGAGATGATTCATATCCGATGTACCATTGAAGAATAATCACCGAAAAACAGTTTCACGAACGCGCGGCCTTATTTAAGCGCGCTTCCGTAGTAAGATGTCTTATTTTCAAGTAAGAGTCCTGCTCGCTCAGCTCAATTTACTTCAGTCGCACCCTGCACTGAATTCCTAGTCGATTCTTCATTATATACAGCAATATAGCATATTTATTGATGGTAATATTTATTACTGGACATATTAATAACCTGCACTCTGCTGTCCCGTCTTGGCGGGGGCACAGCCGGACTCGCACATTGGAATGGATTTAAAAGAGTTTAAAACAGTTATGTGATAGTTAAAACAAATTGATACTTGTTGAAAGTGTTTATTATAATAAATCTAAGTTTTCACATTATGCATTACATTATCGAACACATCGATGCTCCTTTGCTGTGTGTATATGGGTATTTAGATATAGCTCGAGTGTTATAAATTTCAGATTGTCGATTGTATCTACATTTTTTTAATGCAATATACATTAAAAAAATAAACAATCAAGATTATTGTAATACATTCTACTTTGTTTACTAAATAATTGTCAAAGTTGCAGAAAGGTGGATACTTAATCTTACTTACTAATAAACATGTGTGTTTTTTTCAAAATGGCGTTTGGATTAGTTAGTCGACCAATCAAGACATCGAAGCAGTTCTTAAGTTAGTTAATATCCATAAACCAATCCGGAATGTATTTACGAAATAAAGGTCTCTAAGTAAGTTTATTCGTACTCTAGAACACATATGACAAGCTGGTTTGCCCTAGAATATTAATTTATTATTATTTATCTACTGAACTGTCCATTACATTTCAAGACATCCAAGAATTTGACGAATATTCAGCGATGCGGTTCGTACCCAGCAGACGCGGTGGTACTATCTTAGTGTACAAAGGGCATACCTTCAATCGTATGACGAGCAAAACTAGATGGTACTGCTCTAAAAAGTACTCAGGATGCAAAGGCCAAGTCGTCCTAACTGAAGATCGGAAGTTCGTCGGCGAGTTATCATACCACAACCATCCTCCGAGTCCAAATAATAAATTTTATATATGTAGCAATGATGTTATTTAAAGTTGTCAATTTTGTCTTTGGCTAAGTGAACTCCTTATGATAACCATATCAATATACATAACGACTCGGCCGGTACACTAATACTTTTTGTAGTGTTTGCTATTGTCAGGAGAAGGTTTTTATGAAAAAAAAATAAAGAAAATTGGGTGGAATATTAGAAAAACTTAACGACCATATTAACTTTTATAATGTAACCTTATGGCTTTTGGCATACCTTTTTTTTTTTTTTATCGTGCGGAAATCCCTTCGGATACCCCCCCGCCGGCCAGCGGGGGCGGTTATGTCGGGCTTGCACTGACTAAAACCGCACGCCGTCTCGGGTCTTCAGACGCCGGGGTGTAAGGTTACCCATAGAGCATATCCCTCGCACCCCGGCTGACCCTGGGCCATCTCACTACTAACAGCATCGCTCATCCTGTCTCCTCTGAAAGCAGAGGAGTACGGAGAGCGATGTGTTCCCGCCACGTTGGGTATTGGCCGACGATCAATGCCAACTCTATGAAGGGGTGAAGGGGAAGCCATTGACCGCCGCCCAGGGTGTACCGGCCGCTCCGATTCCGTTCCCCCCGGACTGCAGCGGGATCGGAATCGGAGCGACACTCGAGGAGGTTACCCAACACACACTCCGCTTTTGGCATACCTGTCAGTAGTTTGTAATTGGCGCGATTAACATATTGCATAAACATAACATAACTTCACGCCTGTATCCCCGAAGGGGTAGGCAGAGGTGTATTACACACCCACGATTCGCCAGTTATGTTAAGGTCCCAATGTAATAGGGGGCGAGCCTATTGCCATCTACCCGGCACATTGTTAAGCGAGCGATAATTAACATTTATTAATGCACACATAACTACGAAAAGTAAGAGGCGTGTGCCCGGGGCGACGGGAGATCGAACTCGATCTCGTCTCAGCACTCCGTTACATACGCCACCGGGCTATCGCCGCTTTTAACATATTGACTGACACATTAACAGATGCATCGGTCAGAATTATCTTGATAAAATAATTTATTAATTCTTAGTGCAAATTTCACAGATATTCATAGTTAAGGTAGGACACCGTCTGTCGGGTCAGCTAGTATTGAATGAAAATGTAAGGCCAGGCGTCACACGAATCCTGCATCAGATCAGTACCTATTCCACTTTGTTTGTTCGTATTTTATGCACTACCGTACTATTATATTATATATTCTGTCAGTGTGCTCCCATACTGATCATCCCAAACTTATAGATTGCACTTGCGAGAAGTTTATAGGCATAATATAATTTTATTGAATGCATTGAGATTATAGGCCTCTTTTTTCAGTTTATTAAATATTATATACAAGCCAGTCTTAAGACAGACTATTGCTCCACAGAAACATAAAAGTGCGCATACTTTGAACAAAAACAAGCTGTCACATCACGACAAGTCTGTCTTAAGACTGTCTTGTCTGCAATAACAACCAGCCTGAGTATATTAACATTAGATATTTGTAATTATTAACGGGATATTTACCATGTTTGTTATCTTCATCGAGTATCCGATATTTCGGCACTGTTACAAGTGCCATGATCACGAATGTACTAATCCCGTTAATAATTATAATTTTAATGTAAATCACCATCTCAATCTAAAATCATATATTAGATATTTCTATTCATATATATAAAGAAATTGATACAGTGACTAAATTTAGACAGATTGAGCACAACAGAACACTTTAGTATCAATCAAGCACCTGACGTTTCACTCCGTGACTTATAAACAGAACACTAAAAGTGTCACTCACATGTGGCCATCCGAAAATCTGGCTTTTCCTACACATATATTTGTCTCAAGTATCTTAAGATATCTTATTAAACTTTAATGCAAATATGGTCATTATTAAATATAACACCTTTTCCTGACAATGGCGCCCAACGTAGGACGAGTGTAATCTGACAACCGCTTTTGACATTCGATTTAGAGAAGTTACTGTATTTGTACACTGCTACTGGTACTGTTACTATTTTAATCTGTTATAAAATCTATTAAATTTAGTAAGTTGTACTTATTAAAGAATACGTTGAATCTACAACGTCTGCGTTACGTTATTTTATTCATTTGAGTCCCAATCCCAGCCACATTCAAATATCACCCTATGGAGCCTTAGGTCCGCTCTCCTGGTCCTCTTTTTATTGGGTAGTTTTAGTTTTCCCTAGATGTAGACTGCCGATGTAGAGATAGACCGCCGTTTGAACGCCCAACCCCGAGAGGAAACCTGCACCAGAGTCTCGTTCGTCAATCAATCAATGTGCATTGGCTTGCAGTTGACATTGTTTCAGGATCCGAAGATCTTGGTGGGGCCCCATTTATACCTAAATGTTATCTACTACTTGCGAATCTGGTGGTAAATGTAGATGCAATAACATTAATATTCATAAATGTTTCCTTGTGACCTACTTATATCAGTGAAGATTTTTAATTTGATTTGAATACACTTGATAAATCCTTGGTGCTATTTTCATAAAATTATTATTTACAGAAGAGGGCCCTGAATTTCTCAGATACTATAGACAGTATAGACACTTAAATCCTGACCGCTTCTTGAAGAATGATAGCAACGAAAATGAAGGTGCAGTCAGAAACCCCGCCGGAAGGGTCAGCGATATCCTTAACTCTATTGTTTATAGAAAACCTAAATAGCTTTAATTGTTTAACCAACTTAAAATAAGAGCAAGTTATTATTTCGTAGGGGTATTTCTATAGTTTAGCAATTATTCATTACCATAATGTCAAATTTCATACATACATTATAGATTTATACCTTTATCACTCGGGGGTAAAAAGAGATGGTGGGCTGTCCTCACACGTTGCACGAGCTATTATGCAAGCCCGCCGGTTTTGAATATATCTGTTAGATTTCATTCATTTGTTTTGTTAAATTGGAGGGATATTGCTTAGTAATGGTTTTCATATATTTTGGTAAAGATCTTACAATGGGCTTAGTGATAACTAAGAATTAAACTAAATCTGAAGGGGAGTTCCGATAAAACCATTTAAAATTATGACTAATCAAAATCGGAATAGTTTCGAGGATACATAATGTTTAACAACTAAAATGCTGACATGAAAATTAAGATTGCCTCTTTCCAACATATATTGCAGGTATTTTAAAAAACGACAAAGGAATAGGGTTAGTAAACAATTAATAAGTAAACAGTTGACAACACTAGGCTCTAGTAGAGGACATGTATGTTACCTATGAATATAATGTGTAATAACGTAAAACAGAAAACCATAGCGTCATACAAGAATTAATTTGAATTTGCACCAGTAAGGCATATAGTCACACGTCACCGAATTGTAATTTAGTAGTTACTGGGAAGTTTTCGCGAAAACAATAAAAATATATTGAAAACGGTTTAGTTTTTTCCTACCATGAATCCTATTTTCCTTAAACATTCAATGATGATTATGGTTGAATTTCGACCAATGGGTGAATAAATCGATAAGAATGTTACTGCCAGAGTATCACCTCCGGAATTGCAAGTGTTCATAGAGCAAAGAGCCTCAGCTGCAAGCCAGTACACTCGCTGATTGACGAACGAGGATTGAAGGATGAGCTCATTATACCTCAGAGCAACATTATACAAATTTTATTTAGATTTAGTGCGGAAGAAGTGAACATCCAGGACGGGACTTGAACTACCTGGACACGTCCTAGATATTCAAAATTGCCCTATATATTATACGTCTTGGGGCGATGATGGCCATCTACCTTAATTTTTGAATTACGGAAACAATGATATGATTTTTATGATTTTTAACGATTTGATTTAAATGAGCCGGTAAGTAAACTTTCAATAAACAACAAAATGTATGCCTTTTCTAAAAATAATTCATTTCAGACCGCCTTCAATGCTTGGAGACGCGGCGTGGCAAAGTCTATATGTTTAGACAGTTTACATACACATAACTCGAACTCACCTTTTTTTTTTATCTGCTGCAAAGTGATCTGGCTACGTGAAGTTAGCAAATCATTTTTTTAATTGAAATTTTTTGGGGTAAAAACGCAAGAACTATTTCTAAAAAGTATCAGGAACTATAGAACTCAGCTGCATACGAAAGGAACTCACCTTTTTTTTGATCTGCTGCAAAGTGATCTACTACGTGAAGTTAGCAGATCATTTTTTTTATTGACATTTTTTGGGGTAAAAACGCCAGAACTATTTCTAAAAACTATCAGGAAGTATAGAACTCAGCTGCATTCGAAAGGAATTCACCTTTTTTTTGATCTGCTGCAAAGTGATCTGCTACGGGAAGTTAGCAGATCATTTTGTTAATTGTCATTTTTTGGGGTAAATACGCCAGAACTATTTCTAAAAACTATCAGGAAGTATAGCACTCAGCTGCATGCGAAAGGAACTCACCTTTTTTTTGATCTGCTGCAAAGTGATCTACTACAGGAAGTTAGCAGATCATTTTGTTAATTGACAATTTTTGGGGTAAAAACGCCAGAACTATTTCTTAAAACTATCAGGAACTATAGAACTCAGCTGCATGCGAAAGGAGCACACCTTTTTTTTGATCTGCTGCAAAGTGATCTACTACGGGAAGTTAGCAGATCATTTCTTTAATTGACATTTTTTGGGGTAAAAACGCCAGAACTATTTCTAAAAACTATCAGGAACTATAGAACTCAGCTGTATGCGAAAGGAACTCACCTTTTTTTTGATCTGCTGCAAAGTGATCTGCTACGTGAAGTTAGCAGATTATTTTTTTTATTGACATTTTTTGGGGTAAAAACGCCAGAACTATTTCTAAAAACTATCAGGAAGTATAGCACTCAGCTGCATGCGAAAGGAACTCACCTTTTTTTGATCTGCTGCAAAGTGATCTACTACGGGAAGTTAGCAGATCATTTTGTTAATTGACAATTTTTGGGGTAAAAACGCCAGAACTATTTCTAAAAACTATCAGGAAGTATAGAACTCAGCTGCATGCGAAAGGAACTCACCTTTTTTTTGATCTGCTGCAAAGTGATCTACTACGGGAAGTTAGCAGATCATTTATTAATTGACATTTTTTGGGGTAAATACGCCAGAACTATTTCTAAAAACTATCAGGAACTATAGAACTCAGCTGCATGTGAAAGGAACTCACCTTTTTTTGATCTGCTGCAAAGTGATCTGCTACGGGAAGTTAGCAGATCATTTCTTTAATTGACATTTTTTGGGGTAAAAATGCCAGAACTATTTCTAACAACTATCAGGAACTATAGAACTCAGCTGCATGCGAAAGGAACTCACTTTTTTTTTTGATCTGCTGGACAATGATCTGCTAAGTTCACACACACCATATCGGAGTCGTAATTCTCTTCACTGCTCCAGGAAGAAAAGCGGGAAATGCAAGGCTGTTGAGGCTGAACAGACACGGTATCGTTATATCAGAGAGCTACGATCACAATCATGAACCACCTAATTATTTTCGTCTACCTTCAGCAATCTACATGTGCACAAATGAGAGACCCCCAAGAATATACACATTGTTTTAAAAGAAAAAAGGGAGTTTATCTGCTGTGTATGGGCGCAAATAACAGTGTATATATATCGTCAATATATAAATTACCTAAGATAGAAATAAATAAAGAAAGAAAGAAGAAAGAAAATCATTTAATTTAGGACACGAACCGTGAACAAATTAACATAATAAATAAATATCGTACAATCTAAGAATATTTAGGCACACTGCGATCCCGAATATGGTCGCCATCTCAGCATAAATGCTACGCGTACCGTTAGATGTGTGCAGCGCTGGTTTTCAGATGGAACCACTCGTGACGTCACGTACGCACACACAACGTAAATATAATTAAAAAAATAAACCTATCCTACTTCCTATCCTATTTATCCTACTAATCCTACCAATGGTTTTTGTGGTTTGGATGTTTGTTACGCAATCACGCTCTAACGGCTGAACGGGTCTGGCTGAAATTTGGTGCAGGTATAGATTATAAGAACCGACAACCGCTGGGGTAAACGTGTTCTTGAATGGAGACCGCGACTCGGCAAACGTAGTGTAGGACGCCCTCCGGTCAGGTGGAATGACGATCTGCGAAAGACTGCGGGCAGATGCTGGATGCGGCAAGCTAAAGACAGGGCGCTATGGCGTTCATTAGGGGAGACCTATGTCCAGCAGTGGACTAGCATAGGTTGATGATGATGATGATGAATGATAGATTATAGTCACACACAGACTATTATCCTTAGAATGGGTTGAAATGGGGACAAAATTCCACGCGGGCGAAGCCGCAGCTAACTGATCGTTGATAATATTGAAGATGTTGATTTGCAAACGCGATTGATACTTACCCTTGATCACGATATTGGTGATGAGTAATAACGTGAAACAGAAATTAAATATTCAGAAATTAGATGTTCATAGAACTTTATCTACCTATTCGGAGACGTATAGGCGGGACTATATGAAAGTAAAATCATTCAAAAAGTACAAAGTAAACAAATAATCGTAAAAACAGTACTCTCAGGTATAGCTTGGAAAAAGAAACCCTATACTCCTATACTACCCTATATAACCCTATACTTGGCTTGGGAATCCTCATTGGCACGCATGTCATCTTCTACGAAGCCAAACCAGCACTTCTTGTGTCTACTTCTCCTACCGGGCCCGGCCGAGGTGACATGGCCAGACATTTGTTACCCACGTAGCCTGGCGCTAACGTGGCCACACCAGTGAAGGCGACTCTCCTGCATTTTATCCGCAATATCACGACAGCAAGGTGCCGCGGAAACGGAATGTCCTCGCGGGATACTTACGTGTGACTCCACAAATCCACACTATTAGTATACCTTGAGGCAAAAATCTTGAACAAATGTCAAATAATTCGCGCATGTGCACTAACTGGTCAACCAATATAAGGATTGATGAACCAATGACGTGAGCCTTCTAAGCCTGTGATTAGTTTTATATATCTATGATTGGTTGATTAGCGCGCTTCCACCATTGCGCCTACCGATGAGACCTTAAAATTCGTATTACGCATCTGGAGTACATTGTCAAGATGTTGCCTTTTTTTTTTTTTTTTTATCGTGCGGAAATCCCTTCGGATACCCCCCCGCCGGCCAGCGGGGGCGGTTATGTCGGGCTTGCACCGACTAAAACCGCACGCCGTCTCGGGTCTTCAGACGCCGGGGTGTAAGGTTACCCATAGAGCATATCCCTCGCACCCCGGCTGACCCTGGGCCATCTCACCACTAACAGCATCGCTCATCCTGTCTCCTCTGAAAGCAGAGGAGTACGGAGAGCGATGTGTTCCCGCCACGTTGGGTATTGGCCGACGATCAATGCCAACCCTATGAAGGGGTGAAGGGGAAGCCATTGACCGCCGCCCAGGGTGTACCGGCCGCTCCGATTCCGTTCCCCCCGGACTGCAGCGGGATCGGAATCGGAGCGACACTCGACCTCCTCGAGTGTCGCTCCGATTCCAACCCAACACACACCCCTGTCAAGATGTTGCCTGGTAAAAATCGTCACTGTAAAGAAAGAGTGTTACGAGATGTTCGGTGCCGACAAGCGTAGTTTTGAATTTAAGCGTCAAGCGCTAACCAGCATATTTGTCACATTTTATGTTTTTTTTCCAGAACCTCTTCAATGTATTCAGACTTCTCGCGGAAAAGTGATGCGGTACATGCAGTTCACATACTCGTTTCGCGGCCATCGAACTACTTTATACTGTTCTAAGATGTTGCGTGGAAAGTGCCAAGCACAACTGAAACTGGATAATGATGGGAACGTCGTCTCCTTCGAAAATTATCACAACCACGACCCACCCAAATATTATCATGAGCCTAATCGTGAATGCTGGGTCAAAATAAATAAATAACTACGTAGAAATATAAATGATATTGGATTGGTTTAGATCAGAAATAATAACTGTTTATTTCGGGCCATACTTAGTACAACCCATTAACATTAAATAATCAATCATCATCATCCTCCTGCCCTTATCCCATATTTATTTGGGGTCGGCGCTACATACCTATGTACTTTTTTCTACTCATCTCTGCGTGCAGTCATCTCAATATTCACGTCCTTCCAGGCCATAATCACCTTCTACACAGTTCGTCCATCTCCTCGTTAGATTTCCACCCCCGGTGTCACTGTCCACTTTCAAACTTAATGCCTTCCTTGCGATGTTACGTTAATCTCTACGCATTAGGCGTCCGTACCGAGACAAGCGATTTCCGAGTAACTTCTCTGTGATTGTTACTTTCAAACTTCTTGTAATGTACTCATTCCTAATCTTACCTATTCTTGTCAAACCATATATCCATCTCAAAATTCGCATTTCGGCTCAATAATCATAACGGTGTATAAATAATTATATAAATCATATTGGAATTGTTATCAAAATATTAGTATAATATAAAATAAGAAAAAAATAATTTGAAGCTATCATTCATGGAACGTAAAGAAAAATATAAATAAAATGATCATTAAAATAAATTAAATTAAATTTTTTAAGCATTTTGTATGCTAACTTTTTCTAAAGATTTAGATCGGAAAAAGAGAACATCTAGAACGGGACTTGAACCCGTGACCATTCCCTTCCAGGGGGAATGCTATGACCAGCTGAGCTATCTAGACACGTCCCAGATATTCGAAATTCTCCGATATATTATATACGTCATAAGGCTTTTTCCGATCTAAATCTTTAGAAAAATCATTAAAATCAATTATTATTTTTCGCTACCACCAATGTTCACAGATACCACGCTTACTTGGTGTAAATAAAAAACCTATTGACTGCCTCACCTCGAACTACAATATAACACAGTTTAAATCCCCAGCAATCACTAAATATTGGGAGTGGTAAGTCTGTGGGTCGATGGTGACCGTCGGTTCCTCTAATTATCACATTTACGTCGCAGCTGTTGCCTACTACGCCAGGACTTTTGTGCTGCCTTTTTGCCGCCTCTCTCATTTTGAGGCGTGATGTGGTCTCAGTAATAATAATAACAGCTTTCATTGTATTATCAAACCGTAAACGGATTACCTTAATCACCATTTAAATGTTGGTTGAAAGCCCAACCTTAGGTTTGAAATATCTTAGGAACTGATGTTCGGCTGGAGTATCATAAATAAAACGTTACAATTAATATTCTTAACAATGAATTATCTGTAGAAATACTTTAGAATAACTAGTTTTTGTCAGTATTGCCGCGAGAGGTGGTCATGGTACAGGATGATGTTCAAGTACTCTTGGAAGGTGTATTAGTTAATCCTGAAAAACGCAATGTTGCTTCCAAAGATCCCAAATATACGGGAAACGAATCTGAAAATGATCGTATACTGATACAATAGGGTTATCCGGAACAAGTTCACTAACTGCAAATAATCTTGTAATAGAAATAAATAGGAAACGTTTAAGAAATCAAGGCAAATCTTACTTGTCGAGAAAAGGTGTTATAGTTCCTGTTAAGAGTATAGGTTCACCATGTTTATAAATTCTACATTAAACTGACAGAGAATGATAGACAAAAGATGTTTGACAAATTTTGGAAATTGGGAAACCCCGAAAACAATGGTTATATAAGGTGTCACAAAATTAGGTCTCTGAATTTGGTGAGATGACTTGGTATCGACAAAATATGTATTTGAACAAAAAAAATATATCGGGTAAAATAAAAAAAAAATAAAAAATGAAAAAATCACCACCAGCGACCAGCATCACGTGACGCGACGAGCCCGTGACGCACGTGGTAGGCGTGCAGTCCTACTCCTCGCAGTATTCTCCAAGCGGATGTGTGGGAAATACCTAAATCGCGACCAGCGTCACGTGTGCTCGTCGCGTCACGTGACGTTGGTCGCTGGTGGTGTTTTTTTTTCATATTCATGTTTTTTTTATTTTTATTTTACCCGATATTTTATTTTTCAAATACATTGTCGATACCAAGTCATCTCACCAAATTCAGAGACCTAATTTTGTGGCACCTTATATATTGTTAAATATACAAATAAAACACCCAAACATAGGAGTCCTTTTTTATTTTTTTTGCGCGTGCGTTTTTTTTACGTGCGGAAATACCTTCAGATATCCCCCCGCCGGCCAGCGGGGGTGGTTATGTCGGGCATGAACCGACAAATACTGCACGGTGTCTTCCCAAGTGTCCGTTAACCCTCGAAAACATAGGAGTCTAGCCAAGCCTAACAACCGCGAATTTACCTGTAAAAAAAGATAAATCATATAAAATAGAAGTTTGTCAGAAAATGTTTCTGAGCACTTTCTCTATTAGCATCGACTGCTAATAGAGAAAGTTACGCTACGTTAAGTTACGTTACTTACGAACGGCATGGTTTAAGTATAATGAGAACAGTGCTGATCTAAAGGACATGAGAGGACATCATAACCATCATAGGAGACTTATTTATAATGAAATGATTACATCTCTTTGCGAACACGTAAAATTCATAACACAACAAGAGGCACATGGTAACGTGGACGCCTCCAATACGTTATCTGTGGATGGCGTGGGAATTCCTAGTTTCAAACATATGTTTCAATTGTATCAAGAATGGTCAGGTCTTGATAATTATGGTATTAAGGCTACAACCTATGGACAGTATACAGACGTCGTGCATACTAATTTCAAAGTAAAGCATTTACACTTACAAAAATCTAAATAAGATTCCATGACGATACTAAACAGAAATGTTATTCATAAACGATATGCGGCATTTCAAAAAATGCAAACTTTTGTCCACGGCTTCATACATGGAGTATGTACGTTAAATTCTTACTTTCCAGCTTCCCGAGATTCTTAGTGGACAAAGTTTTGGTTTACTAGAGTGCACGTGTTTTAATAATTTAACATTACATTTGGCTATAATACGCTGCTTGATCAACTGGTGAGCTTAAGAACATTGTATTCCTCGATCCTTGAATGCTTTGTAAAATTATCTGTACTGTACTATAATTACTATAACTTCATTACTATTACTATAACTAATTTATATTTCAGAAAGCTCGCTATTGCCACAAGAGAAGATCAGTGAACATGATGATACCCGATTCCTCTCGAAAGATGTATTAATTGTTCCTGATAAACATAATGTAGCCTTCATTGGCTCTAAGAATATGGAAAATGAGAGTGAAACAGATCGTATTTCATCCATTAATATAATAGGTTCACACGGACCAAGTTCACTAACAAAAAATAATTATAGCAATTATGATAATTGGCTAGTTGTCAAGAGGAAGCGCTTAAGAAATCAAGGAAAATCTTACCGTTCGGCAAAAGGTGTTATAATTCCTGCAAAAAGTATGGGTCCCCCATGTTCTTGTATCTATAAATGCCACACTAAACTTACTGATTATGAACGTCAACAAATGTTTGACAAGTTTTGGAAATTGGGAAACCTGGAAAAACAATGGTTATATATTGTAAAATATACAACTAAAACAAAAAAAAATAGGGGTCATGCCAAGCCCAGTAATCATCGCCAATTTACTTACAAATATTACATGCGAAACGATAAATCGTATAAAATAGAAGTTTGCAAGAAAATGTTCCATAACACTTACTCTATTAGCGATCGATATTTAAGAACAGCATGGATTAAGTATGAAGAGAATAATGCTGATCTGAAGGACATGAGAGGACACCATAACCATCATAAGAGAATTATTGATGATGAAATGGTTACATCAGTTTGCGAACACGTAAAATCCATAATACAGCAAGATTCACATGATATCGGAGACGCCCTAAAAACGTTATCCGTGAATGGAGTGGAACTTCCTAGTTTCAGACATATGTTTAGATTGTATGAGGAGTGGTCGTATCTTGATAATTATGGTAATAAGGCTTCAACCTATAGACAGTATACAGACATCGTGCGTACTAATTTCAAAGTAAATCATTTAAACCCAAAAAAATCTACAAAATCTAAATAAGACTCCATAAGTACACTAAACAAAAGGTCATTCATAAAATATATTATTATTACTACTTATTTCAAATGATTAGAGATTAGAAGTTTGGAGGAATCTATTACTTTTGTTAGATGATATCGTAAAATCTTTAAAATTTGGTTATATTTGAAGCGATTCATAATTTATTTTTGCTCAAGGCTGAGGATAAAATGCTATCAAACGACTATGAATGTATATCATTGTCTTGTGATGGACAATATTTTACATGCCAGTAACTTAGTAATTTATTCTTCTTCTTCTTCTTCTTCTTCTTCTTCTTCTTCTTATATATAAAAATGAATTGCTGTTCGTTAGTCTCGCTAAAACTCGAGAACGGCTGGACCGATTTGGCTAATTTTGGTCTTGAATTATTTGTGGAGGTCCAGAGAAGGTTTAAAAGGTGAATTAATATGGAAGTTGTTATCGATTGAGGCAGTACGAAGTCTGCCGGGTCAGCTAGTTTTAATATAAAATTATTCACTAGACTGCACTTGTTTTAATTCTGTAACATGACATTTAGCTATAATACGCTACTTGAGCGACAGGTGGGCTTAAGAAAATTATACTTATTTCTTAATTCTTGAAAAGAAACTGATTTGTAAAGACATAAAATATGTAGACACATCTTTTGTAATCAATCTTTTAACCTGGTTCGAAGATTTTTCGTGACACTTTACCTTCAATTATTCTTTTTTTTTGTGTGCGAGTATTTATATCCACCTATTCTTTCCTAGTTGTACGGGCAGAAATATATAAAAAATATGGTTATTTATTTACTTTACAGCTGTAAGCTGAATATGAGTTCTTGGAAAAGTGACTCATAGAGCTAATGTTTGGTTGAAGTATTATAACAAGAAATGAAGTTTGATATGATGGGTAAATATGAATTCTCCTGAGAAAATGTTTCATAATTTATATCTATTTCAGATTGCGTCTCTCTATTACCGCAAGAGAAACTTACCATACATGAAGATGTCCGCATACTCTTGGAAGGTGTATTAATTGTTCCTGATAAACACGGTGTTGCTTCCAAATATGTGGAAAATGAAAGTAAAAGAGGTCGTAAGAGTTCACCAATGAAAAAGAACTATATCAATTTTGATAATTGGATAGATGTAAAGAGGAAACGCTTAAGAAATCTAGGAAAATCTTACTTGTCGAGAAAAGGTGTTATAGTTCCTGCTAAGAGTATGGGTCCATCATGTTCTTGTGTCTATAAATGCTATATGAAACTTACTGACAATGAACGTCAACAAATGTTTGACAAATTTTGGCAACTAGGTAACCGGGAAAAGCAATGGTTATATCTTGTTAAATATACAACTAAAGCAACCAAAAATAGTGGTCATGCTAAGCCTAACAAAGTTCGCCAATTTACTTACAAATATTACATGCGGAACGATAAATCACATAAAATAGAAGTTTGTAAGAAAATGTTCCTCAGTACCTTCTCTATTGGTGATAACGTTATACGAACAGCATGGACTAAGTATGATGGCAATAATGCTATTCAAAAGGACATGAGAGGACATCACAACCATCACAAGAGAGTTATTGACAATAAAATGGTCACATCTGTTTGCGAACACGTAAAATCTATTATACAGCAAGACCCACATGATAACGGAGACGCTCCAAAAACTTTATATGTGGATGGAGTGGGAATACCTGATTTCAGACATATGTATAAATTGTATGAAGATTGGTCATGTCTTAATAATTATGGTAACAAGGCTACAACCTATAGACAGTATACAGATATCGTGAAAACTCATTTCAAAGTAAATTACTCAAACTTTAAAAAGTCTACAAAATCTAAATAAGATTCCATGTCAGTAGTTACTTTCCAGGATTTAGAGATGTACAATATACTACATTTTAATTGCATCATAAGCCTTTCATCATCAAAATTAAGTAACGTTTTCTTTTACGTGTGTAGACCCCACGGACTTCACCCCATCATCGGTACCAGCGATGAGGTAGGTATATCGGAATCGAACCAACTAAAATCACATCATGACCTTCCCAAGCGTCCATTGCCGGGTACCCCAGGTACGCCCTCGAAAGGATAACGCCATGTATGTTATTTGAAAACAACAGACATTTACGTTTTTCAATAAAGTTGTATCCATAAAACTTATAGAAAATTTATAAATAAAGTATGTAAAGTACCTACATCAGTCATATAATAATAAAACAATTTTTCCTGAATTATCAGGTAGGTATTGATAGAAATTGAAGTGACTAGGTACTTAGCCACGGCGTTGAGTTGTTCATAGTTTGTCAGTTTTCTACTGTGTTCTTTGAGAAGTCATGTTATATAAAATCGTCACGATTTATTTGGGTTTACGAGGCATACACACACATATCATTGGCTACCAATTTTTGTATCTTATAGGTTTAGATAAACTCCATGTTGAGTAAGGCGTATCTTTGTTTTCTTACGTATATCTTCAGCTAAGATGTACTTAAGTATATATTATTTAATAAAAAAATACAACTCTATGCGGTTATTATTTTTGTCATTCCTTATCCCTGTCAATATTTTTCATTTTTATTATTTAAATGACCCAAGGATATTTCGCTTTCAAAAATCGTAGACCGCAAAATGTTTTGTGATTTATGCACCTGAGACCTTCGGCAACATAAAAAGTTATGTTGCTATCGGCTCATGTTTCTCATTCTCCTGCAGTGCCTCCTCCCTCAACTTTGCCTCTAGTGATAGTATGCTAATTGATGTACTCTTGGCACCTCCTTTAATTAGTAGGTAACAAGATTCAACTTTTCAGTTTTGTCAAGTTAATACCGAATATGATGTTAAATTTCAGAATCTTAATATCTATAAATTAATCAATACGTCTTGTAACTTTCAGATAAATTATTCACAGAGATTAAGTTCCTACCAACATCTATTACCAGTGGGGTGATGATGTATCAGGATTACACATTTTCATTTATTGACAGAAGTAAGAAATACCTACGGTGTTCTAAGAGGACGCGCGGCAAATGCAATGCGAAGGTGCACTTAAATGAAGTTGGTGACATTGTGTTTGCTGATGCTACTCATAACCATCCTCCCCCGAAATATTATAAGACGCCTGCAGGGTATTATATAAAAATACAGTGAACAATTTAATTTCTCACTAGGACAACCAGCGTATTTTGCGCTAAGGCTGTGTTTGTGTTTGTTCCCACTTGTTCTACTGAACAGTTCTACGGTAGAACAAAAGGGACTATTTTTTCTCACTAGGCCTACGATATTATATGGAACAAAAGAGTAGAACTAGTGGGAGTCTCTATTCCCACTTGTTCTACCAGTTCCATCGGGTAGAACTCACTCATCGTTTGTTCTCACTAGTTCGATTCATTAGTTCGATCCTCGAACTAGTGAGATTTTTTTTTCTCATTACTTCGACCTTACTTAGTAGAACAAGTGGGAACAAACGTGTGTTTCTGCCAGAGATATGCCACGATGCGTAGCGAGTGATGTGTTTTTAAGAACCAATAGATTCACTTCATTTATCTAACCTCGCTCAGCGCAGCTGTAGTATCAACGGCTCAACGGAGCGTTGCTAGGTCAACTATTGGTCAATAATTACTACTTTCTAGTCATCAATAATGGTAATATAAATTAGAACAATTTTGTAATTCATACTAGGTATAATGATTATCTACGAAATGAATTCTACACTTTGGTAATAATAAAACTGTAGAAATTCTTGTAAAAATAATATGAGATAAGTATACTAATACTTTTTTTTTTGTAAATTTTTGTTTGTCTTTTGTATAAGAAAAAAATACCTATCTATTAGACAACTAAAAAAAATTAAACATCTATTAAAATGAAACCACCTTTTAATGTTTTTTCTATTTAATATCAGTATTTCTATGTTATTAAATAGGTAATGTACCGGGCTACTCACATCCTTGAGGGCCAAGTGAATCTACCACCCCTACAAGTCAGTGCACTTGCTAAACAACGGACGAGACGTTCCCGCAAGCTTTCCTTTCAGGGTTCAGTGGTCAGACGGTAGTAACTCCTGGAAAAACTGACATTCCAATAAGCGAACCTCAGGCGAACCTCCAAAATGCAAGCTTTGGACGCAACTCACGCAACTGGGAAAAAGCTATGAGGAAGACGATTAAATAGAAGTTTTTTCTAAAAATATTTCAAGTTGGACACCCTATTGTTTGTATGTCATCATAATCATCATCATCATCATCAACCTCTATTAGTCCACTGCTGGACATAGGTCTCCCCTAATGAGCGCCATAGCGCCCTGTCTTCAGCTTGCCGCATCCAGCATCTGCCCGCAGTCTTTCGCAGATCGTCATCCGACCTGGCCGAAGGGCGTCCTACACTACGTTTGCCGAGTCGCGGTCTCCACTCAAGAACACGTCAAAGAATTAGCAAGCTGAAGTGGCAGTGGGCCGTTTGTCGCGAAGAACCGACAACCGCTGTGTGTATGTATCGATTTGAAATTTTGTAAATATGTGACCTCTGGATGACAATGCATTTATTTCAAACCATGCAGCTCATCTGAAAACTCGGGATGTAACAGGAATAAATTAGTCAGAATGTGAGTAGATAGTTGGACTTTTAACTTTTAATAGTAAACCATTCGAATTGGGGCTTATTTAATTTAATACGTGAATATTTAAATTCCGATTGGTAACGGGCGTTTTTCAGTTTTTTTTACCTTTAAAGGGACAATACTCTTCGTTACACAAATAAAATTATTTCTCCAGGTATGTCAGTGATTCAGCTGTCGAAATCAAGGTCTGTAGTAATGTACAAAGGGTACACATTTTCTTGCGCTCCGGGAAAAGGAAATATGGTGTGTTCCAAGAAACGTCGTGGCAAGTGTAACGCTCGCTTGAAGTTGGACAGTGACGGAAACCTTCTATATGCAATGTTGGACCATAATCATCCACCTCCAGTATTTCACCGGACCGCTGTAGGCGAATATATAAAGCTCTGAAATAACAGATAACAGAGAGATATAATAATAACAGAGAGAAATAACAGAGATACACGTTGGAGCTATGTGCTCTTGGTGGTAGAACTGAAATTTCTACAAACAGAAATGGGCTGGCTCCACAAGGGAATAGCCGGGGAGTGTTAAATCAAAGTGCATTCAAACCTTGTTAACATGGAAACTAGTGCCGCTAATCTCCCAAATATTATGACCAATTACGTCACACAAAACGGTGACTTGAATTAGCCCAAAGTGAATGTCAGCTAGTAATCAATCGCTTTGCAAATTATGTTGAGCATTTTCACAGCATTACACACGTCACACAAGAAATAGCTGCGGGGTACTTTTTTGATTCTAAATGCCATCACTTTACAGCACTCAAGGTTACCTATCAAGGTGTAGGTCTCCTAGCTTCCTAAGCTTCTGCAGGTAGCAAGATAAGGGAGACTTTAATACGACTTAATTTCTTACGCTACGATAACCGCTTGCTATAAAGGGAGCCGTTTGTTTGCTACTTTAGTGGTAGAAAGAAATCACTAACTATGCCTCTGTACACTGTGCTCTGATAAATATACTACTATTAGCACTATTTTGTTTTCTTTTGTCATTGTTTGATTGGTAGTAAGGTGGGGGAGGGTTTAACTCAATTATTTTACAGTGGTGAATATAGTCTTGCACAAATCTTTAGGTTGAATACGTTATCCTACGCAGTAAGCGGATAACACCCTTGGGTTTTAAGGTTGCGAGCTGCTGCCCAAACCACATTACAAGTGCCAGAAATCCATAGCATTAGATTTTGATGAGCGTTTATCATCTTCTCTACAATTTTTATTTTATTTTACAGTGTCTGAGTACAAGATGATCCAATTGAACGGAAGAACAGTGCTTCTTTACGAGAACTACACTTTTTCAAAACAAGGTCCATCGATGTGTCACCAGTATTGCTCAAAGAAGTTGACCTGCAAGTGTCCAGCTAAAATCACACTAGACAAGCATGGGGGGGGCATAAGGTCTGCTAACACGAACCATAACCATGCACCACCAAAGATTATTTGTACAACAGATGGGCGGTACTTCCGTGTCTAAATATACATTAAAAAGCCGTTTAAGGCTTCGTTCTGGACATACATACATACAGTCGTATTAACCAATGTGGTCGGTAGAGACATCTTTCTTATTGCTAAGATCCAGAATACGTTTATTGCTTCTTCTACATTCATATTGTTTTCTTACATGACCACTGGTAGCGAAACTTGGCCTTCCTCAAAATGTCCTTCATCTGATTGATATACGAATGCATACAGTCCAAATAATCTAAGAAGTACCTTTTGACATATGGGATTAACAGCTGCTAGACACAGAACTTAGCCTTGCACGATTTGAATGAAAAATAAAACAATTCTAAAATTAGAAATTATAAGTTAAACAATTTAAAAAAAAAGTAATAATGTATAATACTGCGTTGAACATTTCAACAATATAATTCAAGATATAGCGGGATTTTTTATTTCTGCGAGACGTCTTAAAAAGGTTAGTTTAAACCATTTATATATTATAATAATTTTGGTGTTGCTACATTTTAATCGTTACGGTAGATTAATCGGTTCATGTGACATATCGTAAGTTAGCAAGGAGTTGCTGAACCAGAGATGATAAATCAATCGATTATAAATTCATTAAATTTCGTATCCGAATCGGTTATTCTCACTATCGATTTGTAGATACCCAAACCTAAACAATAGCTGTCAAATGGTACCTTTTAGATTATGTAGAATGTATGTCGGTCAACATTTACTGGTTGCTCCATTCTCACCTCATAAATCACTGCTCTCTGTTTGTTCGAACCATCAAAGCATTCCTTTCTCTATCTTGGTCACTACATCTTCTACCATACCACAATGTTACTTTAAAATATAAAATGCCGAGAATTTAGTCAATTGATACGTATCAGTTGACAAAATTCTGTTAAAGGTAAGCACCATCACTAAATGCCTCGATGACGTCAACGATGATTGGTAAAATATGGTAAACTGGCCCAAGTATTTATTTTTAAATAATTGTTATATGTATTATTTTATTAAAGGAAACCATTACCGCCATGACAATTATAGCACCTTGATAAAAAAAAATCTCATTAAATACATTAAAATAAAATTTCAAAAAATTTAATATCTATGGACTAAAAGTGTTCAACCAGTTACATTATTGTAACTACACTGTAATTAGGTAGAACAGATCTATATTTTAGTTCTTTTTTGATATTTTGTGTCACATAATTGGAATTTTTTGGCTTTTTTTCTTTCAATATATTTTGTATCATGTCACGTTTATGGCTGCGAAGGTGGGAATAGAAGCAACGTAACGGAGTACTCGTACATGAAGGTTAGGATATCTTAAAAAATTGTGTTACGTAATACTCTCCCAATATCCTCCGTATTCTCAGAATATAAACTTACCTAATAATGTAAAATAATATAACATATTGTATTGCGGTAGTTTGTACTTAAAAGGCGTGTAATAAATGTAACACAATTTCGATAACCTTGTAAGAAATATGTATAGTCCATTGAAAAGTTACATTTGTCAGAGAACTCAATTTTACTTTTTGGATTTCTAGATGGGGTTAGTGTAAAGATAAATCCAAGTTTGTGGGGTCGCAACCCTTGTCCCACGGCGGCTATCTTGTAAAAGGGGTACGATTTCTTTTTACGCTATATTAAGTAACCTATGCGTCGCACAAAAAAATTATGAAAGCAGTTTTGTTGCAAATTAAATTCTCTATTACTTCTGATGCTTTTTTCATCGTAAAACTAAAAATTATGCCAAACAAAAAATAGATGAAAGTTATTAAAGAAAATAAATAAAAATTTAGGAACAAATTTTATGTTAATCATATCAACTATTTTCAAATTGTATATATTTTCTAGAGTTTTCTAGGGTGTATGGGACCCATCTAAATAATCGGGACCCAAGCCTACTAATGTTTCTATGACAAAAAGCATCAGAACCAAAGTTGTAGAGAATTTAATTTGCCACAAAACTTCTTTTACAAACTTTCTTTACTACAAATAGACTGCCGAATATAGCGTAAAAACAATTCGCACTCATTTTCCAAGATGGCGGCCGCGAGAGAGTTTTTAACTTTACAGTAGGGTTACTGTAAAGGGGGTCCTCTAGACACACGCCTGATGCCAACTCACCGAAGCGGGATAAAACCCGACCCCTGCAAGCGAGGCCGCGGTGGCGGCCAAAGTGGGCAACCCTGGGGTTATCCTTTCGAGGGCTCACCCGGGGTGCCCGGCAACGGACACTTGGGGAGGACACCGTGCGGTTTTAGTCGATACACGACATAACCACTCCCGCTGGCAGGCGGGAGGGTATCCGAAGGGATTTTCGCACGTAAAAAAAAATGGACATGCAATGCAATGGACTAGTATACTGAATCTCAATAACATGAAACACATAATTATATCGTCATAAATTAAGTGTTGTGTTTTTTAATTCTTTAAATCTAAATCTATTTTATTTTACTAATAATAAAGCTTAAGATTTTGTTTGTTTAAACGCGCTGATCTCTGGAACTATTGATATAGTTCCAGAGATCAGCGCGGAACCGAGGTTTGCGCCAGGATGCTGATGATTCAGCATCCTGGGGCAAACCTCGGTACCGCTCTCCAACTCATCTCCTTATGAATTGGTCTATCCTGGCTATTACGGGAGCGACTGCCCTAGAGGAAGTGCTGCACCAGAGCTTCGTCCGTCAATCAGGTGGTGTAATCAGCTGGCTTGCAGGTAAGGTTGGCTTGGACCCCAAAAAGCTTAGTGGGGCTCTTCACATCCAATGCAATAATACAGTTACTAACATAACACGATCCCTTTTACACAATTGCTGTAGAATTTTGACACTATATTTTGTATTTGCAGTATCCGAGTACAAGATAATACAATTGAACAGAAAAACAGTACTGCTCTACGAGAACTACACTTTTTCGAAACAAGGACAGTCAGCGTATCTCCAGTACTGTTCCAAAAAGCTGACCCTGAGGTGCCCAGCTAAGATAACGTTAGACTTGGATGGAAGTATAAAGTCCGCAAACACGAACCACAATCATCCACCACCGAAAATCGTGTGTACCTCAAATGGACAGTACTTTCGGGTCTAAATAAAATGTTAATTTGTAGATGTGATTAGGCACCTTAGTCTCTAAAGAAATATATCACAGTAATGTATGTGTCTGACGACCTCTGTGGCGTAGCGGTAGAGCGTTTGACTGCTAAGTCAGAGGTCGCGGGTTCGATTCTCGCTCAGTGTAAATATTACATATATGAATGAATATGTCTATTTGCATTAGTCTGGGTGTTTCTATGTATAATATGTATGTATTGACAAAAAAAAAGGTATATTTGTTAGCATTCTTGAACCGATAACACAAGCTAGTTAAGCTTTGCTTGCTTTTGGTCTAAATAGCGCTGTGCTGAATGTCTCAGAATATTTATTATGTGATTTTATAGATTTTAAATTTGTTTTTTAAATACTAAAATAGGTTTTAGGACTAGATACCTTACTAAGGGGGTTAAATGAATGTCGAGTAAATATTTAGAAGTATGGAGTCACCTAGGGTGTAGAGCGCCTTACTAACATCCTTGAAACCCAAGCCAACCTCACTAGTTGGTGTACCTGCTAAACAACGGTCGAGGTACAGGGAACACGTGTGTGGGTAAAGCGTTCCAGTGCTTTATGGTCCGACAAAAAAAGGAGGCACCAAACTGCTGGGTTCGCGATGGTATCGATTGCACTGTATGAGGATGACACCTAAGTCCTGCACGTGTCGTTCGGGACAAGAAGGGAGAAGGAGGAATCAATTGGAATAGCTCATCGGAACATTCACCATGTTATATGCGATAGAATACTGCCAAGGAGGCTATATCTCTACGCAGCTGCAGAGGCTCTAGAGAACTGGAGACCTCAGGACTATCAATGATCCGGACTGCACGTCGCTGCAATCTATCGAGAGCGTCTAACAAGTACTGAGCGGAGCCATCCCACAGGTGCGAAACGGTATTCCACGCAGGGACGAACCTGGGTCTTATATAAAAGACACCGCTGCCCCGGCGTGAATAACCGCCTCACCCTGTTCAACACTCCGAGTTTCTGTGAAGCTGTTTTAAGACCGCTCTCGATGTAATTCTTGTTGTTGAGTTTGCAGCGAACATCCATACCGAGCATGTTGATATTGTCATGTAGTGGTAGTGGTGTGTTCCGAAGAGTTGGAAGGGGAAGGAAAGGAGATAACTTTGTTGTAGACGCGCATGCCTGTGTTTTCTTGGCATTGAACTCGACCAGGTTCTCAGATCCCCATTAGGAAATGTGGTCTAGGTCCCGATCGAGCTCAATGACAAGTTGCCGTTTTCTCTCCTCAATGTCAGTCTGCTTGGTCGCTGAATGTCCGAGATAACGCCCATGCAAAGTACTGTCATCTGCATAGCAATCTATGCTGCCCACGGACAGCATATCATTGATATGCAGAAGAAAGAGAGTTGGCGATAAGACGGTATACCCATCCGGTAACCGGATGGGGATCCGGTAACTGGAAAAAAGGGCTTTCCTCTCAGGGTTTGGTGGTCAGATGGCAGTCGTTACCAGAAATACCAATCAAAACAATAAGCGGACCTCGGGCTCCAAAGTTGGACGCAACTGGAAAATCGCTATGTCGTATAAATATATACGATGATGATGACGGCGTCACCTACATACTTGCTACGTATAACGGCGCTGTAGTATTTTTATTTGTCTTCATTAGATTATTATTTAAATTTTAATTGTTATAAATAATTTATTTATAGGTTTTGAATTACAACATTATGAATAAGACATATATATTTTTGATTCCCATAAATATATTTTTGTATTTCTATAATCTTTTAATATTTCCTAGTGTTAACTTACCTTTGTTGCTGACTGTACCTATATAATATATATGTGTTGAAGCGACAACTTAGAAGGGTCTATTTCAACGAAATCAAGATGATAATCAGATATGAGGATATTTTTAAAATGACTATAGATTATTATCCAGCATAGTACACTTCGTTATCACGCTAACTTTGTTCCACAAAATCACTACGGATGTTTACAATATTTTAAGAATAAACAAAGGATAAATCACAATCACGTGGGCATGCAGTGACGTTAACTGTGTGTCAATTAAGCGACTATTCCGCGCGACGCCGACGTCCGTATTCACAATACCCGTTTCGGCAGGACCGCCAACGAAATGTAATTTGTCATCAAGTCACAACCAAACATATTCAAGTAATAATTAAAGTTACCACACACGAAATAACTAACATCAAAACCATTATTACTTGACATTCCTATAATCGCAACGTTCAGAGACTGTGCTCTCCGACATATGAATAAAGTAGTACTTTACATATCATAAATAAGACTTACACTCGAAGTAGCGTCCCGGTTGCATGATGGCCAGGATTCGTACAGAACCGGGACCCGGGACCACTCGATCGTTAAGGCGACTCTTTAACCACTAAACTTCCGAGGAACGGGGGCTTTTTGTCAATTCAATATATGTGTGTTGTCTTCGCTTGTTGATATTTCAGAGCTTTGCTGCATAAATGCTTTCTTTTTTGTTACAGTAGTAACAAAAAAGTCAAAGCTTTATAGGAGAAAGTCTTCTCGAGGGCTTGTTTCATCAGCGTCGATGTTGCGTGCTGCTAAAGAAGTGAAAAACCATGGTAAATCCGCAAGGTCTGTCGCAAAAGAATTAGGTATTAATCATCAGACTTTATCAAGGTATCATACTTTATTTAGACCTGAAAAGTTAGGCGACAGGACCGTATTGCCATCATCTACAAAAGTAGGCTACCAAAGGAATCAACAGATTTTTTCTGATGAACAGGAAAAAGAATTGCGAAAATACTTACTTGTCGCTTCAAGTATTTATATCGGATTGTCTCCAAAGGATATTCAAAAAATAGCGTTTGAGTATGCTATTTTTAATAACTTGAAAGTTCCAAAGTCTCGGGAGTCTAACAAGCTAGCTGGTTCTGCTTGGTTTGCGTTATTTATGACCAGACACCCTACTCTTTCCATCAGAAGACCTGAAGGCACTAGTTCAGCTCGAGCCGCTAGGTTCAAAAAACATAATGTAAAAAGTATTTTTGAGAACCACATGACTTAAGAGACGTGGCTGAGAGCGGAGTGACTACGGTACAGAAACTCAATTAGGTTTTTCTTAAACCACTTCCAAAAGCTCCCAACAAGGATTTGGTAGCGAGATGCCTACTATCGGCCTTAGTCTATCTTATATTTTTTACTATATAGCATATAAACTGAGAATTCGCATTTGAATACAGATTCAAAACTTGTGTTGATTGAGGATTACGAAAAAAAAACGCTGTGCTTATTAAGGAAAAAACGTAAAAACACAGAAGTGTAAGCACAATAGATAAATAAGACAGACGATGAAGAGTTTTACCTGGTCTGCTGGTAAATACCTTAGAGAAGAAAAAAAATACTTAAAGTTTTAATTTTAAAAATATAATTCAATATAGATCTCTGACTAGTCTGATTTTCCAAATATATTTATAGTTAATTTTGTTATCAGATTCCTAAGTTTTTTCAGCAAGTTTTTGTTATTTTATTTTTAATTTTTTTTTTAATTTTTTTTTTATTTAATTTAATAATAGTATCAGTTACGTGTGCTGGACAATATCATACTGTTGCTCTATATATTATTTTAGATTTTTAATTCGAAAATATTTTTAAATTGATGAGTGTTATTTCAATTCTAGCTAAGATGCACACTCAGAAAATTTTAAGTGATACACTTGATTCGAAAAATATTTCAGTAATAAAATTATTTTTAGTTTTTTTTAATAATTGAGAGGCCCGGCCCACTTTTGACCGCTCACCCGTTGGTAAGTGATTTTGTGGTCGACGATGTAACACGATTTACCTAGAAGCAACATTTATGATCACTCTTAAGTACTTTTAGAGTTGCTACTTCTATTTGCTACTTGTTAATTTGTTGATATGTTAAAAATCATCTGTATAATGCTATACCATATCTTCAGAAAACATAACAAACAATTAAGTATGTACTTATATTTACAGCATCCGAGCCTCAAATGATTATACTAAACGGAAAATCGGTTCTCCTATACAAAAACTACACATTTGCGAAGCAGGGACCGGCGGTACCACACTATTACTGTTCGAAAAGAACAAATTTGAAATGCCGGTGTAAAATTACCCTTGATGAGTACGGGGCTCTAAAGTTCGCAATAACGGACCACAATCATCCACCACCAAAAATGTTCCGTACATCTGATGGAAGATATATAAGAGTGTAAAATTATAGTTTAAATTGTAATCGATATAATCAAATTTTATATCAATAGTTTAAAGTTTAGGTTACTGACATATAACATACTTTTGACTGTACTATAAGCTCTTTGAAGTTTGTTCTTGGTTTCCTTAATGATCTTCTATTTTAATCTTCTCAAGCGTCCCTTCGCCAATATGCCTTGTACGGACTAAGAGTTTAAATGTACGCGTACAATATATTTCTTTTATCATCGAATACTACACTTCATTCCTGTATAAATATTTTTATATTTATATAATGCGTGGTTTTATAATAATGTAAAAATGCAATAAATTTTTTGTTAATTGCTAGATATCTGTTTGTTTTTAAATCTTCAGTAGGTATTTATTAGTGTTTTGTAGACTCAGTCTTAACGTCCCCCGCTGGCCGGCGGGGGGGGGGGGTTATCCGAAGGGATTTCCGCACATAGAAAAAAAAAGAAAAAAGACTACTGTCGATATCGTCATACAATATAACCAACTAGCTGACCCGGAACCTGAATTTATTTCGTGAACGTCGTCTCCCTGCACCCCGGTATTAAAGATCCGAGACGGCGTGAGATTTTAGTCGATTCAAGTCGGACATAACCACCCCCGCTGGCCGGCTGGGTAACCGCGGTGGTTGGTTGGTTGGTTCCGCAAAAAAAACACAAAAAGGCACAGTATAGGCGGAGACAAGTCTAAAATATCAAAGATCATGAAAATCTGTCCACCCGTTCTTGAGTTTATCCCGGTCATCACTAACACAAGTTTTATTTTATATATAGATGACTTCTATGTAAACTGTGAAGATGATAGATGACAAAGATCGTGATGGGAAGTAATGGCCATTGTGGGTGTATAAAAACCCTACAAGATCTTCGAGGCCCAAATAATTAATAATTGAAAATATTACAATGCAATATCCTTTTTTTTTCTCGTACGGATATCCCCTCCGTTTCGCCGCCGGCCATTGGGGGAGGTTATGACGGCTCAAACCAATTAAAACCGCTTGCCGTCTTAGGTCTTCACACGCCGGGGGGTAAGGTGGCCCACGCGGCCTTCAATATGGAGGACTCCCACTCCAAGGGCTGCTACAAGGGCCCGCCTCAGCACCTTACACGCCGTGCACTCCGCCATCATGTGCAGTCCTGAGTCCTCGCTTGCATCACAGTGATGGCACTCAGACGTTGGCTCCTTCCTGATCTGACACAGGTGGTCCCCGAAGCCCACCTTCCCAGAGATCACCTGCGTCAGCCGGTACGAGAGGCTCCCGTGTCCCCCCTCAAGCCAGTCCTCCATGATGGGTCTTACCGCCGCTACTACGGTGTGCCCTGCGCTCGGTCACCCAAGTCGTTCCTCCCACCCCACCACGATGACCTGGCGGACCTGGGACTGCACGACATCTATTAACAGTGAAATAACCTAACATAAATGTGAGGTTCGAAATTGCAGGCGCAAATATACCTTGATTTATTCCGAATTGAACGCGGATGAAGTCGCGGGCAACAGCTAGTGGTAAGTAAAAGTCAATGATTGCTTCAAAACAATCACCTATTACAATCCATCGGCGACTGAACATAGGCCTCTACCAATGTATCCAATGCATCGGTTCCTTCGCCTTCCACATCCAGTCTTTTCCAGCTACATATCTCAGTTGTCAATCCCTACCTTCAATTAAATTTAGCAATTGTATTTACAGTATCTGAAGCAACAATGATACTACTGAACGGGAAATCCGTCCTTTTATACGAAGACTACACATATTCGAAGCAAGGGATTGCAAAGCCAAACTACTACTGCTCAAGGAGATTGAGTTCTAAATGTCGAGCGAAAGTATCGATTGATAAGCGTGGGGCTGTAAAATCGGCGCTTAAACAACATAACCATCCACCGCCAAATCTAGTCTTAATGGGTGATGGAAGCTATGTCAGAGTAAATTAATAAAGAAATTCTGGAACAAGCGAGCTATATTTTTTTGAAGTGAAAACTTGCGAGCACTTTCCATATGAGCATCACTTTTTGGGTGAACATAAATAAAAAATGATGGAACTCGCGTCGTCGCAAGACCCAAGCGTCTCGGTGACGAATCGTCATCGCAACGCTTTCCATAATATATTGTAGTGAAAACTTCTTTAAGTGTATATAGATATATGGATGGAGGGATGGGATGGCGGGAGGGAGGGAGAGAGGCAGTCAAGGATGGATAGATGTCCATCAGGGATAATGTACCTTAATTTTTTTTGTGTTTTCACTTCTGTTGGCACTCCCGGAATGCCTGTGTTTTTTTAGTTAGTAGCTTTAATTCAACGCCAGATCTATGTCATAGTATAAAGGCTGATTTTTTGTGCGTAAGTCGACTGTAGTATTTAAGAATAATTATAGGCATACCACTCAAATATGCTTACCTATTATGGATTACGTTCCAAAGTACCATAGTTCAGGCTTTTTACAATGGCGTAGGTTTAAGTGCTCATAGACTTTGGATAAGTAGGCCTACCATGACACATCAAGTTGCGGTACGAAGTTACGGGCAATCGGTTCTATGGAATACATTTTTTTTCATGAAGACGGCACTTGATACTTTGGTTCGGTTTAAACCGTACTGAAAGAAAACCGAAGTAATTTCATGGTACCTACATGGCTAAAATTCTAGTCTTCCGTTTATGTTTCGTGCGGGCCCGTAGTTCCGGATGTTTCATGGTAACCCCCCAGTATTCGATTGAATTCTGATTTAATAGTTTGTAGGTAGGTATAGCCATATAGGCTACATCGTCTATTGTTATCAAATGTGTATTTTAATGTTACTTATATGTCGTTACCTCTCAAATCATGCTGGTGTTAAGTGAAGACTATTAACCGGTTTCTAAATTGAGAAATTGATGTTGAGTTTCGTCAGAGCCTCCTTACACACAATGCGCTGTATGAAACTGTATTGTGGGGTTTGTAGTAGATACTTACAGCGTCCACTGCGTATGCGTGTGCATGCATGCGGGCGCCCGCCCTGCGTATTATTTCGTGCAAATCGGGTATGTATTTCTTGTATGAAATTATTTGCTCGCAATTCGCTAAATATTATTGGTGTGAAAGAGGTCATCTGCAGCCTCATGCGTGCACACGCAAATTATTATTTGTAAACCTTTGACTGATTAATTATTGAACACCAACGAGGCTTTTTACGTTAGACGTACGATTTTGGTAGGTACTATGCTATATATTCCCGAGGGGGCCATCTCGAAACCGGAGATGGCCCAGGGTCAGTCGGGGTGCGAGGGATATGCTCTATGGGCAACCTTACACCCCAGCGTCTGTAGGCCCGAGACGGCGTGCGGTTTTACTCGGTTCAAGCCCGACATAACCGCCCCTGCTGGCCGGCGGGGGTATCCTAAGGGATTTCCGTACGAAAAAAAAGAAGGTACTATGCTATATTACATTACTCGTCTATTAATCGATATTGTTTATATTCTTTATTTGTTATAAACATTGTGGATGTAACGTAATTTGTGACTTATTAAAATTTTGTTACACACCTAGTTACCTCAACTTTGTTTTTTTTATAGAGTTAGTATAAATACGAAAATAATAAGAAATAGAAATAAAGAGAAATAGAAAGAAAATTAAAAGGAAAGATTCGATTGTTTATTTGTTTGTATTGAATAGGCTCCGAAACTAGGTACTGGACCGATTGAAAAAAATATTTCATATTAGAATGCTACATTATATGTGCTACTTTTTGTCCCGATATTCCCACTGGATCAGGACTTACGCAGGTGAAACCACGCGGTGATGCATGCCGAAAAATAATCTGATGATACCTAGTAGTTTATGTAGTTTTTTTTCATGTGCGTGCGCACATTTAAAAATACTTAACTTAAGAATCAATACCTTCAGGGCCCAAGCCTATATCACCTGTAAGTCGGTACAACTACTGATTAATGGACGAGGCTCTGGCGAAGGTTAGCCTCTCGGGTTGGGGGAGGGGGGGGGGGTCAGACTGCAGTCTCTCTCGTAAAAGCTACTACAACCTAAATCAAAAGATAGACTAAAAGAACAGACCACGGGCTTCAAATTGGATGCTACCGGGATTTATTTCAATTATTGTATTATTTACTTACTTATTTCCTTGTTAACTTATAAGTATAATTTTAATAAATTCTCTCATTATTTTTACAGTTGCCTCGTATGAGAACATAATATTAAATGGAAAACATATACTTTTATACGAAAACTTCACTTATTCGAGACAAGACCGGTCAAGCTGTACCCGATATTGTTCAAGGAAAGTGACAATGAAATGCCGCGCTAGAATCACTCTTGCTAAGGATGGGAGCATTAAGGCTGCTTACACCGACCACAATCATCCT
The DNA here is from genome assembly GCA_946251805.1 of Cybosia mesomella. Lineage (NCBI taxonomy): Eukaryota > Metazoa > Arthropoda > Insecta > Lepidoptera > Erebidae > Cybosia > Cybosia mesomella. The sequence continues at coordinate 7,082,683 of OX276400.1, forward strand.
CCTCCGCAGCTGATACGCACGTCTGATGGCCGATACTATAGGGTCTGACAGACCCAAAAGAAGTTATAGAAGAAGATATAGAGATAAGAAAGATGTTGACAGTTATTGTCATTATATATTTTTTAGTAGAGTATCTGTGACTCATATTAAGACAGAAAAAATACAAAATATGAAATTCATTTATGATGCTATTATTAACCAATATTAATAAGATATCTATGTAATAAATATTTCTACGACATTCTAAACAGCGCTATCTAGACCCAATGTAACCATAGCTTAACTAGCTTGTGTTAGAATGCTCCATTGATCAAATACTGAATTTAAAGCATAGGGCTGAGAGTTATGGCCAGCTGTCGCCCTAGCGGAAACAGGACCCAGGCTGACGGCACATCGTGTTTCCACACGCGCCTCTCTATAGGGAAGAGGGGAATTTTGATTCCCAACAACACGTTGGGGTCGCCATTGTTGATGGCAAAGGCCGGTCGGGGTCTCTTGGATATCCTGTCTAGGGCGCACCAGATTCCTCGCCCATTCAGGCCGATTTGATGAAAAACCGTGTGGTTTTAATCTGTTCGAGTCCAAAATACCCACCTCATCGTTAGCTCCGGTGAACTGATGACTTAATGAACTGCTGATCTCACGATTGTATCCCTATGAGCGGATTTCTATCCATGATCTTAGTAAGTGGTACACTGACCGTACTGTTTGAAGGCTACATGTATTCGAAGTAAAGAACTTCGGTTTAGAACGATTATTGTTCGGAAAGGTTGAGTTTAGAATGGCCAGCTAAAGTCATATTCGGTATAAAGTATAATATGGGCGGAAACTGACCACAATTATCCACCACCACAGTTCATTCTTATTTCGGATGGAAGGCATTTAGGAATTTAAATAGTTAGAAAAATAAGTGTAGAACTTGAATTGATTATACATTCAGTCAAAAAAGTATCGGGAATGGATGGTTTGTTTATGGTTCCAAATTCAAATTTTTGTAGATGTTTTGTAGTTATTTTATATTATATATATAAGTATATATTTATTTATATTAAATACAGTGCTGTTTTTAGTTATATCATATATTATCAAGTGTGTATAGCGAATTTCCTTATTGAAAAAAACATCGAACAAAGAGTTTGACTGAAATTTTGCATCGCCAATGGCGAAATTCCATCGCGGAGTCACTGAAAATATTACGGAAGGCTTACGATAAATCAACTTTATCAAAAACACGTGCTTATGAGTGGTACGAAGCGTTCAAAAGCGGTCGAGATGTGACGGAAGATTTGCCTCGCTCTGGTAGGCCATCAACATCTGCAACTGAAGTTAACATCGCAAAAGTGAAGGAAACAGTGACTGAAAATCCTCATTCAACTTTGAGAGAGACAGCCGCCGAACTTTCTGTATCTCACGAGCCGATTCGTACCATGTTAACTAATCATTTGGGTATGAAACATGTAACCGCTCGGCTAGTCCCAAAAGACCTGAATTTTCTCCAAAAACTCAATCGCATGAGAGTCGCTGAGGACATGCTAGAACGAGTTAATTCCGACCCAACATTCATTAAACGCATTGTTACTGGTGACGAGACGTGGGTTTACTAGTTTGACATGCAAACTAGTCAACAAGCTTCGGAGTGGCGCCTTCCAACTAAACCGAAACTGAAAAAGCCACGGAAGGTCAAACAGTAAACTAGGACGGTTACCAGCTTCGCAATCAACCCGAACTTAAGCGTAGCGAGATTTGCCTGTCCAACAATAGGTCAACGTGACCGGTCGACTTTTTCCATTGATTTGGTTTTTCGGTGATTATTCCTCGATGGTAAGACCGATCTGGACATTCGACCCCTTACGACACTCAGTAATGTCTACTTGATCACCGTGGCAAATTTGGTCGAGATCGGTCAAACGGTCTCGGAGGAGTATCATTTGTTTGAAATGCAACTTTGAAACCAAAGACGCTTCGCTCGCCTTCGGCTCGCTACGCTTAATAAAGAATATTATTTGAGCGTTATGCGGCATTTAAGAGAGCAAATTCGACGAAATAGGCTAGATTGTGGAAAGAAAATTCTTGGATTTTGCAACACGATAATGCGCCTTCGCACGAGGCTGTGAAGGAATTTTTGACCATACAAGTTATAAAATAAATTTGGATGACTAGCAAACATTTTGTGCATTATTGATCTTTTCCCGTTACTTTCCCCCATAGGTTATCGGTTTTAGTCGGTGCAAGCCCGACATAACCGCCCCCGCTGACCGGCGGGGGGGTATCCGAAGGGATTTCCGCACGATAAAAAAAAAAAAAAAAGGTACTCGTATAACCTTAAATGAAGAACGATTTTGAATTGATTGATTTGGATTGAATCACATTCGGTAGAGGGAGGGTATAAAATGGGTAAAAGGTGTATATAGGTATAACCCAACAAAAACTAAAATTTAAGTTTATGAGGAAACTAATATGATAACACAGGAGTGCGCAGCAGCTCACCCAGCGTGCGGGGCGTGTAGTGGGCCGCTGCTAAATATTATTGGATATCTACTTTGTGGTGTTGTCACATTCTTAGGTTTTCGGGAGATAGTGAGTAATAATGGTACTAGGAAATGATATTTTAATTAAATAAATAAATAAATAACATCAAATAAATCGCGATAGAATCTGTTAAAAAATAGTTTTATTTCAATGTGTGACATTCAAGTAAACTTCCGACAATATTATGATATTTTAAATTCCAAGTTATACTACTTTTGTTACATACTTCATAATATATATATTATAGTAGCTAGGCTCGCGAACTCATCCGCGTGGGCTTCGATGTGCTTATATTTCCTATGCAAATAAATAAAATTGAAGTGTCTGTTTGTAATGTTAAACTAACAGTTCTTCAATGAATGCGTATGAATATATATACACGGATACTTAGAATAAAAAAACAATTTTTAAAACTTATGTCTGTCTATCTTTTTGAAAGAGGTAATCGCTGGAATGGCTAGACTGATTTCGACAAGACTTTCACTGCGAGATAGGTAATATTATAAGTCGTAACATAGGCTACTTTTATTTTAGAAAAGAATTGGGTATCCGCGCAAAAAAATAAATCCTTAGAATACTTAATCCACACGGACGAAGTCGCCGGTACAGCTAGTCTAAACCATAACTAGCCTAAGTTAGGCCTCATAACATCAGCTATTTGCAGTAAAAATCACGACTATATTAGCCACTCACTTCGGAGATTACTTACCCGAAATTACAGAATGACAGACAGACAGACAACTTTTTTATTTAGTCTCCTTGTATAAAGTTATATAATATCAGTAAAATTCTGCCATTGTAACCTTACAAACAGACACTTCAATTTTATTTATTTATATAGACTAGCTAGCCCTTGGCTCCGCTCGCTTGAAATACTGATCCCGTTCCCGCGACCCACAGGAACCTACAATGAATGCTGTTTTAACAGATAATTAAGTGACTTTTTTTTTAAAAAGATAAAATTTTAACGTTTAACATTCTTACGGATAAATGAGTTATAAGAAAAGGTAACCTAAAAAGTAGCCTTTTTTTTTACGTGCGGAAATCCCTTCGGATACCCCCCCGCCGGCCAGCGGGGGTGGTTATGTCGTGTATCGACTAAAACTGCACGGTGTCCTCCCCAAGGGTCCGTTGCCGGGCACCCCGGGTAAGCCCTCAAAAGGATAACCCCAGGGTTGCCGGCGGACTTTGGCCGCCACCTCGGCCTTGCCTGGTGGGGTCGAGTTTTATCTCGCTTCGGTGAGTTGGCAGGCGTGTGTAGGGCACACACGACACGCCTCCGCCACGGCCTGCTTCTGTAAGGATGGCGAGTCGGCCAACTGCGCAGTCGGCGAGGACGCCGCAGACTCATCTACGCCCGGGACTACCGACCTCCATGATCGGGGCCTAAGGACCTAAAAAGTAGCCTGGAATACCACTCTAGATTATTATCTATCTCTGTGCTAAAATTTCATTCGCCGTTACTGTTCCCGCAACTCATGGGAACTTATTCCAAGGATAAAGGCGTGAGTTTATGTTATGTTTATGTTTATGTTTATGTTTATGTTTATGTTTATGTTTATGTTTATGTTTATGTTTATGTTTATGTTTATGTTTATGTTTATGTTTATGTTTATGTTTATGTTTATGTTTATGTTTATGTTTATGTTTATGTTTATGTTTATGTTTATGTTTATGTTTATGTTTATGTTTATGTTTATGTTTATGTTTATGTTTATGTTTATGTTTATGTTTATGTTTATGTTTATGTTTATGTGTTAAGTACCACGCATACAAGTAATTTGCAAATGAAGTAAATTGAAGTAATTTACTATAAACATTGCATCAGCCTCGCAGCTACCTACTTTTCCACCTGGAAATGCTGATCCTGCGCAACGTGAGACACGCGGCGCATCGCAACGACTGCTTCGTGTTAAGGCATCGGGTCACTTTTCGTTCTGACATCGAACAATTGTCACTATTTTAGACTTAATAATTAATTGTAATTTTGTTTAATAAATCTGTTGCAGTAATTTCGGTTTTTTTTGCAACCTGCCTGCCGGACTGACATAATTGGCGCAGTCGGTAGGATCCTCGAGGACTACGGAGCATCTACACGCTGTCCTGGTGGTTATCAAGCCCTGAACGAGGATCTGAATCTACACGTCGTGCCCAGCAGCAGGTGTATCCAGCTATCGATACCGCAGACACCGAGATGCACATTCTGTGAGTACTTTAAAATCTTTTAGTGATTTGCTCATCTTTTTCCTTTAAAGTTCCTTTAAAATTCCAAGATTTTCCATCCACGAGAATCTAGGATCGATAGGTTAGGGTATAGTTGTAACAATAGGCAAAACACGCAAGATTCAAATAGGCAAATCGATTTAGAATCTACGTGTATTTTAGAAAATACGACAGGGAACATGTCGGATTTAGATAGAATATTTAAAGCCCTCCGCTTAGTCCCGGAGTTTGACGGTAACGTTAATGTCCTTACGCGCTTTATTAGCTTGTGTGACGAGTTAGTTTCAGAATTCGTAACTTCTGACGAATCCGCGTCTAGATTATGTGAAGCCGCCCTACTTAACGGCATTTTGAACAAAGTAACCGGCCCAGCGGCTAGATTGATAAACTCCAATGGCATCCCATCCGATTGGCCTGGCATTCGTAAAGCCCTTATTAATAACTTTGCCGATCAACGCGACGAAACGGCGTTGTATAACGATCTTTCATTGTTAATTCAAAGTAATGACACGCCGCAAGAGTTTTATGAACGGTGTCAAAACCTTTTCAGCACGTTGATGACGTATGTCTCTTTACACGAGAATATACCAACTACAGTATTGGCTAAAAGAGACCTCTATAAAAAATTAACCCTTCAGGCCTTTTTACGCGGTTTGAAAGATCCATTAGGTGCACGTATTCGTTGCATGCGGCCAGAAAATATCGAAAAAGCCTTAGAGTTCGTGCACGAAGAACAAAATACATTATATTTGCAACAACGCAATAGTTCAATGCCAGATAGGAAGCCACAGGCTCAACCCGCGTCTTCTAAACCGTTATCGACGCAAGGTTTTAACGTCCCGCCACCTAGGCCGTTTGCATTTAATATGGGTGGACCTTCTAGACCTCAATTTGGACAACCAATGATGTCACAAGGACCCCCGCAATGGCGATCTAATTTTAATAACCAACACCAGGCAGGCCCATCGCGTACGCAACAAATGTTCCGCGGTGCGCCCTACAACTATAATCCTAATAACACCTTTAAATTTACCCCACGTTATACTAGCCCTCAGCCTAATAACCAGCAACCCCGTCCTATGAGCGGTGTTAGCCATTTTGTACCCAAAGCATTGCCACCTACCGGAATGAGAGGTCATGACTGGTCTAGGTCAGGTAATCCCCCGCCTAGCAACTATTTTAAACCAAGAGAGATGAATTTTAATGATTGTTGGGGCTACAGTTACGATGAATACTATAGTGATTGTTACTACGAACCTATTGACTACTATAACGAAAATTATTATAATAACTACGACCCTATGATGTCTCAAGAACCTGAAATTACTTACGAGTCATCAAACATTGAGTCAAACGGGTCGCAAGACGTTCGTCAGGATTTTCAGGAGACCCCACAGTTAGACAAACCAAAATAGAACTTAACTTACAGACCCAACGTCAACTGCCGTACATACAGATTAAAGACCCCCCTTTAAAGTTATTAATTGATACAGGCGCTAATCAGTCTTTCATTAGCCCTGATGCTGTTCAAACTTATTACAGTAACTTACCTCTAAATTATGATCCATTTGAAGTGAGTAACGTACATGCGGTTACGCGTAACGATTATTCTATTACTCTGCCTTGCTTTTCAGAGTTCCGTGATAATAGTGACATTACACTTTTCATGTATAAATTCCACGATTATTTTGACGGACTGATAGGGTCCGATCTATTAGATAAATGGGAAGCAACTATTAATTTTAAAACAAAGAGTTTATCTACACAGCACGCATCTAATCCTATACAAGTTTATGATTCCCGTAACGCTAATTTATATGAAGATGTAATTCCCGCTTGTTCATCTAAGCTCGTTAAATTGCCAATTAATATACAAAATGGAGAGGCTATTATTCCTGAACAAATTATAAGTAATTGTCATATAGCCGAATGCTTAACTACAGTCAAAGAAAATCGCGGTATTATAGAAATACATAACCCGAGCCGTAGTGATATTATATTCTCTATGGACCGCCCAGTACAAGCGCATATTTATAATACTGAGTGCAAGCGTACCGAACAAGTGCCTCAACGTGTGAAACAAGTACTTTCGCGATTAAGAACCAGCCATTTGAATGACGAGGAACGCGTTAATTTAGAATTGTTATGTTCACGTTACGCAGACGTATTCTACTTAGAGGGTGAAAACCTAGCTTTCACCAATAAAATAAAACACTCTATTAGAACCCGTGATGAAATTCCAATACACACTAAAAGCTATCGCTACCCTTTTGTACATAGGCAGGAAGTACAGGATCAAATTAGCAAGATGTTAGACCAGGGTATAATTCAACCGTCAGAGTCTGCTTGGAGTTCACCCATATGGGTAGTCCCTAAAAAGGCAGACGCCTCTGGCAAAACAAAATGGAGGATAGTCGTCGATTTTAGGAAATTAAACGAAAAGACTTTAGACGACAAGTACCCTATACCAAACATTGCAGATATTTTAGATAAATTAGGTAATTGCCAATACTATACAACATTAGATTTAGCAAGTGGGTTCTACCAGGTTCAGATGAACCCCTCGGATATACCGAAGACCGCATTTACCGTAGAACACGGGCACTTTGAATTTTTAAGGATGCCCATGGGTTTAAAGAATAGTCCGTCTACTTTTCAAAGAGTAATGGACAATGTTCTCAGGGATCTCCAGAATACAGTATGCCTAGTATACCTGGATGACGTCATCGTATTCTCGACATCGCTCCAGGAACACATGGTCAACCTTGAAAAAGTTTTCAACCGGTTGCGTGAGTCTAAATTCAAAATCCAAATGGATAAGTCCGAATTTCTCAAACTGGAAACAGCTTACTTAGGTCACGTTATAAGTAAAGACGGTGTTAAGCCAAATCCGGATAAAATATCTGCAATCCAAAATTATCCGCTTCCGAGAACCCCTACCGAAATTAAGAGGTTCTTAGGACTTTTAGGTTATTACAGGAAATTTATCCCTGATTTCGCTAGAGTTACAAAACCAATGACTCAGTGCTTAAAAAAGGGTTCAAAAATCTCCTTAGATCAAACTTACACGCAGTGCTTCGAAAGATGTAAAACCCTTCTCACCAATGACCCTATCTTGCAATATCCGGATTTTTCTAAACCTTTTGTCCTAACAACCGATGCATCGAATTTAGCTATAGGAGCCGTTTTATCTCAGGGTGCTATCGGTTCAGATAAGCCAATTGCTTACGCATCCAGAACGTTAAACAGTAGCGAAATAAATTATAGCACTATCGAGAAGGAATTGCTGGCTATCGTTTGGGCTACCAAATATTTTAGGCCGTACTTATTTGGGAGAAAATTTAAGATAATTACGGATCATAGACCCCTTCAGTGGGTAATGAATCTTAAAGAGCCCAACTCACGTCTTACTCGATGGCGACTAAAATTAAGCGAGTTTGATTTTTCAGTCGAGTATAAACAAGGAAAGTATAACACAAATGCCGACGCACTATCGCGAATAGAACTGCACAATGAAGAAGCTGATTCTCTCATTGCAAACCCTTCTGAAAAACCTCCCTCGCTATTAGATAACTCGAATACCGCAACAGTTCATACAGATGCTGAAAATCCGATCTTAGAAGTCCCTATTACAGACGATCCTCTTAACAAGTACCATAGGCAAATAATATTTACCGTAGTCGATGATATTAAAAGTCGCCCCTCTGTATCGAAGCCTTTTGAATCTCACACTAGAACGCATATTCAAATCTCTAAAAATAGCCTTGAGGAAGGTGTAGTTAACGCTATAAAAGAATTTGTGAACCCTAAAGTCAAGACAGGCTTACTTATAAACCCACCATTAGCAATGTACGAAATAATACCAGTAATTCAAAGTAACTTTAAAAGTTCAGCCATGGATTTGGTGTTAACTAAAGTAGAATTAGATAATGTAAAAGACTATTTAAAACAACAAGAAATTATTCGAAATTATCATGAGGGCAAAACAAACCATAGAGGAATTAATGAGTGTTATCTGTCTTTGTCAAGGAAATATTTTTGGCCCAAAATGAAAGAGCACGTTTCGAAATACATAAATGAATGCAGTATATGTGGTCAAGCAAAATACGATAGGAACCCTATTAAGCAAAGATTTCATATAGTACCACCTCCGAGCAAACCATTTGAAATAGTCCACCTTGATTTATTAAGTGTCGAGTCACAAAAATACCTCACAATCATAGATGCGTTTTCGAAATATGCTCAGGCTTATCACCTTAGAGACTCAACTGCGGTCAGTGTTATTCAAGCCCTTTTAATTTTTAGTACACACCATGGCGTTCCTATGACCGTTGTAACGGACAGAGGTCCTGAATTTACAAATCAATTATTTTTAGAATTTATTAACTTACATAAAATTCAACATCATAAAATTTTAGCTTGCACTCCAAATGAAAACGGTATGGTGGAAAGATTGCATTCTACGTTGCTTGAACATTTGCGTGTGTTAAAACTACAGCATAGCGGAGAATCCGTTATTAATCTGATGCCATATGCAATATTAGCCTACAATAGTTCCATACATAGTTTTACCAAAACGAGACCATTAGATATAATTACAGGCCATTTAGATCCGCGCGATCCCTTAGATATAAATTTGTCAGAAAATATACTACAACAGTATATACAAGAACACAGGAATAAAATGAAAAAGGTTTTTGAAATTATTAATAACTCGGCCCTTCATGATCGTACGCGAATTACTGAGAATATTAATAAAGACCGTGAGCCCGAACAAGAATATTCCCCCGATCAACAAATATTCATACGCAACCCCATGGCTAGTCGACAAAAATTGGCACCTAGGTTTACACAGGACACAGTCCTGGCTGACTTACCCATCCACATATACACTAAAAAGAAACGTGGACCCGTGGCCAAGTCTCGCTTAAAGAGAGTCCCTAAATCCTCCCACTTGTTACAGGATTCTCACCCTGATCCTGAGCCTGGTTGAAGCGCAAGAGGATGAAATAGTGTTAAATAGTTTAGATAATGGGCCCGGCATCTTACCTTTTAATCTAGGACGTACTAAGATTGTTTCCCATTACCACTCGTTTATACAACCAATTGACTTAGAACCTATTCATAAAAACGTTAATTCAATTAGGCAACAATTAGATGATATTTCCCCACAGTTTCATAATAAAACTCTCCTTTTATTCCAACCGCATCTTGAATTCTTACACACAAAAATTAACAAACTATCAGATCAATTAGAATTATTTCAATCTAATCGCACTAAACGCGGTTTAGTTGACGGTTTAGGTTCCATTATTAAGAGTATCTCTGGCAACTTAGATTCGACTGATGCTATTCATTACGATAACGCTATAAAATTATTACAAGAAAATGATAATAAAATAGTCACACAAATTAATAACCGCATTAGTTTAAACAAACAGTGGATGTCACAAAATTCTATAGTGCTCGATAATATAGTTAAAAATCAGGCAAAAATTAAAGAAGCTATGAATCAGATCATGCTAAAAGATTTCATGCACGAATCTGATTTTATCAAATACGCCCATCTGGCTCAGTATATAATAATGCTAGCCGACAATATCGAAACTTTATCAGACGAAATTCTTAGGTTAGAAAATCTACTAGCTTTTATACGTGCCAAAAGCACACATTTTCTTATGTTTAGATTAGAAATGTTCCATGATATGATAGAACAGTTAAACGCTCTCTATGGTAGAGATGAAATACTTAGTGTTAGTTTTAGAGATTACTTTAATATAATAAAATTAGGTTATTACTATAATAGTGAAAAGTTGGTCCTAGTTTTCAAGTTCCCAATCATTTTTCCCGCTACTTACAGTTTATATAAATTATCCACAGTCCCAAATAAAGATAACCAAATAATTATTCCTTCATATCCTTTCCTAGCAATTCATGACAAAGATTTTATGTACATAGAGGCTGAATGCCCGAAGTCTGGCCCATACTATCTCTGCGAGGACAATATCAACTTTCATTACCACAATAGGAATGATTGCATTTTTCAACTGATCACCACACAGCAAATAGATAAATCCTGCACCTTCGCGACGGCATCTTTGACAACTGAAGCTGTAGAAACTTTCGATGACCGGCATTATGTAGCAAGTTTTCCTAAACCTACTAAGGTCCGTCTATCCTGCACCCAGGATCAATACAACACGATAGAAGGCAGTTTCTTGATTGTAATACCCAAAGGATGCACCCTCCAAAGCCCCAAACTGACTCTAACGAATCGAGAAAACCGTGTCAAAGGACAAATACTGAAAATTATGAATCTGCCACATTTCAAGGAAGCTGAAAACAATCTAGAAAGAAAAAGATTAACACTGAATTCTATAGATCTACGGAGCTTGCAAGTCAGCACGAACAAAATATCCATGGATCCTCCATTGACTTTGAGTAAAGCCGACTTACACGGTGTGTACTATACTATCACTCTGTTATACTTACTGATATTCGGTGCATGCGCACTAATTATCGGCTATGTAATACGAAAGCAATTGAAACAAAAGCTGCAAGTAACTAAAGAAAATGAGATTGAGGTATTGGAACACGGCAAGATTTATGCAGAGATCCAGAATCACCCCGTGGCTGCCCAGAGCACTTTTTCAGCGATACTCTCGAACAAGTCATCTAGTAGTCGCTGATCTTTGGGAGGGAGATGTTAAGTACCACGCATACAAGTAATTTGCAAATGAAGTAAATTGAAGTAATTTACTATAAACATTGCATCAGCCTCGCAGCTACCTACTTTTCCACCTGGAAATGCTGATCCTGCGCAACGTGAGACACGCGGCGCATCGCAACGACTGCTTCGTGTTAAGGCATCGGGTCACTTTTCGTTCTGACATCGAACAATTGTCACTATTTTAGACTTAATAAATAATTGTAATTTTGTTTAATAAATCTGTTGCAGTAATTTCGGTTTTTTTTGCAACCTGCCTGCCGGACTGACATAATTTATGTTTATGTTTATGTTTATGTTTATGTTTATGTTTATGTTTATGTTTATGTTTATGTTTATGTTTATGTTTATGTTTATGTTTATGTTTATGTTTATGTTTATGTTTATGTTTATGTTTATGTTTATGTTTATGTTTATGTTTATGTTTATGTTTATGTTTATGTTTATGTTTATGTTTATGTTTATGTTTATGTTTATGTTTATGTTTATGTTTATGTTTATGTTTATGTTTATGTTTATGTTTATGTTTATGTTTATGTTTATGTTATGAAAGAAGAAAGCCTATGTGTTATTTCAGACTATAATCTATCCATACATCAAATTTCAGCCAGATCCGTTCAGTCGTTAAGGGGAATTAATTGGCTAAAGAACATCTACACATCTTCACCAACTTTCACATTTATTAATAGCATTTAAATCTTTTGTTGTTTATAGGGTTGGTTCTTGCTTCTTGTGAAATATCTGAACTTCCATCAGTTACACTACACGGTACTGCTTCAAATATTGAATTCCAAAAAACCAAGAGAGGCCGCCGTATGTTGTGTCGAGACGGATACAAATATGTGTTTAAACGAAGAAACAAAGATGGCTCTGAGGTATGGAGATGTACCAAAAAAGATGCAAATAAATGTAATGCAATAATTAAAGTGAGTCCATTCCCACTCACGGTATTAAACGAGACTTATCATAGTCATGCTTCGAAAATTATTTATTAAAATTTGTATTATTATATTTTGTTTCAATAACCATTTTCTACCTGATAGTACCTAAAAAAGCGGCCAAGTACGAGTCGGACTTAGCAGCAAGTAACATAATAATGTTTTCTTTTTTAATTTTTTGTATTTGAGTTGATTGAATGAAAGGAGAATTGCAGTTTACGATTTATGACGTATTAAAAAAACTACTTTCTAGATCTCGTTCAAACCAATTTTCGTTGGAAGTTTACATGGTAATGTACATCATATATTTTTTTTTAGTATCATCATTCTCTAATTTTAGAAGTTACAGACACACACACACACACACACACACACACACACACACATTTTACAACTTTGGAAGTGTCCCTCGCGCAAACTATTCAGTTTAGAAAAAAATGATATTAGAAACCTCAATATCCTTTTTGAAGACCTATCCATAGATACCACACCACACACGTATGGGTTTGATAAAAAAAAAAAGTTTGAGTTAAAGTCTATTTTTGTATGAAAATCTTAAGGCGGTTCACAGAATACATCTACTTACCAAGTTTCAACAGCATAGATCTTATAGTTTAGGAAAAAAGCGGCTGTGACATACGGATCGACAGACAGACATGTCGAATCTATAAGGGTTCCGTTTTTTGCTATTTGGCAACGGAACCCTAAAAATCACACAACATTTTAAAACGCTCGATAGTGGTCTAAATGAGCTTCCAAGAAATGTCCTTCTGAGTTTCGCACCACGGTGTGAATCACCGAAGTACTTGAAAATAAATTCTGCGATTCACACCATGGTGCGAAACATACATAGGTATATATAGTCAACTCGTGGCTGCACAGGCTGGTAGACTGGTAGACTGCCCGGCGCCGGCTTGACATCGTGGCAGCGATCGGGGTGGGACTCGGCCCACCTGTCACCTCAGCAGAAGCAGGCCGGGGCGGAAGGTACATACAACCACGATTTTCTCGCTCTAGGGTAGGCAAAGACATCAAAAAGACAATTTACACATTATGATACTTTATTTTACTTTTTTTTTTTACAGCCACCGATGAAACTGCAACTATGGCATATGTGATATCGCAATTGCATTCGTTTAACGCAACTTCAAATTATGGTTCTCCATCATCTGGGCTTAGTAATAACCTAAATCCTATACGTGACATTCGCTCTAAGGATAAAAGAAGAAAACTGTTATTAAATTTGGGTCAACAATATATAAGTCGAAGTGGGAAAGTGAGGAAGAAAAAGGAATTACTGCCGATTTGTCCCGAGACGTGCAAATTAAAATGCTTCGAGAAATTCGACAGTACTCTCCGACAAAATATAAATGATAGCTTCTGGAGACTTGGAGACCACGTTAAACAGTGGGAATATGTGAACAGTTTTACTAAGAAATTTAACAAAAGAAGGTCCACTACTGAAGGTTCTTCACGCCGTGTGTATACTACTAAATACTTTCTGCCACTGTCTGCAGATGACAACTTTAGTATTGTACAAGTTTGTCAGAAAACATTTTTGAATACACTATCTGTCAGTGATAGATTTGTACGTACGGCTAAGAGTAAATTGAAAGCCGACGGGTCAACAGATTCTGACAATAGGGGAAAGCGAATTAAACGTTTATTAAAAAAGTAGATACTAAATGGAAAAGGATACCAGATAAAAAATAACTTATTGTACCAGATGTATACCTATTTGTACCAGATCCAATTATAATAGATACATAAATAAAGAAAGCAGCTTCATTTACACATTTTGGCCTGAAGATTTCATTATATAAATAACTAACTGATGCCTGCGACTCCACCCGCGCAGAGGTCTATTATCGTTTTTAGGGTTCCGTTGCCAAATGGCAAAAAACGGAACCCTTATAGATTTGTCATGTCTGTCTGTCTGTCCGTCCGTATGTCACAGCCAATTTTTCCGAAACTATAAGAACTATGCTGTTGAAACTTGGTAAGTATACGTATTCTGTGAACCGCATTAAGATTTTCAAACAAAAATAGAAAAAAAAACAATAAATTTTGGGTGTTCCCCATACTTAAAACTGACACTCAAAAAATTTTTTTTCATCAAACCCATACGTAGTATTTTGAATAGGTCTATAAAAATGATTTGAGGTTTCTAATATCTTCTTATTCTAAACTGAATAGTTTGCTCGAGAGACACTTCCAAAGTGATAAAAAGTGTGTAACTTCTAAAATAAGAGAATGATAAAACTAAAAAAAATATAAGATGTAGGCATGTAAACTTCCACCGAAAATTGGTTTGAACGAGATCTAGTAAGTAGTTTTTTTTTAATACGTCATAAATCGTAAACCGCAATTTACCTTTCCATCAACCAAGTCAAATATAAACATTTTACTTGCTGCTACGGAACCCTTCATGGGCGAGTCCGACTCGCACTTGACCGGTTTTTATTTGGTCAGCGATCAAACATACGGCAGATTTTAAGTATAACCAAGACCTTTCTAATCAAAAGAAACCGCATCAAATTCCGTTCAGTAGTTTTTGTGTCCATCGCGAACCAGTAGACAAACTGACAAGAATTCCAAAAAAAATATTTATGTGTTCAGAATAGTTCATTTAACATAACCCAAGTCTTTTTCAAATATCTCCAATAAATAAGCTAATTTTATAATAGTATAGATGGATAGACTAGCAACCCGCCCTCGCTTCGCTTCGGTTTACATGAGTTTTATTTGCTCAAGTTAATTTACATATTATGTTGATCCGAGATAATGTAACTTTTAAATAGTGAATGAATTTTTACAATCAGTGCAGTGGTTCTAAAAATGATCCCGGTATCTAAATAAACTTACAAAATTCGGCCTCTCTCTTTATAATATAACTAGTATGGCCATAAATACTGCTACATCAAAATTTTTCTTTCTTTTTCAACTTTTAAATTATTTTGAATTTAGAACACGTATATTATTTTAAAAACTTCTTTCGATTTCGCGCCATTTCACATATTTATTCGTGTTCATTATCAAATTACATAAATATGGAATGGGGTGTTAAAGAAAATAGGATCGCAGTGATCGCCTTGCACAAAGTGGTTATGGAGCCGTCGGTCATATTCCAGACACTTCAAAAACTTGGTATCGGCCGTATGTTCGTATATCGTACTATCAATAGATACAACAACACTTCGTCTGTCGAAGACCAGAAAAGATCGGGGCGGCCGCGTGCTGTTAGAACTACAAAGGCTATTGCCGGCTAATGCTATTAAAGCCAGAATTCGTCGAAACACCATAAAGAAGCAAAAATCTTATAGCGAGAAATGAAGATTCCCGCTAGGACTCTGTCACGTATTATAAAACAAGACCTGAAGCTCGGTGCTTATCGTCGATATACAGGACATACGGTATGTCCTGTATATCGACGGTATGTCACATGCCCTAAATCATTCTTTACGATTAAAGAGATGGATCGATCAAAGTGCCTTCTGTCGCGATACGCAGGTGAAAGGCACAGAAATATCCTCCTTACCGATGAAAAAAATTTCACGATTGAAGAACACCACAATAAACAAAATGATAAAGTGTACGCTAACAGTTCTAAGGAAGCTGCTCAAGTGGTCGGAAAGGTACAACGTGGTCATCATCCTGCGTCAGTGATGGTTTGGTGGGGCGTGTCTTATCAGGAAGTCACAAAGCTACATTTTTGTGAAAAAGGAGTGAAAACTTCAGCCAGAGTGTATCAAGAACTGTCTTGGGTCATGTTGTGAAACCTCTCAGCAATACACTTTTTAAAAATATACCGTGGACTTTCCAGCAGGACTCTGCTCCTGGTCACAAGGCACGAACTACCCAAGCCTGGCTAGAAACCAACGTTCCGGACTTTATAAGAGCTGAAGACTGGCCCTCATCTAGCCCAAACCTCAACTCTTTAGACTACAAATTATGGTCAGTTTTAGAGGACATAGCCTGCTCTAAACGACACGGTGACGTTTTTTTAATATTTAGGACACGTCAATTTGACTTCACCTCGCCTGATGGTAAGCTGAAGGTAAAGTCTCAGGAAAGAGGGTCACCATTACATACACGTACCATGTTAACAATGGTGGCACTCACCTTGACGGCCTCATCAGAAGAGGATTGTCGTCGCAGCACCGCGTGATACCCACCGGTCCCACTAGTGCTGCGACCACAATCCCCCTGCCCGGCTATGCACTTGCTGACCCCTGAACGCAATCAAATCGAAATTGGATTACTATGGAGGGTTTTTCGCAATCGTGCACGGTGGTACCTACCCGGCCGAATTTTGTGACAAATTTGTGTCATCAAACTTCTACCACCAGAAAAACGTTGAGTCTCTTAAAAAATCTTTGGAGCAAGCAGTGGCGAAATTTCCTTTGGAAACAGTGCGTAAAACCATAGATTCGTGGCCAAACAGATTAAAGGCCTGTATAAAAGCCAAAGGTGGCCATTTCGAATAAAATATATTTTTATTTTTTGCTAAGACTTTAATAAATATGTAAGTATACCTACATATTACAGTACAAATACAAATTTTAATAATATTACATTACTTGATGCGCAAAAACCGCGGTAGCCTAGTGGTATGGGTAAAGGACTGCTGAGACGAGGTCTCGGGTTCGATCCCAGGTATTACCATGGCACACACCAATGACTTTTCGATGCTTTTCGAAGTTATGTGTGTATTTATCGCAGGTTTATAAGTGCCCGGTTAATGGCAATAGGCTCGCCACCTATTACATTGGGACCTAAACATAAACTGGCGAAATGTGGGTGCTAGCACCTCTGCCTACAGTGCAGAAACAGTGCGTAAAACCATAGATTCGTGGCCAAACAGATTAAAGGCCTGTATAAAAGCCAAAGGTGGCCATTTCGAATAAAATATATTTTTATTTTTTGCTAAGACTTTAATAAATATGTAAGTATACCTACATATTACAGTACAAATACAAACTTTAATAATATTACATTACTTAATGCGCAAAAACCGCGGTAGCCTAGTGGTATGGGTAAAGGACTGCTGAGACGAGGTCTCGGGTTCGATCCCAGGTATTACCATGGCACACACCAATGACTTTTCGATGCTTTTCGAAGTTATGTGTGTATTTATCGCAGGTTTATAAGTGCCCGGTTAATAGCAATAGGCTCGCCACCTATTACATTGGGACCTAAACATAAACTGGCGAAATGTGGGTGCTAGCACCTCTGCCTACCCCTTCGGGGATATAGGCGTGAGTTTATGTTATGTTATGTTATGTTACATTACTTAATTTAAAAAAAAATGCATTTTCATTTGTAACAAAACTTATGGCTGGACTAGGTAGTAAAGATGATAAAGGACAATGCCCATGTCAGTATGGAAATCGGTTGCACACTTTTTTTTGCTATGTCACATAAGTATAAACTGCATTAAATAGCCTGCATTAAGTATTATCTGAAATATAAACGCATATTGTAACAGCACTTGGGGTTATTGAGAAATTAAATTATTACAACGAGAAAAACAACAAACAAGAAAATATTGTGACACAGACTATTGCACTGACGTTTTAGTAAGACAGGGATACCATGTATAAATTAAGAGAAAACTACCACCGAAGCACACAATATTTTACAACTTTAACTTATTATCACTAATAATTTACGAATACATACACGAAATATTAAGATTTCATAACTGCAATATATTTGAATGTCACATTGCGAATTATTATCACGTATTATTATTTAACCATTTTATTTTAAAAAGATTTGCATTCTACCGCCAATGGTTTATTTTATATAATGGTAACAATGAAATTAAAATGGAAACGATTATTCATTCAATTTTCATATCTTTATTAGTTAAATTCAAACCCCAAGTTCTTTAGAAGCGATTTAGTGTTGAAAAGTCATACTATAATCAATATTATTTTTTAACATTTGAAATATTGACGCGTACGTCTAAAAGCGCAACCAAGAATGGGCATTCTCCTTTTTATTTACAGACACCGATGAAACTACAACCATCGCTTTTGTTTCGTTTGACGCAACTTCAAATTTTGGTTGTCCAACATCAACTAATGAAAAACAGACTCTTATTCAAAACCAACATCCTTCCATGTGACATTCGCTTTAAGAATAAAAAAGGAATTAGTTATTGAATTTGGGTCAACAATATGTAAGTCGTAATGGAACAATTAAAAAATCAAAAATATTACTGCCGATATGTCTTGAGACGTGCAAATTACAATGCTACGAGAAATTCGACAAAACTCTCCGACAAAATATAAATAATAGCTTCTGGAAACTTAGCGGGCACGCTAAACAGTGGGAATATGTTAACATGTGTAAGAAATTCAACAAAAGAAAGTCTACTACCTTCTTTTGTTCTTTGTTCTGATTTCTTCACACCGTGTTTATACTGCTTAATACTTTCTGCCACTGTCTACAGAAAATATCTTCAATCTTAAACAAGTTTGTTAGAAAATATTTTTGAATACCCTATCTGTTAGTAGTCGATTTGTACGGCTCAAAGTAAATTGAAATCTGACGGTTCAACAGATTCTGACAATAGGGAAAAAACGCTATAAACAATTATTAGAAGTTGATAGTAAATAACTAACCGAATTTATACCAGATTCAATATAAAATATAAATAAAGAAAACAGCTTCATTTATATATTTTAGTCAGAAAATTTCGTTGTAAAAATGATAATATTAACCGAAGGTATCTGGTAAAACTAAAAATGTTACCTATTACTACTTATAAAATTGAAGAAGGCCTTTTATTAGCACTTTATTACTTTTTTAAAAGCTTTTATTTAGCTGGCACTGTTGGTTACTTAGGTTGTTAGTGAGTATGTGTGGCCAAATTTCGGTAGCCCAATTAGAATTACTTCCTGACATTCAATTGTTTCATATTATTTCAGGGGGCGCGGGTTCGATTCCCGCTCAGTGCAAATATTTGTATGCATGAATATGTCTATTTGCATTGGTCTGGGTGTTTCTATGTATAATATGTATGTATTTACAAACAAAAAAAGTATATAAGTATGTTTATCCGCATTCTGGAACCCATAACACAAGCTTGTTAAACTATGCTTACTTTGGGTCTAGAAAGCGCTGTGTAGAATGTCGTAGAGTATTTATTATTATTATTTATTTATATTGGTCAGGCAATCACTCTGGTCACGTTAGAGTTGATATTTCCATCGAATTATTATAATGTGTTTTTATGCATTTAGTTATACAAGTACAATACGATATAATATATTTCAAAATAAAAAGAAACGTTAGAAAACAAACTTGAGTTTAAATCGAATATTTTTTTCAAAAATGAAAAATATATTGTTTCAATTAAATTTTTAAGCATTTTGTATGCTTACTTTTTTCTAAAGATTTAGATCGGAAAAAGAGAACATCTAGGACGGGACTTGAACCCGCGGCCAGTCCCTTACAGGGGGAATGCTCTGACCAACTGAGCCACCTAGACACGTCCCAGATATTCGAAATTCTCCGATACATTAATACGTCTTAAGGCTGTAAGGCTGTAAGGCCTGTAAGGGACTGGTCGCGGGTTCAAGTCCCGTCCTAGATGTTCTCTTTTTTCGATCTAAATCTTTAGAAAAAAATATATTGTTTTTAATTTGAAGGTAATGTTTACGTCACTGTAGTTCAACCAACGATTGAACTCCATTAACAAATCTAAATAGGCTGATTGATGACATTTATAACAATTTAGTTCATTAATAAAAAACTTTACTTTTCAGGATATGAGATAGTCATACTAAATGGCAAACGGGTTCTTCTATTTGAAGACTTCACATACTCGAAATGGGGAACCTCATTACGGAACTATTTCTGCTCCAAGCGCAAATTTAAATGTCGAGCTAAAGTAACGTTAGAAAAAGATTGGACCATAAAGTCGGCATTCACCGTACATAATCATCCTCCGCCTAAGTTACTCATGGTTTCTGATGGTAACTACGTTAGGGTATAAATGTTTGTTAAAATAGAATTTGGAAGATGTTGAAAACGACGAAGTTTGGTACAAATATCGGCAAACATCTTGAACAAAAGTCGGAAAGTTCGCGCTTGGGCACCATACGGACTAACAAAAAAAAACAAATAAAATGACATCAACGAATGACGCAAGCCGTTGAAGCCTCTGATTGGTTTCATATTATTTATAATTAGTTAATTGTCAAAGTTAAGTTTCAAATTTATTGTAATTTCGCAACTTCTACAGAGAAAGACAGAAATTGAATCAACTTTGATTGGATGCACCATTAGCAACTTTAATTTAAAATGTACAATGTCAAGGAAAGAAATACACAAATAAATTGTTCTTTAACCACTGTTTGTTTTTTATAAGTAAACCTGTTTTTTTTAAAGTTGTTTCCAGTAAGGAAATATTTTTTCTCTCTGGTTTCCTTTGTCAACTCACTGGCCAATTCAGTATACTTACATGGGTTACGTTGCACAATGTTGTACCTAGCAAATTCATGCATTTTCTAAGCGCCTGCGCTACGCCGTGCGTGTACAATCTGCTTGCCTGTTTCGTGCAAATAATACTAAACTCATTTAGTTCAGATAATTTGCACAAATCTTGCAAAAGAATCCACGTAATTGACATGACGTGCTCCTGCACGTTATTCTGAAGCCTTTCAGCATGCGTGTCCCGATAAAAAATCGTTATGACGTTGTACCTTTTCATTCCAAATAGCTACATACCTTGGACGCAGGCCAAAGTACATCATATTGTTTGTACATTGGACACTAAACTACATATGATTTTTTATATTGTAGGAAAAAGGCGGCGACGTAAGCATACCATAATAAAAAGAGCTCCATTAGATACCGATAAAATTGAGAATGCAATCAGATTGTTGAAGGAGAAGAAGTTAACACTTCATGGTGCTTCAAAACATTTTCAAATACCTAGAAGTAGCTTAAGACGCTATTACAGCTATGCCATGAAAGGAGGTACATCGATAGGGGACATACGTAAAAATCTTGCAGTCAAAAGAGTGTTTGATGATGAACAAGAACGTATACTTGTGAACTACATTAAAGAAGCAGCCATCCTTCAGTTTGGCTTAACTTTAAAAGAAGTGAAACAACTGGCTTACCAATTTGCAAAGGCCAATCAAATAAAATGCCCTTCCACATGGGACTCTGATGAAATGGCAGGGCAATATTGGTTGCGTTTATTTAGGAAGCGTTTTAAAGATGAAATCACAATTAAAAAACCTGAAGCTACTAGCCTGGCTCGTTCTTCAGCAATCAACAAACACGCCGTTGCATTGACATTCAATAATTACAAAAAAGCATTATCCCAATGTCCGTCAGATTTACAAGCTACTAACATATGGAACATAGATGATACGATATTATCAACAGTGGTACCAACTGGAGCTGAACAAGTTGAATCCGTGACGACCGCCGAAAGAGGACGCACTGTAACGATGATAGCTGCTTGTAACGCTGGTGGAGGATTTATTCCTCCAATGCTTATATTCCCGAGAGTTAATTTCAAAGACTCTATGATTCACGGAGCACCAGAAGGTACCTTAGGTGCAGCAAATCCTTCAGGATTGTCTAACGAGACCACATTCGTGATGTTTATGAATCACTTCATAAAATTTGCAAGACCCACTAAGGAGCACCCTGCCATTGTTGTGATGGATACTCATGAAAATCATATTTCCATTCCAATAATTCGGCTAGCAAAAGAGAATGGTGTCATTCTAGTTACACTACATCCACACACAGGTAATAAAATGCAACCACTGGATAAATCGATCTTTAGGCCATTTAAAACTTATTACAATCATGAAGCTATCGAAACAATAATGAACAGAACAGAACACAAAGGAAAATCTTTGTCCATTTACGATATAGCCGGATTAGTTGGAAAGACATTTCCACGCGCATTCACACCAACAAAAATTTCGAACGGGTTCAAGGTGACAGGTTTCTATCCACTAAATGAAAATATATTCTCAGAAGTTGATTTTATGGCTGCACAATCTGAACAATCTCAAGAAGCCACGGCCCAGTTTGATACTTTACTATTTCAAGAATGTTCTGCATCTGATGATTTATTAACCCAAGAACGTATTACACAGGCTGAAGAGCAGGTTTATCGTCCGCAGCTCATTGAAGTTAATGCTGAAATCGATCGCCTCCAAAACCCTCATCGCAAGCTGCTATTGGAATGGTCACCCCTGAAATGATTCGTCCACACCCAAAACCTATGAAAAGAAACATAATAAGGTAAAACATTGGTTATTGGGTGACCTATTGATCAAAATAAATTCGTTTTATTTATTTTTTATTTTATTTTTTTATATTTAGGACACGTCAATTTGACTTCACCTTGCCTGATGGTAAGTTGAAGGTAAAGTTTCAAGAAAGAGGGTCACCATTACATACACGTACCATGTCAACAATGGTTGCACTCAGCTTGACAGTCTCATCAAAAGAGGATTGTCGTCGCAGCACCGCGTGACACCCACCGGTCCCACGGTGCTGCGACCACAATCCCCCTGCCCGGCTATGCACTTGCTGATTCCTGAACGCAATCAAACCGAAATTGGATTACTATGGAGGGTTTTTTTTTCTTGATTATGAAGTAACATTTATTTATTAAATTATAGCAAGAACACCAACAAACTAATATGTAATAAATTTAGGTAGTAGTATTTTTTAAATGTTGTTAGCGTCCCCTTAAATATATTGCAAAAGCCAAAACATCATTATACATCAAATATGTTCGCTTTCATTATTAGTACCTATTTAATTTTTTTCTATATTTTAGACAATAATTGTGCTGCTACATCGTACGTAAGAAAGAGAACATTAGCATCTTCCAATCAACCAGATGCAAGGTATGTATTTGTTGCCACGAATTCATTATTGAGTCATACGCAAGAAAAAAAATCACGCCGTTCGTCTTCTGCCTCGAGTTTAATATTAGGTGATATCATTCAAGATTTAAGTTTTGCCCTTGAAAACCCTAAACCGGATAACCGAGAAGAATCTGCTACAGCTGTTGAATCTACATCGTCAATACCTACTAGTACTGAAAGGAAGAAGAGGTCCAGGAAACGTAATAACGGCGGTGAATCGAGGAGTAACATAGCTAAACTACTTAGAAATTCTGGATTGGCATATGTCAACGCAAAGAACAAACAGATGAGAGCAAGATCCTTGAAGCCACCATGCAGTGATAAATGTAGATTGCAGTGCAGTGCAACAATTACAGAAGATGAAAGGAAAATAATTTTTAAGGAATATTGGATGCTACAAAACCTGTACCAACAGAGAAGTTTTATTAATCAAAGTATGTCGCCTATAGTTCCAAAGTATAGGTACACTACTACTGAAAAAGGAAGGATGTTAAATAATGCATATTACTTTGTAGTAAGGGGCCAGAAAATTAGGGTTTGTAAGATTTTTTTTATGAATACTTTGGATATTAGTGATAAAGTTGTTAAAACGGTTTTATCTAAAGCACATAAGAATGCATTACATGAAGAAAAACGGGGTAAACATGGAAAACAGAGTAAAAATAAATGTAACAACATTAAGTCATAATACCACGCATTGAAAATTATAATAGGCGACACACAGATCTAAGAAACATTATGAGAAGGATAAAGCCTAAGCCATTTACGTAAAATAATTATTTGATATTATAGTAAGGTATTTAGTAATGTTTAATATCTCCTCATATAGACACATAAACATTTACTATAAATCTTTATTATGCGATTAAAAAAATCTACGAAAGAAGCTTAAGTGTTATCCTCCTGGTATAGGTCTAACATAAGGCTGTCTATAAACCAAAACCGGCGGCACAAGCTGGCGGTATTACGGCTTGTGCCAGCGAGCTTATTTTGCGTTCAATCGTACCGGAACAAAACGCAATACAAACCCGGTGGCATACGCCGGCGAGTTCCACCTCCGGGCCAGCGCCTTTGGTGTGTAGACAGCCTAAAGGATGAACGATGGTTGTTGGCAATTGAAATGTCAACATTATTTTATTATACGTAATATACCAACGTTATTACGTTATTTACGATTTATGTTCCTTGTTATAGATATGGCTTTAGCTGAATAAAACACAAGCATACTTATGTTTTTTTATTAAAATCCAATTCTATTAGATGCATAGGTGCGTACCTTACAATATTAAGTTCATTTAATGGATAGTTAAAACAAGGTCTGGTGTTGAACAAAAGTTGTATCAAAAGGATATTCTGTAAGAACTTACTTAAATTAATATTATCATGGGTATATGTTCGCGCCGTGCCTTAATAAGACAGTCAACGCGTATGTTAAACCGGTTCCACGGCCGGCCCACTGGCCGCCCCACCATCACCGTATCATCCATTCTTCATTCGGCTAGCTTAGCTTAAGCATACATATTTGCTACTGTTTAAATATTTAAATTACATACAAAGATTGGAAGTGTCTGCTTTTTTATTAAGTACATATCTACAAGACCCCAGTATTTTACATGGTGACCCCGACGTGATTTGCATTTTTGCCACGCCCTGCAAGCTGAGTTGTGAAGGACAAAAGTTCCTTCCAAATCCCGTTCGCCGCTTTGGACTACTGAATCTGGAGTGATAGGAGACTATTCCTGTCGTCTGGTGCAATCTACACATTTACGAAGACGGAGAATGCGAAGATTAGAATTTCTTTGAAACCGGATACAACGTGATAACCTTTGGACCCATAACACAGCTTCCAGCCAGCCCTCGCTTCAAGGCAGCCCGTCATCGTACGACGCCCGCAGCCAAGGTATAGCCAGGGAAGTGTACCAATCTTTCTTTTCCTACCTCTTATGTCTAATCCCTTGTTTCCATTTTATTTGATTTTAAGTTGTCAATTCTAATACGTGCAAATCTTACTTTCAATTAATTATTAAAGCTTTGCCTATTTCTTTGCAAACGAAAAATAAGTTAACGCTTGATACCTACACTTACAATTATTATCTCAGCTTACTACGACGCTTAACATGCATTCGTTTGTGCACAAGTTTTATTTAATACCGCTTATTTTTGCATAATATTAGCTTGCAAATTAAAGTATCATTTGTAGTAGTAATTTAAAGTTCTATATTTCATAAATTTGTTCCCTTGCCTTCCTTCCATAAAATCATTTTGTGTGAATAATATTTGCTGTTCGTAAGTTTATTATTGTAATAAATTGTTGAGGTATATCTATTGTTCGCCCTAGTACGAGCGAGGTAGGTTACCTATATTCGTTATCGTTGTACCTGCTTAGGTATATTATTAGTGGATTTACTTGTTTAAATTTATTTGTTCACTTGTTTTGCTTAATTACGTTTACCTACAGTTGATGACAAAGATGACTGACTCATCTTCCGTTTTCATTACTAGGAGTTCAATTAAAGGCTGCATTAATAAATTTAGAAATTATATAGCTAAATTAAATGGGCTTGATACTATTTCATCGCAAGACATAAATGAGCTTGCACTGAGGTTTGATCGATTTCGTGACTTATTCATACAGTTTGACGCGTTACAAACGCAAATTGACATTTCGTCTCCGACCACATTGGAAGCTGAACTTGATGCGCGTGAGGATATAGAAAAAGAGTTTTTGTTCATTAATAACGAGCGCTCAGAAATTGGTGGGTGCATCGAGCGATAAGACTGAATTCACTGCTATTAAACATGCCCCGAAGGGATTTCCGCACGTAAAAAAAAAAAAAAAAAAAAGGACTCACAATCGCTTTGCTGTCATCATGGCGGTGATGTAAATTTTAGATTGCCTATTATTAAAATCACTTTTTGATGGTACACCTTTAAAGTGGCTAGAATTTCGGGACACATTTAAATGTTTGATTCATGATAACAATCATATAAAGCCCCATACACAAATTTCATTACCTAAACTCCTATTTAGGGGTAGAAGCTTCTCAAGTGATTGAAAACTTGGAGGTTACCAGTTTCAATTACGCGGAGGCCTGGGAGCTCCTTTGCGAGAGGTATAATAACAAAAAACAGTTAATAAGCAACCATTTCGACTCGTTACTTAATATTCCGCCAGTAGGTCGCGACTCGAGTAAGGGTTTAAGGAACTTAGTGGATCATGTTTCTAAGAATTAACGGGCTCTCACCACACTGGGCCAATCCACTGATAACTGGGATGCAATGATTATACATATGGTCTCTAAAAAGCTCGACAGCATCACTCATTTGAAACGGGAGGAGCATACTAACTCGCTTGAAAACATGGCTTACTTATACCGATTTCAATAAGTTTTTGAAGGCTCGAGCTTACAATTTAGAGTCTGTCCAACGAAATAAACAGGACCGTGTCGCTTCTCATCCAAATTTAAATAAATCACTGATGAAATCATTGCAAATTTCAGCCACTCCTGGTGCTCCAGCTACTGCTTCTGCTACCTGTGTCTTCTGTGGCGGAGGGCACCGCATCTATGACTGCTCATCTTTCCTCTCTAAGTCCATCGAGGAGAGGATTTCCGGTGCGGTAAAAATTAAACTTTATATCAATTGTCTACGCACGGGTCACTCCTCTCATCGCTGTCGGTTGCGCCCTGTTCGATATGCAAAAGGCGCCACAACACTTTGTTGCATAGAGAGGTATCTCAGGCTGGCAATCCTCCGGTAGATCTGCCACCGCAGCCTGACAACCAGGTCACGGCCGGTATGGCGACGTCTTACAACAATGTTTTACTGTCTACGGCGCTCATTGATGTTGTTAACCCGAAGACCAACGCTTTTCAACCCGTTAGATGCCTGTTAGATAGCGGGAACTTCTTTAATTACTTCTAGCCTTAAGCAACAGTTGCAGTTAGCTCCTCAGCTCAGTAATATAAGCGTTATAGGTGTAGGAAACATTCCGCTGTCCGCTACACCCGAGCGTTGTGACATACGCATCAAATCTAAACATGATAAAAAACTTATATAGAATACGTCATGTCTAGTTTTACCTACTATTTCCAGTAAAATACAGCACGAATATTTTAATGTTTCGCAATTTAAACTCCCTCCTAAAATCAAGCTCGCAGATCCCAACTTCAATCACCCAGCAAACATCGATGTGCTAATCGGTGCCGATCTCTTTTGGTACCTCATTGGATCCGAGCAGATCGCGTTAGGAAAGGGCCTGCCTGCGTAAGTCTAGGCTAGGCTGGATATTAGCAGGCCCTATGTATGAGAAAACTCCTTCAAAACATTCTTCATTTCATTCACTCATTCATTGTAACTATACTACCACAAACCACACTTTAGATGAGGACTTAACGAAGTTTTGGCAGCTAGAGCAGATTCCCCAGCCTACAGCACTTCGCACGGATGTAGATTCCGAATGTGAACATCATTTTATCACACATACATACCGCAATAAAGATGTTAGGTTTTGTGTGCGACTCCCTTTTAATTACTGAGCCCGATTGTTTAGGTGATTCGTATAGGCTGGCCAAAAAACGTTTCATCGGCTTGGAGAAGCGATTTAAAAGGAACCCCGAACTTAATCCTCGTAACAACAATTCATACCATCTTTCTGAGTCAAAGACGAAGCTGCCTAACAATTCCTTTTTCGTTCCACATCATCCTGTACTCAAACCCTCTAGTGAGTCCACTAAAAATCGCGTTGTTTTCATCTGTAGTGCCGCCACCACATCTGGCTATTCAATAAATGATCTTCAGATGGTGGGGCCATGCATACAAGACTCGCTTTTCAATATTCTACTTAGATTTAGAACATATAAATATGTATTAACAGGCGATGTGGAAAAAATGTATCGTCAGATTTTAATTCAAGACTGTGACTGCGATTTACAACTAATAATATGGCGAAACAATCAAAACGAACAATTAAAAACGTTACAACTTAAAACGGTCACATACGGATATTCTAGTGCCAGTTTTTTAAGCGCGCTTTGCTTATGGCAATTTTTTTTTTTTTTAAAGAATATTAGTAACCGAAATTACTAGGTAATATTCCCCCTAACCCCTCCAGCTAAGCTAAATTGCTTGTGTTAGGAGTGGGTTCACGTCGCTAGTGTAATGGCCAGGATTCGAACCCGGAACCTCTCGATCGTAGGGTCGACTCCTTAACCACTAAGCTACCGACGACAATTTTTTTTATATATTGGCTTATGGCAATTGGGAGAAGACTCCGTAGATAATAATATTAGAACTATAATACAAAACGATTTTCTAGTAATTGATGATTTATTAACAGGGGCAGACGCAGAGGATGAATCGTTGAATATTAAGGTTTCAATTGAGAAGGCCTTATCGGCTGGTTGTTTTCCTCTACGCAAATTTCGGTCAAACTCAAATCTCCTTTTAAGTGCTTGTCAAGGTCTTAGCCCCCAAGGCAGTCTTATACTCAGTTCACACTCACACACCCTAGGAGTAGGCTGGGATTCCGATGCTGACACTATACATTTTCCCACTCAATACTTTACAAAAAATGATTCCCTTACTAAAAGGTTTATTTTATCTGATATCTGCAAAATATTTGACCCTTTAGGTCTTCTATGTTTAATGACTATAGTGCCTAAAATTTTAATACAAAAGCTATGGCTCGCTAAACTTAATTGGGATGAACCCGTGCCTGATTTCATTGAAAAATCTTGGCAACAATTTGCGAATGGGTGGAGTCAGTTAAAATCGCTCTGCATACCGCGGCACGTGTTATGTGATGCCCTAGCTATATAGAAATGCTTTTTTTTTGCGATAGTAGCAACAGCGCGTATGCTGCTTGTGTTTACTTAAAGTCTATGAATCACCGAGGTGACATCGCTGTCCGTCTCCTTTGCGCGAAGGCTCGCGTGAGTCCGGTCGCGCCGACCACTATTCCTAGACTGGAGCTCTGTGCCTCACTACTTGGCGCTCAGCTGGCCACTGCAGTCGTGAGCACGCTGCGTTGTCGCATAACGCGTATTTGTTACTGGACTGACTCATCAATTGTATTAGCGTGGTTACAAACTAGTCCTAATAAATTAAAAACGTTTGTATCGAACAGAGTGGCTACTATTTTAGAGCTAACGGAAGGTTCTAGCTGGCGTCACGTGCCTACTGCATTTAATCCTGCGGATTATGCTTCGCGTGGTGTTGATGCACACAAATTAAATCAGTTGGACATGTGGTGGAACGGGCCCCCTTTTTTATATGAACCTGATGCAACTAGCCCCGATTGGGCACTGATTGACTAAATGATAACGATACCCCAGAAATAAAAATTAACCTAACGATAACAAACAAAGATCAGATAAACGAAACATTAATTGGTTTTAATAAATATTCTAAACTAAAACCTATTCAACGTTTTTTTGCGTATTTGCTTGGGTTTTTGCACAACTGTTGCAATATTAACAGTAAAACCTTTTAAACAATTAGTGAAATTGTCACAATTTGATAGCTTCCCTATTGAATTAAATATTCTTCGGAATAAACAAACCCTTAATTCGAAGAATTCTCTCATATCATTAAATCCCTTTTTAGATAGTGAACACATTTTACGTGTAGGGACGCTTAAATTCATCACCCTTTTACTCTTTCGAGAAGGCTTGCTAGATTACTCTTTCAGCAGGAGCACTTGCGTCTTCTTCACGCTGGGCCACAACTCCTCCTTGGCTCCATACGGGAGTACATCTGGACTATCGGCCGCCGCGACCTGGCTCGCACTGTCGCTCGGCAGTGTGTTACATGCTGGCGTGTCGCTGCTAGATCCATCACCCCGCTTATGGTAGCGTTGCCCCCTGCGCGCATAACTCCTGATTTCCCATTTATTAGTGTTGGTGTCGACTTCGCGGGACCTTTTTTGATTACTGATAGGAAGGGAAGAGGTTGTAAAATTACTAAATGTTATTTAGCGATATTTGTTTGTACTAGGTTTAAGTGTGTTCATTTAGAGGCCGTAAGTCAACTATCAAAAGAAGCCTTTATTTTACCTTTACGCCGTTTTATCTCAAGACGTGGGAAGCCACGTGAAATTTACTGCGATAATGGTAGAAACTTTGTTGCAGCCGCCAAAGAGATTGGTGATTTTTTTGAAATCAAATTCTTCGTCTATTTCCTCGTTCGCATCCGATGAAGGTATTAAGTTCAATTTTCAGCCAGCTTATGCCCCACATTTTGGGGGATTGTTTGAATCAGGTGTTAAATCGTCAAAGCACCACCTAAAAAGTATTTTAGGGAACTGTCATCTGACTTTTGAGGAATTGGCAACCTTGTTTAACCAAATAGAAGCAATCCTTAATAGTCGTCCTCTGTGTCCTCTCTCTTCTTCTCCTAATGACTTCCAGCCCTTAACTCCAGGTCATTGTCTCATCGGCCGCGCCTTGACGTCTCTGCCATCACCAATTTTGAAGAGTTTAAGGCCTAACTCTAAATTAGACCAGTTCCAGAGAATTGAAGCAATGCGGCAACACTTTTGGAAGTGCCGGCAGTTGGAGTACATCTCCGAGCTCCAACAGCGGACCACGTGGCGCGTTCCTGATCGCCCCATTCAGTTGGGCGACCTGGTTCTTGTTAAGGAAGAGAACGCACCCGCTTTACACTGGCGTCTTGGACGGATCTCCAAGTTGTTTCCCGGATCTGACGGGATCTCACATGTGGCTGATGTTACCACTGTTGCTGGCACCTACAGAAGGGGTGTGAAATACCTATGCCCTTTGTTTGACGATCCATTGAAGGACTCCGTCTTCAAGGGCCCCCAGGATGTTCGCGCCTTGCCTTAATAAGACAGTCAACACGTATGTTAAACCGGTTCCACGGCCGGCCCACTGGCCGCCCCACCATCACCGGATCATCCATTCTTCATTCGGCTAGCTTAGCTTAAGCATAAATATTTTCTACTGTTTAAATATTTAAATTACATACGAATATTGGAAGTATCTGCTTTTTTATTAAGTACATATCTACAAGACCCCAGTATTTTACATGGTGACCCCGACGTGACCACGACTAATTGCTTTAACTATCTGGTTAAAGAGTTGATTGGTTACAGAGCATTAAGTTTAAAATAGTGAGGTATATTCCAAACAGGGACTTGTTTTCTACTTTAGAAGAGCGACGACGGCATTAACGCATCTTTCTTTTTTTAATATTTTTTTAACCAAAGAGCCAAGAATCTACTAAGTCGAACAATATGAGTTACACAAGCAGTTCACGGGTCACAAGTTGGCTAGACATACTACCGTCCAGTGGTCTGTGTCAGACCAAACCCATCATGGACAGACCAAACCCATCATGGACTATATTCGCTGACGGAGCAACCGGCTCAACCCGCTTGGATTGCTTTCTGTAGAGATTATGTAAAAAAATATTGATAATAAAATATTTTTTACAGCAACCACTTACGACATGATAATGCTTGTCAATGGTAAAACCGTTTTGTTTCATAACGGTTATATATATTCGAAGTCAAATAGTTCTAGCAACGTCCACTATTGTTCAAGGAGGACGAGTATGAAATGTCGAGCTAGATTCCAGTTGGATAAGAATGGAGTTATGAAATCTGCAGACACAGAACACAATCATTCACCACCTACAATATGCCGGACTCCCAGTGGACGGTATGTCAGAATTTAAGGTGTGCTTTCTACCTTACTGACAACATTTGGTTAAATGGTAAGATGATAAAAAATTAACGATATATTAGTTAAAATCTGCATTTTCATTTGTATTAGCTTTGAAAAAATGTCCATTATCCTCGTAGCGAATTCCTAGATGCGTCCAAAGTTTCCACTTTCGTTTTTCCGCTTATTGCTTTTTGGTTTGTTTACTTTTACGAGACTTTGCCGTCTGACCTCGAGAGAAAAGCCTGAGCCAGAGCCTCGTTCGTTGTTTAGCAGCCGCACAATATACCAAGTGAGGTTGACTTTGGTCCTGAAGGTATTGGTAGGGCCCTGTGCATCCCAATATGTTGTAATAGTAATATCCACAATTTTAATTTCAGAATTGACATACGAGGTAATCACAGTTAGTGGACGTCCAATCCTCCTATATGACGACTTCACTTATTCGAAACGGGGCCACGCTGGCACCCGGTACTGCTCCAAGAGACTAAGCTTGAAGTGTCAAGCTAGGGTTACACTTGATAAAGAAGGCGGAATAAAGTCCGCCTACACTGTACACAACCACCCACCTCCGAAAATAATTCGTACATTAGATGGAAGGTACCTCAGAGTGTAAATAATGTTTGTATTGTATTTACCCACCTGCGTCTCTCCTTCCAACCTCAATAAAAGGAAAAATTACTCAAAGGATACATACATCATAGAACCACCTTTACGGAACATCAATTCGGTCCATCTGTTTTCGAGTTATGAAGGGTATTACTAACCCGACTTTATTTTATGTATATATATTAATGCTAGTTTACGAATGTGTTATTTATTAATTTAGTGACCTAGGTGTTTTACTGGAATAACAATTGATAACATAACTATAGGAATGTTTATAACCATTAGAGATACATTATAATAATAATAAATTCTTTATTTCGAGCAACTTTGATTCATATAAGGCTTGATAACAATTTTAACTTATAACTTTGTTAGTATTATACACTTTATTGAAATAAATAAAAAACTGAAATCATTACTATAAGAATCAAATTAATTATATATATAATTATTAATAATTGGTATCGTTTCTCATGGGTCTGAAATTGTAACAAAGTATTTTTACTTTTTTTGTTATAATAGTATTTCAACAGATGATTATAACTTACTTTTATAAACGCGCTGCGCTACCTTTCTACTTTTGATTTATTATATTGATTGCTGTGATAAGTTAGGGATTTACAGCTTAGGAATGAATCAAAAATTTTCGCAATGCTTTATCATATTATTGATACAAGCTGAATTTACCATATTTATTTTTTATAATTTACCTTGTACTTAATTAAATTATGTCTGTCTAAAACTTGTCCTTTTATTTTATTTAGTAACCAGATAAAGGCAGTTGCTATGACTATTACGTATGATCACAAGATACTATAGTGTGAACCCCCTCCGTCGACTTGGATCCTTTGCTATGACTCCATTAATGGATCCTAATAAACTTTTTCTCCGTCTAAGTCTATCATGCCAAAGAATTCAAAATAAAATCTCCTATGGTACTCAAAAGTTTACTTGGCTCCTTTAAAGAGTTTAAACTTTAAAAAGTTTACTAGGATCCCCTAGTAAACTTCTTTCCTCCTAGGTCTATCATATCAGGCAATGTCAAACCTTGCTAAGACAAGGCTGTCCTTTTGCCGCTTTTTAGAGAGCTTTGGAGCGTTGGCAAAGTATGAGATGTATATATTATCTGATACAAAGATTGGGACACCTTTCTAGAATCCAAAAACTGAGCGTAGATTTCGCTTCATATCAAACCGTTTGTACTATTATAACTTTTGTTATACTGATAATAATATATTTTAAATACATTTACAGCCTTAACATACGAGAGGATATTGATAAATGGCAAACCAGTTCTGCTCTACGGGCAGTATACATACTCCAAACGAGATCGCCAAAGCCGCACTGAGTATTGTTCCAAAAGGATAAAATTGAAATGTGGGGCGAAAGTGACATTGAACAAGTTTGGTACTGTAACGTATGCGTTTACGGAACATAATCACCCGCCACCTCGAATAATACGAACGTCTGACGGTCGCTATTATAGGTTATAGTGGTTTTGGTACCTAAATACTTAATGATTTATATATACTAATGATAAAACTAAAGAGTTTGTTTGTTGGAACGCACTTATCTAGAACTACCAGTGCGATTTGAGAAATTATTTATAGCCCTGTTCTTGGTAATGGTTATTGGCTATTTAATATCACGCTAAGAGACTTAGGAGCAATGAGACCGGGAAGCGGGTCACCAGATTAGAACCAAGTAAGCTATGTGTCATATAAAGGCTAGTTAAGTTAACATACAGACGGAAATAGTGCGTGTAGGGGGTCTGCCATGACCCTGCGTCAAGCCAACCTCACCTACTCGTTGACGGACGAGGCTCTGGCGATGGCTTTTCTCTTGGTGTTAGAAGGTCACACAAATCTATCGATGGAGAAGGAGTATGCGGACTCCGTGGTAAAAGGGAACCACGTTAAGATGATGAAGACAGATGGTAATGATTGGAATACATTCAAAAATGAACTAGACCGGGTTACTGATATGTAAAAAGCACCAGGCATCACAAAGAGTTTTATCCGGTTACTGACCTTTTAACTTGTGCTAGTGTTATATAGTGGTAGTGCTGGTGTTATATAGGATACCACACCACATTCAAAAATAATCTTTACTAATGTAATCTATAAACCTATTTAATTTATCCTTATCTAATTATCAACATCAACAACAAATAGATGTAAGAAAAAAACAAATACAATTAAAAATATGTTTGTAAATAACTGCGAAGTAAGGCAACTGCTCAAATCTGGGCTCTGTAGATAAATAACTTTCAGCTTTTTGCCTCTAAAAATTGCAATTTAGCGATGAGACCGCTTGTGCCCAAATATGTTCATTAAGTTTTCCACATATGCATATTTTGATTTATGTACACACAGTAAAGAAATTCCTTTGCCGTATGTACATCAAAGTTTATTTCTGTTCTATAATTAGACGGCTGCTGTTAAAATATTTTAGTTAGTTTTACAAAATCAGGTATTATGGTATCCTGCTATTTTTCAAATAGGCTGTAAATATTTACATAATATTTAAAAGAAATTATGATTTTTAGAAATTAGGATTTCAATGGGTGTATTTTCAATTTGTGTTCATATGATCTTTGCGTCATGAGTAATATTCCGCTAAGGAGGGCCCTGGAAACAGATTTAAATAAATGGCTATCTAATAACACATTTTCACTTAAACGATGACAATGACGTAACGCTAGTTTTGCCGATTGATTTCACCACCAGCCAAGCTTGGCTGGCTAAGCTTTGCTCAGCACAAGCGCGCTGATTCGTCTATATAGGGAAGCTACAGAATAGAGACTTTCAGTTGTTGGTCGAAAACGCTACTTTGACGACGAAACGGAACTGTTGTAGGTCAAGGTTTAGGTAAAAGAAAAAAACATTAAGTAACCTAACATAAGTTATTATGTAATGGGTTCTATAATGCGGATAAACATACTTATATACTTTTTTTACTTAAATAGATATACTTACATATTAAACATAGAAACACCCAGACCAATGCAAATAGACATATTCATGCATACAAATATTTGCATTGAGCGGGAATTGAACCCACGCCTCCTGTCGTAGCAGTCGAGTCGATAGCTGCTGATACTGGATTTGTTAGACTAAGGTATTAGTGTTAGGAATTTAATGTGAACTTTTAGTTTTGTTCCTTTTTGCGAATTATTAATAAAAAATATAAAAGTATTTTTTTATTTTATTATAATAAAATGGTAAAACGATAACCATCTGATCTCTCAACTCTGAGGGGATAGCATGCGTCAGTACCTCGTCTATCAATCAGCAGCTTGCAAGCCGGTAAAGTTTACCTGCAGGTAAAGTTGACTCGGCCCCAATGGTCTCATATACCTACAGATTTACTTAACTTACTTAACTCTTTACAGACTACAAGGAAATATTTCTCCAAAATGGCGGGTCTCTGATTATGTACCAGAACTACCCCTTTTCCTATCAAGGTCCGAAACACGTGAAACAGTATTTATATTGTTCAAGAAAATGTACTAAGAAATGTACTGCCAAGTTAAAATTAGATAAGGCAGGTAATATTATCAACGCCAACACGGAACACAATCACCCACCCTCACAGTACAGTAAGACCTCGGAAGGGTTCTACATTAGAGTACGTATTTAAGCGGTAGTGGTGGATAAGCTGTTGGTTGTAATCGAGAAGTCACGGGTACGAACCCGGCCATTAAACTATCATCTTTATTCCACTCCTAACACAAGCTGTTCACGAACACCTATTAAATTCCTGACAGCAACTGCGCCTGCATTTGTACTAGTATATAGCATGCATCCATTATTGTTGTTTTATTAAAAACTAACTAACATCCTACATGGTCTTTCGAGCTGGTTTATAAGAACTACGTGTAACTGATGTTATACAGGGACTAAAAGGATTAATTGAGGAAAATTAGTAGTTAAAATCGATCTGTCTGTTAGCTTTTCACGCCTAGACCGCTCGATGTTTTTGAAACTTGGCTTCAAGATGGCTGATAACCCGAAAGGGAACTTATTATTTCGCGATAAAGTGTTATCGTACTGGTGGAGCAAAATAGCGGGCGGCAGCTAGGTACTATACTAATCTATTAATGGAATAAACAATATTCTATGTCCTTTACTATATCGCGGTCTATAGATGTACGTTCGCCAAAATCCTGGCATTTTTATGTGATTGAGTAATAAACAAACAAACTTTCTAGCTGATTGC
This sequence comes from Cybosia mesomella, assembly GCA_946251805.1. Classification (NCBI taxonomy): domain Eukaryota; kingdom Metazoa; phylum Arthropoda; class Insecta; order Lepidoptera; family Erebidae; genus Cybosia; species Cybosia mesomella. The sequence goes on from OX276400.1 coordinate 7,119,536, forward strand.
CAATAAAATATTTGTTCAATTCTTTTCTTTCATCATTATCAGTGAGTGCCAGAGGATAATGACGTAAGGAGGTCAAAACAAAACAACACAACACAACTTTATGTGACCGCCTGCTGCTACTTTTTAAATGCAGGTAAACCAGTCCAGTCCATTCTTTATTATCGTTCAGCCATTTCCGTCTGGTACAACCTTAATTCCTGGAATTCTACCCTCGAGGATCTCCATTCTGTGGCCTTAACTATTTAGATTGAGTCACTATTCGATTGGTTAGCCTGCATGCATACTTTGCTAAATCAATATGATGTAATTAGGTTCCTTTTTTGTAAAAATTTAGTCTTCTCTTACGAGGTCATCTCTATAAATGGACGAACAGTTCTTTTATACAAGGACTTCACGTATTCAAAGAGAGATCGCTCGAGTAATCGATACTGCTCGAAGAAGTTAAGCTTGAAATGTCAGGCTAAAATAACCCTTGATAAAAAAGGGACCATAAAGTCGGTGAATGAGTACCACAACCATGCACCACCACAATTAGTTCGTAGAGCGGATGGACAATATTTTAGATATTAAGTTAGCTTATAATTTTGGGCTACAGATGCGTGAATATATATAGGGGTATTTTTATTTTTTAACTTATCTAGGTATAGATTAAATCTTAGACAAATGTAGTCCTCTCTCTCGCTTCCCGGTGTCAATTCAGATCAGGTGGAAAAAGCTGGAACAGCTCTTAAGTGGTAATGAAATATCACCCTTATACCGTTGATGGGCATTCGATATTATCACTTTAAACATCCAAACTCTTTAGGTTTTTGATACTAGGTAACATAACATAATAAACTTATACAAAAGCATCAATTATATATAATTTATTTAATTTTTTTTAAGTATTCATATGTAAACATGACTTTCCATCGACTTTCTATTCCTACGCCACGGAAACTAGATGATTATTATAACTAGGAAGTGGCTATGGAGACGGTGGACTATTGAAACTGCACATACACAGATAGCACAAACAAATGTATCAATGTAGATGTGTTTATAGATTAAGATTAGTATATACATTTATAATATGTAAGAATAAATCACTCACCAAGCTAAGCTCGACTTTGACTCATTACCTTTTACCCCACCTCTCACTATGACCAAGACACGCTTAGCTGTCAGTAACTGATCGGTTCTGTGAGCCTGCTTAGCCGGTACGGAGAAAACCACTTACTACTACACTCAATTCCTGTCTTTTTACATCTTGGGACGAACAAGATGCCATGGTTAGTTTTAACAAAATACAAGAGAATGGGCTGTAATTCATGTCATCATCATCATCATCATCATCAACCTATTCTAGTCCACTGCTGGACATAGATCTCCCCTAATGAGCGCCATAGCGCCCTGTCTTCAGCTTGCCGCATCCAGCATCTGCCCGCAGTCTTTCGCAGATCGTCATCCCACCTGGCCGGAGGGCGTCCTACACTACGTTTGCCGAGTCGCGGTCTCCACTCAAGAACACGTTTACCCCAGCGGTTGTCGGTTCTTCGCGAGATATTCATGTGGTCCATATAAATTACGCAAATTCAGTTACTTGTTACTATAAAAATTAAAACGTTAACATCAAGTTTTCTTTACAGTTTTTGCATATGAGAGAATAATAGTGAATGGAAAATCAGTTCTTCTGTACAAGGGCTTCACGTATTCGAAATGGCATCGCACAAACCGCACTGAATACTGCTCCAAGAGACTAAGTCGCGAATGCAAAGCTAAGATTACGCTTGACAAGTTAGGAGCTATTAGACTGGCGAACACAAAACACAATCATCCACCACCAAGTATAATTCGCACTTCTGATGGACAGTACTACAGAGTTTAACTACATAATTAAAATAAAATAAAGGCGAACAAGGAAATTTTAGGATTGTGGGGCAAAAAAGTGGGGTGAATGAAGAATAAGCAGTTGAATAAAAATAAATTTTGGAAAATAAATTTTTACTTTCATTTGTTCCTAAATAAAAATAGAAAGAAGTATATATTATTATGTTAAAGAACGTGCCTTTTAATGATTTTTCAGTACCATTATACAAGATAATTCAAATAAATGAAAGGAAGGTTCTTCTGTATGAAAACTACACGTATTCAAAACAGGGAAGGTCAATCTGCAACCAATATTGTTCCAGGAGGAAGAGACTGAAATGTCCAGCGAAACTTACGCTTGACTCCTATGGAAACATAGCTGCAGTGAACGGAGACCATAATCACCCACCACCGCAAATAGTCTACACGGATGGAGAGTACTACAAAGTTTAGCTTTCTTCGTTGATCTCATCTAATAAATAAGTTTTGATGTGATTTTTGTTGTATTTCTACTAAATCAAAATGTTATAATAAATTCAAAAAGTTTAATAATCTATCTGATCATTAATCTCTTGTGATTTTACGACAGACGGCTAATATTCCAGTCAAAATAGACATTCACCCTTGTATTAATTCCAAAGAAGCTAAAAATTTATTATATTATGTCACGATTACATAACAAAGATAGAAGCTGACATATATTATGCATTAAGCCAAAGGTATTTTGAAGTTCCGGTAAATCGAATAGACTATCTGACTATCTAATCTTCAGTGCTGAAATTTGGACACCTGTCTTCCAGCAATGGTAGGAAATTGCTAACATTTTTAGCTACTACTTCTTTTCTGACTTCTTGATGGATACGGATGCAGAAATCAACTCTCCTTCACACTGTGTACATGATCAAGTTTTTTCTGAGCAGGTAGAACATCTCACGGTGGATATACTTTCCACAGAAATATGTGAAATTTAAGTCTTCAGGATTTGAAGAAGTCGGCTGGGCCAGATCATGTTCTAGCAGTCTTCATTGCCGATTACGCTAATAATCATCATTCTCTTAGTGATTACCCAATTGCGTCCAAAGTTTGTACTTTGGAGCCCGTTGATTGTTATGTTGGCTTTTCTGGGAGCTACTGCCGTCTAACCTCCTAACTCCGAGAGGATAACCTGCGCCGGAGCCTTGTCCGTTATTTAGCAGGTGACCGACTAGCTTGGGCCCCAAAGGTGTTGGTAGGGCCTTGAAAACCATTTGTGATTTGATTGTTGACTGCTGTTAGCAACCTGATTTATAAATTTTTTTTTTTGTAAAATAATGAATAAATTGACGTTAAAGTTAAATATAATTAGTGTAGAAAGACTCGATAAGTTCTGCATCATGGGGGTTAATTCATAAAATAAATTAAATATTTTCACACGAATCACCAGTTGATGACTACGACAGCGATGATTCTGTAAAAGACAAGAATTATGATCCTTGTTTTTTTTTACGTGCGGAAATCCCTTCGGATACCCCCCCGCCAGCAAGCGGGGGCGGTTATGTCGTGCATCGACTAAAACCGCACAGTGTCCTGCCCAAATGTCCATTGCCGGGCACCCCGGGTAAGCCCTCGAAAGGATAACCCCAGGGAGAATTATGATCCTAACATAACATAACATAAACTCACGCCTATGTCCCCGAAGGGGTAGGCAGAGGTGCTAGCACCCACATTTCGCCAGTTTATGTTAGGGTCCCAATGTAATAGGTGGCGAGCCTATTGCCATTAACCGGGCACTTATAAACCTGCGATAAATACACACATAACGTCGAAAAGCATCGAAAAGTCATTGGTGTGTGCCATGGTAAAACCTGGGATCGAACCCGAGACCTCGTCTCAGCAGTCCATTACCCATACCACTAGGCTACCGCGGTATCCTAACATAATCTATAAATGTAGTTCAAGCTGTAATGAAAAACTAGTAAATTTATTATATCATCTTGAATTAGTAATATTGCAAGATCTAGGTCTTCCGAGTGAATTATTAGATAAAGGCCAAATTTATTTGTCTGATACTGAAATATTTTTTTCACCTCCTACAAAAAAACATGTTTGCAGCGAGTCATCGTTAATGTAGATCAAAATGGTTATTTAAGTAGTGACTCCGACAACGATGAGAGTTTTGTTTTACCACCAGTAACATGTTCCAACACTTTAGTTAGGTATAAATCGAATAGTAATAATGTGACATCTGATTTAAACTTGTCAAAGAAAATGAATTTAGAATCTAGTAATACTTGCTGTAATCATGATTTGAATAAGCCTACATATTATGGAGTCATGGCTTTGGACTACGGTAGAACAATTTGCTGGCCTTTTTTTTCGGAATCAGACCGAGTAAAACCACACGGTGTCCTGCCCAAGTGTCCATTGCCGGGCACCCCGGGTAAGTCCTCGAAAGGATAACCCTAGGGTTACCGGCGGACTTTGGCCGCCACCACCGCCTCGCCTGGTGGGGTCGGGTTAATAAATAGTAGCAACAATCAGGTAATAAGTACAAACAAGGACTCTATAAGCGAGATAAAAATAACACATGAGGTCAAAAAGAAAATCACGGATCCAACTAAATGGAAACGAAATGCAACCAAAATAGCGAGATTGCAAGGATCTCCATTTTCTTTTTAAAGAATATTAGTAACCGAAATTACTAATATTCCCCCTAACCCCTCCAGTTAAGCTAAATTGCTTGTGTTAGGAGTGAGTTCACGTTGGTAGTGTAATGGCCAGGATTCGAACCCGGGACCTTCTCGATTGTAGGGTCGACTTCTTCACTACTAAGCTACCGAAGCTTCGTGGCTAAAACGGCACCTAATGTAGAGGGCCGTATGGCAAAAACACCGTGTAAATGCAAAGCCAAATGCTATTTAAAAAATAACCAAAAAAAGTATGTACGCTCATTATAAAATACGAGTTTGTAGCGAGATGCCTACTATCGGCCTTAGTCTATCTTATATTTTTTACTTGCAGTATATAGCATAATGGATTAATGCAAGAAGGAAGAATACCAATAGAGCTAATAGGCATTTTGACTATATTTAAAATATTGTACGAATTGTTGTCATCCTAATAAAAAGTACCGTAAAAAACATATTTTATTAATTTTCAATATAAAATAAGTTTCTTTTTTGTTAAAAAATCAAGATTAAAATCTCACTTTTTTTGAGATTTGATCATGTGCTTATAAACGCTCTGTGACGTCACACATAAGTAAACAGAGTTTTTCAATACAGGCTGTCTGCATTTCCTAGTGTTAATCGACTGGTTCAATTATTAATTACTAATAATGTTGCACTTTTATCTTATATATCTCAAAATAAACCATTATTTTTGCAACTAATTTCAATAATTATATAAACGTGCTTTAAGTCGCTTACTGTGTACTGGTGTGACGTCACATGTCACAGGATCCGTTATGGCGCGTACTTTTTAAATCAAATTTTAATATCGATTTTTATCGTAAATAAAACAGTTCTCAAAAAAATATTGATGCAATCTGCATTTTTATGTTGTAATACATAATACAGAACTATTTTTTAGCAGTAGTCAAATACCCTATTGTCAAATAATGTATATACAGAAAAATATTTAACCTTATTATATAACCTTTTATAATTAACCTTAGCTTCAAACCACCATCTCTAGACACTTGTGACGATACCTCATGACGAGTGATCGACAACTCGTGATGACAATAATGTCAAAAACGTATTAAGGTCTAAAAATAAAAGTGAAACAGGAGATGATGAAATTGCCTCCTGTCTTTTACGTCGGACAAATGAGAAACAACAAAATATGGTAGCTGTTGAAGAACTACCTTCTTTATCAGCCAATTGTGTTGGCCAAAAATATAGTTAAACATTAAATACGTTTAACTATATTTGTATATACATCCATATACACATAATATAAATGATTCATTGCAAAATAAAAAGTACAGTTAAAAAAACGTGTCAAAAGTCAAAAACCATTTATTCTGCATAGACCATTAATACGGAACTTACAAAACGTCATAAAAAAAAAAAATCTAATGTTTGGCAAATGGACCACCGGTTCGAAACGCGGCCCTGTCCTGAGAAGACTCCGGCAAGAAACTCAGCGGGCTGTTTTTTTTTGGTCTATTTACAAACATATTTACTTAACGATCTGTGGAATCGGGAACATAATAAATAATCGTCATTTTTAATGATAAGTTTTCGGGTTGAAACGGGAACGGATGGAAACGACACTAACCCGTTTATTGGGTCACTTTGGATTACTTTAAAAAAATGTGCAGTAAAATTCTATTAGTATAATAAAATAAAATACCAGCAAAAATCCTACTGATATTGATAAAGAGAGATAAAGAGAAGATAATGGGAAAATTTGTATGTATGGATGTTTGTTACACTTTCACGCAAAAACGGCTTAACGGATCTGGATGAAATTGGCACAGGTAAAGATTGTATACTGAGAATAAATTGTATCACCGCCTCTTTCTGCGAGCAGGTAATGCTCGCGAAAGAGACGGCGGAGAGGGAGCGGGAGAGAACCCTGCCCCTCGAGTTTCGCAGTCTGCGGCGAGGTCGCCGCAGACTCATCTACGCCCGGGACTACCGACCTCCATGATCGGGGCCTGAGGACGGCAGTGGGCCGACTCGCCGTCCTTACAGAAGCAGGCCGTGGCGAAGGCGTGTCGTGTGTCCTACACACGCCTGCCAACTCACCGACGCGGGATAAAACCCGACTCCACCAGGCGAGGCCGCGGTGGCGGCCAAAGTCCGCCGGCAACCCTGGGGTTATCCTTTCGAGGGCTTACCCGGGGTGCCCGGCAACGGACACTTGGGGAGGACACCGTGCGGTTTTAGTCGAGACACGACATAACCGCCCCGCTGGCCAGTGGGGGGGTATCTGAAGGGATTTCCGCACGTAAAAAAAAAAAAAAAAAAAAAAAAAGATGTCAACACCCTCCAGTCAGGGAACAGTAAACAAAATCTATTACAATTTAGTACATATAACTCTTTAAATACGATAATTATAAAGGATGAATTCTTTCTAGATATAATTGAGAGTGTGAAAATTCTTCACAATGTCCTCGAAGGTTTATAAAGTTTGCTAATTGTAGTAACGTAAAGTTCGCCATAGTTCATCTCCCTTAGATGGATTATGGCGTTACTTCTCTCGTAGGAGGCCTCCGTAGAAGGGCCAAGTCGTGGGATCGTTAATAAGGCTGGCTGCATGACGCTTAAAGACGGCTTTCCACGAATAGAAAATTTGACCGTCGAACGCGGATTAGTTCACACCTTGGAAAGATTGTCGTCTGTGTAAGCAAACAAGTCCGTAGCGGTACTGCAGATCCACGGCTTCGAAACATATCGATACGCAAATGAGAATCATTTGAGTCATATTCCCAGAGACTTGTTACTTCTAAAGACTTATTTATCTATTGATTTAATTAATATTGAAAATTTTTCAGAGTATAAAATTATTTCTCTGAACGGGAGGACTGTGCTTCTGTACGAAAACTACACATACTCCAAGCATGGCATCTCTTTTCGTAATCAATATTGTTCACAAAAAGTCGCCAAGAACTGCCGGGCGAAGCTCGCGCTGTACAAGGACGGTAGAATCAAACTGGCGAGTACAGAACACAACCATCCTCCACCGAAGATATTTCAGACTGCTGATGGGCGGTATTTCAAATTTGTTTAATAGATCTAGAGTTATCCACATGTATATGAGTATTAATTAGTTTTATATTTAGAATCATTAGGCGTGAATTATACGAAAACGATACGGAACGGATAAGGCGCGGACGCGATTAAGATTATATAGAAATGGCGAAGAGACGCTATGATGCACCACTGACTTTATTGTAATAGCTATAATTTTAATCACGTCCGCGCCTTATCCTTGCCTTATCATTTCTATATACTTCACGCCTTAGACAGACAGGCCAGACCCATCGCCCTTGTTGGGTACACGTACAAGGTATAGTAATACAGGCTTCTTTAGGCGTTTGCTCGCTTGTAACCTTAGCAGTAGGTATATAAAAAAAGCAATAAATTACCTCAAATTAATAAGTACATTATGTAATTATAATAAAAATTACTATACTATAATTACTTTTAGCTTGCGGTTTACCCCTGGTATTGCGAGTGACATATCAAAAGAATAGGGAACTTAATTTTAAAGATTTTTACGCATAAATATTGGCGCCTAGTTATTTAAGTTGATATGGTATTTAAGTTATTGAAGGAGGTTAAATATATTATATTGTTTAACTTATAATCTAATGAATGATAAAATGAAAATTATATAAATTATATCGTTGTGTAAATTACTAGTTATTTTATTTATTGAATGTTAATTTTTATTTCATTATTCATGTTCGTAATTCTTTTAAAGACTTATCTACATATTAATGAAAATAAGTATTATATAAAAACCGGCCAAGTGCCGGTTTTTATATAATCGCGCATCGCACGAGTGCACTAAGGGTTCCGTACCATTATTTACCTGTTGCTGTTATCAATACCGATCAAAAACGAGTAAAAAAAATATCACGTTAGTTGTATGGGCGCCACCTTAAATATTTATATTAATCTTTTTTTTTGTAATGTTGGTATAGTATCAATTTGATGACATTCCTCACTCTTTCAAGTTATTATTTTCACTTTCATTGATTAAATTCCACCGGTATCAAACTCCAATAATACGGGTAACAGAATTAGAAAAGAAAATGTTCACGTTTCTTATTTGTATTCTTTCAAAATATAGATAACTGGTTTTATCGATTTTCTTGATTCTGTTAAATTACCTTGATTTTAATTTTTATATTTCATTAACTTACTCTAATCACGACTATGCGTAGACTTTAACTGTTATATATAGGTACTTTTTTTCAATATTGTGATATATTTTCTACAAATTTATTGTCCCCATTGAATATTTCAGAAGTTTCAGTAGCTGATGATACACCAATTTTTTCGACATCCCGATTCGGAAATCCGGTAATCCTTATCGGTCGATACCGATTCAATAAATGGAGTCGAAGCAAAGGCCTTCGCGCTAGGTGGAACTGTGTCAGGACTGGGCATGGCTGCAAGGCTATCCTTATTACCGTAGAAGATGTGGTAGTCCAGTATGTACACGAGCATAATCATTAATATGAAGAACCTATTGTTCAATTAAACCGAAGTTTACGAGAAAAAGAATTGTAATTTGGCGTTTAAGGTACTTTAATTATTATTTGTTTTTATAATTTCTAAGTAATTATTAAGTCTCACAATTTACTGAAAACAAAATTCCATTTTTCCATTCCATTCCATCCAACGAAACACATTCATCATAGTTACAATTATATTCCAATAAATTACATAATCATTTTTGTTCGTACAATTCGTTCCATTTACTTAGGTAAATTGAATATTTAATCATTTATATAAAAAAATATCTGGCAATATTTTGCACAGTAGTAAAAAGTTACAAAAGATGGTTTGAGATCAAGACATAGTACATACACAAAAAAGAACAAAGCGTAGTTATAGCATTTTGGATGGTTATTAAATAGCTGACAGATATTTCTAACTTTTGGAGCATACGTAGTTTCTTTTCTGACGAATAATATGCCAATAATAATTTTAAATATATAGAATATAGACCACCAAAGAGTTACCTGGGTAGAGTCATTAACAAATAAACATGTAACTGTAATGTACAGTCGCCCTCAGAAATTACTGAATACTAACAAATTCACAAACGATCTTTATATTGAAAAAAATCAATAAATATTTATGTATCATAATTTTTGTAATCTTCAGAGGACAAATTTAACATATTTTTACTATTTTATGTGCAATTTTAAAACTTAGGTGGTCGGTAACTTGGAATGTGTTAAGCTAATACCGATGGCGACTGTACCATCATTATAATAAATATTACACACTTATCTTGTTAAAATGGTGACATTTTTATAAATGGTTGTGAAAAATAAATTAACACGTAAGTTGATGTTTATTTTATTAACTTTATTGAGATTTCTGCTATTGTTGGTTTTAATTATACAATTATTGTATTTAAACTATCATGGTCACTATCATTAGAATTAACGTCAACGGGATATTTACCATGTGTTGCTTTGAGTGTCCGATTTGGCACTGTTTCGAGCATCGGAGTACTAAAGTTGAGTTTAATTGAGTAACTGAAGTACTGGCGGTTAAAGGTGAACGAGTTCAAGAGTAAATACATATGGATCTATCCTCTGTCATTATTGTCTCTGACGTGTAACACAACTACCATTGTCTTTACTACACACTCGAACTCGATCATGTTCGCAATACACGACCTTACCTACTTATCGGATGGCGATTTTGTTTTGGTTTGTTCATAAGGCGGACCACTGGATGCCAGACGTTCTTGGAACTTCCAATTGGCCAACGTCTGGCATCCAGTGGTCCATCAGTATATAAACACCCTCACACACACTCTTACGATATGCTTTATACTAATGTTTTACTTTCGATTCAGGTATTATGGAAGATGATAAGCCAATATTTTCGGTATCGCGGTTTGGTAGACCAGTGATCATTTTGGGTCGGTACCGTTTTAATAAACGGTCTCGTAGCAAGGGTCGCCGCGCCAGGTGGTCGTGTGTCAAGACTGGTGGTGGCTGCAAAGCAATTATCATCACTTGGGATGATAGAATTATAGACTATGTTCATGGACATAATCACTGAAAAGTGATTTGTATACCTAATCGTTATCTGTGATGATAGGTATACATAAATATATAAATATGCAATGACTACATAGAACGGGTAGAGTAACGTGGTTACCTCACTAAAAGCCTATTCAAACCGGAGGGGTATTCGCTGCTGTTATGGATAAAGGTACATACCACGCGGGTTTCGTTCAGGTACTTTGTATGAAGTTCCGCGGGTAGAATGGACATATATATACATAGGATGAATCCTATAGGAAACTCGTGCGTTATTCTAGTCACAAGGATAGCGGAATCCGGTTTGGTATGTACATGCACAGAGGGTACAGTAATGTTACTGCATACCCACTAGGTTGTCTCTACTGCAGACGGTAGCGAATACCGCTTTAGGCCTGAACTGACACATCAAACAATGTTGTACATACTTTGTTTGAGTGTACATTATGTCAGATAGTTGTACGTTTGTGAAGTCTCTACAGAAACTATTATCTGGTGTGCCTTTATAAGAGAAATAAAATGCTCAAAAATCTTGTCATTTTCAATCTTATATATTTTATTTAAAATATCCATATTTACATGGACCTTACGCTTGAACTGATCCTCTACAATACTCTGCATTAAAAGAGAAAAATGCTTGGTTTTTGATGTAGAATGACTTGCAGTGTGTAATATACAATCGTAAGTGATTAAAAAAATGATAATTATATTGTAATCAATATTTTACCATATAAACTGATGATCAATTTGTTAACCTCATCAAACTGTGGACAAAATTCGCTCTGCAAATATCAACAAAACCTCCTTGGCTGCTTATTTGGACCACAGTATATATTCATGTACTTATACTACTTTTTTATATAAAATACGAAGCAAAAAATTCAAATTGTTTGTTTGGCAAATTCAAATCTAGCTTCATATTTTTAAGGTGTATATAATTTTCAGAACAAAATCAACTAATAATGGTAAATGGGAAAAGAGTATATTTTTACGACAGATACACTTATTCTAAGAGTGGGCATTCACTGCGTTTTCGGTACTGCTCAAGCAAGAAGAAGAATTGTCCTGCAAGAATTATGTTCAACGACGATGGGACTATATGCCATGCGTTTACAGCTCACAATCATCCGCCGCCACGGCTCATTCAAGGGTGTAATGGAAAATATTTTAAAATGCGATAATTAAACTTAATTGTTTTAATAAAAACTTAACTGTAAACTAAACTAAAAAATTTAACCAAAATTTTAGTTAACTTAGTTAACTAAAATTTTAGTTAACTTAGTTAACTAAAATTCTTGCTGTAGTATTCGAAAGAAGAATTGGCAAAACTGTATGGTGTTTAACCTATCCGCGGCCAAGAATATATTCGATTTTATTGAGAAGCTTTATCTCCAAAAATTATGTAATATTTTTTCAGCACACTACGTATCTTTTTTACTATTGCAACCTATGTCGAGTATAAATATTAAAAAGTATACTTTAATAACACACCTCAAACATTATTTAATAACGAAATTAATAATTAATTTATTTATTTATATTGTTACTTTTTTAACTATGAAAGAGTCGTTGTTGACTGAGATTAAACTAAAGCTATAATGTGGTTAAAAGTGGTTTGACTTGTTCCAGCACTCCAGTTTTCAAAATATAATTTCTCATTAATAATACTCTAATTTGACGCAAATTTCGTTAATTTGTCGTGATAAGCGAATTTGCCGATTCTTCTTTGAAATAAGCTTAACCGTTGAAAAAACAGTTCAAATATTGACTGTATGTCAAAATTCTCCTTTTTGTAAACTAAATTGTTGTTATATAATTGATACATTCCTTCTGTAGTATTTTTTCAAATGTATTTTAGGTCAAAACTGGAACACCACTTACATAACCCAGATAACAATATTTAAGACTCTGATAAGGCGTAGACATGGCACAGACTCCTGTCTGTTGTGTTGAGCGAGTTGTGACTGTACTCCGTCCCTTCTCATATTTTTTATGAAAGATCATTAATTGGACTCTGCAATGCAGAGTCTGCATACACAACGTATCCGAGTCTTACGTCTGTTCTGTCTGGCTTTTACCTAAGATGTTGAATACCAAAGCTATATAAGCGCATGTTCATTGCGATTTGATAGGTATATCCTCGGAAGAGAGATGAGGTTTAAAGAGAGCGCACTATTGTATTATCACAGTAAATATTCGATCGGTGGCAGTCATCAACCCATTACATACAAACTCAAATATTTATTTTTGCTTCTAAAATGGTATTTCAATGACAATGACAGTTTTATATTTTGATTTTAATAATGAAACAAGTAAGATTTTAATAAAGATATTTTGGACACAATAAGATTAACCGATTATGTAAACTAAATAGAAACTCATAAATCAGATGAAGAAAAGTCTCCGAAAGTCTCATTAAGCAGGCTTTACACTTAGACACTTTCACAATAGACCAACCGCGAACGGCTGGCTGAGGCCAATACCGTCCGTGATTGAGCATAAGTGGGCTGCTAAAAGGAGTAATTCAAATATATTCAATTTATAATATATATAGACATTGTAATACTGTCTAAATACGTTAATTAATAAACGTAGCAATTGATATCATACCAAATAGTTATTTTAATATTAACATCTCATTCAGAAATGTTAAAATTAACATTTTGACAGTTTTTTTTTTAATTTAAATTTTGAAACGTAGCTTTTGATCTCAGACGAGAGAGAGAATATCTCTAGAAATCGAATTTAGATAATATACCCTATCAATAGACATTAAGTGTTATTTTCGTTTGCATTTATTACAATAGCATCAGCAGTAATTATACTATATATATATATATATATATATATATATATATATATATATAGGTAGGTACCTATACTCGCATATTCGCTTTTCATAATAGTAATAGAGTGATTGTGATTTCAATCAAACTCAAATCACAAATATAGGTACTTGTTCATAAACTAAAACTTGAAATTAATTATTCAACTAGAATAAAATGATACACAGTTATATAAACTTTTTATTATTTCTTTCCACATTAAACTACCCTGAATATTTCAAGTGGATTATACTTTTTGATCTCTCGTAATACAGAGCGAACTCATTTTCGCCTACTGGACATTTTGCCAGATGTCGCATCGTGTTGCTACTGAATATTTCCTAGCAGAATAGCCCAATAACTATTTGCTTGATACAGGAATCAAACTTTTATAGTGGCTTCTACACTGCACACATATTCTTTATTTTTTTCTTTATTTTATCATGAATTCGTGTAGTCAGTCATAACTCATCCATACATTCTTTGTGATCAAATCATCTCGGATAGACGGTGGACGTGGGCTGCTTGCGAAAGTCCCAGTGAACCTGTCAGGCATGTGAACTCAGGTTGTTCGATGTTCGTACTCGGAAATATCCGCAGTAAGCTCAATTTGATCGGGTAGATTTACGGGTATTTCTTGTGGACCTCACCATTCCCTATGACCAGAACTTCATCTGCGCCAAAGCAGATAAAACAAATAAATATCTGGCGCACGACGTTCCCGACTGGTTGAGGGTAGAGATCGCAGAAATAATCCTAGTTATAGTATCGACCAATTATTTGATCCCAAGGAGCCCACAGTCCATCTTGGGAGGCTTGGTAGTAGTGACAGCCAAGATACAGAAAGCGGTCTTGCTCGACAATGCCTGAATAGTCCGTTCATTTCTCTATCAATTGCCGTCATGAAGGAGACATGATAATATCTCCATACGTATACTCCATATTAATTATAATCTAGGATATACGACACACCGCTTGCTCGTAATATGGGTTCTATAATGCAGATAAACATACTTAATTCTTTGTTTGTAATATTATAGTTACATAGAAACGCTAATAAAATTAACATAGATATATATATATATATTTCAGAGAAATACGAAGTTATCATGATTAATGGCAAGAACCTAATTTTGTATGACAAACACACCTACTCCAGAAGTGGTCCCACGGCTCGGTACCGGTACTGTTCCAGTAAATCATCGAAGAGTTGCCCTGCGAAGATAATATTCAACGATGACGGAACTGTGGAATACGCGAACACTAATTGCCACAACCACCCCCCACCGTGTATTTACAAAGCAGCCAGTGGGCAATATATTAAATTTCGAATGTAGCTGAAGATGAAAAATGATAATAATTCTGATATCAAGACTTTTTACTTCATGTTAAGGACGTGAAGGAGGGATGGAACTATATAGGAGCTTCTAAGCTCTAAGTAACTGAGATCTAAAATCTCAGTTACTTTTTAGTTTTTCTCTGGGATTATTCTACCATCAGTAGAATGCCACCGATGTTGAATATAAGGATGCGATTAACTGTTATCTTCCACCAACGTTTACACATATTCTTTGTAAGACGGTGGATGCTTGATATAATCAGATGTTTTGTGGGAATATGTAGAGTTTTCTCAGTTTGAGTATTACCTCCAATAAAGACCTCTTATTGGAGGGAACTTTTGCATTAAATATTAAATATCTCTTTCGTTTTGGTGTTTCTTATAGCGTGGAGCTGTCAGCTTGGCAGCCAGCTCAGTGTATTTTTCATTTCTTGTAAATTTGAATTAGAAAAAGTCAAGGAGACTTGAACCAGCCCTTGCAGTATTATTATTGTTCCGTAATTCTCAAATGGTGTTGTGAGGTGGTGGGCACCACCTATCCTCGATCATCACTCCAAACAGTTGGTGGTTATGATCTATCAGTAAGGTTGGATAGCTGTGTTAAATTGTATAATTTTTGGTCCAGGTGAGGTGACCAGTGAAATCAATTCAGTTTTAGACTACTATCGAGCTTCAAGAGTAAGACAGGTTACTTGCGTCCTATACAGGGATTGTGACCACAAATCTATGCAACACTGTCAACCTAGGGTTATTTTGGATGCCGACGGGTTTTCAGCGCACGTCGTTGCCTGCCCTAATCATCCACCACCCGATATCATCAAAACACCCGAAGGACACACATTTATAATAAGAAAAAGGAAAGCGTAATGTTAAGGGCGATAGTCCATTTGTTTGAAAATATTGGTGTCCTATACGTTTCTTCCAAATTGGTTCGAATCTACCTTATAGTATTTTCTGAAAAAAAAAGGGAACAATCTGAGCAAAGCATTTATTTTTCGTGCGGAAATCCCTTCGGATACCCCCCCCCCTGCCGGCCAGCGGGAGTGGTTATGTCGTTTATCGAATAAACCCGCACGGCGTCCTCCCCAAGTGTCCGTTGCCAGGCACCCCGGGTAAGCCCTCGAAAGGATAACTCCAGGGATGCCGGCGGACTTTGGCCGCCGCCGCGGCCTCGCCTGGTGGGGGCGGGTATAGATGTGACAGGGCCCTACGAACACTTTTGGGGTCCAAACCAATGTCTGCACCTGCTAAATATTGTTCTTATTGTTGGAGTTAGGAGGTCAGAGACATTTATAAACAATTAGGAGGTGTCCCTGGGCTCCAAAGTTTGAATGCAACTGGGAAATCGCTAGGAAGATGATGATGTGGTATTATATCTATATGTTGCATCTCTTCATTATGCAAATATTTCTGAATTCAATAAATTGTCTACTTTAAATAAAAAACAAATATGGCTTTTGAAATTAAAACTTCTTTAGGCGTGTAAAGCGGTCATTTTAAGAATAAAGAAAATAAAACTAGAAAAAACCTGCAGGTATTGTCTGCTGCGTTTGGCTAGCAGTGCAAGTTTATGTTTTCACAGCTGTCAGCAGTTTCTAAGCTTGTCTGTTTTTTTGACAATTATATGTTTTGACACTTTTGACATAGAATGTCAAAATTTACAAAACTAAAGTTATTAGAACATAACATAACATAACATAACGGCCAGTCTCAATAACCTACCTACAGTTAAAGGTAGAAGCTATCCCAGATAAATATGTCAACATTAATCTATCTGTAACTGCGGTTTCAATATTTACAAAGTCATTTTCTGCTTATCTTTGTTTATTGAAACAGAAAAAAACCCCGATAGATACTAAAGGTAGCTATTTTAACTGCTGGTAAAGGATAGATGAATTATTGAAACCGGCCGTTAGTTGTATGAATGACAGTCTTAGGTATTTCCTAATTGTTCTCGTGATTTGAATTCTTCTATAGATTCCCAGTTGCAGCAAGAACCAAGTATGCGCTCGATAAAGGGCAATAGAATGTATGTCCAAAATAGCACGTATTATATAAAATTTAAAAATAATTATATGGGGTAAGAATTTATATGATCATTGTAACTATTTTACTTAATGTCCAAAAAATCAAAAGAAGACACTTTTTATACGCTTTTTGGCTCTTCAGCGCACACGGATGGGACACCAATTGTGACGAAAATGTTTGAGTATATCATAAACATTTATTTAGATTTACAACAAAAAAAAAATATTAATATTGTGCGATATTTGTTTTAAAATAAAAAAAGTTAGTATTTAGGTAGATACCTGCGTGTGCTAATTACTATTGTAATTTTCATAAAATCAGGGTATTTTTTTGTTACTTCTAAGTAGTAATTCTATTGTATTAGTTACCTTATGCACCTATTCATATTTTTATGTATTTGTAAGAAATATACTCTATCTTCCTTTAAGTAAATGTAAAAACATTCCTCCAAATGAATGTTATGTAATAATGACCAAAATTGATATTAGTTAATTTCAAATATACGGGCTAATTGTGATACTATAAATGTACTATCTTAGTAACATTCCTTGTTTAGTAGTAACATAATATATGTTTAATTTCATTGCATTAATACGAATAGTAACAATAGAATTTATAATTATTAATGTATAATTTGAATGTCTAATACATTAAAATACGAATTGTATAGTATACTGTATTCCTATGACTGTGAAACTTTAACTGTGCAGTATCACTTTGACTCGTCTATATTAATGTTATGTAATAATTTAGTAATTATTGATGTCAATTATCTACAAAATTTACCTTCATGTCTATGCTATAAGTATATACTGTACTTTAGAAAAGTATTGTAAAGATAGTATTGTGTTTGTTCGCAGTGTCTTATTATTAAATATCTGTATATTTTATTCTGAAGATTTAAAGTTAATTATGTTATGTAATAATTAATAATATAGTAAGATCCCTGGTTCACCAGAACTCACTTATTTTTACAAGATTAAAATGTATGGGATAAAGTGGTGTAGGTATGTAACTTGTATGCATATTGGCTAGCTTTTCCCGGCGTTTTGTCACGTTTTGTCAGTAATCAGGTGCTAAAGGTAGCTAGTAGTAATAGAACAAGTTCACTTTGATTTACAGTGCTGATTTTTACGTATGTGTTAAAAATATTGTTAAAAATTCATTATGAGCATTACCCACAAGCTAGCAGGTATGCATATACTCAATGTAAATACCTGCACTACTTTATTCCATAAATTTTATATATACATACAGTCATGTCTCTTTCCCATAAAAGAGATAACATCTTTGCACTTGCTACGATCCTGGTATCCGCCTTTCGCTTCTTCCACTTTCATGATTGTTTTCATACATGCACACCGGTTACGGATACTTCTGATCTGGCCTTTATTCATAACGTCCTCGACTTGAGTTCTGGCGATTGTGGGATCTTGGTAGTTAGTTAATTATAAAATCTATTTACTCTAGAACAGCGTTTTTCAAAAGGTGGGTCCCAACCTGGCACGGGCTACGGTAATAAAATACTGGATCATATCATAGGTATATTCAATCATTGGGCGTTGAATGTGATTTTTTATTTTCTCTATATACACTAGTTTAAATGCTTGCAGTGGATCAGAAAATTCAAAAACATTAAAAAACCAAACTTATAAAGTTTGGACAATGCAGCTCTTGAAGTAGGAATCAATTATAATTAGTAGGTATAAAAAAAAAAAAAATAAAGGTATATTTGTATGTATTTTTTTTATACCACTCAGTTGACAGACAAGCTCATGTATATTTCTCATGTGGTAATATGAATTGTATACGTACATATTTTGTTCCTATAAATTACTGTGGAAGCTTTAATTGTTCTATAAATTGTTAGACCTCCCTTTATTAATGATTAACTAATAATGAATTATATATAGAAAAAACTATTATTGATGTTAGTAACTAAAATTTTTTTCTACTTACTAATGTAAGTTATCTTGTAAAAAATAATACAATGTATGCTGTGTGTGACGTACTGGCAGTCCTATTGGGCATGGCATGTTGACTGCAATACGCGGGACCAATAACTACTGGTGCATTAGATATTAGTACGGTTGACTGTTAATTCGCATAAAATATAATTTCATAATTTATAATAGTGCCTATACTTTTATACGTATATTTTTTCCGTTATAACTAGCATAAGATTTATGCACATATTACCATAAGCCTTATGTTATATACCCATATCAATATTAAAGTAGGTATAATATTCATTGGCAAACTAATAATACGCCTGAATGATTATCTCCTTAGGTGCTACTACAGTATTGCGCATTGTTAAATGATTGCTTAAAGAAATTTCGAAATGTAGCACTTCAACCTACTGTTACAATATAGTATCTAATTTTTATTAAAAAAGCCAATATAGTTCAAAAAAAAGAAAAAAAGGCCTGTTTTCTTCTTCTTATTTCTTTTCATTATTTGGCATACTATCTATTCATGTTTCTTAAAACAGTATGCCAAAATTATGTTTAAGTATTAGTGTGCTATTAAATAGCTTAGACGTTATGCTAAAAAAAAATTAAAAAAAACTAAGGTGTGCCTCTAAACACACACCTTAGCCTATCCCTCTATTGTGAGTAAAAGAATAGTTCCGTTATTTACCGAGTTGTATTAAAAACTTTTTAATAAATAGCCTTTATTGCTGTTATCATTGGTTATAATTGTTATTAGGCTATTAAATTCTACAAATTTATTATTATGTAAATAAACAGTTGTCTTGATGTAAATGTTGTTTAATTCCCATAGTCTTTGTCAACGACATTTAGACTGGTTACTATTGTTTCAATTAAAAAATATGATGTACATTCCACCAAAAATTGGTTTGAACGAGATCTAGTAAGTAGTTTTTTTAATACGTTATAAATCGTAAACCGCTATTTACCTGTCATTCAATCAACTCAAATATAAAAATTAAAAAAAAAGTATATTATG
This sequence comes from Cybosia mesomella, assembly GCA_946251805.1. NCBI lineage: Eukaryota > Metazoa > Arthropoda > Insecta > Lepidoptera > Erebidae > Cybosia > Cybosia mesomella. Next base: position 7,139,277 of record OX276400.1, read on the forward strand.
TTACTCGCTGCTACGGAACCCTTCATGGACGAATCCGACTCGCAATTGTTCTATAATTTAGATTCTCCCTGTAAGGGACTGGAAGCGGGTTCAAATCCTTTCCTGGATGAATAGTAATAAGAAAAATAAGCAAACTAATTGCTATAAAATTTCATTAAATCCAGTTTATACCTTTACATTCTATATTAACCATGTCTGAATTTTTCAGGGCGATACGAAACTATCTACATTAACAAAAAGCAAGTTGTTCTATACCAAAATTATACTTACTCTAAGAACGGCCCTATATCCCGCTATCGGTATTGTTCGAGCAAAAGACAAAAGAATTGCCCTGGGAAGATTACCATAGATGAACATGGAACAGTACTACTAGTCAATACAGTCCACAATCATCCACCACCATACCTTTATAAGACGGGTGCTGGGCAGTATGTCAGGGTCCTTCGATGATGTGTGATGGAACTTTGCTGCAAACCAACACATCTCAAAATTATCTTTATAGTACTGTACTTGGCCTATTTATGTAAGGTTTTATGTAGAATTTTATATACGTCATACGGCATCGCATACTGGTAGATTCAGTAGGTATTGAGGATCGCCATTGTAGATACAAATCATGCTGCAATGGCGGCTCTCAGTTTGACGGGCTCATTAGATGATTTTTCATGCCCTGCTTGAAGGAACCGGGGTTGTGGGCAGTAGGGAAAACGTGTGTCGGTGAAGAATTCCAAGTGTTTATAGTGTAGCAAAGAAAAAAGTTGCCGTACCGCTTCGTCTTGGATGGAAATTAAATATTGAATAAATATTCTAGGACATTCTACACAACGCAATCTAGACGCAAGTACGCATAGCTTACTTAGCTTGTGTTGTGGGTTCTAGACTGCGGATAAACATACTTAAATACATTTACATCTCTCATGTTCGGTAAGTAGGTTCTTATTACCTCCAAATGGGGCTTGTAGGTGACTAATTAGCGCTCTAGGGTAATAATGTAGCTAGAAAAGCCCTAGGGCGGTAAGTAATTTAAAAAAAACACTTCTTTCTTTCAAAAAGTTCGCGTACATCTAACCATCACTAACTGGCAATAGACATCATGCATTCAGCCCAGTGACCAAAGAGGTCGCTTTGCTATACAGCCTTGTCTTCGTGTGAGTATAATAGTCATCAATTTTAAATATCGAACGGCGAAACTCAACTTCGATCTTGAAAAAAAAATAAAAAGTTCTTTACTTGATTCTTTTTATGAAAAAAGGCGGGAATAGAAAACTTTTAAGTACTTTAAATATTGTTTGTTTTTGGGATTTTTTTATAATTACGTGCTAATTAGGAAAAAACATGAGTTCTTCAAGTGATGAAGATATAAGCTGCACTCCCGATTCAATGAAAATGGAAGCTGAAGCAGCAATTAATAATATTTTGCCTGAAACTTCTAAAGAGAGATATCTGAAAGCTTACGACAAGTTCATAAAGTGGCGAACAGAAAAACGAGTAAAGTCTTTATCCGAGACTGTATTCTTAACATACTTTAGTGAGCTATCAAAAAAGATGCAGCCATCTAGTTTGTGGTGCATTTCTTCAATGTTAAAAGCAACTATGAGTACTAAACACGACATCAATATCAAGAACTATTCAAAATTATCATCCTTTCTAAAAAGACAATCTACTAGGCACAAAAGTAAAAAGTCAAAGGTTTTTACAGCGCAAGACGTGAAAACATTCATAAATGAAGCCCCTGATGACATATATTTAGCTGTAAAAGTACGTAAAATAATAATCATATAATGGTAATACTTCATAATTAATTTTTTATACTCTTACAATCCTATAAAACATACTTATTTTTATATTTCGCTTGTTTTAGGTAGTTCTTATCTTCGGTATAACTGGCGCATGCCGAGGTATTGAATTAACAACTATAACAATAGAGAACATAGAACAACAGGGTCAGTTGTTAGTAATTAAACTACCGAACACAAAAACTAAAATTAACCGAACATTTGTAGTTCCTCAAGAATTCTCTGAATTCGTACAAAAATACAGAAATCTTCGTCCTGAAAATGTAAACACCAACCAATTTTTTTTGAAGTACCACCAAGGCAAGTGCTACAAACAAGTTATTGGAAAAAATACCATCAGAAGTATGCCGAAGCAAATCGCAAGTTATTTAAAATTAGCAAACCCGGAATTGTACACAGGTCATTGCTTCCGGAGAACATCGGCTACACTTTTAGCCGATTCTGGGGCTAACTTAACCACTATAAAAAGGCACGGTGGGTGGAAATCCAGCAAGGTGGTTGAAGGTTACATTGAAGATTCCATACAAAATAAAAGTAAAATTACCAACAAAATAACGAAAACTATTCAGTTTTCAAAAAATCAAACATCTTTTTCAAGAGATGATCCGCAACCATCAACTTTTGCTGAAGAAAGCTTCATCCCGTCAGATTTTGTCCATGACCAACAAATATCACAATCACAAACTATTAACATACCCAAAAAACACCTGTCCTTAAAATTTGAAAATTGTTCTCTTTCACTATAAATTTCAACAAATAAAATATTTTATTCTTGTAATGCCGGTTTCTTTCTACTTAACTCACAATCGAGATGTAAAGCAGAATAGTTAGCTCGGGTGTAAGCATCAATTGCACCCTCGAACTATAGGCGCCCTCGCTGCGCTCGTGCGCCTAAATATCTCGGGCTGCAATTGGTGCCTTACAGTCCTTGGCTACTAATCTACTATTGTTTTGTGAATACATGGGTACATATTATATATAGAAACACCCAGATCAATGCATATACCTCTTTGGCGTAGCGGTAGAACATTCAAAACATTAGATGATGGTGATTCAAAAGATCAGATGCTAAGTCAGAGGTCACGGGTGTGATTCCCGCTCATTGCAAATATGTATATTTGCATTAGTCTGGGTGTTTCTATGTATAATATGTATTACACAAAAAAGAAGTATCTAAGTATGTTTATCCGCATTTTAGAACCTACATGACAAGCTCTGCTTAGTTTGTGTCTAGAGGGCGCTGTATAATATGTTCTAGAATATTTATTTACTCATTATTATTTATACAAATATTTACACTAAACCGGAATCGAACCCGTGCCCTCCGACGTGGCAGTGAAACGCTCTACCGCCACGCCAATGACGTCGTCAATTGGTAGCATGAAACGCATTTATCGCGCAATTGTACCCGCAGACGGTAGGTACATGATTTTTGCTCGGGTTAAACCCTACGGAAACAAACCCGAAATAACTTCATAGTACGTATATGATTCTTCTTTCCTTTATGTTTCGTGCTGGCTCGAGGTTTCAGGAGTACATTGCATGAATGCCTTATGGGCCGCCACCTTACACTCCGGCGCACAATGTGGGAATTTCACAATCTAGGATTTAATTCCAGATAGAATTAAATAAAAGATATAGTCGAAAAATAATATTGATTGTTATTGAAATAAATAAAAATACTTAAATACTGATAGAAAACAAAGTAGTATTAAAATAAATGCGATATATTGTTGTTGACAAGCTTTTATTTAATTTTTTTCGTGCGGAAATCCCTTCGGATACCCCGCCCGCCAGCGGGGGTGGTTATGTCGGGCTTGAACCGACTAAAACCGCACGTCGTCTCGGGTCTTAAGACGCCGGGGTGTAAGGTTACCCATAGAGCATATCCCTCGCACCCCGACTGACCCCGGGCCATCTCCGATTTTGAGATGGCCCCCTTACTTGCTCTCCACTGTGCCATCTGCTAATCAGAGGGACACGTGGAAAGCTTCCGAACAGCCCTCAACAGGGCCGTCCTCGCCTCGGTCGGAGTTGGCCGTAGGCGGTAGCGTCTCTCCCGCCCTAGGAGAGAGGCGCTGCTGTCTCCGTTGCCCAGGGTGCACCGCGTGGAGGTCCCCAACCAAGCACCCCTTAATTGCTGTACCTATGTAATTTTTTTGGAGCAAATCTTGCAACTCGATTTTGAACCAGATATCCCTCAACCGATTTTGATGAAAATTTACATACACGTTTAGTTTGGATGACAATGCGTCAATATGGTACCATGGAGCTGGTCTAATGATGGAGTAGGAAGGTGGCCATAGCAACTCCTAAATTAAATAAGACAAACCTATCGAGTTTGGGCTCATTTGTTTTGTCTTAACAAACTCTCTGGTATTACATGGTATTCAGAGTCTGAAGATGGAGTCAGAAGGTGGCCATATTAACTTCTAAACTGAACAACTCCTAACTGTTATAGTTTTGTTGAAAGGATAACATTTTTTCTTGGCCTCTTTTATTTGATCATAAGAAGGCAATAAGTTTTTAACCAATTTATTTATTCTTTGCCATATAATTTCATATTGATGTAGTGATAAATCAGCATCTACCATCATGCTCAATGCTTCATCAGCCGACACAGTCACTTGAAGGCTTTCAGTTATCATCGTTTTACGTGCATTTTTTATGATTGAACCTCTCTTAGGTGAACTCATCGAAAGTTTATACATTTCGGACTTTTGAAAGTTCGCTTCGAAGCGATTCCACTAGTAGAATGTCACTTTGTCTAGGCCCGCAGAACAATGTATATAATACTTGGCTATGAGCTGCAGTTGTATTTAAGCATTTTAAGCTCCCTTCTTTAAACTACTAAGCTTTCTTTACTGGTTCATGCACGCCGCGGATCTCTTGACTCTGATGAATGAAATAACAAAGATTTTGGTTTCATTGTTATATTGGAGATGTGATTTTATCTGTTAAACCCTCCTGCTTGGTTTGAAGCTCCTCAGGCTTATCAAAATACATATTTTGAATACATTTATTGAAATGAATTAGTATCAATGACATTTAGGCGTTAATTAATGTAATGTTTAGTCTATGAGGTAAGACTTCCGAAGTTAGGAAAGAATCATAATTAACTTCTAAGGATCTTTGTAAAAGAAACTCGTGAGAAAAGGAACAATAATGTATAATTCTTTTGAATAAAGATTTTTTTAGGATATTTTCTTGGCTTTTTAGGCCGATGCAGCAGCGTGCGTGTGCACGCATGCAGGCACCTATTTTGTGCAAATAATACTGAACTAATTTCGTGCAGAAAATTTCCACAAATTCGTGCAAAAAATCCATATGATTTGCACGACGTGCGGTGCCCGTATGTGAGAGACGCTCGAGGCAGCGGAGGTGGATAAAGTCTAATTATTTTGAATAAAGATTTCTAGATATATTTTCATGTTGATATTGTAATTAATGTCCATACACTCATATACAGGTTGGAAGATATGTGTATGTGGAGGATATGGTTATTTATTTTATAAATAAAAAAATAATGCAAAATAGTTCATATTTGAATTTATTTATATAATATTTACAAAACATAACATAACATAACTTCACGCCTGTATCCCCGAAGGGGTAGGCAGAGGTGTATTACACACCCACGATTCGCTAGTTATATGTTAAGGTCCCAATGTAATAGGGGGCGAGCCTATTGCCATCTACCGGGTACATTATTAAGCGAGCGATAATTTACATTTATTAATGCACACATAACTACGTGTGTGCCCAGGGCGACTGGGGATCGAACTCGAGACCTCGTCTCAGCAGTCCGTTACGTACGCCACCGGGCTATCGCCGCTTTTTAATAATATTATTTAAAAATATTTATTTATTTATTATTTTTTTATTATTATTTTATTTAATATTTATATTTATTTATTTTAATTCAAGATATCGACTTATAGTGTGTGTAGATGTATGGAGTCCTATTGATATCTTCGGGGCCCAAACCAATCTCACTTGCTGGTACACCTGTTGATCATCCGTTGATCAGCAAGTGTCAAGCAGTGGGAGTGGGGAGATCAGAAGGCAGTAGCTCCCGTTATAGCCAAAATAAACTAAACATAAAATAGAATGTGAACCCTGGGCTCCGAAGTGAAAGACTCGGATGCAACGGGGACCATACGTCGCTAAGTAGATTAACATATATGGACATATTGACAGCGTAACTAGTACAAATCTATACTATTATTACAATTTTTTTGTGCGGAATATTCCGAATGAACCGACTAAAACCGCACGCCGTCTCGGGTCTACAGACGCCGGGTGTAAGGTTACCCATAGAGCATATCCCTCGCACTCCGACTGACCCTGGGCCATTCGCAGTGTCCCCTCTGATAACAGCAGAGGGGTACCTGGAGCAACCACGCCCCCCCGCGGGCCTTGCAGGCCCGCCATACCCCGACCCTCTCGTGCAATGGGGTTAGCTGGCCCTGAAAAGGGCCGGTTGGTTAGACTCTTGGCCGTTGACGTTGACGCCAGCTACTCCAGAGGAGCAATCAATGATGCGTCATCGCCCACGTTGCCCAGGGTGCACCAAACTTGGAGGTGATCCAACCAGTCGCACCCCAAATTAGTCGTGCCTGTACACTGGACATATTAAAAAACATACTTTGGGTATTTTAAATGAACGATACAAAACACAAAAATATTTATTTCAGAATTCTTGTCTGTTTATCTCTTTGTTCGCGATGGACACAAAAATTACTGAACGAATTTTGATGCAGTTTTTTCTATTAGAAAGGTCTTGGTCAGACTTAAAATCTACCGTATGTTTAATTGCAATTGGTTAAGTAGAAACGGAGATATGACCAAAAAACGATAACCGACCCCCGCGCGAGTTAGTTAATTATATTAACTTATGTTGGTAGTACAAGTTTTAGTAGCGATCTCTAAAAGGTAGCACAAACGGTAAAGAATTCCAAAGGTTTATGACAACACTTCGTACCTTTTTTTTCTTTTTTTTTTTTTTCGTTCGGAAATCCCCTCGGATACCCCCCCGCCGGGCAGCGGGGGCGGTTATGTCGGGCTTGAACCAACTAGAACCACACGCCGTCTCGGATCTGCAGACGCCGGGGTGTAAGGTTGCCCATAGAGCATATCCCTCGCACCCTGACTGACCCTGGGCCATCTCCGGTTTCGAGATGGCCCCCTCGGGTTTGGGAACCACGTAGTCCCCGTCTTGCCCCGGTTTGGGGGAGGGGCGCTGGTCGCCCCACCTGTCCGGCCTGCTTCTGCTGGGGTGACAGGCGGCCTCACCTGCCACCCCCAGGCCTGCGCTCATGGAGGACGGAGGTCGTTAAGCGACCTCCGGCGCCTGAGTCGCCTGCGACGCGCGGCGAGCATGTTGCGGGCTCGGCGGGCCGGGAGAGTTCTGAATCTCTCCCGGACGCGCTCGGCCATCTCCTTCGCGAGCAGAACATGCTCGCAGAAGGAGGTGGCGGCGGCCCACGCGCTCGCGCTCCGCACCATTGCCGCAATCAAGCTGCCGAGCGAGAGGACTCCCACCCCGATGGCTGCAACGAGGTCACGCTTCGGCACTTCCCACGCCGGGCAGTCCGCCAGCGTGTGCAGCCCTGAGTCCTCGCTCGCGTCACAGTGATGACACTCAGGCGTTGGCTCCTTCCTGATCCGATGCAGGTGGTCCCCGAAGCACCCCTTCCCGGAGATCACCTGCGTCAGTCGGTACGAGAGGCTTCCGTGTCGCCTCTCTAGCCAATCCTCCATGATGGGCCTAACCGCCGCTATTGCGGCGTGCCCTGCGCTTGGTCGCCCAAGTCGTTCCTTCCACTCCACCACGATGGCCTGGCGGAGCTGGGACTGCACGGCCTCGATTTCTCGATGCTCGGGGTTCAGTCCCTGCTCCCGCGCCTCCTTTCGCCACTGGTACAGTTGTGAAAGGGCTCTCGCCTCCAGGTCCCATGGCGGAGTTCCGGCAAGGAGAATCGCCGCCTCGAAGGAGATCGTGCGGTACCCGCGGATGACCCTGATGGCCATCATTCGCTGCGGAGCGCGCAGCATCCGCACACTTCCGGCCTTCAGGGCCTCCGCCCATATTGGGCACCCATACAGGGCCATGGACCGCACGATCCCCGCGTAGAGTCTCCTGCAGGAGTCATCGAGCCCCTTCACGTTGGGCAGCAGCCGCGCCAGAGCGAGAGCTGTGCCCTTCAGTTTGGGGGCCAGACTTCGGATGTGCTCTCCGAAGCCCATCGGCCGTCGAGCACGAGCTATATTCAGCGCTATCCAGAAAACAAATCGAAATACTTCGAAACAACTGATCCTCTATGAATATTACAGATGCATTTAATGTGTTGATCCTTTAATAACTGGTATTCTTGCTAATATTTGGATTTTTTTTATTAATTGGCGTTAATGGAAGACTAACCGATTTCAGTGACGTGTACCGGGTTAATATGTGAACAACAACTATCCATTCAAATTCTTAGATTATTTTTTAGATTCTTATTTATTTGATGAAATATAAAAATAAACTTAATTTATGATTATGCACAACTAATTATAAATAAATGTAAAGAAAACAACTAAGTAACCTAAAAGATAGAAAAATATTTACATGTGTCATGGAATTCCTCCGCATCATCACCGTCTGGTAATGTTCCCAGAAGACTGGCAGCATTGCCTCGTTGAATGGCAATGCTAATTCTTTGTGCAAGATAAATTCCAGCCTTCTGGTCACGCGTAGCGTCGATCAGCCGCTTTGCCAAATTTTTGTTGACAAAACGGGCACTTGGACCCCATGACCCCAACGTCTCAACCCCAAATGGCTCAAAAACATAATCACCTACTAGGTGGGAGTATTTACAGATGCAGCAGCAGCGCCGGCACAACCCGCTGTGCTTGGACGGTGTGCAGACGCAAGGGTGTCGACGCACGTTGCGTCCCATACCAAAGGCCTACCCATCTTCCAAACCAATAACGACATACCATCCGGTCTCTTGCCATCGTCGCGTACCAGCCCATTATGTTCACGAACGAATGGCACGCCAGCGGTGACTTTTAAATACGTAGACATAACATAACATAACTTCACGCCTGTATCCCCGAAGGGGTAGGCAGAGGTGTATCACACACCCCACGATTCGCCAGTTATGTTTCGGTCCCAATGTAATAGGGGGCAAGCCTATTGCCATCTACCGGGCACATTATTAAGCAAGCGATAATTATCATTTATTAATGCACACATAACTACGAAAAGTCAGAGGTGTGTGCCCGGAGCGACTGGGGATCGAACTCGAGACCTCGTCTCGGCAGTCCGTTACGTACGCCACTGGGCTATCGCCACAAATATATACAATTTGAATTTTAAATGCATGCATACTCCTGCCAATATACATGTATTTTTTATGTTTTTAATATTAATCGATAAATAGCTGACATACTTAAAGAACAGTAATAAAATAACCTGTAGTAATAAAAACTTAAATAAAGTAGAGTAGAGTAATCAGGTAAAATAGAGGATTTTTTCATGTAAGTATACCTTTTTTTCGTGGGGAAATCCCCTGGATAATCGGATCGGATCGTGGTTATTTAGGATTCGAACCGACTAAAACCGCACGCCGTCTGGGGTCTTCAGACGCCGGGGTGTATGGTTTCCCTCGCACCTCGGCTGACCCAGGGCCATCTCCGGTTTCGAGATGGCCCCCTCGGAATGTAAGTATACCTTTTTTTTTTTTTTTTTTTCATCGTGCGGAAATCCCTTCGGATACCCCCCCGCCTGCCAGCGGGGGTGGTTATGTCGGGCTTGCACCGACTAAAACCGCACGCCGTCTCGGGTCTTCAGACGCCGGGGTGTAAGGTTACCCATAGAGCATATCCCTCGCACCCCGACTGACCCTGGGCCATCTCACCACTAACAGCATCGCTCATCCTGTCTCCTCTGAAAGCAGAGGAGTACGGAGAGTGATGTGTTCCCGCCACGTTGGGTATTGGCCGACGATCAATGCCAACTCTATGAAGGGGAAGCCATTGACCGCCGCCCAGGGTGTACCGGCCGCTCCGATTCCGTTCCCCCCTGACTGCAGCGGGATCGGAATCGGAGCGACACTCGAGGAGGTTACCCAACACACACCCCTACTAAATGTAAGTATACCTCATTACTGGATTAAGTGAAATGTAAACCCATGAGTTTAAGATGCCAATAATGAATTTGCTTTTTTCAGATTTGTACAAAATGGGGCGTGGCTTAAGAACCGCAAATAAAAGAAAATCTTTACAGCGGAAACTTTATTCAAAAGAAAATCTGGAAAAAGCTTTTAATGCGGTAGCAAAAGGTATGTGTCTAAAAATTTGCTGCTAAGACTTTTCAAGTGTCTTGTTCTACCGTACAATTTCGAATTTCTGAATTCAAGATCCAAAGTGCGGTGCAAAACCAAGTCGTCCTACAATTTTTGGTAAAAAATTGATTTTGTCAATTCAGTTGGATCAAACTTAGTAGCCAGACAGGTTTCCCAAAACGAAAGAAAGATTTGATTAAGAGTGTTTCAGACTTCATCAAGAAGGCCAAAAAATCAAGTAGTTTTGAAAGTGGGAATGGTTTAAATTGTTTTTAAACAGACATCCCACACTTAATTTCCTTACGTCAGAAGCAATTACAGCCGCCAGCTCTACCGTCTCAGAACACGATGGTAGCATGTGGTTCCACCAAATCAAAGACTATATTGAAGATAATAATTCATTTCGTATACTCTCTGAACCCGGGAGAGTTTTCAATGGAGATGAAACGAATTTTATCGTTAAATTTATGTTTATGTCAATATTATTTAATGTTATCGTTAAAGCAGGAATCGTTATGAAAAGAACAAAGAAATGTTCACGAAGTATAGGACTCTGCGGCTAAAAAATCGCTTACCGTAATGTGCACTTCTTGTGCAAATAGCAACTTTACTCCACCAATATTAATAAAGATTACCCGGGGAAGTAACTTCTAAGATTCCTTAAGATCGGGGTTTCGCTTTAAGCGATAACGGAAGAATGAACTCCGATATTTTTTAATATTATCCTGTCTATTGGTGCGCCACCACATTATGCCACAAAAAAATATTCCTCTAGCTTTCCATCAGATGAAGTGAAGTCATATTGACGTCACCTTTTTTTTTTTTTCTTTCGGAAATCCCTTCGGGTACCCCCCGCTGGCCACCGGGGGCTGTTATAAAAAATGTATTGAAAATACTTCTAAATTCAAATTCACTTCTGTTAACAAACTCGACAAAGCAGACCCGTTAAAGTATAGTGAACTTTTCTAATACTTATGTATCAATTATCCACACTTTTAATATAATTATATTATGCTTACTGCACCCAACGCCGTACTCATTTGAGGACGTTTCTTCATGTACCCACATAATTTTACTATGATGCATTATATTGAGTTTTTAGGCAATTTGGTATTGGTAAAGTGTGTGATTACGTAATAACATATTCAATTTTGTCATTTATTGCCTCGGTGATTTAACTTAGTTGTTGAATTTATTTATTTGAGAAAGTAGCTTCCAGAGATAACATAAGTTCTTTTTCATATTTACATCGACCCTCATACATGTTTCTATATTTGTTTGTAGGTATTTGCGTAGATAATATTGGACACTTCCCTCAGAAGCTTTCAAGACAACTACGATGCCGTGTTTGTCATATGAAAGCCCGCTGGCAATGCAAAAAATGCATAAAGACACTATGCATCGAAAGAGGATGTTTTGAAAAATATCACACGTAATCCCAATGACCTCATATGAGCACGGTTCTTTTTTCGATATGGATGAATGAATATGGTAATTTGAATTTTTTTTTGTGGAACAAGTTGAACTAGCCTCTAATCATTTAATTGTAAAAATAAAGTCCTTTCAACAAAAATGTGTTTAGTTTGTATTTGGGTCGAGATCAGGTTCTGATAGGATTTAAGCTTTGCTTCAATTACAGTCATATATATAGGTAAATTATAGTGTCGCCAGTTGGCAGTTTAGGGCTCCCAGAATATCAAAAAATTACGGCTACCATTGACGAAACTGGAGGATACACAAATAAATCAATATATTAAATATGTATTTTAAAATTGTGTCATTTTAACAGACTTTATGCCATTTTTTTCATTAAACTAACTAACTAACTAGTATATCAATATACTTAAGTCCCAATGTGCGGCAGAAATTAAGATTTACCAAAATCTTTGAACTGCTTCATACCAAATAAATAAATAAAACAACATCTTTACAGTTTTCTTAACTTTTACATACCTTTTTTTTCGTGCGGAAATCCCTTCGGACACCCCCCGCCGGCCAGCAGGGGCGGCTATGTCGGGCTTGAACCGACCAAAACCGCACGCCGTCTCGGGTCTAAAGACACCGGGGTGTAAAGTTGCCCATAGAGCAGATCCCTCGCACCCCGACTGACCCTGGGCCATCTCCGGTTTTGAGATGGCCCTCTCGGGGACTAAAACATACCTCAAATATAATAAAACTAGGAAATCTCCACGTAATTAAGTATTAGTTAAAAACTCCATGATGCCTTGTAGTAAAATGGCCTCTTATTCTGTAATGGTTCCAATCAGTATAGCAAAATTTACTATATAGCTTAAAGCTATAAAATAAATTTTAGTTATAGTTATGTTTACGGTTTACTCTTTTACTTATTTTAATTTTATTATGAGTTTTTACTAGTTTTAGTTACCCAGCGCGCCCGTCGTAACTGTAAACCTACAAATAGTGAAGAAGCTTTAGCCAAGAAGGGGGAACTACCTATCAACCGAGAAGAACGTTTATCCAAGAAAAGAGAACTTCCTATGAACCGGGAAGAACGTTTAGCCAAGAAGAGGGAACTTCCTATGAGCCAGGAAGAACGTTTAGCCAAGAAGAGGGAACTTCTTATGAACCGGGAAGAACGTTCAGCTAAGAAGAGGGAACTACCTATGAACCGGGAAGAACTTTTAGCAAAGAAGAGGGAACTAGAGAGAAAAAGGTACCAAAAAATAAAAAAACATCCAGACCTTCATTCGGGATATCAGAGGAAAAATATTCTGTCTATTTGTTGTGTTAGTATGAAGAGAGGAAAGCCCAAAATAAAGTTATAACCATATATGACTTGTCTCCTCGTGAACAAAAAATCCAAAGAGAGAAATGGAGACGGGAAAGCAGGGAAAGGTACCAAAGAAAGAAAAACTAAAAGAAATAAAAACCTCAAGGGAAAGACTCATTGAAAAGTTAATAATAATATATGGAGTATTCGAACCGTGGTACGAATTACTAAAATGAAAGTAGTGTCTATTTAATGAAAGTGTCTATTTAATGCACCTAAAATGAAAGTAGTGTCTATTTAGCAGTTTCAATTTAATCATTATTATTCACTAGCGTAAGTATATATTATATTTCACCTAACTTAATATAATTCGGTAACTTTAGTACTAATTATAATAATAATAATATAATAATGTTTATTTATTTTTCTCACAAGGTACAACGGTTACAATCCAAACATTTGTGTGTTACTTTTTTCCTTGGCGAGAGCTGGATTACTGATATTACAGATCTCCAGGCCCCCAGATAAACAAATTAAATAAGTAACTTTGTGGGTACTTTCAGAAATTAAACAAAATAAACTCAAGTGTAAAATGTGACTGTGAATATAAATGTGTGAGTAAAGAGGTGCACTTTGTGTAGGTAATGTGTTTGTGTGTGTTTTCTGCAGGTAAGAAAAAGTGTGGGACAAGTTAATATTAAAACCTTTAAGAGATTATGTGTACAATTCTGAGTGAAAGGTATGTTGAGATGTTGTGTGGTATAAGTTGCGAGAGTTGGGAGCTTATGCTTTTTTTACGAATTATGATAGTGTTTGTATGAAGTTTTCCGTTTGATCATAGCTCATCTCCAATAGCCAGTTGGTGATAGTTATTTTGCATTTGTGCGTTGTCATTGGATATATATATATATATATAGTTTTATTTATTTTATTATATAGGTAATTGCTAAGAAAATGATAGTTTCGCTGTGCAAGGCTGGTAGTGACAAACTTAGGTGGGAGTATAGCGTGTTTGCGTCTGACTGTTTTCATTTTGTCCCGATCGTAGTGTATCCGTGCGTGAGCCATTATAATGACACTGCGGACGAACAGAGCTCGGACTGATAAGGTGCCACAGGTTCTATAGAGGTCGGCAGTGGGGTAGGCAGGCAGGTGAGTTTCCATCCTACCTTTAGGAGTGCTCTCTCTGCTCGCTCTAGTCTCAGGAAATGAGTTTTGGTGGAGCCTCCCCATGCAACTATGCAGTATTGAGTGAGCGATTGACAAAGAGCTAAGTACACCAGTCTTAATACCTATATATCAGCAACATGACGTAGGTTTGAGAAGACATATATCATCTTTTTCAATCTAGCCGTAAGTGTATCGATATGGATGTGATATGAGAGAGTGGAGTCAAGTTCAACACCCAGGTATTTAATGCAGTTTGTATTTTTAAGAGCCGGACAGTTGCAAGTTCTTTTTGAATGTAAATTGCAAGAGTGGGCTGTCAAATGCTGAAAGGAGGGCGGACATCTACCAGCTGAAGATAATGAGAACGTCACGTATTTCGTTTTCTCAATATTAAGGGTCAAACGATTTAGGGCTAGCCAATTAGACACCATATCAAAGCCAAGCTGAGTGTGCTTGAAAGCTGCCTCCCAGGATGTATCATGTAATAATAGTGCAGTATCGTCGGGGTAGGCGTAAATGGTTCCATGTGAGAACTGCAGATGGCAGAGGTCATTCATATAAATTATGAACAACATCGGGCCGATGATGCTGCCCTGCGGAACGCCATGTGTTATTGGGAGTTCATCACTAGTCCAATCACCTATCCTTAAGCACTGACGTCTATTGCTGAGGTAGCTTTTAAAAAGAGATAACTGAGTGCCTCATACAAATTTCTTCAAGCTTATCGACCAGCAAAGGGACGGACACTGTGTCGAATGCTTTTGCTAGATCTAAGAAAATACCTACAACCTTTTGCCTGTCATCCAATTTAGTGACAATTTCATTGGTTAGGTCGAGCACTGCATCACTGGTGGATATACCTGAACGGAAGCCATACTGGGCTGGAGCAAGAATATTATACTTATCGAGAAACCTAGTGAGTCTGTTATTCATCAGTCTTTCCAATATTTTCGAAAGGGTGGGCAAGATAGAAATTGGCCTATAATTATTAAGCAGCCCTTGTGGATTGGATGCACTATGCCTAATTTAACAGCATCCGGAAATGTGCCAGAGGTGAATGCCAAGTTACATAAGAAGGTTATAGGTGGGATCAATATATATTTGAATGTTTTAAGAAACGAGGCCGAGATATTGTCAGAACCAAGTGCACAGTCACTTTTAAGGCTTTTTATAACAAGGTCAATCTCTAGTTCATCGGTTTCAAGCAAGACAAACGTATGACAGGATTGCTTGGAGTTACCAGGGTTTTTTGGGGTGTTTGAGTGGGTTACATTTTTTTGGGTTAGGGAGCTGCCGATTTTCGTAAAGAATAAATTGGCCTCATTTACTGAATGTTGAGGCTCAGTGGTTGAAAGAAGATCTAGTGCAGGTAATTTTTGTTTTTTGGTGTGTGTAATTGACTTAATAGCTTGCCAAAGTTGTTTGCTATTGTTTTTTGCCTTATCTTAGATCAATTATGATAAGGCCCAGATCCTTATCATAATTGATCTTAGCCTTTTTTGTGAGGTTTGAACAATAATTTCTATACCGCCGGAACAGTATTAGGTTGATCAGTGGTGTGATGAAAGAGCATGACCGTATCGTGGTCCGTAAGTGAGGTGTGCACTACATAACAGAAAGAAGGCAGTTTAGTTTTTAAAATGATATGATCAAGGCAGGTTAAGTTTTGTCGTGTGGGGTAGACGTGAGCCGGTAACATACCGAAGTGAGATAGTAAATCCAAGTAATCAATAGATCGCGTTTCCGTATTGCCTGCCGAAATATCTATATTGATGTCACCTAAAATAATGTTTTTATTAGTAACTTATTTACGACTAAGAACTGTACAAAATGACTGGTTTAAATAGGGCACAATGCGACGCTTAATTGAAATAAAGAAAGAATATAGATTTTATTATGAAACACAAAGCAATAAATTACACTTAAATAATAATGATAAACTTAAAATTAACATTAAACCAGACATTTCTATCATTTTTTTTTAACTTTATCTTGTGACGGGCGACCCGCCTGACGTAGCGTTATTCAATGTCTGAATTTGGATGACACAGCATGTCGCGTGGAAGGCTGCGACGGTGTCGTTCAACGCAACGGGTGGTTAAAGATGGGCTACCTTTAAAGATTTCTTCCGCGTTGCGATGGCCTAAATCCAGCAGGACCAGGGTAAAAGTAAGTTTTCCTATTTGAAATGACTAACCTATGATAATTCAAACCCGCCCCTAAATAGTGCACTCGTATGTGTTTACGGTCACAGTGTGTTACACAGAAAGTGCTGATGAGAATCATCGTCATATATAATATATGACGATGATTCTCATCAGCACCATATATACCTCCCGATTCTCCGCCTTCCGCATCCTGTCTATCCCAGCTATCTTTTTCAGGTCGTCAGTTTCAGCCAGATGAGCTGGCGTCCCACCTTTCGTTTGCCGATTTGCGGTCTCCACTCTAGGACTCATTTGCTTCAACGGCCATCAGTCCTTTGTCAGATGTGGTCGTTACAATACATTACTGTTACAATACATATTTGTTAAATTTAAAATTCGTATTTTAATCGTGTATTAGATGACATGTTTAGACAATTTGATCATTTTAATATATTATGGTATTTTAACCGAGAAATTTCACCAATCTTGAATTTATGATAACATTTTCAGGTTATATTCCTTACCAAACTGTGCCTTCAGGAAAAGGGAAGTTTCTTATTCTAGTACAAGGACACACGTTCTCGGTTCAAGGTTGCAACAAGCTTAAGTATTACTGCTCAAAGAGAACGACGACCGGTTGCAGGGCTAAGATTTGGCTGAGCAAGGAACGGTTGATCATAGCAAGTGATTTGTTTCATAACCATGCACCGCCCTTACTGCATAAGACCGCTTCGGGAAGATTATGAAGATATCATATAACCCTAAAGCTAATTTCTGAATTCTCAATTCAATCTAATTTTGGGGATATACTTGTATGTGTGTATAATATAGACATATTAAACTGTAATATGGATGGCAAAATAGTTGTTGTTTTTACTTTTTTTTTAAAAGGCGGTGGCACTCTGGCTGTGCCGGCAGAAGTGAACCATCCATCCCTGCCTTGATATATATCCCTCTCTCTAACCCTCTTTAATAAAAATCACAACCTTTTTTATTACCGCGAGAGAGAACCGCGGTAGCCTAGTGGTATGGGTAATGGACTGCTGAGACGAGGTCTCGGGTTCGATCCCAGGTTTTACCATAGCACACACCAATGACTTTTCGATGCTTTTTGAAGTTGTGTGTGTATTTATCGCAGGTTCATAAGTGCCCGGTAAATGGCAATAGGCTCCTATTACATTGGGACCTAAACATAAACTGGCGAAATGTGGGTGCTAGCACCTCTGCCTACCCCTTCGGGGATATAGGCGTGAGTTTATGTATGTATGTATGTATGTTTTATTAAATAGATTGTATTTATTTAGGTATTTATTTTTTAATCCACTATCCCTACACCATACCTATAACTAGAAAGGATAAGACAACTTCGGTGTTATATCGGTAGGTAGAGCGTTCAACTTTTATGTCAAAGGTCGCAGGTTCGATCCCCGCTCAGTGCAAACATTTGCACTGGTTTGGTTGTTTCTATGTATAATATGTATTCACCTCTAGAACCCATAAAACAAGCTAGTTCATCATCATCATCATCATCTTAGCGTAGTTCCCGGTTGCATCCGAGGCTTACACTTCGGAGCCCTGGGTCCGCTTACTCCTCCTTCTCCTCTTGGTTTTTTTGTACGGCTTTTATGGGAGCGACTATCGTCTGACCTCCCAACCCCGGGAGGAAAGCCTGCGCCAGAGCCTCGTCCGTTAATCAGCAGCTGTACCAGATTGCAGGTGAGGTTGGCTCCAACCTCCATGCCCCGAAAATCTTGGAAGGCCTCGGATACTCCCATTACACGAGTTAGTTAAGCTGTGCTTACTTTGGGTTTAGATAGCGCTGTGTAGAATGTCTTACAATATTTATATTCATTTATTTAACTGCACAGTAAAATACCTTTTTTTTTCGTGCGGAAGCACAGTAAAATACCTATTCAATTTTCTATTATGTAAATGTATTTTACTTGCTTGAAAATGAATTATGCTGAATTTTATCAGTGAAAATTCGTTGAAATAAATTGGGTTCTTACGTTAAATTGAGTAAAATATGATAACGCAGTTTAGTTACACATAAACTCGGTTCCCAAAATTGGTGAAATTCGTTATTAGTATCTGTATGTTATTAAATGTCACCTGATTGATATATAGTTTATTTATGTATACTTAATTAAACAAGACTATTACAGCAATTGGTGCAGCTTATTTACATGATAAATAAATTTAAACATTGACCTGTGTACCTTTTTTTTTTTTTTTTTTTTTATCGTGCGGAAATCCCTTCGGATACCCCCCCGCCGGCCAGCGGGGGCGGTTATGTCGGGCTTGCACCGACTAAAACCGCACGCCGTCTCGGGTCTTCAGACGCCGGGGTGTAAGGTTACCCATAGAGCATATCCCTCGCACCCCGGCTGACCCTGGGCCATCTCACCACTAACAGCATCGCTCATCCTGTCTCCTCTGAAAGCAGAGGAGTACGGAGAGCGATGTGTTCCCGCCACGTTGGGTATTGGCCGACGATCAATGCCAACCCTATGAAGGGGTGAAGGGGTGTACCTAGGTCATAATTACAATCAAATTTCTTGCATAATCAAATGATTACTATACTAATATAGTAACACGCTGATGTTAATATCCTCTTAACTTGACAGCCTCTGTGGCGTAGCGGTAGTACATTCGACTGCTAAGACAGAGGGCGCGGGTTCGATTCCCGCTCAGTGCAAATATTTGTATGCATAAATATATCTATTTGCATTGGTCTGGGTGTTTCTATGTATAATATGTATGTATTTACAAAAAAAAAGTATATAAGTATGTTTATCCGCATTCTGGAACCCATAACACAAGCTAGTTTAACTATGCTTACTTTGGGTCTAGAAAGCGCTGTGTAGAATGTTGTAGAATATTATTATTATTATTCTCTTATTCTATTAAGAAAACAATAATTATCTGCGGCAGGTGTAGGTTTTTAACCGTATTTTTTTCTTTCAGTTGAATACGAAGTTATCACCATTGACGGAAACCCCAGTCGAGAGCTGCTTAGATATCAGAATTATACGTATTCTAAAATAGGCACGTGCCGTTACCGGTATTGCTCAATGCGTAAAAGCAGAAAGTGTAAGGCTAGGTTGTTGATTTCTGAAGAAGATACGATAGTCCTAGTTTCTTCCGTGTACCATACCCATCCACCTCCAGATCTTATCAAACTGGAAAACGGAAGATATTGTCAACTTTGGCAGAAAAAATCAGAGCTTCGATAAATCACTATATTTATGATCTCAAGAGGCTCGCGTTATGCAGAGTTGTGACCAGGGCTTGATGCAGGAAGCAGTGTGAGGAGGTCCCTCTCTCTGGAACCCTAACCACCGGAAGCTAGGTTCCTGTACCTTTTTTTTCGTTCGGAATCCCTTCGGATACCCATGCCGGCCAGCGGGGGCGGTTATGTCGGGTTTGAATCGACTAAAACCGCACACCGTCTCGTGTCTTAAAACGCGGGGGTGTAAGGTTGCCCATAGAGCATATCCCTCGCACCCCGAAGGTCGTACTGTCGTCTGTACCTGATGCCGGTTGAGTATGATTTCTTCTTATATTTAAGTTTTTTTTTAGTATGTATAAAAATGTCATTCATGGATAATAATAAAATGCGTTTATTGCCAAATAACAATGTTGTGTGTCATAATATGACCCACTATACACTAAGGAAGCCTGTCCTCTGGGAGCGAAATACGATTTCAAAAGTGAATAATTTTTCGTTAGATATAACACATTAAAACTAGAACTACTTATACCATTTTATTTACAATGAATTTATCAGCAATATATCTTAAACATATAAAAAAATAGTTTTCCTGTACATTAAAGCATTTTCTGTATGTACAACGTTTGAATAAAATCGGCCGCGGTTTTGTAATTTTCCCGGGAATTTACTATTCTTCTGAACTAGCTGTCCCCTGCGGCTTCGGCCATGGCATACTTCGGCCCATGGCACCTATTTATCCCAAACATGCCTGTAAACTCTTTTTTTTCTATCAGGTAATTTTTAATTTTTTTCTCTCCGTAAGAACCATCCTCGTACTTCAAGGAATATTATAAAAAAAGAATTAGCGAAATCGGTTTAGCTGCTCTCGAGATTTGCGCTTAGCAACACATTCAGCGATTCATTTTTATATTATAGATAATATGTCAAATAAACATAGATTATGAATTTCATTGAAATTATATATGATTTTAGATTGACATGGTCATTTACATTAAAATTAGAATTATAAACGGGATATTTACCATGTTAAGATACTAAACATGGTAAATATCCCGTTTATAATTCTAATTTCATTGAAATTGTTTTAAAAATGTTTATACTCATCATTACTTAAACAACTCTCGTATCTTCATAATCTATGCAAATTATTGAGCTGGGCGAAGCGAAGCTCTTATACGTGGCTAAGCCGTTTGGTCGAGAATACTCCTCCGGAACCACAATACCGATCTTGACCAAATTTGCCATGGTGATAGTGTAGACACCGCTGAGTGTTTAGAGGGGTCAACTGTTCAAATACAATGTACCATTGAGGAATAATCATCGAAAAACAGTTTCACGAGCGCGCGGCCTTAGCTACGCGCGCGACCGTAGTTAGATGTCTTATTTTCAAGTAAGAGTCCTGCTCGCTCAGCTCAATTTATATCAGTCGCACCCTGCACTGAATTCCTAGTCTATAAATTTCTTAGAAATATACACACATCAATAAGTAGTGATAATAGTGATTATAGATTCCTATAATCTATGTATGTAAATTTCTTTCATGAGAGTTTACGAAATCCAGTATGAGTTCCTTCGGACGTTCTATCCAACTGATTCGTTTTTTTTTTGTGTGCACCAATGACTTGTCCGTAAATCAGCAGATGTAATGGTGACAAAAGGGCGCTGTAAGACAATCTCGCTGTATCCTGATGAAGGGCCGGTGCTGAGGATACAATAATGTCCTAATGCTGGTGTAGGTTTTTAACAGTAGATTTTTTTTCCAGGTAATTGCGAAGTCATTACCATTGGTGGAAGACCGCTGGTTAGGTATAAAAATTTTACTTACTCCAAACAGGGCCGCAATTTTCGAAATCAATATTGCTCAATGCGTTTAAGCAGAGGATGTAAGGCGAAGTTGAGGGTTTCTGAGGACAGAATGAGGGTTGAATCTGGCTACCTTAAGCATAACCATCCAGCTCCAAAACTTATTAAACTCGGTAATGGGGATTATTGTCGGGCTGTGTCCCGGTGTGTATGTGTCGAGTAACCACTATTGAACCGCCGCTTAAATTGGACCATTCCTGAGAAATACAGATGTGGTCCATTTAAAGCGCCTGTTCAATATTGGGTACTCTCCCCTAACTAGTCACTATAATTATTCATCAGCATGTGGTATTTCCTACACTAGTTTATTCGCGTGCGTTTGTTTATCATTGTTCGTTGAGTGTTTAGTGTACCTTTGTATACCTGGCATTACATCCATTGGCATTGTCGCGGTTTTATTTGAAATGGGTTAGCCTACAGGCATATGTCCTATAAAGGTATTTTTAGTTGTTGATTAATAGAAATAACCGAATTTAGTTTTATTAGTTTGGTGACATAATTTGTAATATTTTTAACATCGCAACATGTGACATTATAATACCATTTAAAATATTTAGGTGCGTTATTCACACCGGGGTTCATTTTTGATTTTCTTGAACAAAGTTCAATAATTATTTTGTTTCTTATTCTCCATACTCGAGAATTCCCGGGAATCTGCAACTTCACACCGTACTTACTAATTAAAGATTTCTGTACTTTTTAATAAACCTATAATAAATATTTTGTAAAATATTTGTTTGATTTAAGTTTTATAATTAATAAATTTATTTTTAATAATTTTCATAATTATACCTATTATCTTACTTCTCGATACTATCTGAACAATGATTTATTAGTAATGTGAAGTTTTATTGTTTTCTAGTGTTTAATAGTAAAATCATGCATTTTTAGGGTTCTGTACCTTTTTTTTTTTTTTTTTTCGTGCGGAAATCCCCTCGGATACCCCCCCGCCGGCCAGCGGGGGCGGTTATGTCGGGCTTGAACCGACTAAAACCGCACGCCGTCTCGGGTCTGCAGACGCCGCATTATTGTTTTCTAGTGTTTAATAGTAATATCATGCATTTTTAGGGTTCTGTACCTCAAAGTAAAAACGGAACCCTTATCTGTTTGTTTGTCTAGGTCTTGACACCTTTTTGTCAGGAATGCGTGGAGGGAGGTATTAAGTTGAAACTAATATTAAATTATCAGGTATGAAACTTCTTGCAGGGGTGAAAAATCAAACTTCCAAGTCAACGCAATCAAAAGATCATATGCAGCTAATTAGACAATCGCAAGGGAACCAAATTCTATAGGACATTTCCCGTTATATTAAAATCATGAAATTTAGGTTGTAGTTCGAAAAAAACAATACAAAAAATGAGATCAATTTTAGCCTATTGTAGTCTACTGCTGGACATAGGCCTACACCACAGCACCCGACCCTCCGTACTCAACCGATTTTATTTCTGTAAGACAACTTCTATTAAAGAACCAGCTGTTCCTTGTTTTCGTCATAAATAAGATAACCGGTACGTAGAACTTTCCCAAGGTAGAAATAAGGTCGTGATTCCAGACTTTCCACGCAATAGCGGTCCCAGGTAAGTATAAACTGAGACCATTGACTTCATACCGCCTCAGATATGGCGGTCATTTCATGCGTAGCTTGGTGTGTGATGTGAGTCCAAATACCGCGAAAGGATGTTGAATATAAAAATGTCATATTATTTCAGGTGAATACGACGTTATAACGGTAAAAGGCAAAAACATTATTTTGTACCAAAACTACACATATTCTAAAGTGGGAAGAACCATACGCAACCAGTATTGTTCGAAGAAGACCAGAAAGAACTGTAGAGCCAAACTTACCTTGAGGGCAGACGGCAGTATAGAGTCAGCATATACAAGCCACAATCATTCCCCACCTAAATTGGTCAGAGCATCAAATGGCAGCTTTTATTCAATTTATAACTAAACAATTATCGCTTACGCTGCGTCGTGCGTGTGAACGCATGCTAGCGCCTGTTTCGTGGAAATAATTTTGAGCTAATTTTGTGCAGATAATTTGCACAAAATCGTGTATAAGAACATTAAGAACCCATACGATTTGCATGGTATACGGGCTCCCGCATGCGTAACGCGCACGACGCAACGCACGCACTTATTGCCTTTAATACCTATATTAACCTGCCTTCGCAAAATATGCACAAACTAACGAAACTTGCTTTTTTTCCTACTTCTGTTTATAATTTTATGTTTTTCTATAAGTTTATCTTTAAGTAATGTGTGAAATTAATTACTTTTTGTTTTATTGAACTTTTCAATCCTCGTCGGGCTGCCCGCTGTTTTTACATGTCGGTAAGCCAAAAAATCACTAAAACCTTGACGATTGGTCAATGATTCTTGCGGTGATCACCTCACTAAGCAGTTATTATGACGATGAAAAGCTGATACAGAAATTGTACATGTTAAATTTACCCTTTACTCCTCTCTAGCACAAAATCGTATATTAAACATAACGTGGTTAGGTAATTGGTCACCTTAAAAACCCATTCAAACCTAAGCAGTATTCGCTACCGTCTGCGGTTGAGAAAACAGAGTATTGTATGCGGTAATAGAACTGTTCACACCAAAAAGGATTTCACTATCCTTGTGAGTAGAATTCTGAGTGAGTTTTCTATGCCTCCACCCACAGCGGCAGCGAATATCGATCAGGTTTGAATAGGCCTTAATACTTTATATTTCAACCGAGGTGCAATTGCACCGTCCTGATTTTATGATACAATTTTCAGATTATATACCTTACAAAACTGTACCTACAAAGAGCGGGAATTGCATTATTGTAGTACAAGGACACACGTTCTCGGTTCAAGGTCGCAACAAGCTTACGTATTACTGTTCAAAGAAAACGACAACCGGTTGCAAAGCTAAGGTTTTGCAGAGCAATGAACGGTTGATCATAGCAAGTAATCTGTTCCATAACCATGCACCACCCTTACTGTATGAGACCGCTTCGGGCAAGATTATAAAGATATCACAGAAGTCGCAAGTTAATTATTAATATACATATATATTTTGAGGTTTATGTTTATATTATGTGTGTGGTACCTTTTTTTTTTTTTTCGTGCGGAAATCCCTTCGGATGTGGTACCTATAGAGACGTTTTGAAATAGATACAATCATATGAACGGCAAAAATATTTTTTGTTTTAAAGTTTTTCATAAACTTGTACATTTTTGATATTATTTTTGTATAAAAATATGTACATATACTCGTATTTTCATATAGTAAGTATAGGTAACCTTTACTAATTGGTTTATTTATTTTATTATCCACAATCCCTACACCATACCTACAACTAGAAAGGATTAAATGCAACTACACAGTGATAATTAATAATAATTAGTTTTCTATCAAGTATACTTCATTTGAATAAAAATCAACTAGGTTGTATTTCACCAGTGAAATGTACCATCTTGTAAATAAACTGGGTTCGCACGTATTCCTCAATTAAATTGCGTAAAACAATATAACACAGATTAGTTACAATTGATCTCGTTTCTCATCATTGGTGAAATTCGCTATTAGTGACCTTATGGTTTGTGATCTGTAGATATGTTATTAAATGACACCTGACTGATATTTTTCTTAACTAAAGGTTCTTATATAGTTTATTTTTGTATAATTATTGTATAATTAAACATGACTATTACAGGAATTGCTGCACTTATTTCCATTGTATATATATTAAAATATAACTATTTTTAACGAATTGTATCCCGACGTATCGGTTGCTTTTCAGCCACCATGGTCACGATGACCATGGCGACAGATCCGGTAAATAGTTTTGTTGCAATTTGTGATATTCGCGTAAACTTCCGACAGTATGATTATAAATATATTTAAACATTTGTTGTAGGTCATACAATGAAGTTTCTTGCGTCTCGGCGGGGTGGACGTATTTTACTTCTAAATAACTATACGTACGCGAGGACAAACAAAACTTCTGCAATTTGGTACTGTTCAAGCAAAATATCCAAAAAGTGTAGGGCAAAAGTAAAATTAGACGACTACGATAATGTTGTCGCATATTATTTAGACCACACGCATGTTCACAAAAGATATATGCGCATTTAAAATGCAAGATTTTGTGCACTGCATGCAATAAAAGGTCATCTAGTCTCATTACAATAAAAACAATTTTTAAATTTATTGTCTGTCTATATAAAATCATTAGCTGCATGGCATACCGTTCATTCGAATGCTATACCTACACTATACAACTTAGTCAACTTGTAGCTTGCATTTGCGTGAAGATTATAGGCAAAGTACAATTGTTATTGGACCCGGTAGGAGGCGCTGCAATCTGATTATAAGATTGTTTTAAGATGATGGCGTGAAGCCGGTATGCATCAGCTAGTCATCATCATCATTCAATCCCGGTTGCATCCAAAGCTAGCACTGGGAAGCGCGAGGTCCTCATCACGTTTGACTCGTTTCACACATTCTTTTAAGTGGAAAGTCCAATGTGATAACCTAGTTTAGTTTGATTAGACAACAATTACTTTTATTGCTGAAATAGATTTAGAAAGACAACCTGTTGTGAATGCAATCTTTTAGTTTCTTTTTTTAGTATGGTCAATATATTTTAAGTTCTACAATAAAATGATATATGCATATTAAATTTTTATTCAATTGTTATCGTGCTTTTCATTCGCCATCCCTTCCGCCTTATTCCCCTCCATTGTTAGAGAGGGACTTTAGAGACACGTGTCGTTATTGCCGACTGTATAATTGATCTATTCTCCCGAGTCTATTTGACCAATAAAAGTTGATGAGTTGTTTTGACCACATGACAGACTTATCGTTATCGTGGTTAAGGAGTCAGCTTTGCGATCGAAATGTCCCGGATCCTGGCCTTTACACTACCGACGTGAACCCAACACAAGCAATTTAGCGTAGCTGGAGGAGTTTCATTTTATTTGAGATTTATTGGTGGAAGCTACTCATGATTTCATGCTGACGCTTAAGAAACAGAAAGAAAATACATTTTCTGGTATGGTGTGGTGACATGTCCTCTTGGCAGATGACTTTTTTTACAAGTGGCAACCCTCACGGGCTCCACCCCGTCAGTGCCGGCGATAAGATGGGTGTGTGATACATGGTGTCCTCCCCAAGCGTCTATTGCCGGATAACCCCAGGGTTGCCGGCAGACTTTGGTCGCCATCGTGGCCTCGCCTATGGGGTCGGGTTTGATCTCGCTTGGATGAGTTGGCAAGCGTGTGTAAGGACACACACGACACGCCTCTGTCCTGGCTTGCTGTACGGATGGCGAGTCGACCGACTCCGTCCTCAGATCATGGATGTCGGTATTGGCAGATGCCTCATCCAATAGCTGCTGTTTGACGACGAAAACTAAATGAGAAATAAATAAATAATATTCTAAGCAGACTTTGTCACATGGGATCTAGACTACGGATAAACATACGTATATACTGCATATTTATATAGGTATATACTTTAGATTACTTTTTTTTTTGTAAATAAATACATATTATATATAGAAACACCCAGATCAATACAAAGATACATATTTGCAACGAGCGGGAATCGAACCCACAACCTCTGACTTAGCAGTCGAATGCTCTACCGCTATGCCACAGAGCTCGTCAAATCTAATATAAGTTGGCTGTCGATAGGCTTCATTTTATTTCGGTTTAAAGATATTTATTTCTCAAAAGAACGTACATTGTTCACTTAAAAAGAGAAACTTATTAAATTAATTACAATCTACGAAATGTTCAAATACGGCATTCAACCATAACCATAGGATAGAATTTCAGTTAGTGTTATATCTACTTTTATGAGTAAGCACTAGTACTACTTCAAACAAATAACAGAAAGTTCGAGTCCAGATAGATCAATAAGAAGGTTAGGTTAATTTATGTTATCTAGTATATAGGTTCGTAATCTATTCTTATAAATAGGTATTGATACAGATTCTTTAACATGTTCCGGTAATTTATTATACAATCTAACTCCCTCATGTCTGATGTTTTTCTTACCATATTTTTTTTTTCGTGCGGAAATCCCTTCGGATACCCCCCCGCCTGTCAGCGGGGGCGGTTATGTCGGGCTTGAACCGACTAAAACCGCACGCCGTCTCGGGTCTACAGACGCCAGGGTGTAAGGTTGCCCATAGAGCATATCCCTCGCACCCCGACTGACCCTGGGCCATCTCCAGTTGCGAGATGGCCCCCTCGAATTTGGGAACCACGGTGTCCCCGTCTTGCCCCGGTTTGGGGGAGGGGCACTAGTCGCCCCACCGTCCCGGCCTGCTTCTGCTGGGGTGACAGGTGGCCTTATCTCTCACCTCCAGGCCTGCGCTCATGGAGGACGGAGGTCGTTAAGCGACCTCCGACGCCTGAGTCGCCTGCGACGCGCGGCGAGCATGTTGCGGGCTCGGCACGCGTCGGTAAGTGTTACAGATTTCAGTACCGTTTTGTTTTTAGCTAGGGTGTTAATTAAGCTCCACATTTTCTTTGGTTTCTTTTTACATTTTTCAAAAGCTCCATAGTAATATTTCTTCTTATCTTGTTTTATTTGTCGAACTACCTTTTCTATAGAGGCTTCAAATCTTGATTAAAGGTATTCGTTGTCTGGATCATTTATGTATTTGTTCCATAGTTGGTTTCTTTAATTAATGTAGTTAATAACTGTCTTGTTAATCCAGTCTTTTTGTGGTAAATTTTGTATTTTGTATTTAACTTGTTTTGAAGTCTGTATAATGTACCTACTTCATAAATAGTTCAAAATAAACATAGCCATTATTTTCGTCTATTGTTGTGTTTTTTATAGCTTTTTCAGTGTTATCATATAATAATTTGTAATCAATCTCTTCGTATTTAACTCTTTGTGTTAGTGTCTGTTTATATTTTTTTACTTCGATATATAGCTGTTTATGATCCGAGAGTGTTGATGCAATTACAGCCATATGTATATCTGTATCCCACACATTCGTGCAAACATGGTCTATTATGGTTTTGGTGCATTTAGTTTGTCTAGTACAGTAGTCCGTATGTATATTGTTTAGTATGTAGTACCCAGATTCTTGTATCAAGTCCAAGTAGTCCACAGCCTTCCTGTCGTTTCGTAGTAAATCAATATTATAATCTCCGAAAATCACCGTCTTGTTACTATATTTTTCTAAGTTAAGTGAGTATGTACTGAGAAACTGTTTCTGACTTGTATTAGGTGGCTTATAAACCAATCCAACATTCAAAGAATATTTCAATAGGGTTATCCATAAAAAATTGTTTCCATATACAAATCGTTCTTCATTTAGGTTATATTGAATACTTTTGTGTATATATATTGATACACCACCACCTCCTTACTTTTTCTTTTTCATATTCTTCTTCTCTTATACCTATATAAAAATGAATTGCGGTTCGTTAGTCTCGCTAAAACTCGAGAACGGCTGGACTGTTTTGGCTAATTTTGGTCTTGAATTATTTGTGGAGGTCCAGAGAAGGTTTAAAAGGTGCTATCGATTGAGGCAGTACGAAGTCTGCCGGGTCAGCTAGTCTTCTTCTTCTTCTTATATATAAAAATGAATTGCTGTTCGTTAGTCTCGCTAAAACTCGAGAACGGCTGGACCGATTTGGATAATTTTGGTCTTGAATTATTTGTGGAGGTCCAGAGAAGGTTTAAAAGGTTTGTCATCGATTGAGGCAGTACGAAGTCTGCCGGGTCAGCTAGTTCTTTATATTTTTCTTTATCTTACTATTTATCTTCTTCTTGTTGTTTATCTTTCTAAGATAATATATATGCTCGTAATTAGGTATGTCGAGTCACTCAGCCTCAGTCTTGGATTTTATCCACGTTACGGTTAACAGAACAATATGTGGGGTATGAGCAAAAGATTTCAAAATACATTTAAGTTCATCAAGTTTACCTGTTTTTTCCCAAGCTACGGACGTTAGCGTAGAAGATTCGTAACGACGAAGTAGATGTGTGTATATTCTGATATGTGTCTGTATGTTGATAGGTTATATTATCTAAATCAGATGTGATTTGTTGTGCGCATTCATCCGGTTGCCTTAGTTTTTTGTCACACTCTTAACAATCGTTGGTACACCTTTAATGTATTTCAGAACAAGATCTGTTTCGCCATTTTCTGTGCGACGCGATAACTCCTCCGCGTGTATTCCTTTAATAGCTTTATTTGCATAGTTGTTTGATCCGAAAATATACGGATATTATTACTAGAGATGATTGACTTATTACGTAATATATGCATCACAGTATCACGTTGCTCAAAACATATCTTAAGAAGTCTTGTTTTTTCTGAGTTAAATTTACCAAGACGCATGCATTTTATCGGAGAGGGACATTCTTTGTTTTCCTTGTTTTAATAATATTAATCGCTTGGTTTATATCGTATTCACGTCTCGCTGTTGAGTTTTTATCATTTAATTACGAAATACCTCTGTAACATTGATTGTTAAATTTGTAACAGTGATAGTGATTTTAAGTTATTAGAAGTTAATTAAAGGTTTGATATGAGGTTATAGTAAATTAAACATGAGAATAGTTTTACCTTTCATATATTAAAAGCGTTATCAATTATAAGTGGTTTCAGGGGTGAGTACGCACAGATTAAATTAAAATATTTAAAGTCTGAAGAAGAAGGTGAAAGAAGGAGATGCAAGGACGACCCGCGGCAGCCAGGAATCTGTACTTAGCTTGGTGTCCCCCGCCCGGCGTGTCGCGCTGGCACCAACCGCTGCGTGACTCGCTCGGCGGATCAACGGCTCAGTACCAGAGCTAGAATGTGCTTGTGGAAGCGATGCAGAAAATTAGGGGCTCGCAAAACCGCTGCACTGTCATTTATAACGTTGGCTGAAGAAAGCGACTTGGTGGGAGTTCATAGATAATATGCCACCGCCGATAGAGTTGACCACAGCTAACCCTAGACAGAGTCGATGAAAGAATACAGATAATATTAGTAGACTATGAATCGATATCAACTAAGGAATCGACTACATATTCCACCAATATCCTTAAAAGAACAATGTGCATTGTTACACCTCCCATTATAATATTGCACTGCCGCTGAGCGCGCTCTTGGATTTCTAAGGCCATGTACTCATAGCCGCACAGATCTGGGTTTGTATTTGTGGAACTTTTATTCTTGAATAATTTTAATTCATGTTCGAGATCATGTATCTTATTTTGGAATTCAGAATTTTGCGTTTTCAGCCCCTCTAATTCGTTTTTCATACAAGCTTGCAGTGAACCCAAGGTTTCAGTAGAACATTTTATACTTTGATGTAATTTTTTTTTTTTTTTTTTTTTTTATATTTGTTCCGTCAATTGACCGCACCCCGCTGGATGGTGAGAAGCTAGGGTGAAGTCCAGAAGATATGGGCCACCATCCCAGATGCTGACGATCCCAAAATGGTAGCCCCTACCTTGACGGCCTCAAAAGATGCTTTTTCACGCCCCGCTTGAAGAACCCGGGATTGTAAGAAGAAGGAAACACGTGCGCGGGCAGAGCATTCCAGCTCTTTATCGTGCGACAAAGAAAGGAAGCACCGAACCGCTGAGTTCGGGACTGAATGGTTTCCACCGTGTGCGGATGGCATCGCAGTACAGCACGTGTTGTTCTGGATCGAAATGGAGAAGGTGGGATCAGTTGAAAGAGCTCGTCAGAACACTCGCCGTGGTAGAGGCGGTAAAATACAGCCAGAAAATACACCAGTTACTACAGATTTCACTTAATTTGTCGCTAAAACTCTTAAATAGTTCTTCATCTCAGCACGCAGATCAGACATTTCTTAAACAAGATCCATAACGAAGTTCTATTTTCTTTTACGATCTCCTTGCAAAATACGTAAGTCACAAAAAAATCCACTTAGGCCACTGCTATCTTTCACCGGGGAACGTTGTGCACTCATCTTTACAATGCAGTGATGACGTAGTCGCTCACACGAATACTTGTGGTAATTGGTATGATCGAGCAAAAAAATACGTAAAATCAGATCTTGTTTCTTTTACCCAAAGTGGTGAAGAGCGGTTACCGCAACTGTCGTTCGACAGCGACCCACCTCAACACAGCACTATTTTTTATTGACATAGATTAATGCTATTTTGGCCATTAATCAAATGACGATAGTTAACACTTTTCCTTGCAGTAGTTGGTTATTTTATTACTAGATTTCACTAAGAACTATGTACGCGTCTATCCACTGCGATAGTCAAAGCCAAAATTTTTGTCTACTTACACTTTTTGGTGAATGAAAACCTGCGCGGCTATCATCTCATTGGAGTCTCAAATGAAATCGACTTAAAAATATTTCATCGCCGCTATTTTTATACTTGTATATATTTGTATAGTCTAATAAGGATTTTTCGGTTGCCTGTGGCTGGGGCCTCATTCTGCATCCTATGAAGGATATCCTCAGAAATTTCGGTCTCCAGTCGTCGGGGGTCCCTTGTAATACCTAGGAAGGGAATCAAAAAAAAATTCACCCGCCTGACACCGATGGCTCGTCCTGTAATCTAGGAAGGAAAACCTCCAAAAATCTCGGCTGTCTGTAGTATAGTGATTGAGCGGTTGTTAAGCTTTCGTTTCCTCCCGCTTACAAAGGCACCAGCGGATTGCGTCGAATGTTATGGTTAAGACGTCAGACATGCAATTGAGAGGCTGCTGTTGTGAATATATGCCAATAGACAACCGATGAGTGCCCAATAGATTAGGGGTAGCATGAAGAATGTTTTTAATTTCTCACACTACGCATTTCCCTGCCCTTATCTCTACCCTAGCCATTTGAGCTAAGTGTAAATAGCCCTTTTCCGTGAGCAAGATGGGGACACCGTGGTTCCCAAACCCGAGGGGGTCATCTCGAAACGAAACGGAAACTCTCGAAACGGAGATGGCCCTGGGTTAGTCGGGGTGCGAGGGAAATGCTTCATGGGCCACCTTACACCCCGGCGTCTAAAGACCCCAGACGGCGTGCGGTTTTAGTCGGCTCGAGTCTGACATAACCTCCCCCGCTGGCCGGCGGGGATTTCTGCAACTAAATAAAAAATGTCAGTCGTTCCTATTGTCTGGTCTACTAATTATCATATCTATTTTCAGGACTACCCTACAAATTGATATCTTCTACTCGAGGAGTACAGCTCCTAATGGTAGCTAATCACACGTACTCAAGAGTTAACAAGTCTTCGTACAAGTGGCGTTGTTCCAGCACAGTTTCTCAAAAGTGTAAAGCCAAAATAACTTTTAGTGCTGCGAATGTTGTGATACCACATAATCTTGAACACAACCATCCACCCCCTAGATACTACCGAAACCAATCTGGAGTTTATATCAAATGGTAGAGTCAACTAGCCATTAAGAGCCTGCTCTGAGTCGTGCGTGTCAAGCATGCGGGCGCCCCGCACATCGTACAAATTGTATGGATTTTTTGTACGATTTTGTGCCAGTTATCTGCACGAAATTAGCTCAATATTATTTGCACGATATGGGCGTATGCGTGCACAAGCACTATGTAGCGCAAGCCGTAAGACTTCTGTGGGCATACCATGTGTTCGTTTTCCGGTCGATAAGGAGAGATGGACTTATGTAGGGTGTGTATAGCTCCATTATATTGTGTGTATACACTGTATTATATACACACGCTCAGTTCAAAATAGTCACGTGATTTGATAGAATTAATTCTGTAAATTGTACATTGATTTACCTTAAATAAATAATAATTAACAAATCTTCAAGTGATTTTTATTGCAAACATCATCACAAAGCCCCTTCACACCAGCTTTTGTTCCACTTAGGCGTTGGATGCACGTATGCAACGTATGCACATCGTTGACGCCGCGACAACGAGACGCGCGCGTAAAGTTGTCGCGGCGTTTCCCATGCAATTAATTAACGCTGCGCTAGCGCGACGCAAGCGCAGTGTACTCGTGTGCTCCAGCAGAGACACCGCGAAAACTTCGGCGTCGCGGTGTGCATAAGTTCATCGGACGCCTACGCTGAAGAAACACTAGTTTGAAGGGGCTCTTATCTTCGTAGTATAAAATAAAGTCGTTTTCCTGCCTTTATATTATTCAACAGATTTTGATGCGGTTTTCCAAGGATAAAATAACCAAAGGCCAAAATAACTTTTCGCGAGATACTATCGTAGAACCACATATCCTTGAGCACAACCATCCACCTCCCAGATATTACCAGAACTAATTTGGGGTTTATATTAAATGGTAGACCTGCTTCGGGTGAAGCGCCACTAGTCATTAACTCTCAGGCCGTCGACTGCCCCAGGCGCGTGCTCGGCTATTTCATGCAAATAATGTGGTTCGAATTTCATGCAAATAATATGGTGCGAATTTCGTGAAAATAATATGGAACGAACTTCGTGCAAATAATACGATATGAATTGAATTGCGAAAAATACATGTGATTTGCACGAAGTGCGGGCGGGCGCCTGCAGGCGTGACATACATGAGGCAGCAGATGACTTAAATGTTAATCAAAGGCAAAATGGTATCCGCATCTTTGTCTTATCTTCGGATAAAAAAGATATGGATACACATATTAGTCCTTTGACTTGTCTTCCTTCTTTCCTTATTTTTGACTTTGGTGAAGTATTTGTACTTATTAACAGAATCGGTAATCGAAATTAGCTCATTATTATTTGCACGAAACAGGCACCCGCATACGACCTAGCGCAGTCGCATACAAAAAATATGTTTTAACCATTTAATTATTGAACTTTCGAAGCCTTTAATACTAATGGTTTCAACATTTTCCTTTATTTAACTTTTCCTATGAATTTAAATTGTAAAACGTCAACACCCAGAACGGGACTTGAACCGTAACTAGTTCCTTTCTTGAGGGAATAATCTGACCAACTAAGTTACCTGGACATGTGCTGAATGTTGATTGTTGCGATTTCAATTTATATTTACCGAATCCTTATCCTTAACAGAATCTGAGAGAAGACAGGCAATTATTACTTTTAGTAAGCAAAAGTGAATAGGTGTGTAGATACCTGCTTTGTATTAAAAGACTACCAAAGAAATTATAACAACCATTATTTTTTTAAATCCGATCGCAACCGCGTGCGGGTGACGTGCGCGGCTGATGCAACAACAGTCAGAGCAAGAGAACGTATGATGCCGCTTCCGAGCTCTGATCGACCACGCGCGAATGAACCACATTTTTTCAACTAAACATAGGTACATACCCACTCTTGGTGTCATTCATTCATCATTAACGTGTATGGAGCCCCACTATGATTTTTGGGCCCAAGCCAACCGAGTGTGCGTACGAGAGGACCATTTGCTAATAGGTAGGAGGTAGTGATATGCTCTATGGGCAACCTTACACCCCGGCGTCTGTAGACCCGAGACGGCGTGCGGTTTTAGTCGGTTCAAGCCCGACATAACCGCCCCCGCTGGCCCGGGTATCCGAAGGGATTTCCGCACGAAAAAAAAAAAAAAAGGTAGGAGGTAGTGAGTAGGAAGTATGGTCATGGTGTGGTTGAAATACTTTTTATTGACAAAACTTTTTATTTTTGCAGAGCTCAGTATAGAGAGAATCGTGGTAGGGAAAAAGAAGAAGCATACGCTGTTATTGCTAGAAAATCATACTTTTGCGCAGACAACGAGCAACCAACGATATTGGAATTGTAGTAGAAAATACGCATCGAAGTGTACAGCGAAACTGCGCTTCAACGACTATGGTGACCTAGTGTTCTATCAGCTTCGACATAATCACAAACCCCCTACGCTTTGTAGGAGACGCGATGGCAGCTACGTGAGACTATGAAGTGAACTAGTGCATTTTGTTTTTAATCTCCTGGCTTGTCGTCACGTGGGAGTCGACTCTCGTTTAGTGTAGTAACGCTCGTTTTCACGAGGCGTGTTATAAGTTTGACCTGTTTGTTTGCGTATTTGTGTATGTATCTGTGTCATAGCTCCCAAACGGAGGGACCGATTTTAATGCAATTTTTTTTAAGTTGTAGTGGTTTTTAACTAAAATTTGTTAAGACCAGTGTAGGCGTTTGAGGATCATCAGCTCCTTTCTTGTTGATCTTGCTTACTTACACAGGTTCGATTGTTTTTTTTTTCGGTGTACAGTTATCTAAATTGGTAGTATTTCTATGATATGTTTTTTGTGTAAGTGCCCCATTGTGGAGAGTCTGTTTTGTTAAAAGGAATAAAACTGGTCATAATAATTATATGTTTTGTGACCTATGATGACTATTATTGATCACAGACTTAGGTACTTTAACTAGTGCTGTGCACTTTACCACCATTGAGATATGTTACTTTAGTAATATAAACATTAATGTTTGCCAGTCTACAAATTGTTTTCTTTCTTTTATCGCAACTTGTAGAAATGAAGAGAAAGTATGAGCTTTCGTCGCTCTTTGGCGTAGCGGTAGTGCATTCGACTGTTACGACAGGGGGCGCGGGTTCGATACCCGCTTAGTGCAAATACTTTTACGCATGAATATGTTTATTTGCATTGGCCTGGGTGTTTCTATGTATAATATATCGCACCCCCGGTGCGACACTGTCACTTTTGCAAAAAATGCCAAAATGAGTTAAATATCTAAAAATGATCCTAAAGCACCCCTTTACCTGGTGCGATAACGTTACTTTTGTAGTACGCATAGTTTCCGTATGAGGGCGTGAGTGTCATTGCCGTTTTGGCGCGAATCACGCGTCGCTGGGAGCAACATCGTTTTATTGGTCAGTTGTGCGCGGTCCCCCCGCCAGTGCAAATGCGTCTTGGAGCTACACTGTTACTAAGGTAATTGTGACATAATATTTTTTTGATTCTGGAGCAATAGTGACCTAAGATACAGTTGTGACATTATTTCCCCAATATTTAAATATCTTTAAATGTTTAGTTTTGTACTACAATGACCTTTGTTGATAAATGACTTTGTTTCTCCAATCCTTGCGTTTTTAAATAAATGTGCCACATAATTCATAAAAATCATCTGGTCTCAAACTAAGGTTTTTCTTTGTACTACGAGAGCCATTGTGGCAAGTAGGTCATAATAATATTGCTTGTAATAGTGTCGTATATTTATTTATTCAAGCTTGAATTAGTTTTGGGTTAACTAACTGTGGTGATTGTTTTAACAATTTATTTATTTCGATCTTTTTTACTTATTTTCAGTTGTTTCTTGAATTAAATAAGATGCTGTCTCGGGGAAAAAAACTGGTATTACTGACACATCTAACATCATCCATTGAAAGAAATGAACCCGTCGAATCTTCAGTTTCACCTTCTGAAATCAATCAAGATGGCAGTAACTCTGTTTTACCAACTGTAAACTCCCCACCTAGTAATGCTGTTATTGACGACAAAAATTCAGTAGAAGAACAAGAATCTGGATGTCCAACTGGTGACTACTCTGGTACCGATTCAGGTGACGATTTCAAGCCTTCATCTAGTTCGTCTTCATCCTCAAATAGTTCCTCCAGTTCAAGTAGTTCATCTAGTGATAGTAGCTCTGAGAATGAGGCTGTTGATGACCAAGAACCAACATCATCACCAAAGAAAAGGGGTAGAAAACGTACTCGTAATCCTAATAGCTGGAAAAAAAATATAGCAAAAAAATTAAGGAATTCCGGTAATGAATATCGATCAATTAAAACTGGTAAAACAGTTCAGGCTAGAAAAATTGGTCCCTCTTGTTCAAATAAGTGTCGGTTGGCTTGCTCCTCTAATTTTACCCAAGAAAAAAGAATTCAAATTTTTAATTCTTATTGGGAGCTAGGCAGCATAGAAAGACACCGTGATTTTTTGAATTCCTGCATCAGACCACTCGAAATTGCAAGCCGGCGTATTAACACGAATCGTCGGTACCCGAGACAAGGTAACTCTGCATTTTATTTACTCAATGATGGTCAGTCAGTCCGAGTTTGCAAATCATTTTTAATCAACACCTTGGGTATTTCACCAAGAACTATACGAACTGTCATTGATGCTAAAAAACTCAGTGACGGTATCATTCCCGAAGACCAACGAGGCAAACACGGGAAGCATTGCAAATTGGACAATGAAATGATAAAAGCCGTCAAAGACCACATTGAATCTATTCCGAAAGTAGAAAGCCACTATCTGAGGGCAAACACAAGTAGACTTTTTATTGACGGTGGCTTGACCATTGCAGAATTGCACAGAAACTATAAGGAAGTACAGATACAAAATAATAAGCCAGCTGTTAATTACGATGCCTTTCAGCGCATTTTTAATCATGATTTTAATATTGGCTTTTTTAGGCCGAAGAAAGACCTTTGTGACCAATGCGTTGCATACGAAAATGCACCAGAAAAAGAAAAAGTTAAATTATACGACAGCTACAAGGTTCACCAAGAAGAAAAAAGCTTGAGTAGGATTGAAAAAGATAGAGACATGAAAGAATGTCAAGATCCTCAAAGCACAAAGATCGTATGTACCTACGACTTACAAGCTGTCTTGCCATGCCCTTTAGGAAATTCATCAGCTTTTTTTTATAAATCTAGGCTAAATTGCTACAATTTTACTATTTCCAATGCAAAATATAAAGAAACTACATGCTATTTTTGGCATGAAGGCTTAGGCAACAGGGGATCTATAGAAATAGGATCTTGTGTGTACTCATATTTATTAGATGTTGCTAATAAGTATCCTGGCTGTGACGTAATTTTTTATTCAGATAATTGCTGCGGGCAGCAAAAAAACCGATTCGTGTTTGCAATGTACCATTTCGCAGTTACAAAATTAAACATAAATTCCATACAACATAACTTTTTGATACGTGGGCACACACAAAACGAAGGCGACACTGCGCATTCAGTGATCGAAAAAGCCATCACTAGAGCCAAAAAATCTGGGCCCATCTATATTCCTGAACAATACATATCCATAATACGAGGAGCGAAGAAGACAGGGAAACCATTTTTGGTGAGAGAAATGAACTACAGTGATTTCGTTGATCTTAAGGCTTTGACAGATAACATAAACTTTAACATAAGCAAAAATATTAACGGGGATGCAATTAAAATTGGCGAGATTATGAGTATTAAGTTTATTAAAAATTGCGCCAATTATCAATATCGAA
Organism: Cybosia mesomella; assembly: GCA_946251805.1. NCBI lineage: Eukaryota > Metazoa > Arthropoda > Insecta > Lepidoptera > Erebidae > Cybosia > Cybosia mesomella. The sequence continues at coordinate 7,177,660 of OX276400.1, forward strand.
CAACCTATAAGACTGAAAACTGGGAGGAGGCCAAAGCTATAATAGAACCAAATAGAAATAACTTACGTCGAGGTCGAGGCAATGTTACAAGCATTAACGAGGTCGTTTTGAAACCAGCGTATACCTCGAAGATTCCCATTACAGAACGCAAGAAGCGCGACCTTTTGAGTTTGGTAGAGACAAACATAGTACCAAGATACTATGAAAAGTTCTTTAGAGATCTCATTTAATTTTATCAAACTATTGAATATTATACGTGTTGAAAACGAATACAATATTTTGTTATGTTACAAATTTATGTAAAATTTATGTTAATTGTTTTGAAGAATTTAGTAAGTGACTTCTAATACTACACTGATAAGAATTATTAAAGATATAGGTGATTAACTCGCTGTGATGTCATAAGTCTGATTAAACTAAGAATTCAGATAGTAACTAGATCTAGGAGCATTGGTTCTGAACCCAAAGTTATTTTTAATTTTAATTGTAAGTAAAATTAAATTAAGTTGTAACCGACTCTAAGATAAAAAGGGTATACGTACTTACGTAAAATTCTCATTTAGTACTAATAAGATTGTTGATTGAAAGACTTACTTACACTATTTACTTTTCATTTCTTGAATTTTTTATTCTTTTTGTACTACACTTATGTAGAAATGTTAAGAAGTACAAAGTTTCTTATGTTTATTTTGAAGTTTTGACTTATTTTATTTCTTTCGTTAATTACAGTGCGTTTATGATTTAAAATAAAACTTAGTAAACAATTTGTTCTCGTTTTCTTTTTAACTCATTGTGACATAACTACAGTTATAATTTTTCGTTAGAGCCACAACGTCACTTCTGAGGGGGTTTGAAGGCTTAAATAATGATATAGTATATTTTTTACAATATAAAGTGATTAATATTTATACAAAAGTAAAGTTAAAAGTTGACGTTGTAGAAAAGCTATTCATCTCATCTATATATTCTTAAGTCATTGTTTTGTGAGGTGTCAAAGTTTTAAATGCTGCTCCTGAAAAACTACATTTTTGTATAAGTGACAGTGTCGCACCGGGGGTGCGATATGTATGTAGGTATTTACAAAAAAGTTTATAGGTATGTTTATCCGGTTTGTTTATGGGGGTGGCAGGTGAGGCCCCCTGTCACCCCAGCAGAAGCAGGCCGGGACGGTGGGGCGAGTAGCGTCCCTCCCCCAAACCGGGGCAAGACGGGGACACCGTGGTTCCCAAACCCGAGGGGGCCATCTCGAAACCGGAGATGGCCCAGGGTCAGTCGGGGTGCGAGGGATATGCTCTATGGGCAAACTTACACCCCGGCGTCTGCAAACCCGAGACGGCGTGCGGTTTTAGTCGGTTCAAGCCCGACATATCGGGTATCCGAGGGGATTTCCGAACGAAAAAAAAAAAAAAAAAAGGTATGTTTATCCGCGTTCTGGAGCCCATAACACAAGCTTGTTAACCTACCTATGCTTCCTATTTACCTTACCTATGCTTACTTTGGGTCTAGAAAGCGCTGTGTAGAATGTCGTAGAATGTTTATTTATTATTAAAAGAAAACAAAAAAATCGCCCATTTTTAACCTTGTGTGCGGTTCATTAACCAAAACCTCCTACTTTGCAGGTTTCACGATAGAACGGATTCAAATAGGTAGACGGAAAAAGCATCTCCTAATGGTGCAAGACTATACTTTTGCCCAGACGACCAGCGATCATCGATACTGGAATTGCAGTAGAAAGTATTCAGCAAAATGTCCAGCCAAACTGCGTTTCAACGACGCAGGGAAACTGATCTTCTATGAGATCAGACATAATCACGGCCCTCCTTCGTTGTTTAAAAGTCATGATGGTAGCTACGTGAAATTGTGAAGCCTTTTTAGGCCACAAAAGTTTGAACCACTTTCCTTTCGAGGAGTTCTTAAAGTAAGCTCTCAGGTAGTGGACAATGGTTTTTCTGACAAATTACCCCAGACTCCGAGGTCTAAAGCCTTGCATGTAACCGGGACTAACGCGAAGATGATGATGATTAGAAGTACTGCAGTATGCTGAATTTCGTGATGTTTGTGGGAGGGGCTTTCTTTTTTTTTCTAGTACTCTGTTCCCTTACCTCTACGGGGAGGCCCCCATAGAAAGTAATTCGATAACCGATTGTTATGAAAAAATTTTTTGGTCAATTTTAAGTTAGTAGATAGCTACGTGATATTTTCTTTTTTTATTTATTTTAGAACGATTACCTTGGTGTGTGATATTAATTATTAAATACATGAGGTTTACGCCACTTGTGTGTATTTTGGATAGTCTGACTAATTATAGATCCAACAGGCTTTCGTCCGCCGCTTCACCTTTGTTCGATTTGAAACTATAGCTTGTCAAGTGCATGAGTGACACTCCCATGATTCGCACGGGATGAGAGGCGTAAGGAAGGGGGGGGGGGAGGTGTGGTGAAACTTGCGCTGAGAGGCCGCCAGGTTACCACGTTCCGCGCGAACATCTTACCAACCCCCCTTCCAAACACCCCTCATCCCGCACAAACCATGGGAGTGTCTCGCATGAATTTGCCAAGCTATAGTAGATAAGGTATCTGTTTATATTAGGTCGTTACATATGAAATTGCCATTTTTTTTTAAAGAAATTAGAGGAAACCCAATTTTCAGTACTAACATTATTGCATTTTTTTAGGAATGACAAATCCAAATTTTATGTTTTTTTTGTGTATGAATGAGACAACATTAAGCTAACAAACAGCAACTTTTATTACATTTTTGTAAAGTGACAGCTGTTAAGTATTACGAAATTTAGTGGCCAATAAAAACAAAATTTAATACAGAGTTGCAAAATCTTGAAATTAACTTTCAAACAAAATATATAAAATGGAAATAGCTATTAAATTACAGGAATAACGAACTCAGGAATTTGTAAGAAAAGTTCGATAATTTCATAGGTAAAGGCCTATTATATATTTTAATTTTATTAAAAAATCTGAGTTCCTAGTAATTCCTCCATAATTAGAATACACTAGGTGAAGTGTATTGTAAGTAGTAAGTATAACCTTTCCCAATAGGTACGAATGGACCAGCTGGACGGGGTAATACAGCTCTGTTGTAATCTGTGCTAGTCCGTGTACCTGTTAAATAACGCTCGAAGTTCTGGTGTAGGCTTTCCTCTAGGGGTTAGGAAGTCAGATGGCAGTTACGCCCAGAAAAGCAGATACCAATCAAAAACTATTAGCGGACCCGAGTTTCAAAACTTTGGACGCAACTGGAAAATACTATAAGGATGATGATGAACGCTAATAGCCATTGGTCTTCTCGTCCATTCGAGTATGAATCCCGGTTGCACCCTAAGCTTGCACTTAGAAACCGAGAGCCCAGGTCTCTTACTGCTCCTTCCCATAATTTAGTTGGCTTATTTGTAAATCTTCCTACGTATCTTTACTTTAACTGCCAACACAAAACAAGGAACACAAACAAGAACTTTTATCTTTTTACGATGTCTCCGTGTTTTGCCACAAAGAGAAGGGACTGATTTCATACCGGTTTTGCTCCCTCATACCCCTGTTTTGTACCACTAGTGGTAGGACGGGTAAAACTGTTAACCATAGTTAACAGTTGTACCAGTCCATGGTTCCAGGAAGGGTTAAAATGGAGCACATGATAACAAAATAAATTAATCGATTCGAGTGTACCTCTTTTGTGTATACGAATTTTTCTGTTTGGTTCTTAGCTAATCATTTATGAACATCATATTAGCTTATGTCGGGACTCTGATATATGACCTGTTTTAACATTGTTGTTGTTTTTGTCATGATCGCTTCCAATCAATTCATATTTTTTCAAATAAGTGTGCAAGTTTTTATAAAGTGTTACTTAGTTGAGAGATATGTATTAGGTGATAGATATATTAGATACTCGAATATTATGCAATTTAAATGTAACGTGAAATTTCAATAGTTTAAACTAAACGAAGGAAAAGTGTTTTGTGTTTCTGACATTTTTAAATATACGTATTCTAAAAGAAACAGTTTTTTATATATCATATCATCGTTTGTATGCGCTTATCAAAATTATTTGGGTTGAGCTCAACATGTTTCTAGGTACCACTGCTTCTTAAGCCCTCAACATCCATATTTCAGCCTTCCTAACAACATAACTTTCATCTTTTCTTATAATTTATTACTCGTAATAGGTACCATGACAACCATTTTCAAACATACTTATGTACTCATTTCTTATTTCGTCCATTCTCTTAACATCACCCATCAAAACTTTCATTCGAAGCCATCACCTCCCTTCCTTTCTTTTTTTCCTATTCTCGTGTCTTCCCTTCTTACAAATTATGTTCACAGGTCACGGCAACCGCTTACTATCATTTAAATCATATGCTTCATTTACTACTTTTGTAGAATAAATAAATATCATGCGTTTTTTTTTCAATTTGAAATATAGCTTAGGTATATCACTATTGTCATAAACAGCTCCTGTTCTAGAGGTTAAATCTATTTGATTGTTTTTTTTTTAATTATTTTAGGTATTCACTATGACATCATAAACACTCCTTCGGGCAGAACAGTGATGTTGTTTCAAGAATACACTTTTTCAAACAGTTGGAAATCAAGATGTTGGTACTGTTCCAGAAGGAAGGCGCGTAAATGTCCCGCCAGGGTCATTATGGACAAATATGGCAATATTTGTAAATATAACGTCAATCATAACCATTAAGAACCGTAGACTGATATTATCTATCTATGTTAAGATCGCAAGACACGAATATTTTCGTATTTTGGTGTTGCCACTTGTTGGTTGTCACCAGATTTAAGAAATTTTAGACGAAAAAATTTAAACTAACGTAGTTGTTAACAATAAGCCCCGTACGTTTTATCCAAATTCATTCTGCGAATTAACGGATCCCAACATAATTTTTCACTTTCTTGGATTTGACCGAATGAACGTTGGACCAACGAAACGTATGCTTTTCCTATTAATACCCATTGAATATTTTGGTGCTTTGTGTGATTTTGTTCGCATATTTTTATGCGTGAAAATTCATTCTAAAATGAGTAATATTAAGGTGTTTAAATCATAGCACGATTAAGACATACTATTTGTCGATAGCTAGTCTCATTATTTTATTCGAATGTTTATTATGAAGTATTATTGGTGTTATACTTAGAAGCGATCAGCAAACTGTGGTGTAAACATGTCTCATGCACATCTTCCAGGCCCAGAAAAAGAAATAATGTTGAATATTGTGTTTAAAAAAAGATGTTTGCAGGATATGCCAATTACCAGCGCCCCACACGTGCCAAATGCTACAGCAATGTGAATTCAAGTGAACGTGCAAGAAATAAGAATTTACGAAAAGTACCGTTAGTTGCTCAAGATCTCATTAAACCCGACCCCACCAGGCGATGCTGCGCTTAGGCCGCGCTGGCGGCCAAGGTCCGCCGGTAACCCTGGGGTTATCCTTGTAAGTGCTTACCCGGGGTGCCCGGCAATGGACACTTGGGCAGGACACCGTGCGGTTTTAGTCGATGCACGACAAACCGCCCCCGCTGGCCGGCGGGGGGGTATCCGAAGGGATGTCCGCAAGTAAAAAATAAAAAAAGGCCCAGAAGATTACGCGTAAAGAATAATAAGCCTCACAGGTCACACGGTTAATTACAAAAATGAAAGTGTTTTAGTTTTTAGCCCTAAAGTTAAATCTGAAAATATCGAGTACTACTATGGTGGTTTTAGTCGGTCCGACTCCGACACACTAATCCCATCGTTGGCACTAATGGATAGAGGCACGTGCAAGTTCTCACAGGTTGAAAAAAAATGTCTGATGGATGCGATTTTAAAGTGTCCTATTATGTGTATTCAGATGTACACATTCCATGCGCAAGTTGGAACAGAGGAAGACTCAAATATAATATTACTTTTAGCTTTTGGAATCCTCTCACATAAGACGTTAAATTTTTACGTGATATTTATGGAAATTATACGTAGCCACACTTTGAACTACCATAATATTACGTTGGCTCCATAAATCATAATAACTGATTTCGAAATTGCCGCTATGAATGCTGTAAAAGAGGTATTCCCATATTGCAATCAAAACTTTGTATTTTTCACTTAAGTCAGACCATTTGGCGGCATATACAAGTCTGTAAGACTTGCAAAGTGTTATGGGAATGATAGTGTATTTGTTCATAAAATGAGACATTTATCGGCTTTTGCATTTTTGAATCCTAAGGAAATTCCTAATGCATTTGGATTACTCAAAAATGAAATCATACCAGCCGAAGTAAAAGAGGTTATATTATGTTTTTCATACTCAGAAATATCTTTACATGAAAGAGATCAACTCATCATCTCATAATGACAGCTCAGGTCTAGTGGCATCCAAACCTTGTACTTTGGAGCCCGGGGTTCGCTCTTCTACTTTTCCTCTTGATTTAGCTTATCTCAGCTTTTAGGGGAGCGGCTGCAGATAATAATCAAGGTCTTGAGTCAGCAGGACCTTGATTATTGCAGGCCTAATAGGTCCATTTCGAAACCGGAGATGGCCCAGGGTCAGTCGGGGTGCGAGGAATATGCTCTATGGGCAACCTTACACCCCGGCGTCTGTAGACCCGCGACGGCGTGTGGTTTTAGTCGGTTCAAGCCCGACATAACCGCCCTCGCTGGCCAGTGGGGGGGTATCGGAAGGGACTTCCGCACGAAAAATAAAAGGTACTATAGACCTCAGTATCTGATATAAAATTTCTAGGTCCACCCGTTCTTGAGAAAATCGGTGGTAATATTCGGTCAGACGGACGGACGAACAAGAGAGTGATCTTATTAGGGTTCCTTTGAGATGCGGAGCCCTAATAACACTGAAATGATGCATAACATCAACCGAACCGATAATAAAACGCAAACACAGAGTGGGCACTAATTAGACTTCATAGACATTTTGAAAATAAAGTACAATACCTACTAAAACCGCACGCCGTCTCGGGTATTCAGACGCCGGGGTGTAAGGTTACCCATAGAGCATATCCCTCGCACCCCGGCTGACCCTGGGCCATCTCACCACTAACAGCATCGCTCATCCTGTCTCCTGTGAAAGCAGAGGAGTACGGAGAGCGATGTGTTCCCGCCACGTTGGGTATTGGCCGACGATCAATGCCAACCCTATGAAGGGGTACATATTTTTCAAAAATATAAGAATATCTAAGTAATACCTACACACCTAAAACGAGCTGACCCGGCAAACTTCTTTCAGCCTTAAAATCAAATTATGTTGGTTACCTTATCAGCTGAATTTATTTCGTAAATGTCTCATATCTTTAATTATTCTGATTGCTAGTATAGGCATAGTATCCCGAGGGGGCCATCTCAAAGCCGCAGATGGCCCAGGATCAGCCGGGGAATTGTCTTATTTGATATTAGACACCCGAGATGGTGTGCGGTATTGATCGTTTCGAGTCCGACATAACTACTCCCACTGGCCGGCGGAAGAGTAAACGTGGGGATTTCCGCAAAAAAAAAAACACAAAATGTCACAGTATAGGCGGAGACAAATCTAATAAATCAAAAATCATTAAAATCCGGTCACCCGTTCTCGTGTTATAAACGGTATCACTAGTCCGATTTTGTTATGTATATTTAGATTACAAATAATGCTGTTTCTGAATTCACTCAAAATACAACATAATAGGCCTGTTTTGCAATGAGGTTGAGCGTGCGGAGTGCATGTGTCATAGGCGCCTTACTCGCAACTACGACTATTGTCGCCGCCATGCATAGGTACTTGTCCGGACACGCCTGGGGGTGGCAGGTAAGGCCGCCTGCCACCCCAGCAGAAGCAGGCCGGGACGGTGGGGCTAGTGCCCCGCCCCCAAACCGGGGCAAGACGGGGACACCGTGGTTCCCAAACCCGAGGGGGCCATCTGAAACCGGAGATGGCCCAGGGTCAGTCGGGGTGCGAGGGATATGCTCTATGGGCAACCTTACACCCCGGCGTCTGTAGACCCGAGACGGCGTGTGGTTTTAGTCGGTCCAAGCCCGACATAACCGCCCCCGCTGGCCGGCGGGGGGGTATCCGAAGTAATTTCCGCACGAAAAAAAAAAAAAAGGTACTTGTCCGGAATACAGAAACCTATCTGCCCTAAGATACCCGCATTATGTATAATTGCTCTAAGTACTCTGAATAAATACGAAGTGACTACGAGACCCTTCCTGACTCCCAGTTCATTATATCCCACCATACCCAGAGTGAATAGAGTAGGATAATACATACCTAAGCATAGGACAGGTATTCGGGTATTCTCCATATAACCGTTAGTACAAGTATCTAACAAATGTACAATATTTCCTTAAAACTAATGATATGTGTGTTAATTTTAAATATACTGTCGTCTCTATAGTAACTTACATCTATAACTTAAGGTCAAGTTCTCTTTTCGTCTTTAAAATAACATACGAGTAAAAGTTATAATATAGTTGAAATAATACTATTTTAACGGATTCTATTGCGCTTTATTTGGTGTTATTTTAATATTTACACTGAACCCCACGTTTTGGATGCTTTTCAGCAGCAATGGACACGGTTCCACCAAATAAATCGCAATAGAATCCGTTAAAAATAGTTTTATTTCAATATGTGACATTCGCGCAAACTTCCGACAGTTTACCATATCGTGTTAAAAATTATTATACCAATATTAAAAAAAGGCCTCACTCTTTTACTGTGAGGTTTGAGATCAAAAGTGGAGTAGGTAATTTTACATAATGGCAATGATAATACGGGCTAACATTCATTAGGCAACTATAGTAAAAGCAAACGTTCTTTGGTCAAACGTTCATTCGGTCAAATCTAAGAAAGTGAAAAATTATGTTGGGATCCGTTGATTCGTAGGATGAGTTTTGGTAAAACGTATGTAAGTCACAAAATGCAACAGAACTCAAGAAATAGAGCGCCTCCGTCTAGGTTTCAAATCTGCCTTAGGTGATTATTCCGCCGCCGCACCGTGCCCCACTGTCTAGCCTGACGCTAGGTTCTGAGCCCCCCTGAAGTTATTCTGTGGATCTTACAACCACCAAAGATTAAAAAAAAACAGCCATATACTAAAATACCACCGCAATGATATTAAGAATCACAAATCAACAATCTAATCACATTTATTGAATAAATGATTTAGAGTAAGATGACGACATAACCACCCCCGCTGGCCGGCGGGGGGGTATCCGAAGGGATTTGCGCATGTAAAAAAAAAAAGGCACCAGAAATCACTTATTTTTCCAAGGATAAAATGAATGGGATAAAGTACTTTAATTTCTTGAAATGCAACAGTTCTAACCATATGGTACAATTTTCCTGGCTAATGAACCAGGTAAATTAATATAATCATGTTTTGTTTCATCCTTGAGTAAAAGAAAACTACAAAAATCTGCTCGTGATTCGAAACGTTTCTTGCTTTGACAGTGACATGACAACAGACAACATTGTCAATGGCAAAGTCAGATTGACGGATGATGGGTAATAAAATGAAGTAAATAAACACTTTTTCTAATACAAAATATTGTAGATAGCATTATTTCTTATGCTATTGTAAATTAATTACGAAAAGTAAAGTGTAACATGAGTGACTTCAAAATATCAGTGCGAGTGCATCAAACATAACCTAAAAATTGTTGATCGAGTTTGAAAAGTTTTTAAATTTACGACGTTTTAAAGTAAAATAAGTATAAAAAAGACATATATAAGGTAAATTATAATGTTTCTCAACGTTACTTATTCATTTTATATTGTTATTGAGTGACATTAGTGTGATTTTTATTACAACAATATTTTGGTAAGTACCTAGTTTTAGCACATTTTTCTTCTTTTTGCATAGCCCCAAAACATTCTTTATGATTTTTCATATTGAAATGTGTAATTTAGAGCATTTTATAAGTTGTTTTTTTGTTTAGTTAAATCACCTATGGTTTGTTGTGTTAATTTTGTAAATTACCTAAATAAAAGATAAACAGTTTGAATCTAAGGAGTCCCTAAGGTTTTTAAGTACTTATATCTCCTTTTAAAAATGAAATCTAACTTATAATAAATGTGTTGTTTCTGTAGAAAATATATATTTTTGGGTGTTTTGAAATTTCTTCTGTCAAAATGAAATCAGTGTTTTTACTGATGAAATATATCTTGTTTTATTATAGGTACTTGCTTTATATTAACTAAATAAAAAACAAATATTATTAACAAACATATATGTGTCATAAAATTCCTCGGTATCATCATCAACTGATAATTTTCCCAGAAGGCTGGCAGAATTGCCACATTAGATGGCAATGCTAATTCTTTGAGCAAGATAATATTTAGCCTTCTTGTCATGCATAGCGTTGATCAGCCGCTTTGCCAAGTCTTTGTAGACAAAATGGACACTTGGGCCCAATGGCCCCAGTGTCTCAACCCCAAACAGCTCTAAAGTATATTTACCAACAAATTTGAGTATTTATGCCGTTCAATAATTAGAAAATAACAATGTAATAATCTAGAGTATAATAAATAATACCTGTGTGCCTTCTAAATATTGTTTTTTGGCAAATATTATTTGAAAATTTTAACAAATTATGGACTTTAATTACTATTTGTTAATACTAGTGTATAGTAATTACATCTGTTATAATCTAAATTTGTAAAATATCTATAAAAAGATAATATTTATTGCTGTTATCATCATAAAGTATGTTATTTGAACATTATTATTGTATTTTTGCATATGGAATTGAAATAAAAAAATGTTTAAAATATTATTGTTCTTATTGTTTTTTTCATTGATCCTACAGGAATTGAAGGAATCTAGGTTTTGCTTAAAGGTAGTTTAATCTTGACTTGCTTGTGAAATGAATTTCCATTGTTCTTTCAAGTTTCTTTTTCACAAATTTAACTGTGTCATTAATGTAATATATAGAATAATAAATTAGCTGATATTATTATTATAATCCTAAGACATTACATCCAATGAAAAAAGACTTCTATAAGTAATTAAATAGACTTATGGGCCATAAAAAGAGCAACAGGCCATATCTTGGAAGAACAACATTGATACAAATCTGAAATGACTAACACTGTGAATGCTTCTGTTTATTAATTTTGTGTTTAGTAATAGTAATTTAATATAAATGAAATTCCTAGTAGAGTTACTTTTTCTTAAACTTTATTGTATCAATAATGTAATACACAAATTGATATCATTATTACAGTCTTGATACAACTCACACGGGAGTATATGCAACCAATGAAGAAAGAATTCAAGGAGAAATTAAATCGACTCATCAGCCGTAAAAAGAGCAACAGTCCCTACCTTATTGACAGTGTGCGATACCATGATCTTATAAAGGAAGTGAATGTGGTAAAGAATAAATGTGACAAGAGTTTTGATGATTATAAAATGCTTGCAAGTTATGATGTTATAAAATTTAATGGTAGAGAGAGACTTATACAGCCAAAGAATGAAACTAGTTGTAGCATGAAGTTTTATGTATCAACTGATGAGTTGTTCGGTGTGTTACATACCATGCACTTATTATTTGAACATGCTAACAAAGATTTGTTGGATGTGGAATTAAAAACTAAGTATTGTAATGTCTCCAAGGAAGTTATAAAACTATATTTCAGTTGTTGTAACATTTGTAAGCAGAAAATATAATGATAACAGGTACTGTTCAAGTATTATGTGTCTATTTTGATATGTTTAATTACCTAGATAATTCTAGGCAGTGATAATTGAATGACTGACATATTGAACTTGCCTTTAAGAGGTTGTGGGTTCAAACCCCCATAATACATAACCCACATAATTGAGAACCCCGCCCACTCATAATGTGAACCCATTCAAGCAATTCAAAGCCTAATTGGGAAGGTTATTATTACTATTATTATTTCTAACGGGGACGCCGATGACCTGGCGGGTGATCAACCCTTACTCAGTGGGTCATTTCACCCATTTCCCCTGATCCCTCCTTTTGGGAAGGATGTGGTTACCCAGCAATCACGGCGTTCCGTCGAACCTACCTGTATCCTTGCAAAATCTTACGATCTGGTCCACCTTCAGATTCTCCAGGTCTTCTGTGTCCAGTGTATCCAACCCCATTGTCTCCCATCTTATCAGTGAGTACATGGGGCATTCCGCAAGCAGGTGGAAGCTGGTCACGTCACCATCCATGCACTCCCGGCATCTGGGGTCGGTTTTCACTCCTATCAGTGTCAGGTGCCTGTTCAGTCGGCTGTGACCTGTTAACACTTCTATGACGAGCCTCATGCTTACTCTAGAGAGTTTTATCAGTTGGCTCGTTCTTTTTTTGTCTAGGCCTTTTATGAATATCTTCGACTGTCTCATGCCTGTCGATGATTTCCATCTCCGGTTGTTCTCTGCTTCAATGCTTCGGCCGATTACTCCTTTGGTTATTTTGTGGGCGATTGGTAGCCGGGGTTCCGGGCCAACCTGATTTTCATCAGCTCCTTTCTTGGCCAGTTCATCTGCTATTTCGTTGCCTGTGTTATCCTCGTGTTCGGGTACCCAGGCAATCGTCACGTCAGCTGTTCTAGACAGCTTTTCCAATGACTTTTTGCACTCTTTGACAACAGCTGATGTTGTCTCTACTTTGCCAAGTGCCTTCAGCGCTGCCTGACTGTCGCTGTAGATGGTGACCATTCACATGTTATTCAGGTGGCCAGTCATTTCCGCGCATTCAATCGCAATTAAGACTACTATATACTGTGGAAGATGTTCCACAATCTATTGAACTATTGTCATGAATCCTGTCCAATTTTATTCTTATTTAGAGCTATGCATTCTATCATTATTACCTTTTTTTTAAATTGAATTTATTTACAAATATTTATTCTTAACTTAAAATTGTGTGGTCTGTGTTATTATTGTAATTTATAAAGAAATTAAGTTGTTTTTGTGATAATCTACTGTGGAAGTGACCAATGAAATGTTATTTAATAAAATGAAATTACTTAAAAATTCATACAGATCTCTTATTAATGCCACCATCTTCTAGATACGAATGCTTGTATTTACCCGGTTGTAGCTATATCAGAATCGAACTGATTAACACACAGATGATACACTTTATGTACCGTCACGGTATCGTGTTACTGTAGTAGCGGGCCCGGGTAAAACAAAGACGTACCCTATATTATAGAGGTAGACGCTGTTAAGATCCCGCGAAGATCTTTGCATCCCAAACCAAACTCACCAGCTAGCTGATGCACTCGATGACCGACGGACGAGGCTCTGACATAGGTAACATTATCGGGGTTAGGAGGAAGACAGCCGTCGAATTGACCAAATTAGTCAAGTAATGAAAGATGCGAAATCAATGCTAAAATGACGATCATGTGAGACAGACGCTAACATAGCTTATATCAAGCTTATATTAGACTACCGATCAACCCATAGGTCAGTCAGCTATTATTAGATAGATCAGGTTGCATGGAGCGAAGACCTTTAATCGGCTCTGGTACAAATTTCTACTATCCAAACTGTTGGTCAGAGTACGACTACCAGCACCCTTATTCGGATTGATCAACCGTATCGTGAACACGCGCGTTGATATTTAGGACATCATTTACGTCGATTTAGTATTACGCCAGTTGTTTCTTATATGTCTTATAATACTAATAATGCCCCAGAGCAATAATGCAAAAGGTTTGTCTTGTTTAACAAAAGTTAGCAACTGGCTAACGTGTATGGTGCAAATTAACACCTACTTCTTGTTATGCGGACCACGATACCAGCCACCCCTACCATACGGTCGCGCGAACTTTCCATAGTCTAACATCCAGATGACTCTTGTAGAATGATTGAAGAAAATGAAACTTGTTCAATTGAACCTAATTAGGATAGAAATGTTGAGTGGTAAGAAAATTAGATTCAGTTGTAATTTAAGTTGAGCAGAAAAATGTATTGGGATCTTAGGTGTCAAGATGTCTAGTGTTGTCTAGGCCTGAAGTAATTGGGGCGTTGAACTTTAATGCGATATGTGTAAGGGTGCCTGGATATCGGTTGGAGCTATTTGATTCAATAGAGGACGCTTCTCTCATCTTGAGCTCACAAGCGCTATTGACCTTTTACACCTTAGGACAGATTTCGGCGTATTTGTATATCTTGTACCTACACTATTTCCTATTATTGCTCCACTTTTTACCAACAAGGGATTCAATCTTACTTTTCAAAATCAAAAGGTCAACCGATGACCTTCTGGGGAATCTCAAATTTTGTAATAACATTCCTGCCATAATTTTCCCAAACATAAGTCAGATTCAGTTTTGCGCGAGCGACTCGCCCGGTATTGTAGGCCGACATAGATCGCTTACCAGCTTGGTCGCCACCACCAGATTTTCTTGTTTGCTATCTTAGTGGTTATGTCCAACTAACTTGCTTTCTTTTTCATTTTCGCTTATTCCTTAAGAAGCACTCATACATCATGGTAGATCTATGGTATGGTAACTATGGTAGATCTCGTCAAAAGTATATTTCTAACATTCAAGATTTCGACGGGATAAGTACTTTCACTAGATCAGAGACGTTTGTAAAGCTTTCTCATACAAATTCTTTATTTTCCAGTGAAATTCATGATCTCAAGAGGAGGCGATAGACTGATGAAGCTTGGTGACTTTACCTTCACCAGGGTGCAGTACCAAGGAGATCACTGTTACTGGTCCTGTTACACCCATAACAATCATGGATGCCCAGCCAAAGTGTATACCGAACGAAATACCCTTATGTACGCGAAGAATCTCCATAACCATCCTCCTACGGAGTTCTTCGTTTGACATTTAAGTTATTTAGGATAATGAATATAGTACACTGTCCATTTATATGTAAAATAAAACAGATACGTAATCTGAATTCAAATGCCCGACCAAAACGGGCATTTGGCAAAGCAAAAGCAGCGTAATTTTAAGAGGTCCCATCAAGTACAGTGTAACATATTATGGCCATATACCATGCAAAAGTCTTATGGAGAGTAGTACCTACTTTAAATATATAAATACCTACTATAAAACAAACAATTCAGGTGGCTCTTCCAATGCCAATCAATGTCTTTTGTGGCAGAAATGTCACAACGACACTATTTTTCAAAATTGATGCTTCTTGTAGGTAATGCCTATGCCCTTGGATATTTTGAAATATGTTATCATTTTAATTGGACTGGATTAGATTACATTTTATATCGTAAATACTTTTTAAGTGATTATTGCTAAATAATGGTCGTAATTTAGCAATGGAAACAAATAAGTGATTTATCTTTATTCTCTTGATCTTTTCTGACAGATATGAGTATTAAAAAGTTGGTACTAAAATAATTCCTAACTTTCAAAATGCTACCTTGTAGAATATTATATACATAAAGTCAAATAAGACTCTGTTAATTTGCTCCAGACCATTATTTGGATATCACGACCACTGTACCCGTTGTACCTTTGCTA
Organism: Cybosia mesomella; assembly: GCA_946251805.1. Classification (NCBI taxonomy): domain Eukaryota; kingdom Metazoa; phylum Arthropoda; class Insecta; order Lepidoptera; family Erebidae; genus Cybosia; species Cybosia mesomella. The sequence continues at coordinate 7,193,120 of OX276400.1, forward strand.
TGTCCGAATATAAGAGTACGGTATGAAATTGTGAAATAGTAAGTAGTTACTGATGTCCATAATAATTATGCTAATGGAATACAAGGGTACACTGGCTTGGGATCATTCAGCTAATAAAATGTAGACAATGGTGTCAATTGTTTTGTTACTTAAACGAATTGGACAGGACCAAAATCTATCCTCATCTTTTTCTGGCCACCGGTAGAAGAATATATCTTAGGTTCAGTTTTCGTAACATCGGAATTGGCACCATCATTTGATTTAGGCCTTGAAAGGGATTCTTCCCTTGACGATTTGATGTATTTTTATAAAAGTAACATCTATGATCAATATATTTCTTGCATCCACTTGGTCGCTACTGGAATATTTTACCTTAAGTAGTAGCCAAGTGAATCAGACAAACCTTTTGACTCAATTTTATGCGATGTTACCCAATATGAACCATTGTGTTAAGCTCGTTGTATTAATTAATGGAAATTCAAAATCGAACACTTATTACGCATACGCCGACTTATTTTTCTGGATGCTGGGTGATATTAAATTTTAATTTTGACCATTGGTAATCGTTCAAGGAACCTAGGTTTTCATTGTTCTTGCATAAAACTCAGCAGGGTTGAACTTTTTGAAATATCTATATTCTCTTAAGTATATGGAGGATAAGAAATTGGGACAAATTAATGACGTAATATTTTCCTAAGATTTATATTTATAAATGTAAATGTTAGATGTAACAAGTACTTTTTTTATTCGAATTGGATATCAATGAATTAGTACATACATTTTGAAGAGGCATGTCGATTCCAATATCAAGGCTTCGTAATTACTTCATAAAGGCTTCCACTTTAAAGATATTAGTCTTTAAAGTCTGACCAATCTGAATCTCGGAAACGGCTCCAACGATTTTCATGAAATTTAGTATACAGGGGGTTTCGTGGGCGCGGGGATATCCGAAGGCCAGGGGGGGGGGGGATCCGAAGGGATTTCCGCAAAGAGGCCTAGTTTTCAATTCGTGATTGTGGCCATTTTTATATTTTATATCTATTGATAAAATGAAAATCCATTGGTACAATGAAAAAACTTATTGAAAACCGCCAAGGAGAATATGATAACTGCTTTCGTAGCCTAAAGCTGATTGAAAGCTGGTTACAAAAGGTGGAAAACTGTTATTGTAGATCAATTAATGAATAAAGGCAGATGTCTGGTTCCAAACTTTTACAGTTTTTGAAGTCTTGTCATTGGCATCGGTTACCGTTTCTAATTTTTTATAAGAGTCTACAAGGGACGATCTGTCATGGCCGAACTTATTTATTTTTAAATGACGATGATGGGTCGTTTCAGTATATTTCTCATATTAGGTATAATGTTTTATGAAATACGAATTTACATTACAACAAAATCATCTACTTGGTCAGAAAGCTGCAACTCATTAGGTGAATATATATATTAAGATTTCTAAAAATCTTGTTTAAACTGACTAAATGGTTGACTTGTTTTATTGTAAACTTGTCTTAATTGTACTGTAGGTGCTAATTTGTGATAAAAGAAAACCTTGTGATCTCTTTTTATTTTTTGTGAACTCTTGCCTTTATCTCACTAGTTACTTACTCACTGTAGTACAAAAAGTTGTGGCATATTCGATGTATTTCAGTATTAGCACACGTGTGTTCCATCGCTTTCTGTTACGAAATATAAATGAATGTATAAACCAAACCGTTTTAGTACTTACTTTACTATTATTATGACATCCTATACATATACATATTATTATATTGTGTATCCTTTTTGTTAAATTGAAGTTGAGTCTATTACACGTTATCATAAACAAAACATGACGGAAGTAAGTTGTAATTAGTTGATTATTCTGTTCTATGGTAGAATGCGTTTTGAAAATATTTTTTGTACAAATAAGACTCATTCATAGTTGTTTTTTTTACAGGACCAGACAGAAAAATAAAGATGGGTGTAGGTAAAGAGGCATTTTACATCAAATCAATGAGAGGGAAGCCTCTGATCGTCTTCAATAAATACACATACTGTCGTCATTCTGCCCGAAATGGCATCGTAAGATGGACTTGTTCAACTCATTCGTATAAATGTTGCAAAGCTGTAGTGAAGACTTCAGGGGCACACATCGTCGAAGTAAAAGGCTATCACAATCATGACGCTTCAGAGTTGTTGATTAATCGGTCCAGGTCTAACGTCAATGACTGGCCCGTTTCAATGGACCAGATTGTTCTAAAACCCATTTTTGATAAGTGTTTCTATTAAAACACCGGTAGCTTAGTGGTCTTAAGATCGAGAGGTCCCGAGTTCGAATCCTGGCCATTGCACTATCGATGTGAACCCACTCAGAATACAAGCAGTGTAGCTTAGTTGGAGGGGTTAGGGGAATACTAATAATTTCGGCTATAAATACTCTTTAAAAAAATACAACTTTAGATAAATGGATTAACGAAACTTTTTCAGAATAAGCTCTTAGATTTTCGTAGCAAATATTTTTAAAATGATTAAAAATGGACACTAGAGGTTTCCATTATATTTTAGCTGAAATTTAGCGATGTATCGCGTCTTAGATATAGGAAGATTGTCCAGATTCTGTACAATCCTCAACATCTCGATTAGAAACGTGAGTATTGGCAGAGTTTAGAAAGTCCCTGGTGGGAAACGTCTCGAAGTTTAATACCAAAATTTAAACAAATTTAAGTCATTTAAAAATATGTCATCAGCAAGACTTAAATACTACACCACTTAACTATACTAATTGAATCAAAGATCGTAAGCGTAAATATAAAGATCGTAAGCGTCGGTAGCTTAGTGGTTTGTCAGTCTTAGGATCGAGAGGTCCCGGGTTCGAAACCTGTCTTTCGATCTAGCTACGCTATTCTCATAACATTATCGGTAGTTTATCCAGTGTCGAATCTCCCCATTTCATCCTTAAAGCTAATCGTGAGTTAGGTGTGATTGGAAATGAGTTTCAAAAATTCTTTTAGGCAAGGTGAAAACTGTTTTTCTAAAAAATAATTAATATGTGTTCTAGAAGCGATTCTGATAATGTGAGTTTTGGAGTTTTTGTGTATTTCAATTTGTCTGCCTTTGACTGCGATTCGAAAACTACTGAACAGATTTAGCTGCAATTTTGCATAAACTTTCTTGTAGGGCATGGTGACGATATAAACTGCGCTATAAATTATCACGCTATTATAGGTCTGATAGGGGCAGTAGAGCAAAATCGGTCTTACCTATTATTGATGACAAGGTAGATCTTTACGAATTTTTCTAGTTCGGCAGAACTCAGACATACCTAGTCACAAACTATATACTATAGCGCTGTAACTTTATTCTATTAAACTATAACTCATCACGCTATACCTGAAAGGTTACGAGCAGAAAAATGTAAAATCTCGAAGCTCAAAAGAGTTTCCCACGTATAAAAGATACTTGGTTAGAAACACATCGAGATTTCATAATTAATATCATCACGCCACACATTAAGGAATCGGTCAGAATTGATTTCGATGTTACATATAAACCTGTATTCGAACGAATTGTCAACGTAACACAAGCGCACCACACCACCTCATCCGGCCCGATAATAAAGTGATAGAACCTACTGTCCTAATTTTGTAGTTCTAGCTTCGATAGTTTAGCTCTACGTTAATGAGTCAGTCATCTGAAATAAGCTTTACTCTTCGTAATGAATAATTGCAAATATAACGATGTATTTCATCGTTATATTTGCAATTTCAATACGTTTTGGGATTAAGACTGCCGAAGTAAAAATACCTGGATATATTCCGAACTTAACGCGGACGAAGTCGCGGGCAACAGCTAGTATTAAATAACAAGGCAAACTTTAATTATACCTGGTTATGAAGTCCCTCTAGTCTAGTCATTTACTTGGTAGTATTTGGTTTAGTGACTACGCATTTAAAAAATAATTAAATAATAACAACCGTACTTATCTCAATGTTAAATCGCAAATTTTCTAAGCATGGCATCATAGGCTTTTCTGATAAGTCGGTGCAATAGCGGTGTGACTACAGCATACTCGGTATACGCGGTACCGAAAGCTTGCCGAGTGCTAATGAATCATGTCATTTGTCTTTTAGATAAATACTGCATAATTGAAAACATGTAAGTTTAAGCGGGGCTATTCCGTCACAGAAATCAAAAGTTAAAATTTGCAGCTCAGTAATTTCATGTTTTATTATACATATACATTCATTATATATATATATCGAAACTTTAAAAAATGTATGTTAAAAAGTCTTTACCTGTAATTTTATTTATCATACATTTGGTTCAAAAGACTCATTCTTAAGGCAATATAATAAGATTTGTATAAAAACAAAACTTCCGACTTTACAAGCCCCGTGTGGTTTTAGAAGGTTTTAGAAATAATATTAAGGAACAGGCTGTCAGAAAAATCTAGAATTATATTATTATGAGATATATTTTGCATTATATCTATGAATTTTTGTTTTTTTGATTTTACAAAATCACTGCAAATGCAATTATGCAAAATAATTTCATTATGAGATTTTACAAACGCCGAAGATATTTTACGAAATCGCTACAAATCTCATCATTATCGTTATCCTCATAGCGATTTCCCAGATGCGTCCAAGTCTGCACTTGGAGCCCGGGGTCCGCTTATTGTTTTTGATTGGTATGTCGGCTTTTCCGGGAGCGACTGCCGTCTGGCCTCCCAACCCTGCGAATAAAACCTGCGCTAGAGCCTCATCCGTCGTTCAGCAGGTTCACCGTCTAGCAGGTGAGGTTGGCTTAGGCCCCGAAAGGGTACCTGTAGACCGTGTTCAGCGGTACATCCATTACAAGTGTGATTTCAGAAATTTACTATCAAAAGGGTGTTACAGTATAATCACACATCGGATATTATAAAATCCCAAACAAATAAACTTTAAAGATTTAAATCGGAAAAAGAGAACATCTAGAACGGGACTTGAACCCGCGACCAGTCCCTTACAGGGGGAATGCTCTGACCACCTGAGCTATCTAGACACGTCCCAGATATTCGAAATTCTCCGATATATTATACGTCTTCTTAAGACGACGCTGGAGCTATCTACCGTAATTCTTGCGAACTACGGAAACAATGAATAACTTTACAGTCATTTTTAAACATTGTTTTTTGATGACTCCGCCTAATTAATTCAATTAAATTTTTAAGCATTTTCTAGGCTTCCTTTTTTCTAAAAGTTTAGATCGGAAAAGAGAACATCTAGAACGGGACTTGAACCCGCGACCAGTCCCTTACAGGGGGAATGCTCTGACCAGCTGAGCTGAGCATTCCAAAAACTAATTTTTGTACATTTATGTTAGTTTCTTAGGTTGTGAGATCACCTCATCTGGTTTTTGTTCTATTTTCAATCGCAATCTACGAGTAGTATTATTGTTTTTGTGTGTGACATCTAGGGAGTGTTATCTTTCGCTCGCATCGAAGGGTATATATATACATTTAATGGCTTTGATATCAACAGTCATAAATATTGAATCGTTAATCTTATGGTGTTGATGTTTTAATTGTCGATATTTATGACTGTTGATATACAGTATTCTTCCCACATTTAATTGCTTCGAAGCGTCTATCCCACTTACTTCTTCTTACTTAAGAGTATAATATTATAAGTTCTGGTAGATACTGCAATTGATCACGATCTCTGTTGTATATATTATATTTAAGTTTTTTATGTACGCAAGCCGGGTGCGCCAAAGTTCACCTAAATTTTCAACTCCGAAAATTGGAACTCCGAAAATGTTCTTCCTAACATTTTTCATCCTAACAATCACAATTCCTAACTACTCTGTCTCTAATGTTTTAATTCCGAATCATTCAACTTCATAATGTCGGTAGCAATAAACATCTATTATACTATTATTTCTTTTCCTATATTTTGTCAACATAACCATCTTTTACACTATTATTGAAAGTCATACCTTTTTTGTTTAGATTTATTTTTATTAATAATAATCAGTATTATATACATTAATTTTGCGTAATTTTTCCAGTTTCAGTTATTTAGTTATTTTCACATAACATGTATAACATATAAGTATAACAGTAGCATGGTACAAGTAGCACTTTACCCACCTTATACCACGGTACTATTTATAGTCGTTGGTTTAGGTTAGGTTAGAACTGTGACCACAACGCACGAGCCGAGCGAGCGAAGCGAGCGTGCCTCGGCAGCGGCCGGCGAAGTGCCAATTACTCGGTAAATATTTCTTTCCGAGTATTAATGACAATATTATGGTAATTATGTTTAGGGATAAAAACGTTAGGATAAAAAACAGTAGGAGCTTTAATATTGTATGTTAACGATTTTATTGATAACAATTTTCGGAAACATGAGTGTTATGAACATCGACGGTAGCACTACAAATAGTATGAATAAAAACTTTAGGATGAAAAATTTTAGGAGGAGTGATCATTCGGATTACAAATCGTTAGGAAGAACAATTTTGGATAAAGAACTTTAGGTGAGTCAATATGAACCCACGCAAGCCTGTATATCCTTGCGAAGGTAGGCAGAAGCGTATTATTATTATTAGAATGTATACAAAATAGTTATAATTCTATTAGGTATTATTGTTTAATTGTTATTCAAACAATTCCTATAGATTGCGTTTTATTAAATAAATAAATGCTAGTTTGACTGAGGAATGACCATCATGTTATTAAATATAGATTTAACATTATGTACTTCATTATTTTTTTGAATATATTTGTGTATAAAGTTGTTTATAAGTTATATTATTTGTAGTTATACTCTGCTTAAGATGATAATAATTTTGTTTTTGTTAAAAAGATAATCATGTCATGTTAACAGAATATGTACGTTCTCATTTTGTCGCTTTTATTAATGTTTAATAGTCCATTTTATTTAATTCATTAGTGAGTAGTTAATTATTTGACACTAATGCAGAATGACACCATAACTTGTTATTTTATACAAAGTTAAAATAAACAAATCCATTTATTCCGTACAGAAAAAATAAAACGGCACTTACAAAACATAAAAAATCAAACTAGGCTAATGTTTAGTCTATTCAGCGTAATCATAACATAACTTCACGCCTGTATCCCCGAAGGGGTAGGCAGAGGTGCTAATAAATCTCTGGATAGCCTCGATACACCTAGCAGCTGCTGTTGCACTTGTATTGTTATCTATAATAAATTTACTATATTAAATATCAAGATATTCAATATAGTAGATTGTTACCGTAAAAAAGAAGTAATTTTATACAACATATCTACTTTTTATGCTAGATTGTACTTTAGACATGCGAATTGTTAAACATTATTTTTAAAATTTGTGTAATTTCGAAGTTGTTGTATTCCAAATTCGAAGATCTCAAAACTAAGTCAAGACACAATAATAAAACACAAGAAATGGATGACGTACCAATGTAAATTATGTGGGTATATTTATTTATTTTGTATAATGTTTATTGTATGCAGGTACCACACATGCTGTAGTTTATGGTTTATATAATTTTGGAATCTGAATATTGTAAATTTTTTATAGGTGTAAAGTAGGTAGTTTGTGAAATAAAAATACAGTTAAATATATTGAGCCTCATTTATCTCTTGCATGACTAGGTACTAATAAAAACAATATTTCGTAAGAAAATCCTTACCAAATTGTGTGACTAAAAGAAATAACCTCGTGTTGAAACTACGGTTACCATCTGGATTATCTTCTTGATGTGATCTTGATCCTTCGGGATTCACCTCACCGGAGTCGGTAAGATGATGACGATAAGATGAGTATGTCGGACTCGAACCGACTAAAATGCCACGGTGTTTCGTTACTTCAGCCTGTAAAGCCAACTTACCAGGTCTGCCCTGGAGTCCCTGAGATCCCGACAGGGCTAGGCATCTAATATTGTTGACACTGACTTGTTATATAGAGACGCAAACAGAAACTCGACGCGCCGCAAATAGGCAAAATGCACTTGGTTCTGGTTGAAGTAAACTCTCGTATAGAGATATCCAGAAAATATTGCAACGGCATAGTGTGTCACACAATCGTTGGGGCAAACCAGACGTAACGTATGTAAGACTCGTCAGCAAGAAGCAGACAGGGAAGTCGTGTCTGCGCCCCATCTTTCCTGTATGTTTGTCGTTGAGTCTTTTCCATGCATTTTCTGTGACAGATCTTAAAACGGATAGCGCTTACTCGACGTATCCGAGACGTATGACGTCTGTCGTGTCTGACTTGGACTTTATGCTACTCTAAAGATAAGTACCTAAGTAAAAGACGCGTTGACGCTGTTTTATGACACCACCTCGACTTCATCTGAACTCTTACGAATAATTATAATAACCAGGCACGGTTGGCAAATTCAGGCGGAAAATAAATTGGTTTCGATAAACAATCGAACAACCTTCAACAATCGGTTGCGACCAAACATTTATCCAAAAATTGTTAACTTCGCAGTATTCACATATAAGGTACACTACGACTTTACCGTGGTAAATTCTACAAGGTACGATACCTTGATCTATTGGTGGAATGACGAATGATGCTTACCAGCTTGTCCGTGAAGTGCAATAGACGTTGTTACTTTGAGTGCAAGAGTAACGTATATCTGTTTACTCGCAATGTATTCGCTCTTATGCAGGTAGTTATTTGCGCTGTAAATAGCACTTCGGATGTTGCAAATATTCATTGCCCACTATAACGCTTGCCATCATGTGGCCGTATCCTAGTTTACTAACATGTCACCGTGCCTATGAAATAATGACAATCGAGTTGGCTTTCATGGATCTTCATAAGCTTTTGTCAGGAAAAAAAAGGTTGTGAAATTAATTTTAGATATTCATTTGTAATTTATTTTCAGTTAAGTTCGAATTATCAAAAAACAAGAAAACGATAATGGTCCTGGATGGGTACAGGTTTTCTTTGCACTACTCACGGAACTTGAAGGAACGCTGGCAGTGCAGCAGAAGAAGTTATTTTGGATGCAAAGCTGTTGTACACATGGTCGAGAGCAGAGTCACGTACTGCAACACATTCCACAACCACGAACCATGACTAACAGTAATCAACTGATACACCCAAAATATTCCCACTTTGGTGCTTCTTAAATACCCGTAAAAATCTTGCGAGTCGGTTCACTGATCCAAGATAACAAGATACATACTACTCCTACTCCGAGGGTAGGCAGACATAAGAGCCTCCCATTCTTATTCGCTTCAAGAGCTTCCTCTACTGTTAATATAACACATGCAGGAGGAAAGCCCGTCCCCGTATCTCGTTCGTCAATCAGCAGGTGTACCGATTTGCAGGTGACATTGGCTTGGGTCTCGAAGCTCTTAGTGGGGGGGTTAATATACGCTCGACATTCCTTTAAGCGGGGCGTGAAAACGCGCTAGATGTGGCCGTTAAGCTGAGGGTCACCATTGTAGCATTGGCATCTGTAAAGGTGACCTTCATTCCTGAGCCTTCTTCATACTAGGAAGAATATACAAAAAACTATATGGAAGAAGAAAATGGTCATGTAAAATTGATTTAAATTATGAAAACTGTTCCAAATGCTAGTAATTAATTTAAGAATCGGATGTAAAATGTGATGCTGCTAATTTGTTTAAAGAAATAATGTACATTTGTTTATAAATATATTCTAAAACTTAATTAATGTGTTTCAATTTTATCTATATGTTTCATTTAAATACTCAAACCTGTACATTCTCAAAGCTACCTATTCGAGGATATACGGCTAATTTAAAATATTGTTCGTGGCGTTAATTTCGAATTTTAACTAATTTATTCATTAAAATATTTTCAACAGATTGGGCGAACAAGATATTACTTTCAACAGAAGTGTTACCGCATCAGCGCAACTGGTTGAAATATAAAGAAAAAGTATGCCCAGTGTGCGCTGACCAAATAAACGGCCTCCACTATGGTGTACCCACGTGCGAATCTTGCAAGTCCTTCTTCAAAAGGGCTATCATGTTTGAGAAGGCTAATAAGTATAAATGTACTGCCAATAATGATTGCCTTTTGACCCGCATGACAAGGTCTATATGCCCCAGTTGTAGGTTTAATAAATGCATTAGTATTGGCATGAATCCCCGTTTGGTAAGAATGAGGAAGGAGAGAGGTGGTAGAGCTAAGTATTATATAAAACAAACAGACCGGAATATTAAAAAGTAAAAATCAAGTAAAGAGATTTCGTTCAGTTGGGGGTCGTACCAAAGAGGTTTTATTCAGTTGGGGCTCGTACCAAAGAGGTTTGGACCAATTAGAGGTCGTACCGAAGAGGTTTAGTTCAGTTTCAGAAATAGGTTTCCGTACCGTCGTACAAGATATAACTCTGTGCACTTTTTAAATACTGTTGCAAAAGTTAAAAGATAAACGCTTTAACAATTATTATATTCTGGTTAATTTTATTATTTTGGTAGGTGTAATATGATGAATTTTCAACTGTCTAACTATTGTTTATGAGATTCTACCGCTGAGAGACGACTGTCATACTGAATTTCGAAGTTCAAAATAGCGATAAACTCTAGCCCTAAAGTACCGAAACGCGACTCACGGTAGTGCGAAAGTGCGCCACATCGATACCCATAATTTCGAATGTTTTCCACTGCGAAGCACGGTAGTGCGAAAGTATTCCACATCGAGTCGCGTTTCGGTACTTTAGGGCTACAGTTCATCGCTATTTTGAACTTCGAAATTCAGTATGACAGTCCGTTAAATAAATAAATAAATAAATTTCTACGACATTCTACACAGCGCTTTCTGTACCCAAAGTAAGCATAGTTTAACTAGCTTGTGTTATGGGTTCCAGAATGCGGATATATATACTTATATACTTTTTTTTTTGTATATACATACATATTATACATAGAAACAAAAGTCCACAGAACATAATTTTTTGCAAATGTAGGCGGTTTTCATTTTTTTTAAATGTTATTTGTGTTATTTATCTGGCATTATTTATCTTGTTGTGGTCACAGTTCTTACCTAACCTAACCCTGCCGATTTCAGTTATGTAAGAAAACCACTAAGAGAATGTAAATTCAAAAATTTCATCTGTGATTTGATGCAAAATAGCGATGAACTGTAGCCCTGTGAAACGCGACTCGATGTGGAATACTTTCGCACTACCGTGCTTCGCCTTGGAAAACAATCGAAATTATGGGTATCGATGTGGCGCACTTTCGCACTACCGTGAGTCGCGTTTCGGTACTTTAGGGCTTCAGTTCATCGCTATTTTGAACTTCGAAATTCAGTATGACAGTGCTGAGAGACGGTAGGTATCCACTGTACCTACATACAACAGAAGCCTATAGTAGTCTTCTGTTGGTTAGAAATCGGATACAAAACCCACAAAAACATTCAAATGTTGGTGGAAAACGATCCAGATTATTATAACGGCAGTAGAAAATTAAACGCAAAATGTGATTTAGTTTATGTAGTGACAAGAAGCGCTCTCTAAAATTAGTTCCCTATTTTGCCGACTTTTTCCAAATCGTTATTTTTTTAACACCAGTCTAATCTGGATGTTTGAGTTTGTGGGAGCAGCTGGATTCAAAAAAGGGTAAATTAAAAAAAAGTTGAATATATGTCGAACACCTGATAATAATATATATATATATATTTATATATATATCTATATGGATATATATATATATTATTATCAATAATAACCAATAATAATGTTTGTAATTTTTATCAGTGTTAAGATAATCTTGGGTGTTGTTTATTCTTATTTAGGTACGTACATATTTGTCGTGATTTTAAAATACTACTACGTTACGCTACTTTATAGGTACCTTTTTTATTATTTTATTGTAAATGACAATAATTTTATTAGTTGTGAAGGTGGGTACTTCTTTGACATAACTCTACGGAAAAAGATCTTTTTAATACTATAACTTGGGAACCTTTGTATTCAAATTAAATGTATTTTTTGTCAGATATTCTGCTTAAGTAACCCTCCAGGGTTAAAGTGTACGGGTTTTACGGTAGTTTTGAAAAATCACTTCCCTCTGAGTAAGTAAGTGCAAGGTGATGTCTACCCCCTCTCTCTGTCTGTCCACTTGATTCATGTTATCTTCCTGCTGGTGAGTGGAATCCCCGTGGCTCCTGAACAAGGTGACGGAAATACGTGAGTGCCACATCCGGTGTTGTGAGAGTTAATAGGTACCGGTAAATAGGCTGCACATCAGGCGGAACATGTGTTTGATTACCACCTAAGTAATGTGATAAAAGCATGAAGACTAATACCTACACTGCTAGTGCAATGCACTATCATAAAAGTGCCTTTAGTTATGCAAAATTGGTTGAGCTTAAAGAGTGCTGTTTTTTTAAACGTGTAATGATATTATGCAAAGAATATAAAATTTAATAATTATATATATGATTATGAATGTTGTACCGGTACTGGTGGTAGAAATTTGATGACACAAATTTGTCACAAAATTCGGCCGGGTAGGTACCACCGTGCACGATTGCGAAATACCCTCCATAGTAATCCAATTTCGGTTTGATTGCGTTCAGGGGTCAGCAAGTGCATAGCCGGGCAGGGGGATTGTGGTCGCAGCACTAGTGGGACCGGTGGGTGTCACGCGGTGCTGCGACGACAATCCTCTTCTGATGAGGCCGTCAAGCTGAGTGCCACCATTGTTAACATGGTACGTGTATGTAATGGTGAACCCCTTTCCTGAGACTCTACCTTCAGCTTACCATCAGGCGAGGTGACGTCAAATTGACGTGTCCTAAATATAAAAAAAAAGAAAAAAAATGTTAAATTAATAATTTAATTGTAATTTAATCAGTTAAATTGACAAATATGTAGGTACTTAGTACTTACATTATGCAAATAATATTAAATGAACAAATTATTATATATTATTATGAATGTGTATTGTAATGTTAAATATAATGTAATGTTAATTTGGTAATTTAATCAGTTTAATAAAACTATTCCCGGATGAATTTAGAAATTTATAAATTGATAATATACATAAGTAATATTCTAATTAATTAGAAATGTCTCAGATAATACAAAAATACTGTCTTCAACATGTGGTAGGTTCCATGACTGTACATTATATTTTATCTTTGTATTATATTTTTTTATAATCTCACATACTTACAGATAAATGCACCAAATATGTTGAACAGATTATATTTTGATACTTTATAGTACCATTTGTACCTGTAGAATCATCTCACGATTATGAAATTAAAATTATCAAGTTATAGAAATTAATCAATTTGGATGTAAAACTTCAGACAAACATTTTAATGAATATAAGTCTGAAATAACGAAAAATGTAATACCTAATTCAAGAAGTTATAATTAATCACATACCTATTTGGGTAGTCAATTTCGCAACTGACCGCAACCGTTTTAAACTAAAAATATTCGTATTCTATACATTATAAAAGATTATAAAAAAATACGTAACGTAGTTAAAATTAGAATGCCCACAATGTCAAAATATTTTAATGGGCAACCCAGCAAAAATATATTCTACTTTTTAGGGAAACGCTCCCGAAAACGAAGACAGGCGATAGTACTGAAGATAAAAAACATACCGATATTTTTTGGTGGGTTTAATTTTAGGCTATGGCTAAGAAGAAATTTCCTTAAAATTAAATCAATGGTCTATAAATGTATGTAGTAGGTAGCTACCTATTTTATAATTGAAGAATGTGTTCATATAAAAGTCTCCGTAGATATAAGGATAACCTCTATTGAATAGGTACAATTATGTATATTATACCATGGTGGGTTGTGACTATATTGTTTTTATATACTTTATTTTTTCATTTTTTTACGGCGATAAATTAAACAGCTGCTAATTTATTTATTTATTACCCTGAAGTGACAACATCTTAAAGAATACAATAACGGGCCCATTACTCTGCCGCAGTAGTAGAATGTTCTAGAATATGTATGGATAATATAGTTGATTTTTGCAACATAGAATCAACCTATATATTTTTACAAACAACACATTCAATTAATTTTAAAAGTCACTTTTTCCGAAACCGCCTTATTGAATTAGTACTATCTCGATATATATATACTCTATAATACCCCATACTAGGAATCCATTTTATCGTAAGCAGTAACTTCAGTGCACCCATGTACCTTTTTTTTTTTTTTTTTTTTTTTTTTTCGTGCGGAAATCCCTTCGGATACCCCCCCGCGTGCCAGCGGGGGCGGTTATGTCGGGCTTGAACCGACTAAAACCGCACGCTATACTTTTTATAAAAAAACGAATTTACCTGTATTGTTTCGTTGTTTTTTAAATAATATATATATGTAAGTTTTTAAAAGTTATTTTATTTAAAATCCCCCTACTATCAAATCGTAACTATCATACTGTCTTGTGACAAATTATTATATTGATTAAATGAATACTATTAGGAATGTTGGGCACTAAGTATTCTGTGTATCGATTGTAATGGTTAAGTATTATAAGATTGGCAATGATTGCGGCAATGGTGCGGAGCGCGAGCGCGTTGGACGCCGCCGCCTACTTCTGTGAGCAAGTAATGCTCGAGAAGGAGGCGGCGGTGCGAGCCCGGGAGAGATTTAGAACTCTCCCGGCCCGATGAGCCCGCAACATGCTCGCCGCGCATCGCAGACGCCAGAGGTCGCTCCACGACCTCCGTCCTCCATGAGCACAGGCTTTGGGGTGGCAGGTGAGGCCGCCTGTCACCCCAGCAGAAGCAGGCACGGGCGGTGGGGCGACTAGCGCCCGCCCCCTTTTCCGGGCCAAGATGGGGACACCCGCGGTTCCCAAACCCGAGGGCGCCATTTCGAAACCGAAAATGGCCCTGGTTTAGTCGTGGTGCGAGGGAAATGCCTTATAGGCCACCTTACACTCGGGGTCTTATGGGTCTGAAGACCCGAGACGGCATGTGGTTTTAGTCAGTTTAATCCCAACATAACCACCCCTCGCACGGAAAAAAAGGTATTCTAGATTGGCAGCATGATTGCGGGAATGGTACATACAGGCAACCTTTGGATGGACATGAATTTGGACATGCATGTATATACCCACATATACATGCATAAACATACATAAGATATATATGATACACAATAAGAAACTAAAAAATCCGTTCCCGCAGGGGGAACGCACAGGTAGATTTCGTGAAGCAATTAATATTATTTTATATAGAGACCTACGGACTTTAAACAGTTTAATTTTTTTTTCTCGAAAACGGCAACTTTTAGCAAAATCTTTTCAGACATTTATTTTAGACTTAAAAATGGCCTATCGATTAAAAATGTTTCCGACGGCAACAATGTTCACCGGTTAGAAGTTATGATTTTTTTCCCGAAAAATTTTGGTTTTTCCCCCCTCCACTTTTAGTTAAAGTTTTAATCTTATAGGTTATAATTAAAAGTTGTTGGTATTCATGTATACTAAAGGATAAAATTAGAACGGTTCGAATATCTTTCATGGAACGTGAAATTTTGAGGACAAACTGATTTCACAAAAAGTGAGGCCCTACCGTCCCCTTAGGCCGGATTCCACCCGTTCACGAACTTAAACTAAGTTTACACCCAAGCAATTTTTGACCGCAGTTTGAAAGCGATCGGGGCAAAAATGCGACCGTGAGAGTGCCGCAAATTTTGGGAAGTGGAACCATACATACATATATATATTTATAAAAACATTTTGACCAGTGGTCATTTCGGACTCGGGGGGTCATAACTAGACCTCCTATGAAGAATTTTTTTTAAAATCCGACAGTAGTCAAGAAACCAATAGGTAGATCGATTTCATCGAAATCTACCTAAAAGCTAGGTAGTGATCTTTGACTCTCTTTTTAAAGGTGGCCAGAGATTGTGCGCGCCTAACGGATAAAGGTAGTACATTCCACAGCCGTAACGCCTGTATAGTAAAAGATTTATCATAGATATTTTTAGAATACTTGGCTACTCTTCGTCCTCCATGGGGTGGCGGATGAGGCCGCTTGTCACCCCAGCAGAAGCAGGCCGGGACGGCGGGGCGACAAGCGCCCCTCCTCCAAACCGGGGCAAGACGGGGACACCGTGGTTCACAAACCCGAGGGGGCCATCTCGAAACCGGACATGGCCCAGGGTCAGTCGGGGTGTGAGAGATATGCTCTATGGGCAACCTTATACCCCGGCGTTTTAAGACCCGAGACGGCGTGCTGTTTTAGTCGGTTCAAGCCCGACATAACCCCGCTGGCCGGCGGGGGGGTATGCGAAGGGATTTCCGCACGAAAAAAAAGTGGTACTGCCAATTCTAATGATACTGAAGACGGATCTTGAATGTGTGTTATTGAGGAACACAACACGTTCTTTTGAGTAACTATGACTAAAGGGATTAAAAGAATACTGTAAAGCATGGAAAGAATATGAGCATTCCGGCGAAGTCGAATTGGGAGTCACTTTTGGAAATTATTGTACTTTTTTTAATCAATCTACCTACAAAACCAACTTATAAACTTGTAGCTATCAAACTTTAGGTTCTTTTACATATATATACATTGTGTCTTTAAAAATATTTTTTCTAAACGTTTTTCGTAAAGTCACATTTAACACGTTTCTTATTTCCAGTGTCGTATTACTCCTGTCCAATTTGCGGTGACATCACATCGGGTATACACTACGGGGTCCGCACTTGTGAATCTTGCAAGCTTTTCTTCAAACGAACCATTCAGTTGGAAAGAGAAAACGCATATATCTGCACGGCTAATATGAACTGCACAATCAGTATCCAGACAAGAGCATGGTGCAAACTTTGCAGGTATACCAAATGTTTAACCTCTGGTATGAAACCTACTTTGGTTTCGAAGAAGAAGATGTATCTACCCGCACATTTATAATATTTATGTCACCGCTATCTAATGCTATTGTAATTTGGAAATAGTGTATTTCCAGGGCGGCACATGAACTCGCGATAGACTTATGTTTTTGTCCAATTTAATTGTTATAAGTTTAAAGTTATTATAGGATATTTGTGAGTTGATACATATAACTAGGTTTTGTGCCTAATTTAGTTTTTTAAGACTGTTAAAAGAATCATGAAAGTATTGTCAACGCAGTTAAGGTGAGAGCACAGCGCAGTATAAAAAAATGTCATTACCGTTTCAACCACGCCAGCTTTAAATAGGATATAGTGACGAAAATTTAAAAAGATTTGACTGGTTTGGGCACGTAGAACAAAGAGTACTGTGCAAATGATAAGTATGTATGGCAAATATGAGGTCAGGCTAGTTACGGGTCACCTCACAGAACTGACACCGACTAAATTGGTGGTTTTGAAAAAGGGCAGAAAAATGCGTTTATTCCGAACCTGACCCGGTCGCGGGTTAGGTTAGAAACTTGAAAAAAAATGTAATATTTGTTCCGAACGTAACCCTCTTCCTAACCTGACCCGACGTCTCGTTCCTATCATAACCCGAATTGCGCAGATACTTTGAGAAAGATTAGAGAGAATGACCAATCTGCGCAATTCGGATTATGATAGGAACGAGACGTCGGTCGGGTCAGGCTAGGAAGGGTTACGTTCGTAACAAATATTACATTTTTTTTCAAGTTTCTAACCTAACCCGCGACCGGGTCAGGTTAGGAATAATCAGAAAAATGCGAGCGTTTGTATGTAGGTAGGTATTATGTAAAAAAATAAAAAAATGTTTTTAATTTAATCTAATGAAAACTGAGAGTGTTTCTATGTAGTACTTTGTACGGTCTTAGTTAGTGTTTGCGCAATATTTGTAAATGTTAAGAATAGGTGTTGAGTTCTCGTTGGTCCAACCATTACCATCTCGCTATGGTAAATTATAAAAATTATTCGATTCTCTTGAGAACATCAGTTGAGTGAAATAATATTTAAGTGAACACTTCATAATAATGGTGATCCGATTTTGATACAATTTAAAACTCATTGGAATAAAACTATTTCTATAGTGATTTGTTTTGTGTTATTGTATCATTTACATTGTTTTCTTCGGACTCCGAAAGTTTTATTTCAGTGAGTAATATTCGCGTAAAGTGCAGAAAATATTGCAATTTGGAACTGCTATTTTGCTTTAGTATTTTTATGATGAGCAAATAGGAGACACTGGAATTCATTCCTACTTCCACAGGTGGATCTGTTGAGTGCAGGGGTTCTTACATGTTGTAGAACTCCTATGATACTTTAGGCTGTCCACTGCCTTTTCGTTTGTATGGCAACGGTGTGTTTTATTTTGTGAATCATAACATTATTAAATGTAATGAAATTAAATGATAGAATTAAAATATTATTTAAAAAATACTTTTATTGGTTGTTTTTATAAACATTTTAAAAACTTAGATATTTACATTGATCGTGATTGGTATTAGTATTATTAATAAAGATTATGAAAAAATCATATTTACCTTTTTTTCTTATACGAGATATAAATTTTTAGTGACCTCTTAGATTAAGATTTGGAGTCGGTTGAAATAAACTGAATTGGTTGTAGTTAGAGGAATAAAATTATATATAACTAGCTAATGCCCGTGTCCCCGCTCGCGCGAAGGTCGGTTATCGAAGAAAAAGTATTTTTGTGTTCAGCATCGTTAATTTAACATAACCCAAGTTTTTTTCCAATGTATCCAATGTACAGACACAGCCAATTTACAATTTTATAATAGTATATATTTAGTCTTTATTTTTTTACTGTTAATTTAACTGACTATAATAACCTATATAATATAATCAACCTAAGTATAAAATTATTAATTATTATTAAACATTAAAAAATCTTAACATCGAACCAATTTATATAATAAAAATACCGCTAAGATATTTTTTTTGTGTTTAGATTAGACTCGTACAAGCTGGGTGGGAGAACGTGACGGGTCACGTAGTACCATGGTATGGTTATCGGCAAAAATGTTGAACAAAAGTAAAAAAAAAATCACGCTTGTGGCACTAACTGCCCAACCAAAAAACCGATCACAGAGGACTATTTCAATGATTTCATTGCCTACTTGGAATGGTAGCAGGTAGACTTGATAATTTTATTTTGGCTACCTAATTAAAATATCCATACATCATAATATTCATATTCTTACCCTTTTATGTTAGCTCAGCTTGTACGCGTCATCTATTGTGGCTAACTGTACTAGATATACTATGTCCACCTATTAAAAATAACCGTTTGAATATAAAACAACAGCTAGCTAAGCTTTTTACTTTTGTATAAGTAAATAATAATTAGTTAAGTTTTTCTATGTGCAATCAAAATTAAATGTATATTTTACCGTTAACGGGAAAAGACTTAATGTTGTACTTATAATAAAGTTTTTATTGAAATAAAATGTATATAGTCTTTACAAAACTTCTTTGATAGTAATTTCCTTTAATTCTGTTTCTGTTCTGTTTAAAAAAAATATTAATTCAATTCTAAATTTAAATAAAAATTGATTTGCTTTTCAAAATGGCTTCATATTTCTCTGAATTCGAATCTTGTATTTCTGTTTGTTTCAGAAATCACTGCGCAAGAAATCGTGCCTCGATACAGTTGGTCGAGGCAAGGGAACGCGATCATCATACTCGGAGAACATAGGTTTAAAAAGAGATCAAAACATATTAACCAGCGGCAGGAATGTCATTGGGTATGCAATAAGTGCGATAAAGGATGTAAGGCTAAACTGACAACGTTGAACGACGCCATTATAAAAATATACAATATTCATGATCATGACGGGCTTAGGAAAGTGAAATGATATTTGTTTTTTTTTTGTTAGTAGGCAGATAGGCTAGGTAGGGTATTATTAAAACGAGCAATTCTGGTATAATTTATTTACATATTAGTATCTCGGAAAGTACTCTAATGAATTGGATGACATTATTGTGGATGTCTTTTCTGATAAAAATAGGGTTTTAGACATATGAAATAATTTTATAATCTATATAAACGCCATTTCATTTTATAATCCATGTTCTCTTCCTCGTATATTTTTGAGGTTCTCGATGTTACTAGCATTGTTGGTGTTGATGTTAGCAAACTGGTATCTTAAAACTCTGTGAGAGGGCGTTAAAAATAAGAAGAGACACAAACGAAGGTAGGTGCTTAATCGTTGTTGGTGAAAAGATAAAGCGAACAAACATCAAAGTTCCGGACTTTGTAATGTACGCTTGAAATTCTTATACTTATAGAACTTATACCAGGCGTAAAAAGTAGCTTATGTGTTATTCCAGACTTTGTTCTACGACCAAATTTCAGCCAGATCCGTTCTGCCCTTTTTGCGTGGAAAAGTAACAAACATCTATACATCTTTACAAACTTTCGCCTTTATAATGTTAGTAGAATTCAAAACGTATTTGACTTGATTTTATTGATATCACTACATAGTATAAAACAAAGTCGCTTTCTCTGTCCCTATATCCCTATGTATGCTTAAATCTTTAAAACTACGCAACGGATTTTGATGCGGTTTTTTTAATAGATAGAGTGATTGAAGAGGAAGTTTTATATGTATAATAACATCTATTGCACCCGTGGGAAGCCGGGGCGGGTCGCTAGTAGTTGCTAGTGATAAAAAGCTGACGTAATTCTCTAGTATCAAGGCAAATGAGGATGAATCAGAAATTTTAAAAATAAGTTATTTTCAAATTGAATACAAAACATTATTATGTAACAAGGTAAGAGGAGATGATTCAATATAATGAATTTTTAAAAAAAAAATTATTTAACTAAAAACTTTTAATCATATTTTTACAATTTAATAGTAAATGGCACAATGATTGAAGTCTATACGGGCCCTAATATTGATAGTCGCCATGAAACAGATACGGCACATTCTTCGGATGAAACTGTACCTGACGAGTACGAACCATGAGGCAGGATACCATTTTATACAGACCCACAAAATGGCTAATACATAAACCTCAAGTAATGTAAGTACCAGTAGTTGTAAAATTCTAACTCATTTACCAGGGGACAAACAAGTACCTCGGAATGTGACCACTTCCTTACTATGCATTTCTGTATTTTTAGATGACGGAATGATCGTGAAAACACGTTCATTCTCTAAGAAGGCTCTAAAGATAGTGGAACCCCGTATTTCACGTAGAAGAACCATGCAGAACAATTCTTCGGATATCAAGGTTAGAATGATGCGGTTTGTACCTCTTCCTAATAAGGAAACAGAGGCTGGACCCACTGGCTTTTGTGTACTGTGTCCAAGAAGGAAAAATAGACGCACTAAAAAAGCATGTACTTTGTGCCACAAATCACTCTGCACTGAGCATGTGACATTTATGTGCAGTACATGTTTTGATAGACACATATCTCTTGATAACATGGGAGACTGATTTGTTAAAAACAATGTTATATAAATAAAATAATTACATTTTTTCCATAACCAAATGTCTTTTATTCGCTAAAACATTTTTAACAGACTTCCAAAAAGGAGGAAGGTTCTCAATTCGTCGGCATTTAAAAAAATGTAAATTCACCGGTTACTCGAAGACGCCTGTACCGATATGAAAAAATATTTTTTTGTTTTAAAAGGTATACTTCCCAGGTGGACAGGTAAATTTCGTAAAGATCTGATGGTAAGTTTCGGAGACAGACAACGGAACTATTCAATAAACCAGCAAAGCAACCGTGATTGCTGCTATCATATATGTAGGCATTGTTTGTTATTTTTTTTTTTTTTTTTTTTTATATTTAGGACACGTCAATTTGACTTCACTCCCTCCTCCTCCCTCCCTTCACTTCCTCGCCTGATGGTAAGCTGAAGGTAAAGTCTCAGGAATATATGTTATAGCCCAGTGGCGTACGTAACGGACTGCTGAGACGAGGTCTCGAGTTCGATCCCCAGTCGCCTCGGGCACATCCCTCTGACTTTTCGTAGTTAAGTGTGCATTAATAAATGTTAATTATCGCTCGCTTAATAATGTGCCCGGTAGATGGCAATAGGTTCGCCCCCTATTACATTGGGACCTAACATAACTGGCGAATCGTGGGTGTGTAATACACCTCTGCCTACCCCTTCGGGGATACAGGCGTAAAGTTATGTTATATATGTTATGTTTATGCTATTACATAACATAAAATCACGGCCGCAGCTTCGCCCACGTGGAGGTTGGTAATAGTTTTTTGGTCATAATATCTCCGGTTCTACTTAGCCAATTGCAATCAAACATCGGCGGATTTTAAGTCTGACCAATACCTTTCTAATAGAAAAAACCGCATCAAAATTCGTTCAGTAGTTTTTGCATCTATCGCAAACAAACAGTAAATAACAAAATCACATAAAAAATGGTGTTCGGAATCATTAATTCAACATAAACCAAATATTGTTTTTTAAATATCTCCAATGTACAGACACAACCAATTTACAATTTTATAATAGTATATAGTTCCGTCGTTATTGTAGGAAAGATTACAAATAAAGTACTATTTGATATGTTTCAATATTGAATATAATTACTTGTTTTAACAATATACATCGGCTAAGGAACCATAGAAGACAGCACTGACTGACAACCAGGTTTTGTTTAGCTCCTGGGTGCGGGTGGTCTTATATAAATTAAGTTAAATAAGTAAAATTTTAATTAAAAAGAAACCGACTTCAAAAGGGTACTTAATCCAAAAGACAAAAATAAGCGTTCGACTTGGCGCGGTGGCGGCCAGAGTCCGCCGGTAACCCTGTGGTTATCTTTTCGATGGCTTGCCCAGGGTGCCCGGCAATGGACACTTGTGGAGGACACCGTGTGGTTTTAGTGGATCCGATTCCGACACGTCCACCCCATCGTTGGCACCTATGGGGTGAAGCACGTGAGGGTTTCCACACGTAAAAAAAAGCGTTCGACTTTTTAAGTCGGTGCCTCGAATGATATTGAGTTTTTAACGTTGTTTCAGGCTTGGCACCGACTTCAATACAAAAGTCTAACGCGTATTTTTGTCTTTTGAATTAAATTTGTAATTCGGTTATTTTCCTTTTTTCAGTGTCTGTTTTTAGTGGTTTTATGATTTTTGAAGGTTTTATTTTTTTGATTAAAATTTTACTTATTACATTACTATATAATCTTACTATCTTTATTAAATACCATTTAAATAGAGTGAGCATTTTGCTCCTGCGGCCCTATCCGTGTAACTTTTTAAGCCGCGCCGTCTCACAGGTTCATCAATAGCCTGTAAGGAATGTTTTTTAAAAACACTTGAATTATCTAGTATATATAGTAAGTAATATATAATTTATAGTAATATGTAAATATTTAATCAACAACAAAATGTTCGTAAGGGTAACGAATCTGTTGGTCAGTCGTACAAGTACCTTTTTTTTTTCGTGCGGAAATCCCTTCGGATACCCCCCCGCCGGCCAGCGGGGGCGGTTATGTCGGGCTTGAACCGACTAAAACCGCACGCCGTCTCGGGTCTAAAGACGCAGTCGTACAAGTACCTAATTATATATGTATAGATAGATAGATTTTCTCTCGTACAGGTGAATATTAGCCTAAATAAATAATAAGGTTCTTAGCTGTGTAAATATATGTTGTAAACTTACTTTTAAAATAACTTTGTGAGTATATTTCTAATTTTAAATTAAATAAGTCTATTTTAAATATCGAACTCCTGTTCACGAATACCTGAAGAGGAGTTCTGTTGTAAGTTACAGTCCTCATTACTCAGTACATAAATAACTGGTGCATATCCAATTTGGTCTCTAGTATTACGAATATCAATAAATTGCTCATTATAATTTATATCAATATATGAATTATTACCACCTAAGTTTTTCTTCTTAAACTGAGTTGAAAATGAAATAAAAATGTTAGTTTCTTGTATGTAAGTATTGAAGATTATTGTTACCTTTATTAGACAATGTAGCTAGAGTAATCGTAATAATTGACACTAGGATATAAGTAAGTATAATCGTAATGTTGCATACAATTTTGAATTGTTGTAACATTTAATTTGTCATGTATTGACATTATATTGACAAAATTACATTAATAAATACTCATTTGTAAATATTTTGTAATTTTGTGCATATTATGTAATTTTGTACGTATAATGTACTTTAGAAACATCAAGCGGCGGTAATGTATTGGCTAAGACATCAGATTTATTATCATGTTGCGGAGATCATTGCTTCAGTAGTTTTCTAGCGATAAAGTGAATTTATTTAGCTATTAGATTCATCTCTGTTAAGCAAATGTCAGTGGCAGTTGACACTTTTTTGGCGTTATTAGATTTGTAAGTTGTATAATTTACGGACGTATAGAAAATATTTTTTTTACTTTATGGCCTACACATTTTCTAAATTGTACGTTGTCACTTCATTTGACATCTGCGAGAAAAATTTAAACATTGATGTCTATATTACCAAAGTAATTTGGCAATGTGTGAACGTACAAAAAAAAACAAAATTGTCGGTAAACAACCACACGGTTGATAAATATGAGAATAAATGAAAAATATGAGACTATAATAATTGTAAAGTGATGAAATATGCACGAATGTTTGAGATTTATTTGCATATTATGGATAACGAATACGTGGTTTACTTGTTACTTTCATATAAAGAATCATGTTCTTTCAATAAATCAAAGTTAAAAATAAAAATTATACATATTTCCGATAAAATTAAGTATTGATAATGTGAGTTATGAAATGAGAAATTACACTAATTAATATTTTATTGTTCATGTATTTTTAGTACCTACCAAATGTTAGTATTTATTGTTTTAGTTAATTAACTACCAATATTGACCAAATAAATGTATTTTAGTAAATTAATTTTGTGTTATTTCATTTTGTTATACCACTGAGGTGACATCCTACTAATATTATAAATGAAAGTTTGTACAGATGTTGATAAGTATATTATAAGAGGAGTGGTTGTAAAGGCACTGCTGTGAGCTATCCTACCGTATGTGACAGAAGATTATCGGACACGGGTGCTTTGGTAAGTATCTGTGGCGAATCCACCGGGAGGCAACGCCGCAGTGCCAGCACTGTGAGGATTCCGAAGAAGACACCGTGTACCACACATTGGTGGAGTGCCCAGCGTGGACGAGTATACGCCGGGATCTCGTTGCGGTCCTGGACGTTCTCTCGCTGGAGACCGTGGTGAGAGCCCTGGTCTCCGACGGGAGCAAGTGGTACACCGCCGCCTCTTTCTGCGAGCAGGTAATGCGTGCGAAAAAGGCGGCGGAGAGGGAGCGGGAGAGAACCTTGCCCCCCGAGTTCCGCAGTCTGCGGCGAGGACACCGCAGACGTGTTTATGCTTGCTGATGACGGCAGTCGGCCGACCCACCGCAGGCCTAACAGAAGCAGGCCAAGACGGAGGCGTGTCGTGTGTGTCCTACACACGCCTGCCAATTCACCGACGCGTGCCCCTCGCGAGGCTGCGATGTGGTCTTAATCGGTTCGATTCCGACATACCCACCTCTACTACTGAAAATGTTAGTGATATGAGTGATGAATGGGTAGATATAACAGATACAGTTACAAATTATTCAGAATATGAGGCTAACCCTAAATGTGCCTGCGACTGTAAACACCCCAATAGCCTAAGAGGAAAAAATAATTGATAAATGGTAAAGAGAACGAATAATTACGTACATAATTACATTAGCAGTAGTCAGTCTAACACGAAGCCTAAATCACGTCTTATGACTTGGACTCCTGCGAATTCAGAACAAATTAAAGTTTTTGGGAGTACATGCTAATGGGGTTGGTAAAGAAACCAAGGTGAATAGCTACCGGTCGAAGAAAAGTAGGTACAAAATGAATATACAGGGTGAAAATGGTGTGTGTCCAGACAATTCATTCGTCAATTTTAAAGATATTGTAAAGCTTTTAACTGGTATGACATCTGTATCGCTTAATCAACAAAATGAATTTAAAAAAATGAATCATAATTAAATTATACTCAACAGTTTGAAGAAGTATATTACTGTGCCCTGAAATTAGGAAAGTAAGTATATTACGCTTGCACTATTGCAGGTAAATCACGTGTTGCTACGCTAATCAAAAATCATGTCTATCACAAAAGCGGTGACAAAAGAAGAAAATGTGTTGGTTGTTACAAAATTCTACGTGCCACTTTCGACAGTCGGAATGCGAATAAAAAAGTGAAAAAAATTAAATCTTCATGTGTTGACTGCAAACAACCCATGTGCCTAAAATGTTTCTATGATAAACATTTTTAATTATTAAAAGGTTCTATATACAACTCTCTGGTTGTTTTTTGTTTGTTTGGGTTAATGGTAGTAATTGAAATTTTACGCCCTTCCTGTGGACTGTTTACCGATATTTGGACACCTTTAGTTCGGATGACAATACAATTTTATGTATATATAAATTCAAGATGGCCGCCTCTACAAAATGGTGGATTACATTTTTTTTACAAAACCCTCGATAGTGATAGTAGAGCCATGACTAGTAGAATAAAGTACACTATGAAAAAATATAGCCAATATGGCCGATCAAATAAAAACTATAAACTTGAAAATAAAATAAGTGAAAAAAAGAATTAAGTTAACGATTTTCTTGAGGAAAAAATGTGTTAAACGCTAACAAATAATAAGATAGGTCTTACAAATCAGTCAATATACCACTCCATGTTCCTCTTCAATCCAGGCCATTAATCAGACAAAAAAATAAAAGCGTAGTCTTCTTATAGGGTGTATAGCTTGATCCCTCTTTCTTGCCCGAAACATGAACGCTTAAACACGTCATGCTAAGCCCTAAGTTCTATGATAGAACTAGGCAGACTTTCTTGCCTTACTAGTTCTTATTGAACTAATGAGATGAAACAGTGGAAAATGCATATTACTTTTACAATTCCGATTAATACCCTGATATCGAAGTCAACAATCTTGTCTTGACTTCGAATTAGTCATCATCATCCTCCGAGGTTTTTTCCCAATTCAGTTGGGGTCAGCTTTCAGTCTAATTACGAATCGAACTTCGCCATTTCCGTGAAGCAACGACCACCAGAACCCACAGCGATATCGAAGTTGAGCCTTTTGACCAGGTTGTTGGACTTTGTCCGGTCAATGGCACTATACAGTGCGCCGATGTGGGCGGAGACCTTGACCGCCGATAATAGGGGCCGCCTGTGGTGCCCTCAGAGGGTTATGGCGGTCAAGGTCATACGCGGTTATAGCACCGTATCTACATAGGTGGCATGTGCATTAGCCGCTGAAGTGTATTGGCGGAAGACGCTGTTCCGGGCTGATGGTGGCAGTGGGCCTCCGCCCGAGGACATTCACGGGTTGCGTAAAGGCGCGCCGACAAGGCGCAGCCCCCTCAAAAAGGAAGGTTTCCAGATGTTCGTATGACAAAAGGAGCCGCGGCTTAACGTGCTAAGACACTAAATAGTCTCAATCTGGTAAGAATGTTCACCCATCCTAAGACCGACCTATCTAGAATTACTTAACCTTGCATTGAATTGGTGTATCAAAGAATAGCACTACAGGATGTTTCTCTCATTTCGTGCAAATCACATGTTCACCAGAAAATACAAAAAAAAAAACACGTTATACACAAAAAGCAACAATTTTTCATTAAAATAAAATTTGGATTCTTATAAACTTTTTTTTTTACATAAGTTCTAGGCATCTTTCAAAGTTATAACATAACCTAAGCTTTTGTTGCGAGTAAAAATATTTAAGCTAATCTTACCATTCTGGTACAGCCTCTTCAGTTCAATTAGTATCAATATCAACTAAAGTAACTTCCTTTTGCATAGCTTTGGTCACTAACTTGTGCATCATAATTATTTATTTCCAGGTATAAATATGTATAAAACAAAAACTGCAAAAACTCGTGAAACCAAACTAGCTGAAGCAAGATTACGAAGAAGAAAGAGATATGAGAAAATTTAAAAAGGTCCTGAAAAATGCACTATAGAGAAAAAAAAAAGAATAAGATATTTAGAACGCAAGAAACAGAAGAAAATTAAGAGTGTGGCCGATACGACACCCAAGAAAAAACGAGTTCAACGGCAAAAATGGAAGAAGAGCTCCCGACGATTCCGTGCTTTCCACACAAAATAAGACAAATAGAATAATACTATAACTGGTGCTTCAAAATACACCCCCATCAAGCGATTGTGAAGATAGTGCTGAAGTGGCTGATGGCGCGAATGTTTTGGTGGGACCCCTTTAACACCGCTAGGCCGTCCTGTCTCATGCCCAGATCGACAGCACATTCCCGGCAACAATATTTTGCTGCTCTGGTTACATCGTCCATACGTAGGTAGCAGTTTACCGAAAACGCAAGTAAAATTAGCTACGTACAACTGAGAGACAAGCACCGTACGTATTAAAAGGGTGATGACACAGATCGCGTTCTATACAATGATCTTATAGTAGAATGAGGTCGATACGGCACGATTCAAATACGATCACTCAAAACTAGGTTGTTCATCCTACCTCAGCGCAGTCACGTACACATTCGAGCGAAGCAGTGTAACGTATAATGTCTACGCTACACTTGATAGAAATTCCGTCGCGGATCTTCCGCCTCGGCAGCATCAGAAACTCATATGAGTAGCCTCCATGGTTGCTCATGTATGCTCTTGATATCGCGGTGGTGCCGACAGGAGCAGATAGGTGCGACGTGGTGAAGACGTAGAAGGAGTTGCTTGGAAATTGAATGTGGTGAAGATCGAGTACATGGCGTTAAATTCTACAAATGCCATATTACGGATAGGCGATGACTTGGTCTAGCACACGGACCTGGTGAAGTACCTGGTATCTGTACTCCATGCGACTGGTGACATCGATTGTGACGTCAAGGCATGCATTGCCATTGCATGGGTCAAGTGGTGTGAGGTGACTGGTGTCACTTGTGACCCCAAAATGCCGGTTAGGTAGAAGTGGTAGGTCTATAAAACCATCATTAGATCTGTAGCCGTTGCTAGAGAGACACAAGCAGGATCTGCATGTCACGAAGATGAATATGCTACGGTGAATGTGTGGAATCACGCGTAAGGATCGCATGAGGAACTCTCGCCTCTGCGGCAGCCTTCATATTCGTGATATCGCTGGTAAAATGCAGGAGAATAACCTTCGCTAGTGTGGCCACGTTTTGCGGCAACCGCCTGATTGCTTGGGTAATAAATGCCTGGCCATGACACTTCCTCCGGACCCCGGTAGGAGGGGGAGACCCAAGAATCGCTGATTTGACGTCGTAAATGATGACATGCGTTCTAATGTTAAAACTACCATGGATGCCCAAGATCGTGCGAAGTGAAGAAGGCAAGGCAGGCAAGCGGATCCCGGGCTCCAAAGTATACGCCTCGGACGCAATCGGTACACAACGCTGAGATGATGATGATTCGATATTTCGAATCGACTGTCATCTAACCTATCTAACCTCCACAACCCACAGGCGATATCTTATAACGATGTTTTAGGGCTCCAAGTACCCGTAACGAATGCCACAGATGTTCGTATGACAACCACGGCTTAATGTCCGAAGGTACTGAACTCTAAATATGTTAAGAATGGCCACCCATCCTAAGACTGACCCGGCTAGAATTGCTTAACCTTGCATTAAATTAGTGTATCAAAGAATAGCGCTATAGTGCTATTCGTGCAAATCAAAATACAAAAGAAAATCTTAAGCGATAATTTGTCATTCAAGTAATATTTGGAATTTCATTACATTTTTTTCCTATTAGTTCTAGTCGTTTTGGTCAAAGTTATAACATAAACTAAGTTTTTTTTGCGATTAAAAATCCATCCTGGTATGATCTTCAGTTCAATGACTACCAGTTATCACTTAAAGTAACTGCCTTTTTTATCTTTGATCACTCGTGCATGAAAATTATATATTTTTATTTCCAGGTCTAACATCTAAAACAAAACCTAAAAAAACTCGTGAAACTATACTAGCTGAAGCAAGATTACGAAGAAGAAAAAGATATGAGAAAATTAAAAACGATCCAGAAAAATATGCTATAGAGAAAGAAAAAGAAAGGATAAGATATTTAGAACGCAGGAAACAGAAAAAACTTAAGAGTGTGGCTGATATGACACCCAGGGAAAAACGAATCCAGCGGCAAAAATGGAAGAGAAACAGTCGAAGATTCGCAGAGAAACAGAAGACAAATAGAATATTACCATAGCAGATGCTTCAGAACACACCCCCATCAAGCAATCGTGAAGATAGTGCCAAAGTGGCTCATCAACAGGATCTATTTGAAGGACCATCTTATCAAGCTGGTTCGAGTAGTAAAATAGCGTTATTTAATTTTAATACAATACCTCAATCTGAAACAATTGTTTTATTTAACTTTTCATCAAGAGTAGTATTTTTTCATTACCATGAAATATAAAAAATATCTAAGACCAGATTACAGGACACTTGGGCAGGACACCGTGCGGTTTTAGTCGATGCACAACATAACCACCCCCGCTGGCCGGCCGAAGGGATTACCGCACGTAAAAAAAAAAAGACCAGATTACATTCATAATTTCTATAGAAATTATTAGGGCCGTATCTCCGCCAGTTTCGTGTATAATCTAGTATTACTTGAATCAGTATTTTCAAAGTTATAATTCCATAATAAACATGTGAATTTGATAAAAAATATAATCATTTTATCAGTATGTTTATATTTCATGTAGTTTTGCAAACAAAAAATGTGACGTGGAAGATCCGTGACGGAATTTCCGTCAAATGTAGTGAAGGCCTTACTCTCTGAAAGAAGATTCCTATAATGGCCAAATCCGGTCAGACTCCACTGAAGTACACGCGTAAGTACAACCATGTTTATGGTTCATTATTAATTATGAATACTATTAACGAAAATAATCTTCTAACATAATATTAGTTTAGATTACTAACTAAATAGTTACGTTCCAGGCTTTTCCATCGCACACGCAGAATATTTAGAAAAGAAGCGATTAGCGGAAAGATTGCGATATCAAAAAATCAAAAATAATCCAGAAAAATACGCAGAGTATATGGAAAAGAAGAAGAAAGAACGAAATATAAGAAGATTAAAGAGGATGTATTATTAAAGACTGTGGCTAATCACCATCATCCTCTTAGCGACTGCCCAGTTGCGACTAAAGTTTGTTCTTTGAAGCCCGGGGTCCGCTTATCGTTTTTGATTGGTATGACGGCTTTTCCGGGAGCAACAGCAGCCTAACCTCCCAACGTCGAGAGGAAAGCCTACGCCAGAGCCTTTTCTGTTATTTAGGAGGTACACCGACTAGTAGGTGAGGTTGCTTGGGCCCTAAAAGTGTTGGTAGGGCCCTTTACATCCAGTCTGGCAGTGTGGCTAAATAATTTTGTTCAAATACATGTAATATATGTGCCAATATGGGTAAAAGTTACGAATAAGTATAAGTAATTAAGGCTTAGTTACCTTAATTTATTTTATAAGTGAGTAGACGAAGCGCTCCAGCCTGGCTGTTGTTGTCAACAATAATTTACCTTTTTATACCAAAATTAGCTATAGATAGATATGCACTAAATATTTTGATAAAATATTTAAAACTCAGTTTATAATTATAATAATAATATATTTAATATACCTATAGCAAAGACTTATTAATAAAGAAATATTAAGTTAATATAAGTGCAATATCTCTGTACAGTCCTGCAGGCACTGAAAAGAAAAATAAGTTTAGATTTCACCGATGAAAATAGTTGTGATCAAATCAAACTAAACTGTGTTATCACATTTTAATTAATGACATTCATTGACTCTCCTAGGTTTTACCAAGGACTGCAGTAGGGTTTCTTGAAAATGGATAAGTATAAGAAGATTTTTACAGGGTCGAGAATGGGTCCGTGACATGCTCTGTTGCAAACAGGTGGGCCAGTTCGGCTTGTATATCGCCTTATGAAATAAAAGTTATCAAATTCCAAAAAAAATACTTATTGAATATCTACACATAGTATATATAATTATTTTTCCCTGGTTAATAATGAAAGTTGGTCACTTTTGAAGTAAGATGAACGATAAAGGATTGGATAAGCACAAAATAAAGGACGCGTAAAGATTTTTTTTTTTTAATTTATAGTAGTTTGCGTATAGTGTATAGAGTGTATTAAACTACGATTATATAATTTATTAAGCTCTTATCTAATATTATATTCACAATCAAATAATGCAGAAATTAGAAAACAATGATAACCGTTTAGGTAAGATCCTCTTACCTAAACGGTTATCTAGTTATGAACTTTGTGGCGTGTATAAGTATAATTATTGTATTGGCCTGGGTGGTGCATTGTATAATTCATTATAATTCATTCATTGCATTCTAGAACCTATATACCAAGATATATTTCGTTTGGTGGCATTGTACATACATACATACATATACGCAACCTTTTTCCCTTTGGGTGAGGCATAGACAACAGCCCGCCATCTGCTTGCATGCATACTTACACATATCACACGCACTGGAATCTTCCTTCCTTTGGCGGGCTTACGTGGAGACAGGAATAAAATTCGCCAATTCGCTGGATCTACCAGCGCACTGACCGTTGGAGAATTTTATTCCAGTATGGGATGGGATCGCCTGCACGCGGTTACATATAATTATAACTACAGTTATTTTGACTATTTTAATATAACTACGGTTAATTAACGTATGTTCATAGCGCATAATGATTGACTCGAATACTATTCAATTAACCTAAGTTTGATTAAACAACGGTGTTTTAAGATATTGGTCATTTCAACATGTTTCCTAAATTCCTATTGGACGACTCGCCTACGATCTATAATATTACTGCGCGCTGGATTCATTTTAAAAGTGGTGTGTGTGGATATTGAAACGTCATCAGTTCTAGCCCGTAATGACGAACATAACCACGAATGTGCCTAGGTTGCTGATAACATTTATGAGCTAAAATGTAAAATTAGTGATATACTAGTAATTATCTCGAAAATAGTGATGATACCTTTGAATATTATAATTTGTAACCAGATAGTATCTACTGTTAATGAATATTTTGAAATAGGTTAGGTTAGAACAGTGATCATTAACGCACGAACACGCTGCGGTAGTGGCCGCCGAGCGCAAGATCCCCTCTATTGTTGGTGAATCATTTTACACTCCCGAAATAAAATACATAAATGTTGGAGGGGATTAAATTTATGTCACTCGATGCGCCGGCGCCATATTGCACAATAGGTACTTATGCAAGTCAAGTGACGCAACACCCAAGCAACACATCGTCATAAACCTTTGAATATTATAATTTGTAACCAGATAGTATCTACTGTTAATGAATATTTTGAAATAGGTTAGGTTAGAACAGTGATCATTAACGCACGAACGCGCTGCGGTAGTGGCCGCCGAGCGCAAGATCCCCTCTATTGTTGGTGAATCATTTTACACTCCCGAAATAAAATACATAAATGTTGGAGGGGAAACAATAGAGGGACTGGCGCTCGGCACCAGCACGCTCACTCCACTCGCTCGCCTGCGCGCGTTAATGTTCAATATTCTAACCTAACCTAATCTACCCGTGTCCGCTCCATCTCACTCCAGTCCATTCGAGTAGAAGTTCTAAAATTCTACTCTAAATTTGAATCACTTGACCGTATTGGGTGGGCGGTTCATTAATTTGTTTGACCTAATTACCTGTTAGTATTTTTTACGTGTTTCTTAAATAATTTATTTAGTCTAAAAATATTGACCACTAATAAATCTACAGTAGTTGAATCGTCCATGATTACAATCAATCGTAGTTGCATAAAACGTAGATGAGTTGATCGTAGGTGAGTTGACCTTTAGATATTTCGTCTATTAGTTATTAAAAACATCTGTGAAACGGCCGTAGGTATTTTAAACAGTATGTCATAAGACCGTAGTTATTTTGAAAATAGTTAAAACAACTTTAGTTAGAATTATACGTAACTATCCAGGCTTATACTAGAAAGTACAGTTATACAATATACAGTAAGGAGACTTCATATAGGCATTTACTTCAACCATGTACTTGTTATCCCCTTAGCTGAACCTATGCAAAATTTGAACAAAATCAATACTAGATTTAGGACAAACATTTCAGTTGCAATTGTATAGTTTATTCTAATTTTGAACAAATTAACACTCTATAGAACCGCAATGATCAATGATTTTTTATTCTTACGTTTTAGTTTGGTTCTGTTATATTCTATTTCAAGTTTTATATTTCGTTTATTTAATTAAATATTTAATTTTGTTGCACTTCTAAGTGCTAGTATTATTTTTAGTTTACGTATCTGGTACACTTAGTGTATACATATTGTTACAATGTTATTATGTAATATAAAAAAAATGTATAATAAAACTATTAACTCTAACAATGAACATTTTATTAATATTACTCCATCATCATCACCATAGCGATTTCCCAATTGCGTCCAAAGTTTGCACTATGCAGCGCTAGGTTCGCTTTTTTAATAGTATATCGGCTTTTCCGGGAGCGACTGCCTTCTAACCTCCCAACCTTGTGAGAAAAGTCTATGCCAGAACCTTGTCCGTTGTATGGCAGGTGGAGTTGGCTTGGCCTCAATGATGACATGTAGTTTATATGTTAATTTTTAGAACTGAGGTTAGCGAAAAAGGCTGAAGCGCAAAGGCGTTATAGGGAGCGCTTAAAGTTAACCAACCCAGAAAAGTGGCAGAAAACTATTGCTAAGAACATAAAAAGAACAAGAATTAACAATATATACCGATTAATAAATTATGCGAGAAGGCTTCTTTAGAAGAAGAATTAAATTTCATATGGGAAAAATGTTTTGAAATATATATACAGCTTATCAGAATGATCGTTCAGACCGTGCCGGTGGTGGTGTAGCTATATACTTGCGAACATATATTCCTTATACCATTATTAGCATGTCTGTGCAACCACCACCAGCCAATGCAGGTGAAGGTGAAGGTTTCTAGAAGTTGAACTCAATCATATCAAGCTCCTTCTAGGCGTTTACTATTGTCCTTCGTCAGGTATAAACTTCTTCTCCTCTTTCGAAGCCTTGTTGGTAAACTTCATACCCTCTTAGAGTCACACTATCATAATGTGTGATTTTAACGCTTGTCTACTTGAAAATAACTCTCGCACTTCATCCTTCCACGCTGTTTCCAATTCTTGTAACTTAGCTATTCTTCCTTCTAAAGCAACTCATCATGCTCCAAACTGTACTCCTTCGTTAATTGACCTTATCTTGGTCTCTTCAAGCGAATGCATTGCTAAACATGGTCAATATCCAGCTACTGCATTCTCTAATCACAACTTACTTTACCTGTATTTTAAGGCAAAGCGTAAAATTCTTATGCAGCGAAATTTTGCTAGCATGAACGTTGAGAGCCTTCGTCAGGATGCTGGCAACATTGATTGGACTCCACTTGTCACTTCTGAGTCAGTTCACGAACAAGTTCAAATATTTACGTCGAACATAATTTCATTGTACGACAGGCATGCGCCCATACGAGCAGTTAGAATTAAACATCCACCATCGCCATGGGTTACGGTGGATATCAAACGCCTTATAGCTTAATTTAAAAAAAGCTGCTGCTAATTTTAAATATAACATCAAGCCTAATGAAGCTCTACATGAAATCGAAAATAGTGATGATACCTTTGAATATTATAATTTGTAACCAGATAGTATCTACTGTTAATGAATATTTTGAAATAGGTTAGGTTAGAACAGTGATCATTAACGCACGAACGCGCTGCGGTAGTGGCCGCCGAGCGCAAGATCCCCTCTATTGTTGGTGAATCATTTTACACTCCCGAAATAAAATACATAAATGTTGGAGGGGAAACAATAGAGGGACTGGCGCTCGGCACCAGCACGCTCACTCCACTCGCTCGCCTGCGCGCGTTAATGTTCAATATTCTAACCTAACCTTATAGCTTAATTTAAAAAAAGCTGCTGCTAATTTTAAATATAACATCAAGCCTAATGAAGCTCTACATGAAATATGTGACAATACGAAACCATTGCAACAAGGTGTGTATTGGGCGTAGGTAAATCACGTGAAGACACCATTCCAAGAAATTTGAATATCAACATTTCGCTGCCTCGTCCAACTTTAATGGGACCATGAAAGCACAGACTTTGGCTTTTCTTTCATCTCTTCCAACGTCCAGCTTCACCTTGCGTCTTTAATCTTTTCACTGCTTGTGATGTTAAGAAGAGCATAATGGCGATCACTTCAAATGCAATTGGAGATGACAATATCAGCTGAAAGATGGTCCTTTCCATCCTTGATGAAGTCCTTCCAATAATATGTTATATCCTCAATTACTCCATATCCAGCTGCTCTTGCTGCTCTCCATCTATATGGAAGGATAGTCTAACAGTTTCTTTGCCTAAAAAACATAAGCCGCAGTCTTTCACTGACTATCGTCCCATATCCATACTCCCATTCCTATCAAAAGTCCTTGAACGTCTCCTACACAATCAAATTAGTGCATTCATCACTAAAAATGATCCCCAATCTCTTCCAATCAGGTTTTCGACCTGGCTACAGCACCGTTACAGCCTTAGTCAACATTACGGATGACATCAGGTCTGGAATGGAAGGCGGAAAGCTGACAGTCATGGCCCTATTTGACTTCAGCAATGCCTTCAATACGGTTGATTTTGATATTTTGCTTTGCCTGTTGCAGTCTCTTAACATATCTCCAACGGTGATTGATTGGCTTCGCAGTTACCTGTGTGGTCGCCGACAGCGTATACGCATCGAAAATTCAATGTCCAGCTGGTGTAGTACTACTGTTGGTGTACCCCAGGGTGGCGTTTTATCTCCTTTACTCTTCGCAATCTTTATAAATTCTATCTCAAATCACCTTCGTTCTTCCTACCACCTTTATGCAGACGATCTGCAAATTTACTCACAGGTGCCACTTGGGCTCTCCCGGACCGCCGAGCTCGCAACTTGCTCGCCGCGTGTCGCAGGCGACTCAGGCGCCGGACGTCGCTTAACGACCTCCGTCCTCCATGAGCGCAGGCCTGGGGGTGGCGGGTGAGGCCACCTGTCACCCCAGCAGAAGCAGGCCGGGACGGTGGGGCGACTAGCGCCCCTCCCCCAAACCGGGGCAAGACGGGGACACCGTGGTTCCCAAACCCGAGGGGGCCATCTCGAAACCGGAGATGGCCCAGGGTCAGTCGGGGTGGGAGGGAGATGCCCTATGGGCAACCTTACACCCCGGCGTCTGTAGACCCGAGACGGCGTGCGGTTTTAGTCGGTTCAAGCCCGACATAACCGCCCCCGCTGGCACGCGGGAGGGTATCCGAAGGGATTTCCGCACGATAAAAAAAAAAAAACGGCGCCACTTGGGCAGTTGACGGAGGCTGTGAAGACAGTCAATGAAGACTTGGCTTTTATAGGTGCTTGGAGTAAAACTTATGGGCTTAAAGTTAGTTAAGTAGTTGTAGGCAGTCCCATGACTGTAGCAAAAGTTGTGACTTCACAGCTTCCGCCGGTTGTTTTTGATAACTCAGTGATTCCTATTACTAATAAAGTTAAGAATCTGGGAATATACTTACAGTCTTATTCATAAAAAGTTATGGGAGGTTTATAAGACTGCTATAAGGTGATCGTCGAAAATTTGTATTCATAACAGCATTTTAGCACTAATATGCTCTTTAAACTCTCGATAAACTTCATAAGTTATGGAATGCAGGAACCTACTATAGCCGTGCCATAAAGCAATATTAGGAGAAAAGATGGCCGACCTGCGCAACAGCTGATGTGTTTGACTGCTCTGACTAGCATCGTTGCTTTGTTCGCATTAGTTTGGTGAATTATTGAATATATCTCTAATATCTCTGATTTGTTTCCAGACAAGCACAAGCCTTTATTATTAGTATTATTACTTATCTAGGTCAGTTACTTTGTGGAGTTTGTGGTAAATTTATTGCGGCAGAGTGTTTATCAGTGTCTTCCACCATGCAAGCTTTACAAAGCCTAGATGTACTTGAAGCTATTGAGAATATTGGGAATCCGCGACCAAAAGTTTATCGACTATAAATTCATTAGGAAGCCATGAACTTATGTCTTCACTGTCTATTTTGGTAGGAGGTGGTGGACCACCACCCGTTTTAATGAGCTCCCTGCGCTCATAAGCCTTTCGCTTTTTAGAGTTCATTTTAATAATACCCCACTGGGCTTTTAATTGGGCAAGAGTGCGTGGGGGCCCTAACACACATATAATTGAAACTGAAATAAAAAAATATGTATTTAATTATATGAATCACTAATAGTTTTACCAACAAGTTTAATACCTATTGTGTAAACTGGACACCGTGCGGTTTTAGTCGAGACACGACATAACCACCCCCGCTGGCCAGCGGGGGGGTATCCGAAGGGATTTCCGCACGTAAAAAAAAAAAAAAAATGCCCACGCCGCCACCTTCTTCGCGTTAGTGTTCGTGTCGGTGTTTTTATTTTCCAGCACACCGACCCGCTCTTTCACCAGTTCTTGTAATATGATCTTATGAAGCAAATAACCATAGCGTTAGTAATGCATAATAAACAGGCACATCAAATAACACGGCAGAAAGGACTTAATAATTTCAATTTCAGTTAAATTTTGATAGTCTACAACTTTTAGTAACTATGAAAAGTAACGTACGTTGTCCTCGTCTAACCAATTTTCATTTCTCTGCCTTTTTTTGGCACTCGTCGCATGTTCCTTTCCTTCCATTTTTATTTATGCTTGGAAAAAATTGCAATAGGTACGAAAGAATTTTGAATACATAAACCAGGGGCGGGAATCGGTGTGACGTTAACGAAATAGTGACATATATGACAATGACTACAAACCAAGTGGCAACATTTTCATCTATAAATCTCTTATAGCGACACTATAGTTATCGAAGGCTTATAGAGCAGTTATGAATACAATATTTTAAAATACGTATGATAGCGTTATGAGACGTTTTAACTAATGTACGCTATAAACCTTCGATAAGCATTTTTTATGAATAAGACTGTTAGATTTTAAACTGTCATGGTGCCCGCAACTAAAATAATAAAAAAATTACAATTAATTAATAAAAACAAATAGATAAATAATAATAATATCCAAATTTAAATTATAGAAACGAAACTGTACAACAGAAAATTCTCCCCCTCTCCAAACATTGTGCTGTGCCCGACAGGGCCCATAATTGTAACCTAAGAATTTTAACATGACATCTGTATCACATTATGGAACGCAATAAATGTATTGAGTATTAAGTATTGAAAAACTCCAAGAAGTGAGCTGTAGGATATATTTGCGTCGATGGGGTCACTACGAAGGTTGCAAAACTTCCTTCCAATTGCAACCAAAATTTCGCTCGCAAACACATTGCTACTACCTTTTTTTTATTTTTTTTTTCGTGCGGAAATCCCATTCTTGATTATGCAGACGTCAGCTATCTTGATTGAACCGAAAACCAGTTGGATAAGCTTGAGCGTCTCCAAAATGTCTGTATAAGATTCATATTTGGTTTACGTAAATATGATCATATTTCTCAGTTTCGAACAGAACTTAAGTCGTTACCTATCCGACTTCTCCGGAATGCTCACATCCTTTGTTTGCTGTATAAGATATTATTTAACCCTTCAACCCTCATCAGAAAACTTAAGACTGCAGATGCCGTTGCATACAACAGCTTTTTACGACAACTCCTTCACAGCTACAGCCATTCTTCTATGGAAGAAGCTGCCAGTGGACATAAGAAAAGCTCAGACTTTAGCCAATTTTAAGTCCACGGTGAGGGAGCACTATTTATCGCTGTGAACATGTTGTTCTATTGCAAGTTTTTAAAAATGCGTTTACTTATTTTTAGGTAACTATGTGTCGCGGTTGCCCAAGTCGTTGAGCGGATCCGGCGGCTGGGTCTCGAGGTGGCTCTGCATAAAACCGAGGCCCTGTTCTTTCCTGGGCCTCGGAGCAAGCCACCCGAGGGATCCAGTCTCATCGTGGGAGGAAATCGCATCGGCATCAAGCCCCAAATGAAATATTTGGGGCTCGTGCTCGACGGCCGATGGGACTTCGGAGAGCACATCCGAAGTCTGGCCCACAAATTGAAGGGCACAGCTCTTGCTCTGGCTCGGCTGTTGCCCAACATGAGGGGGCCCGATGACTCCTGCAGGAGACTCTACGCGGGGATCGTGCTGTCCATGGCCCTGTATGGGTGCCCAATATGGGCGGAGGCCCTGAGGACCAGAACTGTGCGGATGCTGCGCGCTCCGCAGCGAGTTATGGCCATTAGGGTCATCCGCGGGTACCGCACGATCTCCTTCGAGGCAGCGAATCTCCTTGCCGGAACTCCGCCATGGGACCTGGAAGCGAGAGCCCTTTCGCAACTGTACCAGTGGCGAAAGGAGGCGCGGGAGCAGGGATGGAACCCCGAGCCTCGAGAAATCGAGGTCGTGCAGTCCCAGCTCCGCCAGGCCATCCTGGTGGAGTGGAAGGAACGACTTGGGCGACCAAGCGCAGGGCACGCTGCAATAGCGGCGGTAAGGCCCATCATGGAGGATTGGCTGGAGAGGCGACACGGAAGCCTCTCGTACCGACTGACGCAGGTGATCTCCGGGAAGGGGTGCTTCGGGGACCACCTGCATCGGATCAGGAAGGAGCCAACGCCTGAGTGTCATCTCTGCGACGCGAGCGATGACTCAGGGCTGCATACGCTGGCGGACTGCCCGGCGTGGGAGGCGCCGAGGCGTGACCTCGTGGCAGCCATCGGGGTGGGAGTCCTCTCGCTCGGCAGCATGATTGCGGCAATGGTGCGGAGCGCGAGCGCGTGGGCCGCCGCCACCTCCTTCCGCGAGCATGTGATGCTCGCGAAGGAGATGGCGGAGCGCGCCCGGGAGAGGTTAAGAACTCTCCCGGCATGCCGAGCCCGCAACATGCTCGCCCCGCGTCGCAGGCGACTCAGGCGCCGGAGGTCACTTAACGACCTCCGTCCTCCATGAGCGCAGGCCTGGGGGTGGCAGGTGAGGCCGCCTGTCACCCCAGCAGAAGCAGGCCGGGACGGTGGGGCGACTAGCGCCCCTCCCCCAAACCGGGGCAAGACGGGGACACCGTGGTTCCCAAACCCGAGGGGGCCATCTCGAAACCGGAGATGGCCCAGGGTCAGTCGGGGTGCGAGGGATATGCTCTATGGGCAACCTTACACCCCGGCGTCTGCAGACCCGAGACGGCGTGCGGTTTTAGTCGGTTCAAGCCCGACATAACCGCCCCCGCTGGCCGGCGGGGGGGTATCCGAGGGGATTTCCGCACGAAAAAAAAAAAAAAGGTAACTATGTGTAGTATATTTTATATATAAGTATATATTGTAATATATGTAGGTATAGGTTGTTTGGTTGTATGTATATAGATAGATATATAGGTTAGGTTAGGTTTAAAGGTTGCCTGATAGAAATCGCTTCAAGCGATAAGGCATCCCATTGTACTGCTTCCTCCTCTTATTTTATAATACTTATTATTTATATTATGTTTACCTGGTTTACAATAAAGTGTATGATAAATAAAAAAAATACACGCTGACTTTATAGTCGTTTTGGCTCCGAAAGGGGCTTACTCGGAATATTCTATAGTAGCATTTTTAGATGTCCAAATTGCTATACCGGTTATGATAAAAATTTAAGTTTTCTATAATCTTTTTCACTTGTTCGAGTAGAAACATTATTAGCAATTCGGTAATTCATTGACAATTTTTAATGAATGAATGTTCGTCCTTGTTCATAACTGTGCGGGAATAGGCATAAGACGAGCCGCCTGGCGCGACGAAGAAGATGATTATAAGAGGACATTGACCACTTTAGGTACTCCACTATTCGGTCATACTTTATGACACCTTTGTGATATAAGTATTTCTGACGGTCCTTACATAGAACCGTCAGAAATACTTTATTATGATATCATTTAACGATAAATGACTTTATGGTCCTTGTAATGATAATAAAATAAACACAACAACGGACTGCAAGTAGCGGATTTCAGACTCATTAACATAATTATAGCAGTTTACAAAATAATCAACTTACATAGGTACCTTTTTTTAGTTTACACTTCTCTGAACAAAGTAACTGCTCGAAATCAAGCGGGTCCTCCACGTTCGATACACAACGGGCATTTTTTATGGTTTTATGCTATTGTCTTTTAGAGTATTT
The DNA here is from genome assembly GCA_946251805.1 of Cybosia mesomella. Taxonomy (NCBI): domain Eukaryota; kingdom Metazoa; phylum Arthropoda; class Insecta; order Lepidoptera; family Erebidae; genus Cybosia; species Cybosia mesomella. Next base: position 7,235,235 of record OX276400.1, read on the forward strand.
AATGTCTGTCTGTCTCTATCACTTTTCACGAATTCGAAGACTTAGCTACCGACCACCACTGCATATCATAGCATGCTCATCAAGAGTTTCGTATTCACGAGTATAAAGAAGTCGTTTTATCACTAATAAGGCCAAGTCATGGGGCTACCGCGGCGTATCCATCGTGCACCAAATCATTATTTAGATATTCACGCACTCCGTATGCATAATAAGTCGGATGGACGACCTCGTAGGTACCTTTTTTTTTTGTGCGGAAATCCCTTCGGATACCCCCCCGCCGGCCAGCGGGGGCGGTTATGTCGGGCTTGAACCGACTAAAACCGCACGCCGTCTCGGGTCTACAGACGCCGGGGTGTAAGGTTACCCATAGAGCATATCCCTCGCACTCCGACTGACCCTGGGCCATTCGCAGTGTCCCCTCTGATAACAGCAGAGGGGTACCTGGAGCGACCACGCCCCCCCGCGGGCCTTGCAGGCCCGCCATACCCCGACCCCCTCGTGCAATAGGGTCAGCTGGCCCTGAAAAGGGCCGGTTGGTCAGACTCTTGGCCGTTGACGTTGACGCCAGCTACTCCAGAGGAGCAATCAATGATGCGTCATCGCCCACGTTGCGAGAATGGCTCTGATTGGTTGGTCGGAAATGTTGAATGAAAATAATCGAAGTAAAACGTAGTAAGCGTATTACGTGAAATTGAAAGGAGTTACCACGAGTTCTCCTTTGATTCGTGCAAACGACATCAATTTTGACGATTTATAATCAAAAATTTTTTTCAAATAAATACTTCCAGGCTTAAATGTTATCGAAACTGTGCCCAAAATATTTCGTTCCAAAACGATTATAAAATCTACGTGTATTTTTAATTCGTACTTCGTCTTAGTCAACTAGCAGATTCAGTACTATTAAAATTAAATATTTTCATAACGATGGTCCGATTAACAAAACCACAGCCAAAAATAATTGCCCTTGGATCGACCAGTAGAACTTCGTGATCAGACAACAAGAACAAAGGGACTAAATTTTTTATTCTTTACAGAGTGGTCGAATGTTGCAGCTGAATTCACCTTCATACAAAATCATGGAGGAACTGCTTTGCTGCACGATAAATACAAATATCACTTTCTTAAAAAATATAAGAATGGAGCAACAATTTGGCGATGTTCCAGTTATCGAAAACTAAAATGCTTAGGGACAATAACTATAAAAGTGAGTAGGTACTAATGTTCTTAATATTATTTTCATGATAACTTTTCCTGCCTATAAAATATGTTAAATTTCAGGATCACAATGTTATAACTAAAAAAGATCACATTTGTAACCCGGATGTACACGAAAACATTATATTGATGGAAATTTCAAGCTTGAAAAAGACAGTGCAGGAATCCGATGAACCTATACAAAAGTTATATGATAAGAAAATACTAGAACTGAAGAATAGAGGAATTGATATCGTAATGAAAATGCCTGCGTTTGATAGTGTTAAACACTCATTATACGATGCACGAAACAAATTTAAAGGGGCCCCTAAAACAGTTTTTCAATTTATCACTGCAGCTCCTCTGTCACCGTCTGCAACCACTGTTGTCTCTCAGGAGCACTGATAGCGTCTACCACCTTCCTAAAATATTTATTTATTTCGTATTATCTTCCTTTTTGTTAGGAAGATACCCGGTCCTTTGGCGGTCTTACGTAGGGACATACAGGTAGGTCCAGCGTACTGGCCGTTGGAGAATTTTATCCTAGTATGGGATGGGAACGTCTGGATACAATCCACCCTAATACTAAGAAGTACTGTTATACAAGATACACATTATTGTTACAATGTCATTATATAATGTACAATAAGATGTAAATGTATAATAAAAATATTAATTTAACAATGAACATTTTAATAATATTACATGTCATCATCATCATCCTAGGTATTTCCCAGTTGCGTCCAAAGTTTGCACTTTGGAGCGCGAGGTCTGCTTTTTAATTGGTATTTTGGTTTTTCTGGGAGCGACAGGATGTCTTCTGACCTCCCAACCATAAGAGGAAAGGCTGCGTTAGGACCTTGCCGATTGTTTAGTAGATGCACCGACTGGCGGGTGAAGTTGGCTTAGCCTCAATGATGGCATGTAGTTTATATATTTATTTTCAGAACAGAGGTTGGCGAAAAATGCAGAAACGCAAAGGCGTTATAGGGAGCGCTTAAAGGTAACCGACCCAGAAAAATGGCAGAAAATTATTGATAAGAATATAAAAAGAACAAGAACTAACTATATACCGATTGATAAATTATGCGAGAAGGAGAAAGAAGCTAGACGACTACAGTGGAGAATGAGAAAATATAAAGAGGCACTAAGAAAAAAAGAAATATTTCAAAATGATTCATTTAATTTCATATGAGAAGAAAGATTCGAAATATATATTTTTTTAAATTTATATCGTATATCCTACATGCATATTATCCTAATTCGGGATAAGTTGCTCAAAATCGTTATTTAATAACCTAGATGAAGTTCAGATTCCTGGAAATTCAATCAATCAATCAATTAGCCTATTGCAGTCCACTGCTGGACATAGGCCTCTCCCATTTTACGCCATAGCACCCGATCCTCCGCCTTGCGCATCCAGTCTATCCCAGCTACCTTTTTCAGGTCGTCCGTCCATCTTGCTGGGGGACGTCCCACCTTCCGTTTACCGATTCGTGGTCTCCACTCTAGGACTCGTTTGCTCCATCGGCCATCGGTCCTTCGGCAGATGTGGCCTGCCCATTGCCACTTCAGCTTGCTTATTCTGCGAGCTATGTCGGTGACTTTGGTTCTTTGTCGGATGGCCTCATTTCGAATTTTATCCTTCAAAGAAACCCCAAGCATAGCTCGCTCCATAGCCCGCTGCGCGACTTTTAAGTCGTGGACAAGCCTCACTGTCAATGTCCACGTTTCGGCACCTTTCCGTTTCCTGGAAATTGTTCATCTTAAATTTGAAGATTCGCACATTCTTGATTTCTGCCCTCAAAAAGCGAGAGAATTAATTCTTAAAGTTGAAGAATATTTTATAGAAACTACATCTAAATCCTAAGCCCTTCGTTGAACTATACAATATCATAGGTGATATATAGTACATTGAAGCATACTAAACTTGTACTATTAATCTTTGCCTTATTGCCCGATAAGAAAATGACAACCGGCATAACTTTATTTAATCTCATCAAATGGCAATTGCCGCATTTTGAACCCCTAAATACATTGCGACTATGAGACTGTCACATTAAATGCTATCGTAAAAGTTTTTTCCGAGTCTAATATCATATTAATCTAACATTACAGGCTGTAATTATCATTAGACTCGTGCAGTTTGGCGAAAAGATAAACAATTAAAAGTTACCAAAAATAAACCTTAAACAAAAATAATTTCACTAACAGCAGCAGCCTTGCCATTGTTACTATCTGAGTTTATTTCTGAAGGATGAAACTATATAAAACAAGAGAGTGAAACTTCTGAAATTGTGATAATTGTGGATTACGTGGTGGTAAAAATTTGATGACACAAATTTGTCACAAAATTCGGCCGGGTAGGTACCACCGTGCACGATTGCGAAAAACCCTCCATAGTAATCCAATTTCGGTTTGATTGCGTTCAGGGGTCAGCAAGTGCATAGCCGGGCAGGGGGATTCTGGTCGCAGCACTGGTGGGACCGGTGGGTGTCACGCGGTGCTGCGACGACAATCCTCTTCTGATGAGGCCGTCAAGCTGAGGGCCACCATTGTTAACATGATACGTGTATGTAATGGTGACCCTCTTTCCCGAGACTTTACCTTCAGCTTACCATCAGGCGAGGTGAAGTCAAATTGACGTGTCCTAAATATTAAAAAAAAACAGATATTGGTTGAAACAAAACATAGTCAGATTTATAAGTGCAACAAAAGGACGACGTAGAAGTCATTATTATCCGAGTGCTCGCAATCTCTTCAGGGAGATTCCTACGTGTATGATCGATGCTTCTCGTGACCAGAAAGCCGGCTTATTTTCAACACAGAGAATAAGTATTGCCATACAACGTGGCAATACTGCCAGTCTTCTGGGCACGTTAGCACAGGTGGCATGCGATGCGGAGGAATTTCATAATGCATTTTAGGTTCATGTTTCTTTTAATTATTTGTTTTATTTTAGGTTTAGTTTAGAGTTATTTATTTATAATTAGTGGGATATATATAATTATTTTAAGATTTGTTTAACATAATTATTTATAAATTAAATATTGAATAAATTACCTTCATAAATATTGGACATGCATTGGATAGTACGACACTGACATATTACATAATTACCAACTTAAGAAGACTTGAATTATTTAAGTATATTTATTTGATTTTAATAAATAATATGTTAATATTCATACTCAAAAGAAAACAAAAATAAAACTTAAGAAGATAAATGTATTATTTAGTTTAAATATATAAAATTTTACGTAAATAAAATTGTTTTTTCTTCATAAAAAGTACCTAGTACCACGAATCAACATATTAACCTTGGTCCTAGTCAACCAGTACATCCAGTACTAATACAATTTAATATTACCATAACAATGATTCGATTAATAGAACCAGAGTAAAAAAAAATGGCAAAGAACAATGCTTGGATCGACCAGTAGAACTCCGTGATCGGACCACGGGCAACGAAGGGACTAAATGTTTTATTCTTTGCAGAGTGCTCGAATGTTGCAACTAAATTTACCTTCATACAAAATCATGGAGGAACTGCTTTGCTGCATGATAAATACAAATATCACTTTCTTAAAAAATATAAGAATGGAGCGACAATTTGGCGATGTTCCAATTATCGAAAACTAAAATGCTTAGGGACAATAACTATAAAAGTAAGTACAGTACCCGAAGTTTGGATTGGCGCGTCAGGAAGAAGAATAATATTCCGGCTAAGATCATCTTGATTCGGTTGTGTAGAGCGTTCTTTTTATCACACATCAGCCTGACAGCTTAATTATAAAGGTATTATTATTTTATTATTATATATTTATTTCTCTCACAATGGTTATACAAGTATGATAGGATATTTAGGTCTGATCATAACTGATGTTACTTATAACATAAAATACATTGTAAGAGCTGGTGCCTGTTATGGGTCTAAAAGACCTGTGTTACAAGTCACCAGGCCCCACGTTGCAGTTGCAAACTGTCAGTCCGATGTATGACAGAGGGAACGCTTTACAAAAGCTAAGCTAAGAACGCTTTACAAAGTAAACCGATCTTAGCCGGGGTCTCTCTCTTCTTCCCGACGTGCCAACCCAAGCGCCGGGACATGTAGTACAAGGGATTTCCGTACGATAAAAAAAAAAAGAAAAAGGTACTAATGTACTCATTATTATTTTCATGAAAACTTTATCTACCTATTAAATATTTCAAATTTCAGGATGATAATATTATAACTAAAAAAGATCACAATTGTAACCCGGATGTACGCGAAAATATTATATTGATGGAAATTTCAAGCTTGAAGAAGACAGTGCAGGAATCAGATGAACCCATACCAAAGTTATATGACAACAAATTAATAGAACTGAAGAATAGAGGAATTGATCTCGTAATGAAAATGCCTGCATTTGATAGTGTTAAAAACTCATTATACAATGCACGAAACAAATTTAAAGGGGCCCCTAAAACACTTTTTCGGAATGTAGAAGAAGTTATAGTTCCAACCAGGTATAATAATTTTGTCTTAGCAGATTATTAGATATTATAATGGCAAAATCTTTTTTTTTAAAAGAGTCACTTCTAGTTCCAAACCGAAAAGGGTTAACGCCAATACTAGTAGTATTGCCGTTAACCCCTCTAGCTAAGCTAAATTGCATATGTTCATGTCGGTAGTGTGTGTAATGACCAGAATTCGAACCTCTCGATCGTAAGGCCGACTCCTTAATCTCTAAGCTACTGACGGTTTTTATTGTATTTGCACTGTATTGTAATTATAGTGGTTTTACTAAAAATTCACGAGATTTTTTTATACTAGTGAATTTTTCATAGATAGCCCCTTCAAAAGTTGTCGAACTTCTTTTGAGCAGCTATCTACAGTGATGAAGATGTGAATAGTTCTACAGAAACGAACTGTGTTATTTCATTTTTATTTGCAATAATGAGCAATCGGAAGGAGATGGTTTCTTAATTATTTTTAATCCCCCAACACAAAAACGAATGGGTGTTATATATTTGACGTTGACGACCGGATGAACCGATTTTTACTCACATTTTTTGTTCGAAAGCCGATATGATCGAGATGGTTCTTAGCTATAAATAAATCTGGTACAGGTTTTTATAAAATTTCAAATTAATGTTATTAACCTCATAAAATCATAATTGTCAAGACTTCGGATGAAACCGGGAAGAACGCTAAGATAATAAGAGATATCAACAGATAATGATTTTATTACGATTAGACCATTAAAAAAATGCACACGTAATTGTTCAATTTGTCACTTATATCGGCACTCCCGGAGTGCCTCTGTCTTTTTTTCAGGAAAGAGGATAAATAAAAATGCTGAAAAACAAAAAGATATAGGGAGCGTTTAAAATTAAACCAGCCAGAAAAGTGGAAAAAAATGATGGAGCAGAATTAGATAAGATCAAGAAAACATTATTTTTAAATACCGACAGTCGAAACAACCTGCAAAATACAGAACTACGTCGAAATCATCATCATCATCATCATCCTCATAGCGATTTCCCAGTTGCGTCCAAAGTCTGCACCTGGAGCCCGGAGTCCACTGATTGTTTTTGATTGGTATGTCCGCTGCGCCAGACTGTCGTCCGTTGTGTAGCAGGTGTTGGTCGCGCCCTGCACACCTCAGAAGTACTTCGAAATGAAACGATTATATGAGACGAAGAAGACATTTGAAATTATTCTGTTATCATATTTATAGTTTATTGGGCACCGTTTCCGGTCGCAATGTGTGAGGATGAATTCTCTGTCGGTGGCGAACGGTGCGATGATAGAATGTGGACGTGGGCATCATTTATCATACAATTCTTCTGAACACACTCCATTATAAAGGCGGTAGAAAACGCACAGGGAGGCGAAATCTCTCCTAAGGTTAAGAGGTTCTACACTGCCTGTAAGTATGGGATTGTCGACGATCCTCAGCGCCCCTGTGTGAAAAAAGCATCTGATGCGGCCGAGGTCACCATTGTAGCATTATTTGTATCTGCAATGGTGACCCTCATTCCTTCTATATTCTAAAATGTTTAGGATTGTCAAAAGATATTTTTTAATCAATTTTTTTTATTTTATCTGAAGGAATTAACCTATTTCGAGCGCCAGCTCCATACATGTATGTACAGTCAGCGTCAAAAGTAGATGATGATTGCACAGATTTCCAAACAAAAATCTGAATGAAAATGATTAATTGTATTTTAATCAAGATTCAAAACATTTAAATAGAGCCCACTGAGTAGTGAAACAGCATTTTCATTATGCAATATAAATTACTTAGCTCAGACTAGTCTTGAAAATCTGTAAATGATCATCTACTTTTGATGCTGACTATTTTAAACTGTACAAAAACAACTCATTATGTTATATCCTTAAATGGTCAGATACACATTAAGTTATGTGAAAAAAAAAACGAGAAATAAGCTTTATTTTTTTTAAAGAATATTAGTAACCAAAATTACTAATATCCCCCTAACCCCTCCAACTAAGCTTAATTTATTGCTTGCGTTACGAGTGGGTTCACCTCGGTAGTGTAATGGCCAGGATTCGAAACCGGGATCTCTCGATCTTAGGGTCGACTCCTTAACCACTAAGCTACCGATAGCTAAAGTTATTAAGTGTTGCTTTTTATTTGGTTCTTAATTTGTAAACAGAAGGTCAATTCCTTTTTAAGTACTAAGTACTTACATTTATTTGGTGAGTGTATCACTGTTAGACTAATTGATACAAAAAATATATTACAGTAATGTTGTAATGTGTGTAGCTTGTGATATTAATATGTATTGTTATATATGTGTGGTTATTGATTTAAAAAGAATAATTCTGTGGTATGGCGGGCATTAGGTTACAGTGACTTGATCATATAACGCTTTACAAATACAATAAAGAGCATTAAACACTGTATTATTATAAAACCATAGGTTCGTGTAAAACTCATGTTAAAGTTGAAAGCACAATTATTTTATTGAAACATTCACTTAATTTATTATTAAGAACTTAGTCACGAAGTGATTAAGTCCCCTCATTAGAGCTGTTGAGTGCATGTTTTTTTATAGTACCTAATAATAGGTAGTTAATTAGTTATTTATTTTTGTTACAAACTATTAATGACTTGATAATGAATGATACTATCAAACTTAAATAAAGCAAAGCAAGGTACCTAAATCTTTTGTTTTTATTTTATATCCAGGTACCATAGATTTTTCTTTTAATAATACTGATTTAATGGATTCTATGGCAAGGGTTGGATAATAAATAAATATCACCAACACATAAGCTGATTTAAACGTGGTTGGAACAAAAGTAATAGACTTGGTGACGTTAGACCCTTCGGATACCCCCGGGAAGACGCCGGGTGTAAGGTTACCCATAGAGCATATCCCTCGCACCCCGACTGACCCCGGGCCATCTCCGGTTTTGTGATGGCCCCCTTACTTGCTCTCCACTTTGCCATCTGCCAATCAGAGGGACACGTGGAAAGCTTCCGAACAGCCCTCAACAGGGCCGTCCTCGCCTCGGTCGGAGTTGGCCGTAGGCGGCAGCGTCTCTCCCGCCCTAGGAGAGAGGCGCTGCTGTCTCCGTTGCCCAGGGTGCACCGCGTGGAGGTCCCCAACCAAACACCCCACGTTAGTTTACACTCTAATGAGATTTAAGGGCGTTTCCTCTTGTTTTTTTTTTCTGTGCTCATGAGCCAACCTGGGTCTCCTGACGAAATTTGCCATGCATCAGAGTCGCGGATTTACATCTTGTATGTTGAATTGTTTGTGTGGATCTTAACTATGATATTTGGGAAAGTAAGTTTATTACCAATTATTGTTATTATTGTTAGCCAAGTGCGAGTCGAGTCCGACTCGCACTTGGCCGCTTTTAGGGTTAAGGGTTCCGTAGCAGCAAGTAACATGATAATGTTTTTTTTAATTTTTTTATATTTGAGTTGATTGAATGAAAGGTAAATTGCGGTTTATGATTTATGACGTATTAAAATAAAACTAGATCTCGCTCAAACCAATTTTCGTTGGCAGTTTACATGGTAATGTACATCATATATTTTTTTAGCTTTATCATTCTCTTATTTTAGAAGTTACAGGGGGGGGGGGGGACACATGTTACCACTTTGGAAGTGTCTCGCACAAACTATTCAGTTTAGAAAAAAATGATATTAAAAACCTCAATATCATTTTTGAAGAAGATCCATAGATACCACACACGTATGGGTTAGATGAAAAAAAAAAATTTGAGTTTCATTTCTCAGTATGGGGACCCCCAAAATTTCTTGTTTTTTTTCTATTTTTGTATGACAATCTTAATGCGGTTCACAGAATACTTCTACTTACCAAGTTTCAACAGCATAATTCTTATAGTTTCGGAAAAAAGTTACTGTGACATACGGACGGACAGACAGACAGACATGACGTGGGTAGTAGTTGACGCAAAAAGTTTAACTTTAAAGTGCTCTAATATAAAATTTAAATAAAAATAGTAATCAATAATTTCAAAATTTAATGTTTTTTCTCTATTTTTCTGTGAAAATCTTAATGCGGTTCACAGAATACATCTACTTACCAAGTTTCAACAGCATAGTTCTTATAGTTTCGGAAAAAAGTGACTGTGACATACGGACGGACAGACAGACAGACATGACGTGGGTAGTGGGACTTTTACGTGGGTAGTTGACGCAAAAAGTTTAACTTTAAAGTGCTCTAATATAAAATTTAAATAAAAATAGTAATCAATAATTTTATGATATTTTAATGAATAAATTATACAAATAACAATAAATACCTGCTAGTTTAGTGTTATTTCCGTGAACTGAACACTATTCAACAACAAGCACAATGGAAGTCTCCATCCTTGATATGCAGACTTATTTCGAAGAACGGATGTTGAAGTTTGAGGCAGATCTGCAGATCTCCATCCAATACAGGCAGTTTGGTAGAAGAGTTTGTTGCTTTTAAAACTTTTGTTTTGCACACGATAATTTAGAGATGCGCAGCCGTCGTAAAATTCTACTTCTACATGGCGTGAAAGAGCAGGAAGATGAAGATATAGCCAGGGTGGTCACTCAGTGAGTCGTAAAGCAGCATCTCAAGATCGGCACTTTTTCAACTGAGGCCATCAGACGTTGCCATAGAATGGGACGGCAAGCATCCAGCGTGAAGCCCAGGCCTGTACTTGTGAAGCTTCAGAGCCATAGAGTCAAGGATACTATATGGTCTTCCAAGTCCAAATTGAAAGGTACAGGCGTTACAGTATCCGAATTTCTCACTAAGTCACGACATATAGCATTCATGGCCGCCCGTGACAAATTCGGGGTAAATAAGTGCTGGACCAGGGAGGGCTCGGTTTATGTCCTAGGCTCTGACGGTAATCGGCATCGAATTGTGTCGCTTAGCGACCTGGATAAGATACAGTGCTTTGGTGATGGAACGACTGCAACTTCAACCTCTGCTACAACCTCGAAAAGCACTACTACCAAACCTAAACGAACTGCATCGAAGAAATAGACATTCTGATGGTTAAACTAACAATTAACGTTCTTGCTGGGTAGCATACGTATGTAATACAGGTAACTTTCACTAACTATCACATTTATTAAACAAAAACAAACAACAATAACCTTAAATTTCACGGTACCTTTTTTTTTTTCGTGCGGAAATCCCTTCGGATACCCCCCCCCCCCCGCTGGCTAGAGGGGGCGGTTATGTCGGGCTTGAACCGACTAAAACCGCACGCCGTCTCGGGTCTGCGGACGCCGGGGTGTAAGGTTGCCCATAGAGCATATCCCTCGCACCCCGACTGACCCTGGGCCATCTCCGGTTTCGAGATGGCCCCCTCGGGTTTGGGAACCACGGTGTCCCCGTCTTGCCCCGGTTTGGGGGAGGGGCGCTAGTCGCCCCACCGTCCCGGCCTGCTTCTGCTGGGGTGACAGGCGGCCTCACCTGCCACCCCCAGGCCTGCGCTCATGGAGGACGGAGGTCGTTGAGCGACCTCCGGCGCCTGAGTCGCCTGATACGAGTACGCGCGGCGAGCATGTTGCGGGCTCGGCGGGCCGGGAGAGTTCTGAGCCTCTCCCGGGCGCGCTCCGCCATCTCCTTCGCGAGCATCACATGCTCGTTATTTTATTTGATTTTGACATTTCAACAAAACAGATTACGTTCCATTCCATGTTTCCATCATTAAACTTTGTACCTTTCTTGTAGTTTGAATATTAATGATAGAACGTCCAGAGTCTGCTGGCAGGACTTTGCGTACTACTGGTAGGACGCAATGTTTTTTGTTATATGAGGCTTTCTACGCCTGCCAGCAGGACGCAGTTAACTGACATGCTGAGTCAGAAAGAGACGGACTATGTCTCTTTCTGACTCAGCGTGTTTTTGAATCGTGTTTCTGCGACCAGTCTGGCCAAGATGGCAGCGAGTATAAGACGTGGTGTCCGTGTTCGCGCCAAAGCCACATATTTCGATGCAGATGATGGTGGCAACACATGGAGTCGCAAACATTTTGGTGATAATTTCGACATAAGTTTTTTGGGTACGGTCAGAAAAGTGGAAAATAGATTTGCAAGGGTTTATTGGGAGATAGATAAGAAAATTTCAACCGTGCCAATTGGAATTCTAATTCCTGAAATTGAAACCCAATGTGTACCTGGTAACCTGGAAGTAAATACCAATAAAGAGCATTGTAAGTGCAAATTAATATATAATTCATATTATATATTAATTTGTTAATTCATATTATATATTATCTATTCGCCATAGAAAAAGTACTAAGTAAGTACTTAGCGATTGCCTGTTTGTAACCATTATTTGCATGAGTTGACAATATTTTTTTTAATTACCTACACATCTTTATTTACATACATACATTTACTCACGCCTGTAAATCTCCGAAGGGATAGGCAGAGGTGTATAGACACTCACATTTCGCCAACTATGATTTTCGGTCCCACGTAATACGGGGCGACCTTTTTTTTTTGTGCGGAAATCCCTTCGGATACCCCCCCGCCAGCCAGCGGGGGCGGTTATGTCGGGCTTAAACCGACTAAAACCGCACGCCGTCTCGGGTCTACAGACGTCGGGGTGTAAGGTTGCCCATAGAGCATATCCCTCGCACCCCGACTGACCCTGGGCCATCTCCGGTTTCGAGGTGGCCCCTTCGGGTTTAGGAACCACGGTGTCCCCGTCTTGCCCCGGTTTGGGGGAGGGGCGCTAGTCGCCCCACCATCCCGGCCTGCTTCTGCTGGGGTGACAGGAGGCCTCACCCGTCACCCCCAATACGGGGCGACCCTATTGCCGTCAAGCGGGCACATTGTCATGGACTGTATCTATGTTTACTGTCGGATGGAGAACAGCCCTATCCCTTAGTCGGCTTCTACAGAACCACAAAAAGAGAAGGTGTGGCCCTATTCTACTCCACCGGGAACCTACACGGCAAACATTTTTAATTCGCCACAAAATGTCCTCAAATGTACAGTCGTGAACGTAGTAAGTTTTAAAGTCTGACTGACTATGTATGACAGTATGTGTATGGGTGTTTTTTTACCAGTTTGTAAGTGTGTATATTTGTGTGTTGAAATTATTTGTGCACGAAGACACTTATCTCTGTGTACAAATATTTTGAATTTAAAAATTTGTTCGCAAAAAGTTAATTTTTTTTTTCAGCATCATCTGAATCGAGTTCTTCTTCTTCGAGTAGAGACGACGAGAGAATAATTTCAGTCCATCCTACTCCGAGTACGAGCACCGTTGGAAATTCAACCGTTGTGAACGGAGTCACCTGGACTTTTCATGGCGCAATACGTGTCGATCAACGACAACAAGGCTATTTCAAAGCTACTCCGCTAGTACCACTGGGGCCCACACGAAGTGTCAAGGATGCATTTTTTATGGTATTTCCCTGCGAGAAACTTAGTTACATAGTTCTATGTACCAACTCTTCATTTCCACCAAGACAAAAACTGTTGAACGAGAAGGAATTATTAACTTTTTTTGCTATATTATATGCTATGACTCTTCACGAACTGCCAGACCGAAGATCTTACTGGAATACGACATCCGATGGAATATTTCCTGCTGCAAATTTTGGACAAAGATTTGGGATGAGTCGCCAAAGATATGAGATCATTCTAATGGCACTGCGCTTCACACAGCCGTCGAATCTTGATGATTCTGACAAGTGGCGTAAAACTAGAACACTAGTAATGATAGTGAATGATAAACTAAAAGGTACCATTCATCCTGGTTCAAAAATAACTGTAGACGAATCCATGTTTGCCTGGTATGGAAGAGGTGCGTACTTCAAAGACGGAATGCCAGCAGTTATGAAAATTAAAAGAAAACCAAAAGGAGTTGGTTGTGAAGTAAAAACAGCGTGTGATAGTAATACAAACATTATGATTAGAATGGAAATTAATGAGGGCAAAGAAGCAATGAGTACAAAGAATTGGCAAAGAGAATTTGGTGCAGGAACTGCAACTACATTGAGATTGACTGAGCCATGGCATGGTTCTGGAATTATAGTCGGAGACTCATGGTTTGCTTCCGTCAAAACCGCTGTGGAGCTATTCAAATTTGGATTATATTTCATTGGCCTGGTAAAGACAGCACATAGTTCCTATCCTATGACACAGATGGTTGCAAGGTGTCCGATGAATAAAGGGGCGTCTGTTGTAAGTACAGCTGAAAAAGACTCTGTGCAGCTCACTGCCTGTGCCTGGAGGGACAAAAATATTTACACATTTGTTGCCACTTGTGAAACGACACTGCCTGGCCTACCATCACGCAAAAGAAGGTGGGATGATGACGGAAATTTATTTTTCAGAGAAGTCGCAAGACCTAAATTAGTCCAGGAATATTTTGATGGTGCTGCAGCTATCGATATTTACAACCACATTAGGCAGGACGGATTGGCATTAGAGAAAGCTTGGGGCACACAAAAATGGGAACATAGAATATATGCCTCAGTTCTAGGTATTATAGAAACAAATGCATATTTGGTTTTTAATAATTTCTTCCGCTCCGAACATGACCAGGTGTCTCACAGGTGGTTTACTACCAACCTTGTATTAGCTCTGACTAACAATAACGATGATAACCAACAAGATAATGAGCCGCCACCACATGAGAACATCGCTAATAGCGGCGAACACATTCTTGAAGCATTGTCAAAATCAGACGATAAAAAGAGGGTACAACGCAAATGTATAGTTTGCTCCAGAGTCTACAAGAAACAGCAGAAAGCGAGCTATTTTTGCAAGACATGTGGTCCGCGATGTGTTTTATGCTCTCCGCAGACAGGCAGAAACTGTTTCATATACCACATCACGAACGGAATCCCCGCATAATTTTTTAAATAAATAAATATTTTTCAAATTCTTGTTTATTTTCATACCCTGTAATCTCAGGACGCACCGCGTCTATTTCTAGATATCTATACTTTAAAAAGTTTGTCACCCCTTTCTAATTTCATCACGCATGAAAGTCAAGTACTGCTGGAAGGACCGCCTCTGAAATCCATTATAAATCCACAAAAAATTGCGTACTGCCGGCAAGACGCACGTCCGTAAGTTCGTCCTTCCAGAAGCTCCTTCCAGCAGGACCAGAGCTTGGACGTTCTATCATTAACATTTTAGTCTGGTGTTTTACCACAGATATTGTCATAATGTTTTGCACAGACTTTTAAGATTGCCTGCCTGTAGCATTTTATTTTGTTTTAATAACTTTTAGATTTTTGTTTTGTTAATTTCTGAATATATTTGTTACCCAGCCCATGTTATTCATCTCATGGTGATTTAATGTTAAATATCTATGTGTATTTCGTCTTTGCATTCAGAGTTATTTTTCTGTTGTTGTGAAATTCTTTCTTCTATAATTGTAACACGCGACTGGCGGGTGGACAAGTAAGTGGATTTATTGGTATTGTTTGGTTAATTATTTACCTATATAATATTTCAAACTTAATTCTATACTTATATATACATATATATTAGTACAACTAGCGCACACATATAATGAACGACTTAGATAGTGATGACAGCTTTTTCTCCGCAAGTAGTCTCAGCGACAACTTTGTGAGTATACCGTCAGTGTCACTCGCAGATACTCTTCAGTCTCAATTTTCGGATGTCCCCAGGCATTTTAATGTAGTCCATATTAATGCTCAGAGTATTCCTGCTCATTCCCCGGATATACTGGCCAACCTTGTTCATAAAAATATCCATGCTATTCTTATTTCCGAAACTTGGCTAAAACCTTGTCTTCCATCTACTATTTACTCTCTTCCGGGTTTCCAGTTTATTAGGAATGATCGGGAGCCTGGTGTAGGTGGTGGTGTGGGTATATACCTGCGTTCTCAAATCCCTTATACAATTATTAGTATGTCCCCACAACCGCCACCATCGAATGCTGGCGAGCATCTTTTTCTAGAGCTGGAACTCAACCACTCTAAAGTTCTACTTGGTGTTTACTATCCTTCATCAACAAAAGTAAACTATTTTACATCATTTGAGCACTTGTTAGATACGTACTTACCGTCTTACAGACATGTAATATTAATGGGCGATTTTAATACTTGCCTGGTAAAACAAGAACCTCAATATACTTCACGTGCTTCTTCTCTCCGCCGTATTATTCAATTCTGTAACCTATCTATTCTTCCTCTTAACTCTACTCACCATTTTCCTGACTGTGCACCTGGTCTTCTTGATCTCATTTTCGTTTCTTCGCCTACTCATGTCGCAAAGCATGGACAATGCTCTGCAGACAATTTCTCATACCATGATCTCATTTATGTTTCCTACAAAATACGGCCACCTAAGGAAAAACCTAAAATTATAATGCAGCGCAATTTTAGTGGCATTGAACTTGACAGGCTTCGTGAAGATGCTCAAAATATTGACTGGTATCCTCTCTTGTCTGCCAACTGTGTAGATGCAAAAGTCAGAATTCTAACCGATAAAATAACACAATTGTACGATGTGCACGCTTCGAATCGTGCCATCAAACTTAAGCATTTACCAGCACCTTGGCTTACACCTGATATCAAAGATCTGATGTCGAAAAAAGCTGCAGCTACGGCTTGATACAAAAGTAGATCTACCCGAGCTAATTTGGAGAAGTATGTGGCCCTCGGAAATAGGTTCAATAAGGTTTGTAGGAAAGCACAACGCCAACATATCCATACCTCTGTGGAAATCGGGGATCCAGCAAAAGTCTGGAAATTTCTGAACACATTAGGAGTTGGAAAGTCTCAACAAGACTCAATTCCTAAAAATGTTAACTTAGATTCACTCAATGTACATTTCTCTGCTTCGTCCAATTTTAATGGAACTACTAAAGCCAAAACACACTGCAATATCTTTCATATATTCCAACTCCTAATCATCCACCTTTTTTCAACCAATTGACCGCTTGTGATGTTAAGAAGAGCATTTTGTCGATTTCATCGAATGCTGTCGGTAGTGATGCCGTTAGCCGAAATATGATTGTGCCAATTTTAGAGCAAATTCTTCCTATCCTATGTCATATCTTTAACTACTCCATTTCTTGTGCTGTTTTCCCATCTTCTTGGAAAAGTGCCTAGATAATTCCATTACCCAAGAAATCTAAACCCTGTTCCTTTTCTGACTATCGTCCTATATCTATCTTTCCATTTCTTTCCAAAGCCTTAGAGCGTCTCATTCACTTTCAACTCAGCTCTTTTCTTAATAAAAATGCGCTATTAAACCCTCTTCAATCCGGCTTCCGCCCTGGGCACAGTACTGCGACAGCATTGGTTAATATCACCGAAGACATAAGACTGGGCATGGATAGTGGAAATCTTACACTCCTATCCTTACTTGACTTTAGCAACGCTTTTAATACTGTAGACTTCCACATCCTGCTCGGTATACTCAGCTCTATTAACATATCTCCAACGGCTATTGAGTGTTTTTGTAGTTACCTGTTTGGTCGCCGGCAACGTGTTCGCGTCGAAGAATCATATTCTTCCTGGTGCCATACGACCGCTGGTGTACCGCAGGGTGGCGTTCTATCTCCATTACTTTTCGCTATTTTTATAAATACAATCTCTGATAAATTACTTTCATCCTACCACCTTTATGCTGACGATCTACAAGTTTATACATAGGCTCCCCTAAACAAATTATCAGAAGCCTTTACGTTGCTCAACGGGGACTTGGAGCGGATATGTGAGTGGAGCAAGAACCATGGACTCACACTAAATTCATCCAAGACACAAATAATTGTTATTGGTAGTCCAAGGTTGACTCCCTCAAATTACTATGAGTGGTGTCGTGATAGCGTTAAGAATTTGGGTATCTACATGGATAAGACATTTTCTTGGAATATCCAGTTACAAGAGACCAGTCGCAAACTTTTTGCGTCAGCAGGTTCGTTACGGAGGCTGCGAAACTTCCTTCCAATTGCCACTAAAGTTGCGCTCGCACAATCGCTTCTTCTTCCTGTCCTCGACTACGCCGATGTCAGCTATCCCGATCTCACGGAGGAGCAACTTGATAAACTTGAGCGACTTCAAAATTTTTGTATTCGATTCATATTTGGTCTGCGCAAATATGATCACGTTTCAGATTTTCGTAAACAACTTAAGTGGCTCCCAATTCGACTTCACAGGAATGCCCACATAGTAACATTATTATATAATGTAATATTTAATCCCGTTACTCCCTCTTACCTCAAAGAACGATTCAAGTTCCTCCATGACACACATACGAAGTGCCTGAGGTCATCCGAGAACTTGAGGCTGAAAATTCCAAGGCATTCCATGTACATGTACTATATATTTTATATACCTATCTTTTTATTAATTATAGTAGTATATATTATGTCTATATTACGTTTCAAATTTTTTTTTTTTTTATGTTTATTTTATTTTCTTCTTCTGTATTCGATTAATTTGTATATTTCATTTTGTATTTAATAACTACACCATAACATTTTGCTTCCGTCACATTACTGTCCATCCTAAGGTTGCCTGGAAGAAATCGCTTTTAGCGATAAGGCATTGTACATTCAACTGTTTAAGTACTACCTACTACTTATATTTTATTGTAATTTTTTTGTGTACAATAAAGAATTATCTATCTATCTATCTATGACGAATCTATAAGGGTTCCGTTTTTTGCCATTTGGCAACGGAACCCTAAAAATGATTCCAAATGGCTAGGGCCCAGTCACCTAGGCCTAGTCACCTAGTCACCCTAGGCTTGGACCTACCAACCAACATTTGCCTATTCAGCTTGCTGGTTCCATCACTGATATGTCAGGATTGGCCGCAGCTCATTCAACCTATACGAAAAATAACCGGCCAAGTGCGAGTCGAACTCGCACACCGAGGGTTCCGTACAAACCTGTAGGTATATAAGTAAAAGTTCACCCATCACGACAATCGAGTCATAGTTATGGTATTTTTATTGCAAAATGAAATTTATAACATAAAACATAAAAAATATTTTTGAATTTTTTTTATTATATAATGTAACTAAAAATTTACGGTTTTCGCAATTTTTCCTTTATCTGTACTATAAGACGTTACGTCGTACCGAATTTCAAGATTCTAAGTTCACGGGAAGTACCCTGTAAGTTTTGGTTCCCGTGCGAGTTTCGAAAATTTGCGGAAATTTGCGGCATAAACGGCTGTATCTTTTGATTGCTTTGGCTTAGAAGTTTGATTTTTTCACAGGGACAGTAGACCTGAGTATTAGATATAAATTTCAGTTTGATACCTCCACGCGTTCCTGAGAAAAACAGTCTTGACAGACGGACGGACGGACGGACAACGAAGTGATCCTATAAGGGTTCTGTTTTTTCCTTTGATTGCTCCTCTGGAGTAGCTGGCGTCAACGTCAATGGCCAAGAGTCTGACCAACCGGCCCTTTTCAGGGCCAGCTGACCCCATTGCACGAGGGGGTCGGGGTATGGCGGGCCTGCAAGGCCCGCGGGGGGGGGGGGCGGTAGCTCCAGGTACCCCTCTGCTCTTATCAGAGGGGACACTGCGAATGGCCCAGGGTCAGTCGGAGTGCGAGGGATATGCTCTATGGGTAACCTTGGGGGGGTATCCGAAGGGATTTCCGCACAAAAAAAAAAAGGTACGGAACCCTCAAAATAGAAAGGTAAGACTGAAATAAAACTATTTTAATAGCATTTACTGTTCAATTTATTCATGTAGGTAATACGTTTGATATTATAACAGAAATTACACTCACACATTATAATCCTTTTACTTTATAGTTAACAAACCATTCTCAGTTGGCTATACTTAGATACTAGAGAGCCCATCGAACTAAGGTTCAATGAAATGTTAATAGAGACGTTCTTGTACTCGCAGCCAGAAGTATCAGTGACTGACTGTCAGTTGACTGTATTCGATTTTCGCGTGCATGAGCACACACATAGTGATGAATTATTTTTATTAGCCCTTTACATGTCGATAACTACAAAATCCTATGGAGACAGTCTATATAATAATATATCTCGATCTGATCAGTATAATGTTGATAATTATATATATATATGTGTGTGTGTGTAAACGAGATATTATTGATATGCAAACAAACGCGATTGGTCCGTAATATGTATATATTCTCTAATATTTAATATATATTATCACGATATTGGATCGTAATATATATTGACCGACTCCACGCGTCCTATGATATAATGATAACCATATCTAACGGTTTCCATCAATCTAATTCACGAAACTTGAATTAAATGAAGAGCTAAATCATAATACCTATAAACAGAAGACCGGGTTCAAAAATTCTTGATTTTAATTACCAAAGGGACATTTGCTAGAAAGGAAAACTGATCTTAGCATTTCAAGCACACAAGCACACAGCCGCATTTCTTTGTAAAAAACGATGAAACGAATAAATAACGATAGATTTGTCTCGTGTTTCTTAATAGGTTTTGTAATTGCACAGGCTAGTTCTAAGGTTGTAGCAGCTCTAGAACAAACTTAAGCATCTTCAATATCCACTTCATATTTATGTTGTCCAAGCCCGAGAACTCTCAACTAAGTAGTTAAGTGTCCGAAGCTGGCATATTTCTCATAGACTTTGGAGGGTCATCACCCTTAAAAGTTGCTGAACACTAACAAAATAACTTATAATTCATGTAAATAGCCGGTTCCTGAATTGAGAAATTAAAATTTCGTACTACGCACTGTACCTACTGTGAGTTGGCATTCACGAGACGTAACTTCAATTTACAAATAGGCTATAAGTATTTTTGTAATCTTCAGAGGACGTTTAATATATGTCATGTTTTGTTTTTGAGCTAAGATGGTCGGCAACTTAGAATGTGTTGAGTTACTTCTGAAGGCGAGTGACCCGTCCATGGATGCGTGTGTGTGCTTTTAGCTCGTTGCATGACACCGAAACCAGTCTTATGTATGATATTGAAGGCAGTTTACGGGATTATTACACATTGAAATTTTATCAATTTTTTAAAGGGATTTTATCTTGATTTAGTTTGTATCATTTTACTATTTACACATCCATGTTTCAGTTTTCTCCCTGTAACCATGGCTGCTGAAAAGCAACCAAAATGTGGTCAGTGTAAATAGTAAAATAAAACAAAATAAATCACAATAACATCAGTTAAAAATAATTTTATTACAACGGTCTAGATAGACTATAAATTTGTCGAAAACCTAAGACACTTAAGCCCTGTTTCCTCTGCAAGCGGAGAGGAATTCATAGGGACTTTATATGTAAACGGAGTCCGTGCGGAGTCCACCCCGCTCACAGTGAGAACCAGGCTTTAAGGAGGATGTGTATGTATATCTTTGACAAACAGGATTTCTCCCTCAAATGTGGCCACAATGGCCTTGCATCCTATCCTCTGTTTCACGCACCGCCAACGTCCTCGGCCCTTGTTTTGGCAGTGGAAACTGTAGCGGTACCCACCGAGGAGTATCTGCTGGTGACCTGCTTTTGAAGTTACGAAGACCGCTTCTGTGGACAGAGGTTTGTTACCTGGTTAAATAGCGAACCTGACCTGAATTTATGACTATTTGTTGTTTATATAATCTGTCTCAGATGAATGGAAGGATGAATAGATGGGTGAGGTAGATAGCTTTGGAAATACAAACAAAACTCTGTTCGAGGTATGAAGATTTATCCAGTATATATTTTCAACTTAAGGCAATGTTACTAAAAAGGTAATAATTCAACATTAAGTTTTAGGATTTACTTTTTAGTTTAGTTATATTGTGATTTTTGAAGCCGGTGCTTTTTATTAATTAGTAACAATTATAAAATAAAATACTTAAATTGTTGATTTGATTCAAAACAAATTATATACATTGCAGATCTACGATTAAGGTGTATATTTGTATTATATTTTGTACCTTCTGTAACTGGTTCCCAAACTAGACAGAAGCCTGTATTTTTGAGTCGGTGTTCATGTATGTATTTTAATGTCAATTCCGTGACGAATTATGAATTCTATAGATAAAATATACATAAAAAAAATAATTTACATTATAGAACACAATAAAAAAAATTATAGACAGAGTTAAGATAAGGTACTTATATTAAAAAAAAAAAAAAAAAAGGTACTTATATTAAAAAAAAAAAAAGGTATTTAAGATAATAAAAGGCGATGTATGAGGGTGTGTGTGTATGCGTATGAGTGAGTGTATGTGTGCCCAATTCCCAATTTGAAGTATGGGCCATTAAAAATGTAAATTGGTTCTGACCCTAATTAACTTTTGCCCATAGCTTGTCGTATTATGGGCGCTATTTGATGCAAACATAATGCATGTCGGGTTAGGTGAGTGATTATGTGTATTGTTGATGTACTGGATATTATTTTCGTAGGTGAAAATCACGGCTTTGCATCCTTCCCGTTGTTTCACGCAGCGATAGCGTCCTTTGCCTTTGCCATTTTTCCTGTGGAAAGTGAACTTGTATCCACCTATGAGAATCTGCTTGTGTCCTGATTTAGAAGACAGGAATACTGCGTCTGTTGGGAAATATTTTTTACGGGCTATAGAGCATCGTTAAGAGTAGGAGATACGTTACGGAAATATAAATTAAATTCTGTTCAAAATGGTTTAAATCAAGACCTACAGTTTTGAGCATTCAAAATGTAAGTGTGTTACAATATGATTCACTGAAATAGCAAACCAACCAAAACCAACCAAACCATTCTTAGGCCGTCCGCTGACTTATACGTTTGCGAGCACCTGTTTCGTGCAAAAAATACATACGATCTGCACGAATCAGGGCGCCTGCATGCGTACACACACACGAGGTAGCAAACGGCCTTAAATGCGAATAACAGCGATTACGCAACCAACTTAACCTAATTGTTGTTAACGTTGCAACGTTGTTAACAACAAATATGGATTAACCCATATATTTACAAACGTTTTTTACATTGAAATACATGAACCTAATAATGAAAACATACGTAGTTTTATAATCCCCAAAGGACAAAGTGAATATATTTCATGTTTTGTTTATTATTTCATTAAAAGTTTAAGAGCTAAGGTGATTAATAAATTAGAAAATGTTAAGCCACTTTTGTCGTTGACTGTACATTACACAATACCTATACTTCCTCCTACCTATACATCCTTTTCATAAATAAATTGGTTGATGATATTTTTTCTTGCTACTCCAGCTTGTCACTTTATTTATTCTAAAAGGTATAAGTTCAAATAAAACAATGACGTTAAACGAACGAGTCACACATTTTAATATTAATTTAACATTTAACAATACTTATCGAAAACTATTTTTAACGCTCTGAAATTAAACGGAGTGTAAATAATAAAACAACACCAAATAAATCGCGATATAAATAATAATAAATAAATAATAAATATTCTACGACATTCTACACAGCGCTTTCTATACCCAAAGTAAGCATAGTTTAACTAGCTTGTGTTATGGGTTCCAGAATGCGGATAAACATACTTATATACTTTTTTTTTGTAAATACATACATATTATACATAGAAACACCCAGACCAATGCAAATAGACATATTCATGCATACAAATATTTGCACTGAGCGGGAATCGAACCCGCGCCCCCTGTCGTAGCAGTCGAATGCACTACCGCTACGCCACAGAGGCCGTCCGATATAATCCGACGATCGTCCGACGTCGGCGATATAATCCGTTAAAAATAGTTTCATTTCAATTTAACAATGAAATAGAAAACAATAGGTTCGTAAATAGAAAGCAATACTTTGTGAAATATGAAAAACACAAGTCCGTCTCACACACACACACACACAATGTCAATGTCACAAGGTCTAATCTCGACGTGCTTAAAGCAATTCAGTTCTATTCAACGGCAGCGAGGGAGAGCGAATGAGCTATACACCGTGAATAGCTCCATCTGTCTCCCTCAACAGCGCTACGCAAAACTAACTTGCTTTAAGCGCGTCGCGATCGCTCAGGTCCATTTTACCAACATTAAGTTGTATAAAGAATGGTACTATACTTATGATTCTTAATAAGAATAATGTTTTGTGAAGGAATGGAATGCTTCAGAATAATCAGATAATAATTAGTTGTTTTTTTATTGTATTTTATAGTTTGTGTGTTCTCGAATCCCGAATTGGCTTCCAAAGTGACTAAATTTAATGTGCTGAAAGTATATGTAGTGTATTTATGTGCTGTGTCCACCACTCTCATATTCTCAATATGAAGTACTATTTAAAAGAACTCCAGAGGTTTTTAAAGAGCAGTATAGAATTATACTAGCAATATTAGCTAAAACAATAGATAACACTTATTCTAAACTTAGTGAATTACGACAGGGTAAATATGAAAACTTTTCATATCACTCAACATTTCGCATCGAACACATACTTATTCGGCAACACTAGGTAGTATTTTAGAGCGATTATCATAGATCGCAATAGTGCGTCTATGACTAAGGGAATGAATCTGAGTATGGGTGAGGCTCATACACCTTTAAACTTAGAATTTGCTATAATCTAATTCATATGAATCGTTTCCCTTGTATACCAATATGAAGTTCAAGAGCTACTAGTTTCATCTATTTGGCTAGTATCTATATTAAGTTTCAAATTACATTTTAAGACTAGGCTTATTTACCTTTACCTACACCACCACCAAACGAAACCAAAATATACATGATTTAGTCAAACAACAACGACAAAAGTTGTTTAACGCTAAAATATTTACAAACCTTTTTTACATAGGAATACATGAAACAATAGTGGATGATTAAGTAGTTTTATTATCCCCAGATGACAAAGTAAATACTAGGTCTTCAATTCATTCTGCTGTTGCAAAAATTGAGCGAGCAATTTCACCAGGACTTTTTGTAACGCTGATAATTCCTCAATGGCTAGTCTGATTTTCGTTTCTCTTTTTTTAATTTTCTGTATATGAATATATTACTTAATTTAATACCAATCGCGTGAATGAGGCTTTTTTTGTACATTGAGAAATCAAATTTTGAAAATTTTGTTTGGTGATTATTCCTCCGTGGTACACATGAATTTTTCATTCCATAGCCTGTGTCCTGGTCCTGCCCAACAGTAACATCTTAGCTTGTGTGAAATTTCATTAGAACCGTTTTAGCCGTTTGGGAGGAGAAGATGGTCTAACGAAATACATGAGTCGTCTAAAAGAGAGCAAAGCTCTGACGAGCTTCGCTCAATTATTCATGTTTTATTTAATACTAGCTTTGGCCCGCGGCTCCGCCCGCGTAGATGTCGGTTATCGCGACAAAACATAGCCTATGTCCTTTCCCAAGGTCTAATCTACCCCTGTACCAAATTTCAGTTAAATCAGTTCAGTGGTTTAGGCATGAAAGCGTAACAGACAGACAAACAGAGTTACTTTCACATTTATAATATTATAGTAAGGATTTAATATTTATTAAAAGGGTTAAGAGCTAAGGTGATTAATATGTTAGAATTTGTTAAGCAACTTCTGTCGATGACTGTACATCTTGAGCTACGTACATACGTATGCTAGTACAGTACGATGGAGTGATAACTACATAACACGATTATTTAAAAACTGTGACCAGGCCTCGGAATCGGTTTAATATTATACTGGTTTTTTTTTTTTTTTTTTTTTACGTGCGGAAATCCCTTCGGATACCCCCCCGCTGGCCAGCGGGGGTGGTTATGTCGTGTCTCGACTAAAACCGCACGGTGTCCTCCCCAAGTGTCCGTTGCCGGGCACCCCGGGTAAGCCCTCGAAAGGATAACCCCAGGGTTGCCGGCGGACTTAATGAAAGTTTTACCTGTTTCGCACGTCGTTCCGCGCTCCTACAACTCCATTATTTGGTTTATTTTACCGTCGTGAACCCCCAACCAACCCAGAGAGGAAAACTTGCGCCAGAGCCTCGTCCGTCAATCATCACATGCCCCGCCTAGCACAGCTTTTCACGGCCCCATAAGTCTTAAGAAATTATAAATAAATAATAATTAACTAAATATTCTACGATACACACATATTTTACATAGAAACACCCAGCACAATGCAAATAGATATATTGATGCATACAAATATTTGCACTGTGCGGGATTCGACGCGGCCGTTGTCGTAACAATCGAATGCGCTACCGTTACTCTACAGATGCTATTAATTATATTTGTTGCAATATGTTACTCTCTCGCAAAGGGATGTAGAGGCTCTTACAAGCATCCTTGAGGCCCAAGCCAACCTGGCTGCCTGGCGGCCCGCAGGCCCAGAGTTGGGAAGTCAGACGGCCCAGAAAAGTCGACATATCAATTAAAAACAGTGTGCTCCTCGCGCTCCGAAGAGAAATCTCTATGATGAACACAATAATGACTCTCTTGGATGAAATCTTAGTGTGGTGGATGATTATGGACATTAATCATTGATACAATATCGCAGTCTCTCGTTTGTAAGGTTACCCGGCAACCTCGATATGCCCGCTTGGTACACCTCCATTTCTTAATAGGACCGACCCGATGAAGCAACGTGTATTTGTGGCCACCGTGCACCAGGTTCCAGTGACCTCTATCTGTTTGAATGAACTGCGGCTGTTCTGGAATGTAAAAACTGCATTTAGTTAATTTTTACGAAGTTTAGTCACTGGTTAGGTGTTGTTAATATAGAAATAGTACAGTCGCCCTCAGAAGTGGTTGAACATTAACAAATTTATAAACGATCTTTACATTGAAATTGATGTATAATTATTTTTGTAATCTTCAGAAGGCAAATTTAACATTTTGATATTTTTGCTTTAGTGCTAGTCGGTAACTTGGAATGTGTTAAGATAATACCCATCGCGACTGTACCTACGATTACCCATCTTTCTACTATTCATGGATGGATGTTTGTTTCACATTCACATCGGAAGGAATGAAAGGATCTGGATAAAATTTGGTACATATCTGTACCAAATTTTATCCAGGTCCGTTTAATATCCGTATCGAATTTCGTCCAGATTTGTTCACTCTATACATATGTGACATTTTTGCGGAATGTGGTTCGATGGGTTACTTATCTGTCATTCCAGACCGTAGTCTATCTCTGTGCCAAATGCCATCCAGATCCGTTCAGCCACTTGAACGTGATTGAGTAACAAACATCCAAACATCTTCACAAACATTCATATTTATAATATTAGTAGGCTTTTATTCGTGTTACGCCTCATTTTTTGTTCCTTTCATAAATTAAAGTCGAGACAAATACAATGAAATGGACTTTATTGAACATTACATTCTAAAGCATTTAAACATATTTAGTTACATTTATAACATTAAAGTGAGATCTAAATAGTTATATGCATAATCACGAGCCAGATACATTGATTTATTTTTAACGTACAAATAGCAGGTCTAGCACGGGCTAATACAACACAGTAAACACTACAATAAATAATAAAATAAAAACACTACACGACTACATCTGCCTATGTTAATTTATTATTTTTGTTTAATTAACTGCATGTTTAGATTTTTTTAATGTGTAGTAGTCAATTTAAATGTACAAAAGAAATTATTATCATATAGCATAGGTACTAATTTATGGAGGAGAACGTCATGTTGCACAAGCGCAGGTGGAGGCAGACGTACGAGTAAAATTTTATTTTGTATTTAATAATTTTATGACTATATTTACTGCAACTTGACGATATATTATACTTGTTGCTAATTGGATGGCAGTAGAATTAACGACAGCTTGTTGTTGAAAGCAATGGCTCCAATATTACATAGGAAAACCTTTAATCACAGTTGGTACCAATGAGACGCGCTCCAAAATTGAGTATTTAAAGTAGTTGGAGGAGATGTTAACTACAACAACAACGAATAAATATTTTAATGTAATAAAAGTGGAAGACAGAAAATAAATCAAATTATTGAAAGTTATTAAATTTTCTAAGTTTTTAGGAGAATATACAACCTATAGTTGTCCCTAAACATCAAAGCAGACACGCTATTGATACTATCACTTTTAAAATTAGCCAGTGCTATACCCGCAAATAATATTTGGACCTGAATTTCCACAACCATAACATATTTTATAATAGATTATATTATATTTTTTATGAAAGTGGGGATCACGCGGTACCAAAAGCAATACTTATCTAATCTTTATTCGTAAGAATAAAGTTATTTTACACTGGCATAGTAATTAAAACAAGTATAGGTATTACTAGTAAGTAGTCATAGTCAAGTGGTGTGGATAATGTTTTTACGCGCGTTGCTACCTACAAAGGATAAAGAGGACGGATAAGAGGAGAATGAGAACAATTTAAAGAAGAAAGGAAACACAGACGGTTCTGACTACTCTATAGAAGTATCAATTTGTCAGTTCGTTTCCCCGCTGATCTCCCCCCCCCCCTCCTCCTCCCCCGCCGGGCTAATGCGAATTTCATGATAGGACGCGAGACATTGCCGCGACGGAATTGCCCTATTATATATATTACGTAGTACTGCATTTTCCCCAGTTATTACAACATCCTATTATGAACATCAATACATTATTTTTAAATGAAATATATTTCTCACGAATGTCTATATTCCAAATGATAACTATCTGTCTTTAAAAAATTAAAAATTGGGACGGTTACAGGGATGCAATTCAACCCGAATCCCGTTAATTGAGTGAAGACAAGTAAACTGTAAAATCGACTCGGGGCTGATTTCTCTCGTGATAGTAATTGCCATCGAATCAAATTAAACAGCGACGCTGGACTTTTCCCGATCTAAATAATTTATAGGTAAAGTTAGCATAGGTACTAATTGTTTCGTGGGCCGCCGTCGCCTTCTGCGAGCATGTAATGCTCGCGAAGGAGATGGCGGAGCGCGCCCGGGAGAGGCTCAGAACTCTCCCGGCCCGCCGAGCCCGCAACATGCTCGCCGCGCGTCGCAGGCGGCTCAGGCGCCGGAGGTCGCTCAACGACCTCCGTTCCCATGAGCGCAGGCCTGGGGGCGGCAGGTGAGGCCGCCTGTCACCTCAGCAGAAGCAGGCCGGGACGGTGGGGCGACTAGCGCCCCTCCCCCAAACCGGGGCAAGACAGGGACACCGTGGTTCCCAAACCCGAAGGGGCCATCTCGAAACCGGAGATGGCCCAGGGTCAGTCGGGGTGCGAGATATGCTCTATGGGCAACCTTACACCCCGGCGTCTGAAGACCCGAGACGGCGTGTGGTTTTAGTCGGT
The DNA here is from genome assembly GCA_946251805.1 of Cybosia mesomella. Taxonomy (NCBI): domain Eukaryota; kingdom Metazoa; phylum Arthropoda; class Insecta; order Lepidoptera; family Erebidae; genus Cybosia; species Cybosia mesomella. The sequence continues at coordinate 7,264,100 of OX276400.1, forward strand.
TCAAGCCCGACATAACCGCCCCCGCTGGCGGGGGGGTATCCGAAGGGATTTCCGCACGAAAAAAAAAATGTACTAATTGTTTCAAAATTTCATTAATTGAATGTGGCGGCGTAACGTGTAAACAATGTTCAAAAAGGATTGTAACATTATTAATTGGTCAACCCTAAGACGTGTATAGGTCCAAGTAGCTCAGTTGGTCAGAGTATTCCACCTAAAAAGGGACTGGTCGTGGGCTCCAGTTCCATCCTCGTTGACTTTTTCCGATCTAAATTCATAACCTAGTTTAGTTTGATTTTATTGCAATTACATTCATAAGTGGAATCCACCCTAAATCGAATATACTATCAATATGCCAAACCAGTCTATAATATATCAAAATTTGCAATTAATATCTTTAAGAAAATTACACCTTATTTAGGAACATTTATACAATAAAAAACTTAGCCAAAGTATAACTAACAGTATCTAATAAATACAATACCTACATATAACCTTTTTATACAAATATCCAATAAGTAGTTTAAGGAACTGAATAAATGCATAAAAACTGTGTTCTAAGATGTTTAGAGGTAGAATGATAATTGAAAACCTGTAGAAGAAAGTACCTTGCAACGTAAACCCTAAACTTCGGCCCCACACAAAACTCGAACGAAAGATGTAGCGTTTATGTAACATGTAGTTAGGTACATCGAATTTCTTTCGATGGGGTTTAGGGTAAACGAAGTGTTATGTGCATGCACAAGTAATGCGTTTTATCGGTCCGCAACTGCAGATGTACAGTCAGTGTCAAAGTTGATAATCATATCCAGGTGTCAAAAGTAGGTGATGCTACAGAGTGTCAAAAGTAAGTATAGCGACAAAGTTTCAACAACAAAGTCACCTTGACGTTTGAAATTGCGCGAAAATATGATACACCTAGAACTATAAAACAAATCTATTATGTGCTGCATCTGCGTTGTCAAATGTATCTTTATAGGCGGATCAGCCTGCCTGACGCACCGTGGAAAGTGTCATCTGCGTAAGCACAGACAAGCCCGTAAAAGTACTTTGAATCCGGGGCTTTGAAACAGACCAACAAGACTCACTGTGAAAAGCAATTGAAGCGCGGTGCGTCGCTGTCTGTGGTCGTATGCCGTGCGTGATAAAAACTGTAGAATCCCGCATCGAAAGCTGCCTTAACGGGGGTGAGAGGTAAGTGATGAAATGGATATATGATTTTAGTTGCGATTAATTTCTTATTTTACTTTGTATGTAAACTTGAGCTTCGCCAATGTGTTGTGGAGGAGATTGCAGTCGCTTCAAGGAAAAGCCGAACCCTGACTGACCCCGAACTGAGTTGAGATAAAGGTTCGGAGTATGAATTAGCTGTCTCAGCGTAGCCTATCAATATAAATAAATCAGAGTAGACTCTATGGAATGCATTCTACAGCTTGTCTAGTATCTAAGTATGTCTGGGCATCAACTATAACTTCGTTAAATCGTGTCAACACTACATAACATAACATAACATAACTTCACGCCTGTATCCCCGAAGGGGTAGGCAGAGGTGTGTTACACACCCACGATTCGCCAGTTATGTTAAGGTCCCAATGTAATAGGGGGTGAGCCTATTGCCATCTACCGGGCACATTGTTGAGCGAGCGATAATTAACATTTATTAATACACACATAACTACGAAAAGTCATAGGTGTGTGCCCGGGGCGACTGGGGATCGAACTCGAGACCTCGTCTCAGCAGTCCGTTACGTACACCACCGGGCTATCGCCGCTCTTCAACTGTCAACACTAAAAACGTATAATTGTTCATTCTATTTTTTCTATTTTTTGATTGTGGCGAACAGGGCCGATGTCGACCATTCCGCCTATAATTGTTCATATTCTGTCTCTATTGCATAAAGTAACTTCAGAATAAAATAACACTGTTGGATTTGTACATGTGAATCTACCCTACAATCTATGAACACAGTTTAAGATATTTAATAACATTCGCTTTATTCAACAAATTTGAAGAGTCAATCTTAGGAACAATTTAGCTTGGTGGGTGCGTGTGTTTATTCTGCTTATCAACCATTGTAGGACCTATAGTGACTACAATGGCATGGCAATCCCAAACTCGGCTATCGGCACATAGCCATTTCACTCGTGAAGAACAAACTGAATGCCGAGTGTATCTGTAACCTCGAATCTTCATTATTTTGGCGCCTATATCCGATGTGTAGAAAATGGGGCGATCTGTAAAGAAATAAATCTTTAGTACTACCCACCCACAGTGACGGACTACCTATTTTCTACTTTTTAGCGTTTTTATACTGTTCCTTGGGATAGGTAACTTTATGTGACTAATAGTTATAAAAGGAGACTATGGCTGAATAATAAAAAAACTTAAGAAATAACCATGATGCCATATTATTGTACATAAATTATTATATTTCGTTTTAAATAATATTTAACATATTATTTTACCATTACCATTGTATTCAAGTAACTTATAGTAATTAGTATGCATAGTAGTAGTATAGGTATAGATAGTATTTTTTTTTACGAATCTATGTTCGTTTTTTATTTGTCGTGGTTGGTTACAAGACGATGTATCATCAAACAACTGCTGAGATTAAAAAAAAATACCATTAAAAGTCACGGTATGGACGATATGGTGCAGCGGCAGAGCATTCGACTGCAAAGTAAAAGGTCGCGAGATTGAGTCCTGCTAAAATTTAAATGCATGAATATGAACGTTTGCATTGATCTGGGTATTTACATGTATCCTATGTATGTTTTTACAAATAGAATAAAATGTGTCTACGTATGTTTATCCGCATTCTAGAACCCATAAGACAAGGTGGTTAAGCTATGCTTACTTTCGGTCTACCGCTGTGCAGAATGTAAAATGTTTTAATAATATGTCCATACCATGAGGTAATTACATTACACTACATTCATACTTGGACCCTTACCAACAATATTTGTTGTTGGAAAGGGAGCAGTTTAAGAGCAGTGCTAGTTCTCATGAGATGCATCAAATTTTGACAGAGGCACTTTTTGCTAGTAATTAACTTGCAAAAAGTGCTAAATAATACTGTCATAGTCTATCTGGAGGTGGATGGTTATGTTCATTCCTCAGCTTTACTATCTCATCGCCTATGGTGAACACAACTGCTGTGCAGCCTTGTTGCACATTGGTACCGCACCACCACCTCGTCTTGCCGTTTGTGGTTCGGTGCTTGAGGAATTTGTAGCCACAGACAGAAATGATAGCTGCTCCACGACGTCCTGTCGTAAACATTACACCTGAAAGCAGACAATGTTCATTACAAACCTGTCGCAATTCATTTTCAAGTAATTCTAACCATGAATGTGAAAAGGCGTTGTTTTAACGTTATTTATACGTTAAAACAACGTTTATATTCTAAACATGAACTGTTGGTTTTTATTAGGTAGTGGTGCAAAATTATTTGATACAACTTTCGATGTTATTATAACTAATGTTTGATAACTTTTGATTTTGTTAGGAGAAGAAACCAAATCTTGCAATATATGAAAAAGGTGAGAGTAATTTATCAAAGTAATCCAGGTCTTCCATTCAAAAGATCTGTACAAAAGATATCTAGCAACGTATATGGCACCCTCTGTGTTAAATGCGTGATTCAGAAGTTTGTCTAGGTTTATAGTGTAATTACTCATTACACTATAAAACTTTTTTTTTTTTTTTTTTAACGTGCGGAAATCCCTTCCGATAGAATATGATAGATATAGATTATGTCGTGTCTCGACTAAAACCGCACGGTGTCCTCCCCAAGTGTCCGTTGCCGGGCACCCCGGGTAAGCCCTCGAAAGGATAACCCCAGGGTTGCCGGCGGACTTTGGCCGCCACCGCGGCCTCGCCTGGTGGGGTCGGGTTTTATCCCGCTTCGGTGAGTTGGCAGGCGTGTGTAGGGCACACACGACACGCCTCCGCCACGGCCTGCTTCTGTAAGGACGGCGAGTCGGCCAACTGCCGTCCTCAGGCCCCGATCATGGAGGTCGGTAGTCCCGGGCGTAGATGAGTCTTATAAACCTAGACAAACTTCACACCCCTATCACTCTCAATATTTGTTCATTCATTGCGTTAAAACTATAATTGTAATTACTGCGTTTCTGCCGCTTAAAATTCGTCGACTTGTTGCAGAAGCAAAAGGGACGTCTTTACTGGTACTTTAGATACTATTTACTGTAATATATTAACCTATTATTACCAGCTAGTCAATATTCTATAGATACGGTAGAATTGAATAGTTTAGTGAAGAATGCTGGCAGATATTATCTATCACTTGCGTCGTCGTCATTAAACGGTAATTTATCACCCCTTAAAATACTGCGTGAAGTCCTATTATGAAATTTGAACACAATTAGCTTAGATAATTAGATTATGATACAGTAGAGGAACTTAGACTTATATCGGAAAACATTATTTACTAAAAACAGCGTTCGATCAAGTATATTTTTATTATTTTTATATTTTCATAGTATATTGTTTACTAAATGCAAATAGATTGACAATACAATCAGTGCTACCTAATACATGTATTACTAACCTAGATACCTACAGCATACCTACTGAACTTAAAATGTATGCTCCTAAATGTTTAGTATAAGCACAACTTGCGCAATAATTTAATCATTAGAATTGTATCATTCAATTATTATTGCATACATTTTACTATTTATATAAATGCTATACAATAAATGATTACAGTATTTAGGATTAATATACAATAAAATATGGAATTCATTGTATCATATTAAAATTAATAACGAAATTTCTTACGTCATCCAATTAAAAATTTACGTCATGATATATTGGTTCATGGGTGTGTGCGTTTCTGCCCTTGATGATGCTATTTTCATGGGTGTATATCACAGCAGTGCACCCTTTCTTCCTATGGCTGGCGCAGAACCACCTCGTTAGTAAACCTCTGGTCAAATGTCTTGAGAACTTGTAACCGGAGAGCATTATTATTCGTGCTCCTCTAGAAGTCCTAACAAATACTGCCTCTGAAATAATAAAATTAAATAAATATCTTAAATGTTTGTGAATGTTAGTAGATGAATTAATTTTAGGGTCATTATTTGGCTTGCATGGACAATGGCACAATAGTTGTAGCTGCTTCTAATCCGGAACAGAGGCCTAAACACGACGCTCTTAAGCAACTCTAAAGCAATTCACTTGAGCTGTGGGAGAGAGATGCAGCTATACACGCTGTATAGCTTCATCTCCCTCCCTCACCTGAACTGAATTGCTTTAGAATTGCTATAAAAGCGTCGTGGTAAGGTCTCAGCAGCGACGGTTCAATTCAATTGTCATAAATCTACAAGAAAATAGCTAGTAGTATTGGTAAAAAAAATTAATACATGATTGGATTGTAAACTTTCTTAAAAACAAAACACATCAAACATTATCTTATTCAATCTTAAAAGCTATATTTGAACAATGTTTTTCACAATGTGTATGTGTAGGCTTATCCGCTGAATCATGCACCGTGGCAAGTCACCTTTATATTTTGGTGTTCAACTATCTTCATGTAGGTAATAAATAATTTCCAAGTGAGTAACAAAATTACCTCTTGAACAAAATTAACAAAACATAACTTGATATGGTCGGAAGTTTACGCGAATGTCACACATTGAAATACAACTATTTTTAACGGATTCTATCACGATTTATTTGTTTTTTGAGCTGAGTGAGACGAAGTCGAGCGAAAGCTCCTCATACCAGACTTCAGGATTTTCTTTGTCACAGGTCTCCTCCTAAAGTACTAATCCAATCAGAACCAAATTTGGCATGATTAAAGAGGTCAATCAGAGGAAGGTTTATGGATATATTTTGAAAAAATTAATGCTTCCACAGAGGAATGATCACCGTTAAAAAAATTCCATATGGAATTACATAATAACCGCTCGAGGCACTGTGACCAAACTTTACACGCTCAGAAAGCATGTCCAGAGTTGTGACTTTCTAAAAGAATTTTCAAAATCGGACTTGCCACGGAGGAATGATCACTGTTCAAAATTTTCAAAATCTGATTCCGCAATAGCGGTCAAATCTATTGGACAAGTTTTGGCGCCAAAACAGTCGTCCAACACTCCTCACGATGTCTCCAGCTCAACATTGCAAGCAGCGATTTGCCTTGCAGACATAATATTTTTATGTTACACAAACATTAACTTATGATAGCTAACCTTGTGAGATGCATGAAATAACGATCTATTCCAATCGAATGCCACTGGTATTTCTTTTCAGTCATATTTATTTTGTTTCAATTGAATACTACTTGTAAATCGAATACCAAAAACAAGTTTATTATAGAATGGTACAGTCAGTAAAAAAAAATTGGCAAATGTATGAGGGGCTTGGCCACAGGCAGTCAACGTAAAATTCCGCGATGAGGTAGGGGCCATCTCGAATCCGGAGATGGCCCAGGGTCAGTCGGGGTGCGAGGGATATGCTTTATGGGCAACCTTACACCCCGGCGTCTGTAGACCCGAGACGGCGTGCGGTTTTAGTCGGTTCAAGCCCGACATAACCGCCCCCGCTGGCCGGCGGGGGGGGGGGGTATCCGAAGGGATTTCCGCACGATAAAAAAAAAAAACAAAAAGGTACTTGGTTACTTTGTTGGGATTTCCGCACGAAAAAAAAAGGTACTTGGTTCCTTATACTATATACTACATTACTTGTGGGAACTGTATGCATAAAAAATAATATTAGAATTTAATATTTTGCTCTACAAACAATGAAATTATTATTTTAGTAAGTTCCAAAAATTTTGAACAAACTTGCGCATTTACACTAACTGGCCAAAAAAAAAACCAAAAAAACAACTGATCAACCAATGACGCAAACCCTTTAAACGATTTTGTCATTTAAATAATTTATGATTGGTTAATAGGCGCGGCGTAATATTAAGGTGACGTCATTCGTGGCGCCCCGCGCTTACCACCAAATAAACCTAAAAATATAGACTACGCAATTGTCAAGATTTTTTAATTATACTTTACAAAACTATAATTTAGGGACAGTTTTAATCACTCTTAAATATACTGACGCGCATTTGGGGCAAGAACACCTTTTGTGTTCCCCACAAATAAAGACTCTGCACATGTCACATCTAGTTTTAGTCATTCTTCTTTTTCTAGACGGACAAAATGCACAAATCTTTCTTTTTATCTCTTGTTCATCTTCTTGCTGGTTTGGGTCGATTGTAGACCTTCCTAGAGCCTCCACTAATAGTACACGCTTCCTTTTGATACCTTTAAATAATAATAAAAAATTGCCATCGACACGATGAAGAAGAAGAAGAAGAAGAATAATAAAAAATAACCAACTCAAGCAATATCCATATTGCCGAATCTCCCATAGCACCGTGTTTCGGTGTATTCCCGTTGTCCCCATTGACGCAGTCCCATTATGGGGACAGCGGGAGGACGAAAAATTTTCTTCCCCTTGTCCCCCATTGACGCTTTTTCCATATGTGGATAACGAGAAGTCAAAAAATGTCCTTCCCGTTGTCCCCATTGACGTTTTTCATTATATATAGACAACGGGAAATTATAAAATATCCTTCCACTTGTCCCCATTGCCGTAAGCATAGTTTATATAAATAAAAATGAAACAAATTATTTAAGAGTAAATGGATTTTAATCGAGGTTAAAAAAAACTTACACAAATAATCAAAATGTTACAAAAGAGTAAAAAAGCAGTAATTTATTTGGATCACAGAATCATTTTTGGACCTTAGAATCAACTTTGCTCATTTACTTTTGTTTTCAGCGCTGTAGCGTTTTCGTTTGCAATCTTCCATGTAAGCGTCAAGCAGGTTTAATGAAATCCGGTGTACAAGTGTGTGAGGTCATCTTCAAAATGTAGTCTTCCTGTAAATAAATGAAAGCTACAAGAATGATTATTCGAAAATACAAATGAATTATAATAAAATATAGCTTTATTAACCAGATCAATAGGTCAATGGGATTTATAAAGTTAACTATATTATATACATATGCATACTATATATGTTATATACATGCGCATATGTACATAAGTCGCGGGCGGCCACGTGTTTGTATATGTTAAATCGATATAAATACCTTTTTTTTTTTTTTTATCGTGCGGAAATCCCTTCGGATACCCCCCCGCGTGCCAGCGGGGGCGGTTATGTCGGGCTTGAACCGACTAAAACCGCACGCCGTCTCGGGTCTACAGACGCCGGGGTGTAAGGTTGCCCATAGAGCATATCCCTCGCACCCCGACTGACCCTGGGCCATCTCCGGTTTCGAGATGGCCCCCTCGGGTTTGGGAACCACGGTGTCCCCGTCTTGCCCCGGTTTGGGGGAGGGGCGCTAGTCGCCCCACCGTCCCGGCCTGCTTCTGCTGGGGTGACAGGTGGCCTCACCCGCCACCCCCAGGCCTGCGCTCATGGAGGACGGAGGTCGTTAAGCGACCTCCGGCGCCTGAGTTGCCTGCGACGCGCGGCGAGCAAGTTGCGGGCTCGGCGGACCGGGAGAGTTCTAAGTCTCTCCCGGGCGCGCTCCGCCACCTCCTTCGCGAGCATTACATGCTCGCAGAAGGAGGCAGCGGCGGCCCACGCGCTCGCGCTCCGCACCATTGCCGCAATCATGCTGCCGAGCGAGAGGACTCCCACCCCGATGGCTGCCACGAGGTCACGCCTCGGCGCCTCCCACGCCGGGCAGTCCGCCAGCGTGTGCAGCCCTGAGTCCTCGCTCGCGTCGCAGTGATGACACTCAGGCGTTGGCTCCTTCCTGATCCGATGCAGGTGGTCCCCGAAGCACCCCTTCCCTGAGATCACCTGCGTCAGTCGGTAGGAGAGGCTTCCGTGTCGCCTCTCCAGCCAATCCTCCATGATGGGCCTTACCGCCGCTATTGCGGCGTGCCCTCGATATAAATACCTAGTGGTTTACGTTCTTAAATACTCACTTGAATCGTTATTGTACCCGTACATTTGTTTTTTTTTCGCAAGTAGCATTCCCACAAAACTGCTCCGCTTTTATACGTTCTCTTTTTCGTAAACTGGTGTCCAGCGTGTAAAAGTATTGTACCGCCCTTCCTGTGTATGTAGTCTAATTCAGTAGTTCCTCCCGAAGGACCAGGAAGCTCTGGTGACATTTTGTTGTTGATAACTATTAGGAAAAACGATACAATAATTTTATATCCACTTTTTTTGTAAGTACACAAGAAATACTAAGGAAGAAATAAACAACACAACAAACTTGCTTAACAATTTTTCTAACAGTTGAATGCAATGAATATATACTGAAAGCTGAATGCACTTACACTAACTACTTATTGTAGGAGAAAAAATAATTTCGTATAAAATTATAATGTATACGAAAATATTCCCCCGCTGGCCGGCGGGGGGGTATCCGAAGGGATTTCCGCACGACAAAAAAAAAAAAAAAAAAAGGTAGAGTTATGTTCACCCCTTCATAGGGTTGGCATTGATCGTCGGCCAATACCCAACGTGGCGGGAACACATCGCTCTCCGTACTCCTCTGCTTTCAGAGGAGACAGGATGAGCGATGCTGTTAGTGGTGAGATGGCCCAGGGTCAGCCGGGGTGCGAGGGATATGCTCTATGGGTAACCTTACACCCCGGCGTCTGAAGACCCGAGACGGCGTGCGGTTTTAGTCGGTGCAAGCCCGACATAACCGCCCCCGCTGGCCGGCGGGGGGTATCCGAAGGGATTTCCGCACGATAAAAAAATAAAAAAAATAAAGGTAGGTATAATGAATGACAACGGGAATACACACCGGTGTTTCGTTTGCAAAATATGTAGTGTTAGGTAAGTAGTTGAGTCAAATCAAAAGTCAAAATCAAAATATCTTTATTCGTGGAGGTCACATATAAATACTTATAAACGTCAAGATTATCGCTACATTTACTGCCAAAATCGCAAGGCAATAAATAGATCGTAGGCGAGAAAAAACCTGGCCAATAACTTATAATGTAGCACTTAATGATGAATGAAAAGAGGTCAAGGCCAAATGCCCTAATAATTTAATAAGTTACTGGCCAGGTTTCTTTCAGTACTTCGAAATTTGGAATGTAATAATTACATTGAAAATACCAAATTTCGAAGTACTCGTAATATATAATATACATAACTACATAATATCAAAAAATTCTCAAAAAATAGATCCAATATTATTTGCATTGAGCAATGTACTTCTTATCATTAAATACCTTTTCACGTTACCTTTCTTCCCTAGTGGTTGTTGTTTCTTCGGACACTGTTTTGATGTACCACTGGTCAATCATTCGATAATCACATTCGCCAAGATGGAGGTCGTTCATGACTATGGTTATTGTTACCCTTTACAATCTCGTTTTGTATAGTATACATGAAGGCGTTACATCCCTCCTTTCTATGGGTTCCGCAGAACCATCTGACGAGGCCGTTCTTAGCGCGTTGTTTTAGGAACTTGTAACCAGATACCACAAGCATTGTTGCTCCTCTAGCTGACCGTCTAAACATTGAGGCTGAAAGAAAAAAAGGTATGTAAATATAGTATACTAGGATAGCAATAAAATTGAGTTTGGGTGTGCAGTAAAGAACACAAGAAAAGAATAATAAGCAAATCATAATATAATCAAAATACAATGTTATATTTAAAGATAGAAATTAACGGTCACTGAATGAATCTAGAAATAGGAATACGTCTACCTCAGCTGGGTTTATTTTTTACCATTTACCTAGATTTTCTGCCATACCAACCCTGAAGAATTTCAGTTCCTGCCTATTGCCAGAGAGGGTGACGGGTTTTACTGAGTGATGGTTTGTGTCAGACTATAACCACCAATTTCAAAATAAGCCAGGAACAGTTAAACCGCCCTAGTTTTTCCTGCTTCGCAATTTTGAAGAGAAGCCGTTCCTGTCCTGTGTAGTCCTTTACCGGAAAGGATCATATGTTGGACCAAGCGGAGTCGCGCCTTACAATATGTACCACCCAGCCCAGAGGTGACAATCTCACCCGTCCCTTGAAGATTTTCCACTGTATCCTCTGCTAATCCAGGAGACATGAGGACAACCCAATAAGCCAAATAGTGGGTCACTTTCTTTTTGGTAGAACATTAACTGGTAGCAGGAGGTACCCAGTACTAGTATTAACCTTGAGGGGTCTCAGGGATGGATGAATGTAAGATGGTACAGTTACTAACTTTATTCTTCCCCGCTCCATAAAAAGATCTCGTGTTGCGGGTCAAAACTTACATCATTTATCAGTGGGCTTCCGCAGATCGGTCCCTCAATAAAAATTTAAGGTGTTATCATATCACTTTCACGCTCCGGGTACCAACTCTACAAAGAACTGTTCTAACCCAATACGTAGCTTTGAAACGAGGTATAAAACCAAACAGCATATTTTACTTACTTTGATTTATGTATTCTTTATTAATACCTTTTAAGTACAATCGTTAAACGACTAAATAAATTTTATAAAACATATAAATTTATCATCCTACTTCCTAGGGACGGGTACCGCACGATCTCCTTCGAGGCGGCGAGTCTCCTTGCCGGATCTCCGTCATGGGACCTGGAGGCGAGAGCCCTTTCGCAACTGTACCAGTGGCGAAAGGAGGCGCGGGGGCAGTGATGGAACCCCGAGCCTCGAAAAATCGAGGACGTGCAGTCCCAACTCCGCCAGGCCATCGTGGAGTGGAAGGAACGACTTGGGAAACCAAGCGCAGGGCACGCCGCAATAGCGGCGGTAAGGCCCATCATGGAGGATTGGCTAGAGAGGTGACACGGAAGCCTCTCGTACCGACTAACGCAGGTGATCTCTGGGAAGGGGAACTTCGGGGACCATCTGCATCGGATCAGGAAGGAGCCAACGCCTGAGTGCCATCATTGCGATGCGAGCGAGGACTCAGGGCTGCACGCGCTGGCGGACTGCCCGGCGTGGGAGGCGCCGAGGCGTCACCTCGTGGCAGCCATCGGGGTGGGAGTCCTCTCGCTCGGCAGCATGATTGCGGCAATGGTGCGGAGCGCGAGCGCGTGGGCCGCCGCCATATATAATGCTTGCGAAGGAGATGGCGGAGCGCGCCCGGAAGAGATTTAGAACTCTCCCGGCCCGCCCAGCCCGCAACATGCTCGCCGCATCGCAGGCGACTCAGGCGCCGGAGGTCGTTTAACGACCTCCGTCCTCCATGAGCGCAGGCCTGGGGGTGGCAGGTGAGGCCACCTGTCATCCCAGCAGAAGCAGGCCGGGACGGTGGGGCGACTAGCGCCGCAAGAAAACAAAAAAAAGGAACTTGGTTACTTGGTTCGGATTTCCGCACGAAAAAAAAAGGTATGTATGCATCAAAAATAATATTGGAATTTAATATTTTGCTCTACAAACAATGAAATTGTTATTTTAGTCAGTTCCAAAAATCTTGAACAAACTTGCGCATTTACACTTACTGGCCAATCAAAAAACCAAATGACGCAAGCCCTTTAAACGATTTTGACGTTTAAATAATCTATGATTGGTTAATAGGCGCGGCGTAATATTAAGGCGTAGTCATTCGTGGCGCCCGCACTTACCACCAAATAAACCTAAAAATATAAACTACGCAATTGTCAAGATTTTTGAATTATACTTTACAAAACTATAAGTTAGGGACCGTTTTAATCACTCTTAAATATACTGAAGCGCATTGGGGTAAGAACACCTTTTGTGTTCCCCACAAATAAAGACTGCACATGTCACATCTAGTTTTAGTCATTCTTCTTTTCCTAGACGGACAAAATGCACAAATCTTTCTTTTTATCTCTTGTTCATCTTCTTTCTGATTTGGCTCAATTGGAGACCTTCATAGAGCCTCCACTAATAGTACACGCTTCCTTTTGATACCTTTAAATAATAATAAAAAATAACCAACTCAAGCAATATCCATATTGCCGAATCTCCCATAACACCGTGTTTCGGTGTATTCCCGTTATCCCCATTTACCCCATTAAGGGGACAGCGGGAGGACGAAAAATTTTCTTCCCCTTGTCCCCCATTGACGCTTTTTTCCTTATGTGGATGACGAGAAGTCAAAAAATGTCCTTCCCGTTGTCCCCATTGACGTTTTTCATTATGAGACCGATAAATTATAAAATATCCTTCCACTTGGCCCCATTGCCGTAAGCATAGTTTATATAAATAAAAATGAAACAAATTATTTAAGAGTAAATGGGTTTTAATCGAGGTTAAAAAAAACTTACACAAATAACCAAAATGTTACAAAAGAGTAAAAAAACAGTTATTTATTTGGATCACAGATTCAACGTTGTGTGTATATTTACGCATAAGATATCTCAATATTTTTTTGCATCGCAGAACCAATATTGCATATTTACAAATAATATCACAATCAATCATTTTTGAACCTTAGAATCAACTTTGCACATTTACAAAACAGCGCCGTAGCGTTTTCGTTTGCAATCTTCCTTGTAAGCGTCAATCAGGTTTTTAATGAAATCCGGTGTACAAGTGTGTGAGGTCATCTTCAAAATATAGTCTTCCTGTAAATAAATGAAACATTCAAGAATGATTATTCGAAAATACAAATGAATTATAATAAAAGATAGCTTTATTAACAAGATCAATAGGTCAATGGGATTTATAAAGTTAACTACACTATATACATGCATACTATATATGTTATATACATGTGCGTATGTACAGTCAACATCAATAGTAGCGTAGTATCTGAATTGTCCAAAAGAAATGCATTGCAAGATATATCACAATAGTCTGACAAAATCGCGTCGCAAAAGTGTTTGGTACATTAATATTTTCATAATGCAAAAAAAAACTATCCATCAAAAGTAAAGCAGTATCAGAAATTTTCAAAAGTTTTTCACACAATGGTTCTATAAAAAGTTTCAAAAGTACCTGAATTAAGAATAAAACTTTCGTCGACCTTCGAACCTTTTTAGAATGCTGATGTATATTTTGATTTAAATATTGTGTTCTGCCTTTTGTTTTATGGCATTGTCAAGAATTGTCACTTGAAGTGGCTATATAAACCAAGAACTGAACTGAATATAATCTATTACTGATTATTCCTAAGTAGGTCCTAGACCTATATATTTCTAGGAAGTCATAATTTGATTAAATAGCACTACAAATTAGTAAATTTCCTTAATTCCTTTATCATCGATATGTCGCATTATCTATCAGATCATGAAAGACATCGTATAGTAACGCTTCATGAAGATGGCTTACCAATTGGTGACATCGCAAGACGTGTTGGTGTTGCTCGAAATACCGTTACTCTTTGGATCAATAGACGGGAAAGCGAAGGACGTGTTAATCAAATTCGAAAAACAGGACGACCGACTGTTACATCTGCTTCTACACGTAACGAAACTGTTAGAAGGACAAGATACAATGGGTTTGGGACATGGTTTAGAGAGCACAACGACGAAATTATTGCTTTGCCATTTCCACCTAACTCACACCTCGCACTGCAACCGCTATTTGTAATAATGTATTCGAGTTATGGGAACACTATAGAGGAATGTATACATGTCAGAACATGGTCATGTCCATGCGGGAACGTCTTCAGTGTATTATAGATAATGCAGGAGGCCATACCCGATTCTAAAAACGCCATTGAAAACCTTAACTTTAATTATGCAAGTGTAAATTTTTTTTAGCTACAATGTAAACGTTTTTTAGTAGATAAGTGGTATGTTAATTTTAAAGTTTATGTTTTTTTTACAATAAAGCATCGGTTGCGAAAATTCATTACTTTTTTTTAATTCTCAAATATGTGATTAATCCATTAAGGGCCCGTGGTCCCACTACATCGAACAGCAGTGCTATTCTCTAACTTTCACTCGTCGACGGACACAGCGCTGCTGGCTCGTCGTAGAGCAATCGACCAATCCCATAATAGAATCGTCGGCGAGCACAACCTTGTTCTATGATGTGATTGGTCGATTGCTACGGGCTCGTCGACTAGTAAAAAGTTAGAGAATAGCACTTTTTTATACCACTTAGATGGCAGTCAAGCGCAAGGCCTACCTGATGGAAAGTGGTTACCGTGGCCTATAGACATGTACAACACCAGGGACATCACACTCGAGCTGCCGACACTGCTGCTAATAATTGAATAATACCACTTTCCCTTTTGTCTGACTATTTTGATTCAATGAAATATCAGTCATTTTAAAAACACAATATAGTTATGAGTATTGAAAAAAAATTGAATCAGCTTATTTTGAAAATAGTTTTTTTGATTATTTTGAAACCTTAACGCGAGTGATTAATATTAAAAAGAAGTAAGTCAGGTTATTAAAAAAAATTATAGAGTCAATACTTTTGGAACTCAGTTTTTGACGCTGACTGTACATAAGTCGCGGGCGGCCACGTGTTTGTATATGTAAAATCGATATAAATACCTAGTGTTTTACGTTCTTAAATACTCACTTGAATCGTTATTGTACCCGTACATTTGTTTTTTTTTCGCAAGTAGCATTCCCACAAAACTGCTCCGCTTTTATTTGTTCTTTTTTTCGTAAACTGGTGTCCAGCGTGTAAAAGTATTGTACCGCCCTTCCTGTGTATGTAGTCTAATTCAGTAGTTCCTCCCGAAGGACCAGGAAGCTCTGGTGACATTTTGTTGATAAATATTAGGAAAAACGATACATTATTTTATATCCACTTTTTTTGTAAGTACACAAGAAATACTAAGGAAGAAATAAACAACACAACAAACTTGCTTAACTTTTTCTAACAGTTGAATGCAATGAAAATATACTGAAAGCTGAATGCACTTACACTAACTACTTATTGTAGGAGAAAAAATAATTTCGTATAAAATCGTAATGTATACGAAAATATTAGGTAGAGTTACGTTAATATTTGTTTACGTTGTCGGGGTGCGAGGGATATGCTCTATGGGCAACCTTACACTCCGGCGTCTGCAGACCCGAGACGGCGTGCGGTTTTAGTCGGTTCAAACCCGACATAACCGCCCCCGCTGGCCGGCGGGGGGGTATCCGAAGGGATTTCCGCACGAAAAAAAAAAAAAAAAAAGGTATATACTTATTATACTTTGGAAATGGCAGCACATATTTTAGTAAATAGGTATACTTCCTTGAGTTCTTTTACACTTTCACTCACAACACCAATATTCACCACTTATTAATACAGCACAACTAAGTAATTGCCATTTCGTAGTTCCTTTTCTGTTAAATATTTTCTGCAGTGGGGTTTAACATAAGCCGATGAGAGCTTCGCAAAAACAATGATGTCGGTTCCTTAGCTGCATCGCCGTGCGCCTCGGCTGCCGCCGGCGCATGCTTTTCAAGGACACTTGTTTTATCATAGTTAACTAGACAACTAAGAAACAAATAATACACTATTTCACACAGTAACATTAGGAGTGTATATTAGTAAGAAAAGTAACAGCTGGGGTGTGTGTTGGGTAACCTCCTCGAGTGTCGCTCCGATTCCGATACCGCTGCAGTCCGGGGGGAACGGAATCGGAGCGGCCGGTGCACCCTGGGCGGCGGTCAATGGCTTCCCCTTCACCCCTTCATAGGGTTGGCATTGATCGTCGGCCAATACCCAACGTGGCGGGAACACATCGCTCTCCGTACTCCTCTGTTTTCAGAGGAGACAGGATGAGCGATGCTGTTAGTGGTGAGATGGCCCAGGGTCAGCCGGGGTGCGAGGGATATGCTCTATGGGTAACCTTACACCCCGGCGTCTGAAGACCCGAGACGGCGTGCGGTTTTAGTCGGTGCAAGCCCGACATAACCGCCCCCGCTGGCCGGCGGGGGGGTATCCGAAGGGATTTCCCCACGATAAAAAAAAAAGAAAAACAAAAGGTTATACCAATGAAAGACAACGGGAATACACACCGGTGTTTCGTTTGCAAAATATGCAGTGTTAGGTAAGTAGTTGAGTCAAATCAAAAGTCAAAATAACTTTATTCGTGGAGGTCACAAATAATATATAATATAAACGTCAAGATTATCGCTACATTTACTGCCAAAATAAAAAACCTGGCCAATAACTTATGATGTAGCACTTAATGATGAATAAAAAGAGGTCAAGTGCAAATGCCCTAATAAATTTAATAAGTTACTGGCCAGGTTTTTTCAGTACTTCGAAATTTGGTACTAATGGTAAAGCAAATTTCGGAGTACTCGTAATATATAATATACATAACTACATAATATCAAAGAATGATAAAAAAATAGATCCAATATTATTTGCATTGAGCTATGTACTTCTTATCATTATATACCTTTTCACGTTACGCCACCTCCGTAACTTTTCTTCCCTAGTGGTTGTTGTTTCTTCGGCCAATGTTTTGAAGTACCACTGGTCAATCATTCGATAATCATATTCGCCAAGATGGCGGTCGTTCATGACTATGGTTATTGTTACCATTTACAATCTCGTTTTGTATAGTATACATGAAGGCGTTACATCCCTCCCTTCTATGGGTTCCGCAGAACCATCTGACGAGGCCGTTCTTAGCGCGTTGTTTTAGGAACTTGTAACCAGATACCACAAGCATTGTTGCTCCTCTAGCTGACTGCCTAAACATTGAGGCTGAAAGAAAAAACGTATGTAAACATAGTATACTAGGATAGCAATAAAATTGAGTTTGGGTGTGCAGTAAAGAACACAAGAAAAGAATAATAAGCAATCATCATCATCATCATATCAGCCGTAGGACGTCCACTGCTGAACATAGACTTCCCCCATCGACTTCCATTTCGAGCGGTCTGTAGCGGCCTGCATCCACCGAGTCCCTGCGCTCTTTGTTAGGTCGTCTGTCCACCTTGCGGGAGGCCTTCCTACGCTGCGCTTGCCGTTACGTGGTCTCCTCTCAAGAACCTTTCTGCCCCACCAGCCATCGGTTCTCCGAGTTATGTGCCCTGCCCACTGCCACTTCAGCTTGCTGACTCGCTCTGCTATGTTGGTAACTTTAATTCGTGTACGGATCTCCTCGTTTCTGATTCGATCTCGTAGAGAAACCCCAAGCATAGCCCGTTCCATAGCTCGCTGTGTGACCCCGAGCTTCCTTATGAGGCCCATAGTGAGAGACCACTTCTCGGCACCGTAGGTCATCACTGCCAACACGCAATAAGCAAATCATAATATAATCAAAAGACAATGTTATATTCAAAGATAGAAATTAACGGTCACTGAATGAATCTAGAAATAGGAATATGTCTACCTCAGCTGGGTTTATTTTTTACCATTTACCTAGATTTTCTGCCATACCAACCCTGAAGAATTTCAGTTCCTACCTATTGCCAGAGAGGGTGACGGGTTTTACTGAGTGATGGTTTGTGTCAGACTATAACTACCAATTTCAAAATAAGCCAGGGTCATTTAAACCGCCCTAGTTTTACCTTTTTTTTTTTTTTTTTTTTATCGTGCGGAAATCCCTTCGGATACCCCCCCCGCCGGCCAGCGGGGGCGGTTATGTCGGGCTTGCACCGACTAAAACCGCATGCCGTCTCGGGTTTTCAGACGCCGGGGTGTAAGGTTACCCAGAGAGCATATCCCTCGCACCCCGGCTGACCCTGGGCCATCTCACCACTAACAGCATCGCTCATCCTGTCTCCTCTGAAAGCAGAGGAGTACGGAGAGCGATGTGTTCCCGCCACGTTGGGTATTGGCCGACGATCAATGCCAACCCTATGAAGGGGTGAAGGGGAAGCCATTGACCGCCGCCCAGGGTGTACCGGCCGCTCCGATTCCGTTCCCCCCGGACTGCAGCGGGATCGGAATCGGAGCGACACTCGAGGAGGTTACCCAACACACACCCCGCCCTAGTTTTACCTGCATCGCAATTTTGAAGAGAAGCCGTTCCTGTCCTTTACCGGAAAGAATCATATGTTGGGCCAAGCGGAATCGCGCCTTACCATATGTACCACCCAGCCCAGAGGTGACAATCTCACCCGTCCCTTGACGATGTTCCACTGTATCCTATGCTAATCCAGGAGATATGCGGAAAACCCAATAAGCCAAATAGTGGGTCACTTTCTGTTTGGTAGAACATTAGATTTAGATTTAGATACTCTTTATTGCACACCAAACATAGAATATATACGATGGATACATACATGTTAGAAAGTTGTACAATGGGCGGTCTTATCGCGGTCTGCGATCTCTTCCAGACAACCAGTAGTATTAACTGGTAGCAGGAGGTACCCAGTACTAGTATTAACCTTGAGGGGTCACAGGGATGAATGAATGAAAGATGGTACAGTTACTAAATAACTTTATTCTTCTCCGCTCCATAAAAAGATCTCGTGGTGCGGGTCAAAACGTACATCATTTGTCAGTGGGCTTCTGCAGATCGGTCCCTCAATAAAAATTACAGGTGTTATCATATCACTTTCACACTCCGAGTACCAACTCTACAAAGAACTGTTCCAACCGAATGCGTAGCTTTGAAACAAGGTATAAAACCAAACAGAATATTTTACTTACTTTGATTTAAGTATTCTTTATGAATACCTTTTAAGTACAATCATTAAACGACTAGATAAATTTTAATAAACTTATAAATTTATCATCCTACTTCCTAGGTACAGACTAATATTATGAATGCGAAAGTTTGTGAAGATGTTTGTAAATTTAATAAAATAATAATAATAAAATCTCTATTGGAACCAAAAAAATATACAGGAATAATAAACACATAGTGTGATAGTGTCTGCATTAGTTGAGAACTGTGTGAACTAAAGCCACCTTCAGGCCAGTTTGGATGTTTGTTACATAATCACACTAACGGCTGAACCGATTTGGCTAAAATTTGGATCAGGGATAGATTATAGTCTGGAATAACACAGAGTCTATTTTATTATCCCAGGAATAGGTTTCCATGAGAAGCGGGAACAGGAACACAATGCCAAGCGGGCGAAGCCGTGGGCAACAGCTACTTTACGATATAACAGTATCATCTAGCACCGAAAAAATCCAAAACAATTGACATAAAATCAATTGTAGTATCAAAGTTTCCACGCGGATTATACTCGTATGTACTTGTACTCACTAACTGTTGGAAACGAATATGTAACACATTTTTTATATATACATTTACTCACGCCTTTGTGCAACATAGGTAGGCAGATATAACAACCTACCATCTGCTTCTACCCTTACACGCTTCACAAGCTTCCTCCACTGTCATTAAATCATCATGCACACCCGCTGATAATGATTCTAGCTTGGGACAATTTATTTGTACTGAGCTTTAGAGCCCCTTCACACTAGCATTTGTTCAGCATAGGCGTTCAATCAACGTATGCACATCGCAGATGCCACGACAAGGCGACGCTGCATTGGCGCAGTGTTTAACGAACTGCAGGAGAAACGCGGCGACAATGTTACGCGCTTGTTGCGTTGTCGCGTTGTCAGCATACGTTCATCGAAAACCTACGCTGGACAAACGCTAGTGTGAAGGAGCCCTAATACTATATATTAATTTTATATATCTCGGTATTCAACATTTGAAACACATTAAAGTTACGATTAAAATTGAAAGGGAGGTGGATGATTGTGGTCATTTAAAAGCTTCACAATCTGATCAACGCCAATAATAGTATAGACGAAAGCCCGACAGCCTCTGTTCCCATGTGTTCCGCAGTACCATCGTACTTTTTGACTAGTAGTTCGATGCTTCAGAAACTTGTAACCAGCTATAAAGATGACACGAGCTCCTCTAGTGGTCGTCACGAACATCGGCTCTGAAAAGCAACTAATTAATAGAAATAATTTTGGAATTATTCGTTGTAAAAGCGATGGCCAATTAAATCAATGATTGTTATCTGTTAATCGTAATTATTAGCAGAATCTTTAAGAATCTGCAGATGAATTAGTCAGTCAAGTTTGGAACAGTACACATTCTGTCTATTAAAATAGTGCAGACTCAAAATAATCACTGATTTAAAAACAAACTGTTACTTTGTTAAAAAATAAGTAACTTGTTATTATTAAGATTACATTTTTTGCAGTTTTACTTACGTGTTATATTTTCTTTTACTTTTCGAAATTGCATATAGAATTTGTCAAAAATGTCTATTTAATAAGAAGTGAGACTTGTTGTCGACCAGTTTCTCATTATAAGGTTTAAAAATGTAATTGTGGTAATAAAGGAAATGAATAAAGTCATACATAACAATAACTAACCATTTCAATTAAATGAATTGTAATATCAAGGAAAAAGAAACAATAACAGAAAATAAGACAAGAAAACAAATAAGAGAAGAAACAAACAAAAACATTCTCCTAATTAAAGAAAATAAAAATCTCGTGCCTTCATACGTTCGTCTATCATGATAATAAGCTTGATATTTCTGGCATATACGCAAACTATATAGCAATATATACAGTATGACAACCATGATAGAGCAATGCATCTTCAGCTTGCAGTGTCATCGTTTTGGCTGTTTTATTAAATTCCCTATACTTTTTAATTTTTGGTTTCAGTTTCTTTTCACTATTGATTGTCATATTATTTTTAAAGCAACGCCATTTTTGCTAAAGTTCTGTGGGCAAATTTTTGAAAAAACTTGAGTTATCATCGGTTTCCTTCGAAGATTAATATGTGAGGAATTGTATTTCTAGTGCCATTAATGCGAGCGGCAATTTTCAACTTTTTTGGTCCCCCCTTTGTTAGCCTTTTCCAGTCAATGTACTATAATCATCCTGATTCGTTGGTTATGTGTAAATTATCATAAGTATCCTTGATCGATTGTTAAAGTTCAGATGCAGCCCAAAAATTGTGTCACCTGATTCTATAGTAATCAGGTGATACATATTCAGCAATGATGTATTATGATGTATGTATGTATGACTGTAGTAATTGCTGTTAACTGTGAATCTAGGTACGACGAGGTAAAAAAAAAAAAAACAAAAAAAGGTACGAGAAGGTTGACATATTCTTACTGGATAAAAACCCCGAAACAAATAAAGATTAAGAAAAACTGATATTTTAATAACGCTCAATATACTTAACTAACGTTTGTGCCCTTGCTGGATACGACTGAGAAAATTTTTGATCCATTTTCTGCCAACCGTTTCAGTTTTTGGGTTAAAATTGTTAGGTATATTATTATCTTTACAGTATATGTATGCTTCTTTACGAATAAGCTTCGGAGTTATTGGCAATCCCTCTTCAGACAGTTTCATAATCTTTCTAGCCAAATCTTTTTCTTGAGTTTTTGTAAAAATTGGAGCTCTACCAATTTTTTTTTCACATACCCCAGACTTTAAGTGATTTCTTAAAGTTCTTCGAGGTACTTTGTAATGAATTGACGCTCGGTTTTGCGACATTTTACCACTAAGTATTGCAGTCATAGCTAATTTGAGTTGATTTTCCGACCAGTTACCTCGTTTTTTCCTTAATGTCTTCATTTTTAATAAATCTAGAACAAATTGCTAATTAAGTGAAAAATAGTTTAGCGGTTACTATTAATCGAATCTGTGAGAATATCATGATATAAGTTTCAGTTAGAATTCATTCTTCCTTGAATCAATTATACATTATATTTGGTTTTTGGTTTGCTGAGAGAGAACTCATATTGAGTTAAGCTCGCTTTTGTACATGTTTTTTTTATTTTGTTTATGTTATTATCATTAACTTGTGTGTACGAAAAGAATAAAAATGAAATATAAAATAAAATACATTAAGTGGCCGTTCTATACTGCTGAATATAGTTTTCTTCGTCTTCATAACAGTCAAAAATTGGAATAGAAGTGAAACTTAGAATTATAGTAGAATAGCATTGTGGTCGACGGTTGTTACCCAATAAAATTTGTACAAAATTCAAAAAAAGTCCAGTTGTAGGTTTTTTTTACCGATTAGGCTTTACATGGAGCCGCGTCTTCCCAGGTATCGCTAAATTGCATTTATTGTGCGAAATTCCCCACGTATTTGTATAATCGTTATAATATTCAAGGTGTTTGCACAAAATAAATGGATGCAGAAGCCTGACTTCGAACAACGGGCAGAATCGCAGATGTACCTGCCATACATCTATTTACAAAGGTTTCAACATACTTTAATCTACAACTGCAACTGGCAAGTTGCAACTTTTCACACTTTATGAAGATACGGCTACGTGTGAGTTAGCGTGCGGTTTTGCTCGTTATACAGTAGAATAAAACGTCTGTTTTAAACAGTATCAAAATACTTTATTATCATTTTCTATCATTGAAGATAATTTAGAATGACTCAAATGATCAATTCCCACTGAAAAAGCAGCGGTCGGCAGCGACTTTTTGAGGCAAAATATTACAAACAGTTTTGAATCTTATCTAGGTGTTAAAGTTCATAGTCATTCAAAGGAAAGGCAGACTGCACCTACTGGCAACTACTTCTAGAAACAAATTCCGGCTGCTGCTCGTTCAGCGGATATTGACCGTTAATTATCACTAAGTACTTATCTTTTGGTAATCATAATAACATAAAAATACTCTTGCCACTTTTCCCCCTTTTACCCTTTCTATATTTCCGATTTTTACGCTTTCCACATTTCCCCCTTTTCACATTTCCCGTTTTTACCCTTGCCACATTTCCCCTTTTTACCCGTTACACAGTTCCCCTTTTTACCCTTTTATAGTGTGTGTGTGTGTGTGTGTGCAAGTCACACATGGTAGAAGTGAAACTTCTGAAAAGTCCCTGATTAAAAAAAAAAACAATGGACGTATTTTTTCGTTTCATTTCGTTTCATCGAGTTTGAAATCACAACGATCCTAAAGAAGTTTCACTTCAATACAGCAATTTGGATACTGATATATAAAATCAATGGCGAAAAATATTTTTATAATTATTTATTATGATTGCGATGGATGATTATGGCTACCATTATAACTGAGGATTTCATCGCAGTCATTGAGGGTAAAAATACGAGCTGTGCATTTAAACCTGCGATTACTGCAGAACCAACGAGTTTTGTTACCATATTCCCGTTGCTTGTGGAACTTATATCCAGCGACGCAGAGCACCCTCGCCCCGCGATTGGAAATTACGAAATAAGGTTCTGAAAATATAATATTAGATGTGTATAATATTATGTGTGTACGATCTGTGTAGTGTAGCGGTAGAGTGTTCGACTGCTACGTCGGAGGTCGCGGCTTCGATTCCCGCACAGTGCAAATATATGTATGTATGAATATATCTATTTGCATTGGTCTGGGTGTTTCTATGTATAATTTACAATTTAATCTTATTTACAAAAGAAAATGCTTCTAAGTATGTATATCCGCATTCTAAAACCCATAACACAAGCTAGTTAAGCTATGCTTACTTAGGGTCTAGATAGCGTTGTGTAGAATGTCCTAGAATATATAATCGTATAATATTAACTTTCCATATAGGTATGTATTAGAGTTTAAAACCGTTTTAGAACAAATTTTCTACAGAGTTCTAAAATTTTGGTGGGTCCATAGGTTACAACCTATCCACCATCAATATAGTTTTAAGTTTTAGAAAAGCCTTAAAATGTGGTATGCAAACTGTTGTTAGATCACTACTGTGACAGTGTCATGATATTTCTTAATTAATTTAAAAAAAACTCATGCACTGTATGGTTTACAATTTTTATATTATATTTTCCTCCAAGGCCAGGGGTAGGCAGAGTTTGGTTAATACCTAAATTTCGCCAGCTATTTTTAATCTCTTAATGTATAATTTTCTTAAACAATAAAGACTGCTCTACGTATTCGTGCTTCTTGTATCTGAAATAGAAGAAATAATTTTGAACTATTTTTTGTTTCAGTTCTAATTTAATATGTATAGAACAGAAAATATTAAAATACAGACATAACCATGATACCACTTATATTTATACAAAATAATGTTAAACTTAAAATAATATACTCTTTTTAGTTTTTTTCAGTACATTTAGAAAGGCTTACTGCAACACACAAAACAGATCAACTTCTAATATACCTATTGATGACAACATTTTAAACAATGTTAGTTATAATCAATTATATTTAATACAGTGTTATATATATATTTTATATATATATATATTTTTGCATTTTAAAACCATCTTTATACTATATTCATTTAATTTTGTAATTGGCAACATTGACCATCAGTTACTTTTTTATTATGAAAATCTGTACATAAGAACGCAGTGAGTTCTTAGTTATTTCAGATGTAATTCAATTTAGCTGGATATGAAGGTGGCCGAACTCATAAATATCATTATATTCTGCAACTTAAAAAGTGCCCCTAAGAAATGTACTTTATATAATATGTTGGAGAGTGGTTATGAATACCTTTAGAATTAATAATTTTATCATTGCCAGTCTGAGTAAAAATACGAGCGGTACATTTAAATCTTAGATTGGTGCATCGCCAACGCGTCTTATCACCATACTCCTGTTGCTTGTAGAATTTATGTCCACCGACGCAGAGCATCCTCGTCCCGCGATTGGAATTTACAAAATAAGGTTCTGAAAATATAATGCTAGATTTGCATAATATTATAAACATTACACATAGGTATATATCAGAGTTTTTAAAAAGTTTAAGAACTCTGTAACCTATCCACGATCATAATAGTTTTTTTTTTAGTTTTAAAATTCGGTATGTATACTGCTGCTAGTTCACAACAGGGCCTTGAAGCGTCAACTTTGACAGTGTCATAATATTCTTTAACTAATTGCAATAAAAATTCACCTACTGTATGGTTTACAATTTAATATATTATATGCACCCACACAACAATTTAATATATTATAATATTACAATTTAATATATTATTTTCTCCCAAAGAGTGGCAGAGTTGTATTTACACCTACATTTCGCCAGCTATTCTGTAGATTGTTGAATGTAATAATATTTCATCTGCTGGTTTTTTTCCGCGGTATAGCAACATAAAACAGTGGCGAAATCGTAATTACAAAAAAAAATGAACGTTTGAGAATAGGTTCACTATTCTCTACAATGATTTTTTTTTAAACTGCCATTTTATTATGAATATCTGTATGTAACAGCGCAGTTAGTTCTTAGTTATTTCAGATTTAGTTTTATTTTGCTGGATATGAAGGTGCCGAATACATATCATTATATTTTGCGATTTAAAAAGTGTCCCTAAGCTCTGTACCTACTTCATATTATATGTTGGATTGTGGTTATGAATACCTTTATAATTTATAATTTTGTCATTGCCAGTCTGAGTTAAAATACGAGCAGTACAATTAAATCTGTGATTGCTGCATCGCCAACGAGTCTTGTCGCCATATTCCCGTTGCTTGTGAAATTTATATCCACCGGCGACGAGCATCCTCGTTCCGCGTTTTGAATTTACGAAATAAGGTTCTGGAAATATAATACTTGATATGCATAATACTATTACCATTACATTTAGGTACAGGTACCTTTCATTTTTTTTTCGTGCGGAAACCCCATCTGTTACCCCGCGCCAGCTAGCGGGGGGGGGGAGGTTATGTCGGGCTTAAATCGACTAAAAACCGCACGCCGTGTCGGGTCTTCAGACGGCAGCCGAAGTGTAAGGCATTTTTCTCGCACCCCGACTGACCCTGGGCCGGTTTCTCCGATTTCTCGAGAGAAGGCCACCTCGGGTACATATAGGTACCTAAGTATCAGTGTTTCTCAAAGTTTTAGAACTCTGAAACGTATCCTCAAATAATATAGTTTATTTATACTGCTGTTAGGGCCACTAAAGGGCCTTGAAACATCCATGTTAACTATGTCATAATATTCCTTAATTAACTGCAAATAAAATTATCTGTATGGTTTAAAATTTATTATATTCCCGACTGTATTTTCTATATTCTATATATAAAATTGGTACTGAAGCGCGCGTCTAGGTTACCGACGTTTTCACTCCGCCAATGCCAACACGCCATATGGGTACATGAATAAATAAGTACCTACTATATTCTATTCTGTGATACGGGCGGTGCGGCGGTGCCCTGTACACATGAGCTTAAACAGATTTACTAATACTTTTTCATCATACAGAATACAACCGATTTCCTAATAGTTGTCAAATGACACTGTGTCAATGTTATGTGTATGCGTCATGTTACACTTAATTACTTCTAGCTCTTCCCCCACAGTGAAGAGAGACGCATTACATTTTTTACTATTGCAGGCATAACATCTCCATCTTGTTACACCTCCTTTGCCAATACGATGCCTCATATACCTGCAGCCTCTGAAAATCATCATCGTGGTACCATTTGATGTCTGAATGAGCTTGGCACCTGAAAATTTCAAATCAAATCATTTATTTTGCAGAAAGCACTGTTACAATGGTGTTCATACACCATAAGTATCTACCCATCATGGTAAGTTTTCTCAGTTAGCCATGGCCTAGTAATTCGCACCTACATGATGCAAGCGAGAATATTTTGTAGGGGAAATACCAGGAAAAATTAACTCTGATTAAAATTGATCTTACGTAGCAGTATGCTGCAGCTATCCATCGCCAGCTATTTTCGACCTCCTAGTGGTATATTATTCTTGAACAACAAGGATTACTATTCTACAGATTCACGAAACGAGTTTCGTGAATCTGAAATAAAAGAAATAATTTTGACGATTTTTTTTGTTCCAGGGCTTATTAAATATGTAAAGAACAGAAAATATCACGAAGCTACTACTTAATTCAATAAAATATATATTTTTATTTCAAAATAATAATTGAAAAGTTAATTTTTAACAAATGTAAGATGACAATAATTAACCTTTTTATTCAAAATAATACAGTTGTTAAAAATCAATCGTGGCAAATCTCATATCGGCCGTTACTGAAGAAGAATAGTTTAGTTCAGCGCTAACTATAATACTTGCCCTACATTAAAGTACAGTCCGTGTAAAATTGAAAAATTTACCTAAGGGGGAGAGTGAATAAAACAAATAGTCAGATGTATCTTTTCTCGATTCAGAATTTAAGTATATGGCCAGGTAGGTAAGGCCTTATTCATACTGCGCAGATAGTTAGAAAACAGCTCAAAAAATGTAAAGAACTAAATTGGCCCCCATTCCCGAGACTTTACCTTTAGCTTACAATCAGGCGAAGGCAAGTCATATTGACGTGACCATTTAAAAATATGAGTTTGAGATAAAATGGAGTGAAAAACAAAACATTTATTTAATTTTTTTAAAGCTTACCCGATAAAGAACCCGATGTTGATTGTTCTGAGCACCCCACGCTTTCTTAGCGTTAAAATGTTTTTAATTTCACACTATTTTATTATTTCAAACTCATTAACAATGATATATTATTTAGTTTAGTTTAGTAAGGGACTGGTCGCGGGTTCTAGTCCCGTCCTAGATGTTCTCTTTTTCCGATTTAAATCTATAGGAGAAGTAAGCATAATTGTTTAAAAATGTAATTGAATAGTTTAGTCTTCTTTTAAAACGTGTTTTCAGTTTTTTAATTTTTTGAGCATTTTTTCGATATATCTGGGCCTAAAAAATTAGGTCGTATTAATCACTTGGCTATATACTTAAATTCTGAATCGAGAAAAAGTACATTAGGTTATTGTTTTATTTAATTTCCACCCTTGACTTAAGCCTAAGATATAATTTATGGCATCTAAGGCGTGAATTATACAGAAGAGACAAGATGCATAAGGTGTAAGGCATAATCAAAGCAAAATCGTACGTTTTTTTTTTCGCGCGGAAGTCCCTTCGGATACCCTTCGCCGGCCAGCGTTATGTCGGGCTTAAATCGACTGAAACCGCACGCCGTTTTGGGTCTTCAGACGCCGCCGGGGGAGTAAGGTAGAGCATATCCCTCGCACCCCGAAGCAAAATCGTACCTATCGACGCGACTTTGCTCTGATGTCCCACTCGCCTTAAGCTCGCCTCTCGCTCGCCTTTAGTTCGCCTCTTGTGTATAATTTACACCTAAATGAAGTCTGCTACGCTCGCAGTGGCAATTCGGCTTTACACTTAGTCTAAAATAATACAACGCAGTGAGTTCTTAGTTATTTTAGAATATTCAATCATTTTATTTATAAATTATTATATAATTATTTTCCTGGATATGGAGGTGACCGAACTCATATCACTTATTATATTTAGTGATTTAAAAAAAATGTCCCTAAGCTCTGTACTTCATCTACTTTAAATGCTGGAGGGTGGTTATGAATACCTTTGTAATTGATAATTTTATCATTACCAGTCTGAGTAAATACGCGAGCGGTACATTTAAATCTTTGATTGCTGCATCGCCAACGGGTTTTGTCGCCGTATTCGAGTTGCTTGTGGAACTTATACCCATCAACGTTAAGCACTCTCCTACCGCGGCTGGATGTCAGGAACTGAGGACCTAAAATACAACATGTGTTTGAGTTATGAATCGAAATCATTTAAATCGAAATCAGTTCGAATAATATGCGAGTCTTTAAGGTACTTGTCCCACCGCCGGCTATGAATGAGAAACGAGTAATACTAGCAACTATAGGTAAGCGAGTAGCGAGTGCGTAGCTCCTACAGTTTTGTCGCTGGACTATAAGCGAATGTGCAAGGGCGACGAGCGAGTACTTGCACCACTCGCTCAGGGCGGCCGCGACAAAGCGAGAATTGTGCCGGAATAAGTATTTATTTTATTAAAAATATTAATTACAATTATGTGTACGTTAAGAAGAGATGCATGGAATAACTTATATTTTTTTTTATGTGATTCTTTTGTAACGAATTGAAGTGATGATTTCATTAAAATATTCGAATTGGCCAATAAAAATACATACAAATCATAACATAACATAACGTAACGTAACGTAACGTAACGTAACGTAACGTAACGTAACGTAACGTAACGTAACGTAACGTAACGTAACGTAACGTAACGTAACATAACGTAACGTAACATAACATAACATAACGTAACGTAACGTAACGTAACGTAACGTAACGTAACGTAACATAACATAACATAACATAACATAACATAACATAACATAACATAACATAACATAACATAACATAACATAACATAACATAACATAACATAACATAACATAACATAACATAACATAACATAACATAACATAACATAACATAACATAACATAACATAACATAACATAACATAACATAACATAACATAACATAACATAACATAACATAACATAACATAACATAACATAACATAACATAACATAACATAACATAACATAACATAACATAACATAACATAACATAACATAACATAACATAACATAACATAACATAACATAACATAACATAACATAACATAACATAACATAACATAACATAACATAACATAACATAACATAACATAACATAACATAACATAACATAACATAACATAACATAACATAACATAACATAACATAACATAACATAACATAACATAACATAACATAACATAACATAACATAACATAACATAACATAACATAACATAACATAACATAACATAACATAACATAACATAACATAACATAACATAACATAACATAACATAACATAACATAACATAACATAACATAACATAACATAACATAACATAACATAACATAACATAACATAACATAACATAACATAACATAACATAACATAACATAACATAACATAACATAACATAACATAACATAACATAACATAACATAACATAACATAACATAACATAACATAACATAACATAACATAACATAACATAACATAACATAACATAACATAACATAACATAACATAACATAACATAACATAACATAACATAACATAACATAACATAACATAACATAACATAACATAACATAACATAACATAACATAACATAACATAACATAACATAACATAACATAACATAACATAACATAACATAACATGACATGACCACATAACATAACATGACATGACCACATAACATAACATGACATGACCCCTATTACATTGGTAATAGGGGGCGAGCCTATTGCCATCTACCGAGCATATTACTAAGCGAGTGATAATCAACATTTTTAATACACACATAACTACGAAAAGTCAGAGGTGGCACTCGATATCTCGTCTCCGCAGTCCGTTACGTACGCCACTGGGCTATCGCCGCTTAGCCTAATGCACTCACAAGTAATGAGGCTTTCTATTGGTAAAATAATTATCACAATCGGTTCAGTAGACCCTGAGATTACACCTACAAACTCACAACATCACAAGCTTTACATCTTAATAGTATTATAATTACTATCAATGATAGCTTAATTTTATAAGAAGCTCAATTTTTAGGGTTCCGTTGCCAAATGGCAAAATACGGAACCCTTATAGATTCTTCATGTCTGTCTGTCTGCTCGTCCGTATGTCACAGCCACTTTTTTTCGAAACTATAAAAACTATGCTGTTGAAACTTGGTAAGTAGATGTATTCTGTGAACTGCATTTAGACTTTCACATAAAAATAGAAAAAAAAACAATTATTTTTGGGGGTTCACTCAAAAAATGTTTTTTCTTCAAACCCATACGTCTTACATGGATAGGTCTTCAAAAATGATATTGAGGTTTCTAATATATTTTTTTCTAAACTGAATAGTTTACGAGAGGGACACTTCCAAAGTGGTAAAATGTGTCCCCCCCCCCCCCGTAACTTCTAAAATAAGAGAATGATAAGACTATAAAATATATGATGTACATTACCATGTAAACTTCCACCGAGAATTGGTTTAAACGAGATCTATAAGTAGTTTTTTTTTAATACGTCATAAATCGTAAAAATTTTACTTGCTGCTACGGAACCCTTCATGGGCGAGTCCGACTCGCACTTGGCTGGTTTTTTTCTCTTACAAATATCCTCAATTGTGGTAGCTAACAGGACAAGTAAATGTGAAACAATTCCTGATCGAAGGACAGGGATAACGTATCACGCAATTTGTAGGACAACGTAGCTGTTAAGTTATTTAAATATTAACAAAGCCACAGTATAAAAGAATCAGTTGGTTAGTATTCTTTTTTGATGACCTCCTTATCAATACATGTTGCACGGGAGCTGCTCTTTAAGCCAACCGTAAATTTTGTAGGACAAACATTTGTTTAAATAGTATTAATAACTAGGGTTGCGATGCAGTTAGCCGATCGCAAGAAACTTGAGCTGAGCGATTTTTTTATTTCAAAATCTGAAAAATTCAAGTTTTTGCGCGCGCGAACTTTTTCCATTAGTTTCGATGGTAAATTTGTTTTTCGGTGATAATTCCTCAATGGTATGTCCGACTTTTTAATTTTATGGTCTCTAAACATGCCCCTAGATTGTCGTTATGACCATGCCAAATTTGGTTGAAATCAGATTTGTTGCAAAGGAGTATCCGAGTTTATAAGCGGCTATCCAGCTATGATCTTATTATAATTATATATTTTTGAGAATCGTCAAATCGAAATATTTAATCTCTGCTACACCTGTTACTTAGCTACCACAATCGAGAATTTTTGTTAGAGAAAGTGGGGTTTCATCAAACAAAAGTAGCAAGTTCAAGTAGCTTCACTTGAAAATTTGTTTGATAGTAATCAGTTGTAAAAAAAATCCGGGTATCCTGGACTTATTAGTGTTATTTCACAATACCAAATTATTGGTTCCGTCTAGACAGTAGTACTATTTTTTTTTATATAAATCCCCCCGCGCGCCGGCCAGCGGTTATGTCTAGGTCTGACAAAAAAAACAAAAAGGTACTACTTTTTGTTTTTTTTCATGCGGAAATCCCCTCAGATCCTTCCCGCCGGCCAGCGGGGCGGTTATGTCGGGCTTGAACCGACTAAAACCGCACGCCGTCTCGGGTCTACAGACGCCGGGGTGTAAGGTTGCCCATAGAGCATATCCTTCGCACCCCGACTGACCCTGGACAATCTCTCTCTGGGCCGGTTTCGAGATGGCCCCCTCGGGTTTAGGAACCACGGTGTCCCCATCTTGCCCCGGTTTGGGGAAGATGCGCTAGTCGCACCACCGTCCCGGTTTGGGGGAGGAGCGCTAGTCGCCCCGCCGTCCCGGTTTGGGGGAGGGGCGCTACTCGCCCCACCGTCCCGATGTCTAGTAGTACGTTTTTTTTTTTTTCGTGCGGAAATCCCTTCGGATACCCCCTCGCCGGCCACATAGATGTCATTTACTACAACAAATGAATTGCGCAGCATTGTGCTCATCAAGGACGCACTGCGGAACGGGTAAACCCTTTGTATTACATAAAATATCGATGACAAATTTATGACTAATTAAATTTTACATGAAAAAAATAAATTATTTTCTTTAAATCTAATCTCCATCAATTCTAACATTCTTTTATAATATAAGTATCTTTTGAATAGCGCACTATGACAGTCACTTTGATAGTTTGGAGCTTCTGTACCTGAAATAGAAGAAATACCACGTAAGTTAAACAACTAAGTAATACACATTTTATTGAAACACACAAAAAATAATAATTCAAAAACCATGATGCCATTATTTAAAATCTTTAAAATATAAATAGAATATCATTAATAGGAAGAAAGCTATTCAAAGAAAACATCACATATATTTAACAAAATACGCACGTATTTTTACATTTTACAAAATTAGGAACCATTAGCTCAACCTACACATGAGCATGAACACAACCGATTCCTTAATAAATACACTACTTGTCCCATGATTCTGGAACATGCGTGTGCGTCATGTTCCACTTAACGAGTTCTGGCTTGTCCCCAACAGTGAAGAGAGAGGCATTACATTTTTTACTATTGTAGGCATAGCATCTCCATCTTGTTACACCTCCTTTACCAATACGATGTCTCACATACTTGCAGTCTCTGAATATCATTATCGTGGCACCTCTTGATGTCTGAATGAGCTTGGCATCTGGAAGAATTCACAGGCCATAAGTAACTACCCAACATGGTATTTTTTAAGGTGTGGAAGCCTCCACGGGCTTCACCCCATCGGTGCCAACGATGGGGTGGGCGTGTCGGAATCGGACCGGCTAAAACCACATGGTGTCCTCCCCAAGTTTCCATTGCCGGGCGCTTCGGGTAAGCCGTCGAAAGGATAACCCCAGGGTTACCGGCGGACTTTGGCCGCCGCCGGGGCCTCGCCTGGTGGGGTCGGGTTTTATCCCGCGACGGTGAGTTGGCAGGCGTGTGTAGGAAGGACACACACGACACGCCTCAGTCTTGGCCTGCTTCTGTAAGAACGGCGAGTCGGCCAACTGCCTTCCTCAGGCCCCGATCATGAAGGTCGTTAATCCCGGTAGGTGGTATTCCATCATGGTATTTCCAAAGTTACAATTTTGCAGATATGTATATTTTCTCAGGTAGCCATGGCCTAGGGATACAGTTCAAATACCTAAATGATGCTAGCGAGAGCTACGTGACATACAATTTGTAGTGGTAATACTAACTCTGATTAAATATGCACTTAACGCGTGTAAATTTTGGACTAAATTTACTAAAGAAGTCCTATAACCCTTGCAGGCTCACTTCCCTCCTCCCCTCCTTGTGTCGTATTCCTCAGGATTGAGGGTCGTGACCACCCTTTGGAAGAACTTTGTTCTAAATGATCTTGCGCCATCTTGGCCTATCTTCGGCATCATGCAAAGCACCGTGGAGAGTCGTCTCAAGGTTAGTGCGGACCTGGTCAGACCAACGTATCGGGCTGCGGCCGCGAGGCCTTTTCCCATCGAGTTTGCCGGTCACCATGAGCTTCTCGAGGTTGTCCCCACTCTTCCTGGCTATGTGCCCGAAGTACTCAAGGACTCTACGAAGGCAGATAGTTGATAGCCTAGTGGTAATCTTCAACTCTTTTAGTATTGATACGTTGGTACGTCGCGCTGTCCAAGGAATGCGTAGCAGCCTCCTCCAGCACCAGCAGGCTCACTTACCGGGTTCGAAAGTATAATAATTGCACTATTTCTAAAAGCATTACGCAAGTGCCCGCAATAAGTTGACAAAGTTTCATTGCAATCGGATTAACGGTATAGCAGTAAACAACATATAGACAAGCAGTCAGCAATCATTTTATTAGATACGTGATAGTGATGTAACTGGTACAAAACACAAACGAGGAAAGCTTTTAATATTTTCATTTATTTCCTTTAATTTAAAATAACAAAAGACTTACTCACTATAAACCTAATTTTCAAAATATGAAATTGATTATCTAGTTTTATACGAAACACGACCGAGATAAACTTTTACTATTATATATTTATATATTTTTTAATTATTATAATAGGTCTTTACCTATGAAATTGCCGAAATGTTCTTACAAATTCATGAGTTCGTTATTCCTGTAATTTAATAGCTATTTCCATTATTTATATTTTGTTTGAAAGTTGATTTCAAGATTTTACAACTCTGTATTAAATTTTGTTTTTATTGGCCGCTTTTTTTTTTATTCGATCTTCAAAAACAGTACTTCCTAAATGCTATCCATTTTGATGATAAATTTCGTATTACTTAACAGCTGTCACTTTTCAAAAATGTAATAAAAGTTGCTGTTTGTTAGCTTAATGTTGTCTCATTCATACACAAAAAAATCATAATATTTGGATTTGTCATTCCTATTAAAATTGCAAAAATGTTAGTACTGAAAATTGGGTTTCCTCCAATTTCTTCAAGAAATACGGCATTTTCATATGTAACGTCCTAATATATTTCTTAAAGTCTACAGACTACAGGTATGGAATGAATTTTCTTTTATGACAAAACCATTTCTGGTGTGAATGCAGCCAGGACATTTTCTGTTCTTGCACCTCCAAGCTGTCGTGCCATTTTTATTCCTCCTTCTGAATAGAAATCTATAATCATTGTAGAATACGCAATCGCGTCCTCTTTGGGTCTTATATATTCTGCCAAGTAAAACTGGAAAATGCTCTTCATATTCATCTGGAATGTAAAATGATTCAGTGTATATTTTAGTATTTCAAGCGGTATTACTGATATTGTGATATTTATAGGAAATAATATCGACGATTGAAAGGTTAAGGGTGCAAGCGATATCGAATGCTTAAAGAGAAATGATCCCAAACGACATGATAAACACTTATATAGAAAGTGATTATCCTTTAAACGCTTCAACCGTCAATATATAATATATATCGATGGTTGAAGGGCCTGAAGGATAAAAGGTAAGCGACAATGACAATAGATATATTATGTTAATAAAGGAGTTAGTCTAGTTGCATGTCATTGTAGAGTCATGTCTTTCGAATCCCGTCGACCAATGAAATGAGTTGTATTAGCAGCTTGAAAGATTTTTTGTGATTTCATTGCTCGAAGTGGTGGTTTACTGGTGGTAGAAATTTGATGACACAAATTTATCACAAAATTCGGCCAGGTAGGTACCACCGTGCACGATTGCGAAAAACCCTCCATAGTAATACAATTTCGGTTTGATTGCGTTCAGGGGTCAGCAAGTGCATAGCCGGGAAGGGGGATTGTGGTCGCAGCACTAGTGGGACCGATGGGTGTCACGCGGTGATGCGACGACAATCCTCTTCTGATGAGGCCGTCAAGCTGAGTGCCACCATTGTTAATTATGTAATGGTGACCCTCTTTCCTGAGACTTTACCTTCGCCATCAGGCGAGGTGAAGTCAAATTGACGTGTCCTAAATTTAAAAAAAAAAAGTCCAACTACGAAACCGGAACTTCGATATTTTCCGTGAAGCGACTGCCATCTGACTTCCACGACCTAATGTCGACATCGAAGTTCTGCAGTTAGACCAGTTGTCGGACTTTTTAGGGATCCAACTACCCGTAACGACTGCCATATGGTAGATGTTCGTATAGCATCCGGGACCGACGGCTTAACGTGCTCTCCGAATCAGGGAAGGGTTTCAAGTTGTTAAGAAAGGTCACCCTCCCTAAGACTGGCTTGGCTAGTATTGCCTAACTTTACAATGAGTCAATTAATTGGTTATCACTTAGCCACAAGCCCCTTGTACAGCTTTATTACTTCATATGAACAAGATGTCTTCATCGTAGAGATACTACACATAGCACTTTTATCTCAAGAGGAGTACGAGAATCAATTTATAAAGAGATTTGTATTATAAGCACTTTTGTGCATGACTGTTTATTAACAGTAAAAAATCACAGATCAGAATTAACAGCCTTTGCTGACTCATGTGTGTCACGCATGCATCGTGCAAATCATATAGATTTTTATGCACGATTTTGTGCAAATTATCTGCACGAAATTAGCTCAGTATTATTTGCACGAAAGAGGCGTCCGCATGCATGTACACGCACGGCCTAACTATGTCAAAAAAGTCCTGCGGTTCACACTATACAGTGCGAATCACCGTCAAAGAACTCATATGCATAATATGTGGACTGCAATAGGCTAATTGATTGATTGATTGAATGAAAAATAATCAAGTAAGAAATTCATTTATTAGGATGCAAGTATAATATTGTATCAAACCAAAAATCTATTATGTATTTTATATTATTATAGAAAAATTACAAGAATTGCAGAAGTATATAATATATATAGTATATATATATATATATATATATATATATATATATATATATATATAATATATAACTGTAAATACTTACTGTATTTAAAGTTACAAACAAATTGAAATAAGTTTATGCGTGCATTTTTACGTTTACTTTAAACTTTAAACTACTAGCTGTTAGCCGCAGCTTCGCCCACGTGAAATTCTGGTCCCGTTCCCGTATCCCATGGGAACCTATATCTACCAGAGATAAAAAGAAATACCTATGGAATACGAATTCAGCAAACGTATGTCCCCGTATCCCATGGGAACCTATATCTATCACAGATAAAAAGAAATATGGAATACGAATTCGTATTCCCTGGTAGATATAGGATACCATGGGATACGGGAACGGGTATTTATTATATTAATACTATGAATAGGTTTGTACCTATTCATAGTATTAATATAATAAATACGTTAACTGAATTTGTATGAAATCAATTATAACATTATATAGGTCATTTTTACAAGCATTTATTTAACTGGCAAACATTTTGAACAAGCGTAGTGGGGGCAAAAAAGGAGTAATAAGGACCATCCAAAAAATGAATGATCAACCAATGATGCGAGTCCGTGATTGGTTTAATGCTTTGAGATAATCTATGATTGAATAATTGGTGCGCGTCACCCGTCAGGCCACCGCAACCATGAAAGAGATTTAAAAACGCTTTCTGTGTAGCTAGTTTGTCAAAATGTTTGTCGATCAGTATAGTTTTTGTCTTCTTGCAAGCTAAATTAAAACCAATTCCTTAGATACATTCATTTTGTAAGATAACCGACATGGGATAAATCAACACCTTAGGAAACTAACGAGTTGATTTGTCCTATGGTGATTTAGTTCCGATGACAATGTTATTTTTTATCGTAAACACGATCTGATTCAACATTCAGGATTACCTCCTGATAAAAGAATTCTTCAATACACAGACACGTGTTTTAGTGACCACATTTTAAAATTTTGTTTTAAAATTTTTTTTTTTTTGAAATAATTTATTTTTGTTTTGCAAATACGTCCTTACAAAATTTTAATAGAACTTCGCCTTGATGCGTCCAAACAGTTCTAGGAGGATGAATGTGGCTTCCAACTTGGTTAACCACATAGTCATCTACCGTATGTATCTTGGCTCTGCAACCTTTGCTGTGATGTGTGGAACAAATCCAATGTCGTTTTGCTCCAAGTACGTGCTTTATGCAATAGGTGTATCCATCTAGTACTAGCTGTTTTGCTCCACGTGCCGAAGAGATGTATTTGGCTTCTAAATTAAAAGGGTAAATAAAATATTTTTTTAATATTTTTTTTGTCAATAATTCTGTAAGTGCTCAGATATGTATACCTTATGAGTAATATAGATAGCAACTTCTTACTTAGATCCTAGACAAGATTCATAAAACATAAAATATGTGCTTTCACAAATTTTTGAATTTTTTGACTACCGCTGTGGCGCAGCAGTTGGCCATTCGACTGCTAAGCCAGAGATCGCGGGTTTGTTCCCGCTCATTGCAAATATGTATATTTGCATTGGTCTGGGTGTTTCTAAGTATAAGATGTATTTATTTACAAAAAAAAAGTATCTAAGTATTGAAAAAAAAAGTATCTAAGAAGTGAAAGCCTTATGATTTATATATCTAAGTATGTTTATCCGCTTTCTACTACCCATATTACAAGCTCTGATTAGTTTGAGTCTAGATAATATATCCTAGAATATTTATAGTAATTAAGTAATCTGTGGTAATTGTTCTAAAATAAAAGTATATACATTGCATTAATATGATTTATTATTGCTTTCCAAAACCCTGGTCTGGGTGTTTCTATGTATAATATGTATTTATTGACAAAAAAGTATCTAAGTGTGTTTATCCGCTTTCTAGAACCCATATGACAAGCTCTGCTTAGTTTGGGTCCAGATGGCGCTGTGTAATATATCCTGGAATATTTATTTATATGAATTAAATTATTCAAAAATTTCGTGATTTTTTTTGTATCCTCTTGCCAATAAATTTCAGCATTCACATTCCTATATAAAGTTAACTTAATCTTGTAGAAAGGTGGAGCCTAAACTGTCTTTGCAAGAGAACACAAAGTTTCCCTGATGAGGTAAAGCGTCTCAAAATCCATGCAACCTACCTATTTAGATTATTGATTTGAGTTTGAGATATAATTGTTAAATCAACAATTTCACTTAGATAATATTTGCAAAATAAAGCACTTCATAATTAGGTACTTGTAGAAATGTCGACACTTTGGATTAACTCAAAAAAACACAAAACGTATACTTTGATATTTCTATTTCATTTGTAATCAGTTTAGTCCATTGAAATGTTACATTTTTTAGGTCTAACCTTGCGTTTTTTAGAGGACGCAATTTTTTTCTTATGATGTGTAGGGGGGGTCAGTGTAAAGCTAAAACCAAATGTTAACAAATGTTTTTTATCAGATAAATAATTTAAGAGATATATCGTAAAAACCATTTCAACGCCTATTTTCAAGATGGCGGCCGTTGGACAAGGGTGGCGACCCCACAAACTTGGTTTTAGCTTTACACTGACCCCCCCTACACATCAAAAAAATAAAATTGCGTCCTATAAGAAACGTAACCCTAAATGTAACTTTTCAATGGACTAGTTACATTTCAGACTAATTGGTGCAGTAATGGTTATGTTTTTGAGTTTGTAGTTTATCAAAGACGATTCCTTATAGTTGTTCAGTATACACTCTTCTTTTTAGTAATTGTTTAGTAATCAAAATTCGAAAAGATTTTTATAGAGCCCACTAAGTAGTCACACAGCATTTTCGCTAAGGAATATAGATTACTTTGCTGATAAACTGTATTTTTTTAACTTGAAATTAACTTTTGAGTGACTGTACGAGCGGCTCGTTACTCGCTTGATTCCCCGTACCCACACACCTTACACAAATGCTCGTGTTTGTAATATTGAGTATGTTACACTACCCGATCTCGATTTGTGCGATCAAAAAGACAAGTGGGAGTGCAGCTCAGATCGGCTTACTTCGGTTTTAAGCTTGAAACCTTTTAGGAGTAGTTAAAACTGAAGTTATAATTTTACTTCTTTATAAACACAAATAGTTTTAACTACTCTGTAAAGGTACCGAGCTGTCGTTAGTCTGATGTATGTCCGATGTATGTAGTCTGATATAGAGAGAACGCTCTACAAAATCGAAACAAGATGATCTTAGCTGGACTCTCATTTTTCTACCCGACGCTTGATGTACGAGGTGTGAAATCAAACGCCGTCAATACGCACTTTTAGGCATTTTGGTTAAAAAACTTGCATTTAAATACTCGTCTGCATCAGTCGTTCAATGATTGTGGTCGTTGTTCAATTTAATGATCTCGTCACTTACAGTAAATATAACCGCTTTACAACCTTTCGTATGATTTGTAGCACAGTACCACCTGGTTTTGTAGCCTGAGGTACGATGACGACAGAACCTGTAACCTGCCACGTTGATAATACGACCTCCTCTAGCAGACCTTGAGTAACAGACATCTGAAAAAACATTAAATATTTAAGAAGTCATACATAGGGTATCAAGTTTTGGCGAATTATTTCCGATAACTCTCTTGTACCACAATGCCTGAAAACAAAGGTCTTCGACCAGTGCGTCCTACCTGTTATGACGTATAGTGCTGAACCGTGGACACTGTCAATGAGACTAGTCCATGACCTAAAAGTCGCAGCGGGCTGTAGAGCGAGCAACGCTTGGGGTTTCTTCCAAAGATAAAAATTGTTATGAGATTATCCGACAAAGAACTAAAGTTACCGACATAGCCCGCAGAATTAGCAAGTTGAAGTGGTAATGGGCAGGCCACATTTGCTGATGGCCGGTGGAGTAAACGAGTCCTAAAGTGGTGATCGTGAACCGGTAAATGGGAGCTGAGATACCCACCAGTAAGAAGGACGGATTAGCTGAAAAAGTTAGCTAGGGTAGACTGGATGTGCAAGGCACGATCGGTTGCTATGGCACACATTGGGAGAGAACTATGTTCAGCACTGGACCGAAATAGGCTAATTAACAGGGTGTTATCTTCGTCAACGTTGTAAAAGATCCGCGGAGCCCAAGCTATCGTCACATGCTGGCCGGTACACCACCTTAGCTCTAAGACTTTACATAAAATAATAAACAAAAATTAAAAAATGTTAGATTTCTGCTCTGAAGATTACAAATATAACGTGATACATCAATTATATTTATTGATTTATTTCAAAGTAGGGATCGTTTGTAAAGGAGGATGGCCAAAGTCGGCTATCCGATGGACAGCTGTTTCGTAGCAAAATGAAAATGGCGATAGTCTTCTTTTATTATAAAATAATAATTGGCACAATATTGTAGTATCAAACGAGTCCATTTTGAAAACGTTTTTGAGAATATTTAATATGATTGAGTTTTGTATAATTCACACAATTCATTGTCAAAAAGGTGGTTAATGTTGCTTAGATAAAAAATCAGTGGAAAAATAATTTTAAAATCACTGATTAATAAATTGAAATGTAATGTAACAAGATATTTTCAAAGTCTGTAACACCCATAAGTTATGATTATTTTTCTTTTAGTATCTAAGTGTTTTTTATTTAAGACGAAAATGTATTTTTAAAAATAAATGATATTTAAAAATTGTAAAGCGCATGGGTATTTTATTTTTTTACGCTAGCAAAACTCGACCATCTTTATGTCATTCGCTTGACGTGTACGGCATTTGAATAATTCTGATTCAAAATGGAATGTGATAACTCTAACGACGACCTCGGCTTGCACTCGGACCCTGTATCTGCTTAAACGTTGACCCTGGCAATTCTTTGGATATTGTACCCG
Organism: Cybosia mesomella; assembly: GCA_946251805.1. Classification (NCBI taxonomy): domain Eukaryota; kingdom Metazoa; phylum Arthropoda; class Insecta; order Lepidoptera; family Erebidae; genus Cybosia; species Cybosia mesomella. The sequence goes on from OX276400.1 coordinate 7,306,417, forward strand.
CTTTTCATGGAGACTTACGCTTGGACGTGGATAACCCGAATTCAACTGTTGATATGAAACCATAGTTTTTTTTTCTATTTTTTTAAGTAAGCCTGGGTACTGAACTATTTATATTATTAGTTTCTACATAGCTTCAGCTACTAAATAGCATCATTTTAATTTAAATAAAAAAATGTCCACGCCTGAGCCGAAGTTCCATACAACGTGGCCAGTGTTCTTTGTTAGTATTCAGCCGGGTCATTCTCAGACAGCTTAAAAAGATATGTCGTGGTCGACAACGTTTTTAAAATCAATTACTTACCATTTGATACTGTTCGTGTACATATTAGATTTTATTGAAGGATGTAAATGTTAAAAATTGCCGTATATTATTTATATTATTTAAAATATCCGTAATATTTTGATTTCAGTGGTATTGAATTCAGTGGTTTCCATAGTAATATGTACACCGAGTGTTAATTTCTAAATCACCGAAATCAATTAATAGATATAATAATATATAATATAAATAATATATTAATAGTAGTTGTTATTTACTTTCAATGCTGTAAATAATAAAATATTTATTTTCTTCCAGTATATAATACGTCAGATTCTAAGCAAGACCGCTTGGTTAAAAAAAGATTGGCTGAAAGACGTCGGAAAGCTCGAATCAAGAGTAATCCAGAACTTTACGCAGTACACAAGGAAAAAGATAGGAATCGATATTACAAAAGGAAGAATGAAGGTAAGATAAAGTCGGTTAGTGAATTAAATCCTCGCCAACAATGCTCTCTTAGGGAGAGAAATAGAATATCTTCGAACAAACATTATTTAAAGAAAAGGCTCAGAAAGTTGAAATGTATTCAAGAGGATTTAATTATCATACCAGAAGTACCCAATAGAAATGATGACAAATGATAACAGTTATTTATATGTCCTGGTAACAAAAAGTTCCTAACAAAAAAAAAGACAGACGCTATTTACATGATTCAATAAAAGACATGTATATTTCAAGTTCAAGCAAGAAAACCCTCAAACTAATATCAGTTACTCTAGATTTTGGAAAAAGCGACTTTTTTGAATAATAAAACCTAATAGTCGTAAACCTGAAACCTGTATCTACATTAACTATGAAAATATGGAACTCATGATGAAGGCGGTGAACAAACATAATTTAATACAGGAAACATCTACCAAAGATATGTTGTGATTCCTCTAATGCCGTATATTACACAGAATTGCAACCACTGTAAGGACAAAATCTTAAACTATAAAGAATTTGATGATGTTTAAGATATATTTTACTCGACTTGGCAAAAATGTAAAATGTAAAAAATTCTAATTGGAAAGCATGTTACCACACTTCTCAAGTCACTGTGGTTTAATGACAACTCAGAAAAGGTTTTTAAAGAAATTAGAAACTGAAGTTCAGTGAAAAGGAGTGCATAATTCACTGCGATTTTAGCGATGATTATAGCACCAAGTATGCTACCGGATTTAAAGCAGTACATTTTGGGCTAATCGTCAAAAAATAACAAATAACTACACATTGTGAATACTATCCTTAAAATAAATTCCTAAAGTTCAATCTACGTGTACGTTATCAAAGTCCTTACGGCATGACATGACTTGATGAATGCCTCCAGAACGAATATTTTTAAATGTAATACAGATTTGTAATGTGTTACTTATATATTAAAATTCAGAAAAAAAGTCTGCCACCGAAATCAATTGAATATTGAGTCGCTGGAGGAGGCCCTCGGAAGTCTGAGGGTACGATTTAACGATTCTTGAGTTGGTCATTGTTATTGGTTCGTTGTGCTCAGTTGAATAGCTCTTGAATGAGTAGTGGGGTCAAGTCAGTAGTGTACTGGTTGCGGTTTAAACCCGCGACCTCTTGATTGCGAGACCCACAAGGCTGTCGCTAATAAGTGGAATGTTTACACGTGATAAACAGACAAGAGTAAATAAAAATGAAACTGTATTTATGTTCTTTATCCATTGTTAATTAATGTGGTCATTATTTATCTTGCCAATCTTAGTTTGTTGTTAATGATTGTGGTCATTTTTTATCTTAACAATCTCGTTTTGTATAGTGTACATCACTGCTCGGCATCCTCTGCTATGGTTTGTGGCACAGTACCATCGCTTTTTGAAACCAGATGTCCTATGATACGAGAATCGGTATCCAGATATTTCAAATATATGTCCACCTCTTGCAGATTTCGCTAGATAGATACCTAGAAACGGAAAGTTATTGTTTTTATTACAGTCAGTTAACTCCCAAAGTTTCTGCAACCTAAGGGGTTACAGAAACGAGTTTCAAATCGCACTTGGACTTTGCTAAGCAAGGAAAACGTCTTATATACGGCATGTGAATATCTTCTATAGTCTGTAACCTATAGGTTCATAGACCACTCTTAAACTTAACTTTCCTAAGCAAGAGAAACATCTAATACGCGGTCTATGAATTTCACATATAACCCATAAACCATATCATAGTCCGCACTTAAAGTTTACTTTCAAGATTGCTACGCAGTTGGCGACCGTACAGTTGGCGAGACGCTCCTTTTCCTTTTGCAATTCTCTTCCTTAATCTTTTTCCCTTTCTCCTAAGTATTCAACATATTCTCTGTGGCGCAGCGGTAGAACATTCGACTGCTAAGTCAGAGGTCGCGGGTTCGATTCCCGCTCATTGCAACTATGTATATTTGCATTGGTCTGGGTGTTTCTAAGTATAATATGTATTTATTTATGATTTGCCATGCCTGAGCCCTTTTAAAGGTAAATATTGATCTCTTACGCTGACGTTACAGCCCTCATCTTCACAGGGAAAACGTGGACTGGCACCTATATCGCAGAACAAAAGGGTCTAAATACGGTCACGAAATGGCTCAGGAACAACGTCCTTACCCTAAATCCCGATAAAACCAAATATATTACCTTTTCAATTCGTAGCTCTCAACAACCATGCTAATCTCTGACTGCACATAGCTGTGCTATTGCACCCCTGCCTGGCGTGACCTGTAACTGCAAGCCTTTAGAGCGAACCAAAACTATAAAATATTTAGGAGTACATGATTGATGAAAAATTTGGTTTCGGAGCGCATATTCAGCTAATAACTACAAGACTGCGCAAACTAATCTATATGTTCAAGAAGCTGAGATGTGTGGTCGCACCGACTACTCTTAAGCAGGTTTAATTCGCTCTTTGTCAGTCTTTGATCACATATTGCATTGCTGCGTGGGGTGGCGCACTTAAAACGGCTCTCATTCAAATTGAGGTGGCGCAACGGACTATACTAAACATATGTACATTTAAACCGTTCCATTACCCCACTAAGCTCCTTTATGAGTATTGCGAGGTTCTGACCGTGCGACAGTTGTTCCTGTTAAGAGTAATTCTAAAACAACATACCATTGTAGAGTATAAAGCTGCCTCACAGGTGAGACGAAGAGAATACGCGGTGAGTGACTGGGTTCTTGCACCTAGAACGTCGTTTGTTCGGAGATTTTTCCTTTCCTGGGTCCATATTTATATAATAAAGTAAACAAGGTAAATAATATCTACACATATAGAATAGAGGCCAAAAAAATCCTTAATGAGTGGCTTAGTAAACGGTCATATGACATGACAGAATCCCTAATAAAAATTATTGAATAAATCCCACTTAAATCCAGGATTTTGATTGTCCACTACATAATACACCATGTACTTACTAATTATAAAGTAAGTATTCGTTGTTACTATAATGTACTCTTGATACAATTCTTGGGGTTGTTGACTCTGTATGCTGAAATACAGGCTAAAAGCCTAGTTTGGCAGCAGACGCATGATTGTTACATTACAAAATAACTTAACAGAAGTTTTATAACATTAGATTATATAATACAAATTTTATTTCTAATTTCAACTGACATCTTAAATTTACTCCTAATGCTGACTGATTGTAAAATCTAACTTATGACATTATATTTCTAATGATGATGACTGTGAAAACTGATATGTACCCTATTTATTACTACTGTTAATTTAACTGTGTTAACTTCCTAATACATATATACATTTCTGTTAATGTAATGTACATATACATAATATAATGTACAGATAAATTGAATAATGTAAACTTATATGTATTTTTGGGCTAATAAATTATTATTATTATTATTATTTACAAAAAAAAATTTCTAAGTATGTTTATCCACTTTCTATAACCCATATTACAAGGTCTGCTTAGTTTGAGTCTAGATGGCGCTGTGTAATGTGTAATATGTCCTAGAATATGTCCTAGAATATTTATAGTAATTAAGTAATCTGTGGTAATTGTTCTAAAATAAAAGTATACACATTGCATGAATATGATTTATTATTGATTTCCAAAACACTAACATTTAATCCAACATACTTGAATAAAATTTCGTTTTGAGCAACTATTACCTACATATTTAGGTATCTACCTAGATTTTTGCAACTTCAATGATATAATTATGTTTTGGATCCCAGTTTAACCGTTTGCATGGTTTATAGGACTTGGTATCAGATTATAAAATAAAAACATGGTATTTATATTAAAAAATAAATTAATAAAAAAATACAGAACAAATGTAAACTCCAGTTTTAGCGAAGATGAGATGACCGGTCACCCGTTTGGGTATAGGATAGGATAATAACTTAGGTTCAATAGATATTACTAAAGTCTCGTACTGTACTTAGATTTTATAAAGTCACATACACTTTATAATGTCACATACACTTTACTAAGAGTTTACTAGAACACACTTTTTACACTTATAGATTATTATTATATATATATTCTATAAATTAATGATTATGGTCGTTGTTTATCTTGACGATCTGACCATGAATGGTGAATACCATAGCTTTGCATCCTTTTTTATGGTTAGTGGCACAATACCACCGACTTTTATACCCTGACGTACGATGATGGCAAAATCTGTATCCCGCTATTACGATTATACGCCCACCTCTCACCGATGTCGAGAAATAGATATCTGGAAAAATATTTATTTATACCATATATTAACTACAACATAGATCAACACGACTTTTGTCTTTGATAATAAAATATGAAATGTTGATTGATATATCGACAAATGAAAAAAAAAATGGCCTGAAAATGTTTGCTCTTGTATCTAGGAGAACGATTTTCCCCCATCATGTTTCGTTGTATGGACCCTGATAACTATGTTCGAAATCCATTAAATTTAAAAGAAAACTTTTTAAGGAATATGGACATTTTATCTTTATTTTAAAGCATTATGAATAGATTCTAACGACTTCCATAAAATTTTGTATACAGGCGGTTTCGGGGGCTATAAATCGATCTAGCTAGGTTACATTTCCAGAAAACGTTGAAAAAAAGTTCGGTCACCCAGATATATATATATATATATATATATATATATATATATATATAGATATTATAATCTACACCTGTAAAGCTGAATACTAGTTATCACAAATCTCAAGCACAAATCGTTTTTACACTTAATAACTCCTTACAAAAGCTTTAAAATTAGCTGGAGGTGTTACGGATTAATACTAATATTGTATGGTAGGTACATGTAACTAGTAGTCCCGGAAAAAACCCCATGAATAAATGGGATTATGCTTTCGAAAAACTCATAACCACTTCTTTAATCTAATAAATAAAAATGGATCTTTGAAATCTATGCACGTGCCCAGTCAGGACAAGGTTTGTATAAAAAAAATTTAAAAAAAACACGCGGGTGACAGCTACTTATTGTATAGAAACTGATTAATTACAGGTATATATGGGTTAAAGGCGTACAACGGGGGTTCGAAATACGCCCCGGGTGAAGTCGGGGACGGATAGCTAGATTTATATCATTCTAAACATATATTCCAAGCACCTGAATAATTTTAAATTTAAAAAAAAAGTGAAAAATGAGTGAAATATTAATTGTATTTTTCACTAAATTACATTTGTTTTCAGTTAAGACTAAGTCGACATAAATACACATTCAGACAATCGATGTTTTTAGTATGTATTCCTGAACACATTTTCTATGTCACAGACACACTTATCCGCAGAATTTCGCACTAATACACTCTACGTCTAATAGTTCACAAATCGTACACATTTCTATGAACAGGCAAATGGTTATGTTCAGTATCACATTTAATGATGGTGTCGTCATCTGTCAAAGTGAAGATCACAGCCCTGCATCCGTGTCTGACATTTGTGGCACATTGCCATCTAGTTTTGCCTGCCCTCGTGTAATGAAGGCTAAACCTGTATCCAGCATTCGTGATTATGCGTCCACCTCGAGCTGACTGTGTAAATTTGAATTCTGAAAAAAGATGTAGTTAAGAAGATGAGTTGTTCTCTATTGGACAAATTGACACTGGAAATAGAGAGAATTTTATATTGACGGCGATGGTTGAAAGGCTGGAGGGTGTATGTGACAGGGATGGTTTAAAGGAAAATCACATTTCGGTTGAATACTTGACCGAAATGTGATGTTCCTGTAATTGTGGAAACCAGAAAACTGTGTTTTCTGTCTTCTGCGATCCTCATCTTCGTATATTCGATGTCTGATTTAAAATAAATCTATTCTACAATGCTAATACGCTCTTTGACGCAAAAAAAAAAACAACGTCAATAGAGTTTAAACTTCAGTGAAATTTCAACCACAGTTTGGAACGTTTATACGTAGGTATAAATCATGCCAGCTGTACACTTTGGGCCAATTTACGCTACAGTATAGTTAAACCATTCTACAGAAATTATAACTACCGTCATTTGCGTAAATCGTTATAGTATAGACAGTATGTGGGCCAAACTGTAGCGCCAGCTTCAGATGAGTGAAAAATGATTTGACTGCATAAATTTTTTATTCAGGTTAATGATTGTGTACGTCTTTATATTTAACTATTTCATCGTTTACAGTAGTAATAGAAGCTTTACAGCCTTTAGCTTTCTGCTTAGAGCACTTCCATCTTATCCATCGGCCGCAATCTGCGTGTTTAGAGAATCTGAAATCCTGGAGGCACAAGATACGAGCACCACGACTGCTGGTTGTGAAAAACGCAGAACCTGACGGAAAACCAAAATGATTTGAATTAGGTTTGTACTAGTTTAACATAACACAGGAATATTAATTGACACTACCACAGTAATGAGCCATAAATTAATCTATTGTATTTTTTCTTCTTTAAACGGTTTTATTAAGTGTTTGTTTATTTATAAATTGTTAATTGTACAATGCTCTTAGGCCGTCTGCTGCCTCGAGAAAGTGCACGAGTGCCTGTTTTGTGCATGGAGCGAATTTCATACAGAAACATTGCACGACAGTCGTGCAAAAAATAGATACGATAAGTACGACATGCGAGCGCCCACATGCATAACACGCATGAGGCAGTGGACGGCTTTTTCATTTCTTTTTGTTCCTATCCATCCAAAGGTTGTCTGAAAGACATTATTCTATTATAATTTTTTTGGCGAACGTTTGGGATTAGTTAATCATTATAGCAAGCTGTCGAGCGTATCGTAATGTCAAATCCTAAAAGGCTTGCTTTCGCCGTAATTCATTCGTTTGACATTATTCACATTCATTCGTTTGGTATGTACCCGGCATAACATGGTCCCTATCAGCTTTCTTTTCCAAATGATTGTTTTAGTTAACCAATAATTTAATTAAATGTCATATAATATAGAATTTGAGCCGTATGCAGATTTTTCATTCCCGTTTTGTTAATAATATCCACATTGTAGAAACTATTTGGTATATTATAATAAAACAGTAGAAAAATACCATTCTCCTAATCCAAATCTAGATACATTAGAAAAATAATATAGTTAAAAATGATTGTAAAGTCATTCATTGTTTCCGTAGTTCGCAAGAATTACGGTAGATGGCTCCAGCGTCGCCGCGAGACGTATACTCGTATAATATAACGGAGAATTTTGAATATCTGTGATGTGTCTAGGTAGCTCAGAGCTTAGGGTTCAAATTCCGACCTAGATGTTCTCCGATCTAAATCTAAATATAGGTAGGTAAATACTTCAAGAATTCTTTAAAAAAATTATCTTAAGAGTTATTTATTTTTGATCCGAAACAGTCGTGTATACATATACTAGCTGATGCCACCCGCGCGGTGGTCGGTTATCGTTTTTTGCTCAATTGACCAATTGCAATCCAACATACGACAGTTTTTAAGTCTAAGCAAAACTTTTCTAATAAAAAATGCCGCATCGAAATCCGTTCAGGAGTTTTTGCGCCCATCGCGAACAATCAGACAAACAGATAAACAGAAAAACCGACAAGAATTCCAAAAAAAATATATTTATGTTCAGAATCACTCATACAACATACCCCAAGTTTTTTTTGAAAATCGCCAATGTACAGACACAGCTGATTTACAATTTTATAACAGTATAGATAGATAGATTTTCCACTGTGACTTACATACGAGTAGGTCTAAGCAAAGTGATATTCTATTAGCGATATCGCCCGTCGAATCTTCAGTAATTATAATATTGTCATGATCAATAATATGACTAACATAATTGAAATTTTAGTGAGTCTGTGTAACTCGAAATAAATAATTTACTATACATATTATTATTATAACCACCGCAGTGCCACGTGATCCATTGATAACGAATAGAAAATGATTCGCTTCGAAGCGATTCTACTAATAGAATGTCACTTTGTCTACAGGCCCTGGTATAATAGATAGATAGAGTCTTTGGCATTTATCACTGATCTGATATAACTCAAGATACCTTTTTTTTTTTTTTTTTATACCTCATAATTATTCTGGTAAGTGGTTATGTTGGTCGTTATATTTGAGAACTTGGTTGCCTAGGGTTATGACAGATGCTCTGCAGCCTTTTCGTTTCTCCTTGGAACATTTCCATCGTGTTTTCATGCCAATAATACGATGTTTAGAAAAACTATAATCCATTAGGCATAGAATACGAGCTCCCCGGCGCTTTATGAAGTGTCCGCATACCAAACCTAAAATAGAAAATAATTGCTTTAATAAATAACAATGATAGCTAGGTAATTAGTAATTTGATAAATGTTTGTATTTTACATCACGTTCCAATAATTGCGCGACGGACGGATAGGTACTTATCATAAGAGTATATCTTTTAAATAACAGTAGAGTAGTAGAGTTCAAATTTCAACTTTAGGTGCTTTTAAACGTTTTGCTTTATGATCTAGTAGGTTAACTACGACGTGCTTAGAGCAACTCAATTTAATTCAGCGGCACTGAGGGAGAGAGATGGAGCAATCATCATCATCTTCATCAACCTCATTAGTTCACTGCTAGTAGTGGACTAATAGAGGCATATGTCTAGACATAGGTCTCCCCTAATGAGCGCCATAGCGCCCTGTTTTCAGCTTGCCGCATCCAGCACCTGCCCACAGTCTTTCGCAGATAGTCATCCCACCTGGCCGGAGGGCGTCCTACACTACGTTTGCCGAGTCCCGGTCTCCACTCAAGAACACGTTTACCCCAGCGGTTGTCGGTTCTTCGCGCACTTCAGCTTGCTAATATACAGTGTTTAATTCCATCTCTCTGCCTCGGCTCAGATGCCCAAAACTGAATAGTAAATCCGCAGAACTGACCATGATATTGGTGTGAATAGCCTCATGCAATTATCTTTCTTTAAATTCATAGCATATGAGAACATCGTTTTTTTTGCGTAAGTATGCAACCAGCAGTTTACGGTATTACGTAACGGTAAGCCGAACGAAAATCTCCTATACAATTTACCAATTTGTACACAGAAAAGACCAAACTCCTAATACACATTTTCTGCAGAAGCCACCACATAGAAAACAAACACGAATTTGGACCCCTTAATCTCATCAGATGTGATTAAATTCAATCCACCATGGCTCACGTCCAGCTTCAGGAGAATCTCGGGTCTGAAGAGATGCTCGAAAGAAAAAACTGAAGGTATATAAGTGCATTCAGGGCGCAGGAATACAATCCAGGTGGTAGAAATTTGATAACACAAATTTGTCACAAAATCCGGCCGGGTGGGTACCACCGTGTACGATTGCGAAAAACCCTCCATAGTAATCCAATTTCGGTTTGATTGCGTTCAGGGGTCAGCAAGTGCATAGCCGGGCAGGGGGATTGTGGTCGCAGCACAAGTGGGACCGGTGGGTGTCACGCGGTGCTGCAACGACAATCCTCTTCTGATGAGACCGTCAAGCTGAGTGCCACCATTGTTAACATGGTACGTGTATGTAATGGGGACCCTCTTTCCTGAGACTTTACCTTCAGCTTACCATCAGGCGAGGTGAAGTCATTGACGTGTCCCAAATATAAAAAATAATAATAATATTAATAATTAAGGTATACAAGACTATGGTATACAGCATAATTAAGGTAGATTAAAGCGTAAGCACACATAACGACGGACCAGCTTAAATTTGATTCCCTAATCCGTAAAACAATGGGAATTATCACAGTATTTTAGCTTTAATAGGTCGATTAGCAACTGTTGCAAAAGCTGCTGCGTGACTATTATTGTTCTTATACTATAAAGGAGGTAAAATTAAAGTAAATGACCATGGTTCACGTGATTATAAGTGGGTATAGGCAGTGAATATACCAAGTTTATTTTCCTTGTGCAAGTTCTGGGTTGTTTGCAAATTGTTGTGTGGAACCGATAAGCACAGTCTCCAACAGCAACGGTAGGTCTTGACCATGATTAATGCTAACACCATGCTCTTAGCATCTAGCTAGCTTCCCTTCCCTGTTCAGAGAGGACGAATCTGCCTACGTATTTGCTGTCTACTAATGGAAGTTGTAATGCAAATTAATAAAATGAGACACGTGGAGAAACCAAAGATCCCCAAACTTAGGGGAATCTTGCATGGGCAGAATATTAGCCGGTATTAGCAATTCTTCCTTTGAAGAAAAGAACAAACGTGTTGCCACTTTCGTTGTTTAGGAGCAGTATACCACGAGAACGTTATCTAGCCCAGAACCTAAGATTAATATGCCCGACTAAACAATTAGTCGTGGATTTAATAATCACTAAGAAAAAATTTAAACCACTTTTAATTTAAATAGTTATATTATTATTCTTCATTAATAGGTAACATGTGAAAACATAAATCTTAGTCAATAAGGCATAAATAAATTTGTGTAAATAAATTGCTTTTTACTTTTTTATTACAAAAATATATAAACTGACTCCTGTCTTTTTCCAAAAGGATATTCAGAGGTCTATTAAGCACATTTCACCAGCTGTTTACGATTACTACGTAACAGAAAGTGAGCCTACTGTCATCAGTAAGGTTTATTGTCAGATAGCAAACAGTCCATCCCCCATAGAAGGATCGAATAACTCCGGCGGAGGATGACAATGGATCCTTTGTCCTTTCCCTTCCAGAACTGCAAAGTCTCCAAAAGCGAAGGTAAACACTGAAGCACTGCACCGTCTATTATAACATCGCCATCTTATCGTATTCTTGTTCCTACGATGTATTGTGTATCTATGTCCAGCAACTGTCAACAGCATACCACCTTGTTTTGATGGGTAAACCAACATGTCTGAAATAGAAAAATAATTGAATACTTCAATAGTATTTCTATAGGAACACATGAGGCACTATCGCATCTCCGGCAGCCTTCATGGGGTGCCACTGTGGATAAGTTGCAGGAGAATTGCCTTCACTGGTGCGGTCACATTTGACAACGATCGCCTAGCTAGGGTAGGTAACAAATATTTGGCCGTTTCGCTTCCGTCGGTAAGAGTGTGATCCTAAAAAATGCTAGCTTGATATTGTAAAAGATGACATGCCAATGTCCTCAGTATTAGGAATGTTAAAGACCATATGAAGTGTAGGAAAGAGTATAAGAGCGTACCTCATGTTCTAAACTAGCTACACACAGCTACTGGCTACAAGGTCTGTATGCAACCGGGATTAATAATAATAATTATAATTTTATTTCAAACTAGCTTGTGCCCGCGACTTCGTACGTATTAAGTTCGGAATAGATTAAAGTATGTTTATTTCTTCAGTCGCGATACTAACACGTAAGTATTAAGTTATTTTATTAAACGGACCGGATGAGGTGTTGTGGTGCACTTGTTTTACATAGACAATTCGTTCGAAATAGATAGAAAAATATGGAACATCGAAATCAATTCTGCCTGATTCCTTAATACAATAGCGTGATGATATTCATTATGAAATGTTTATGCGTCTCTAATAAACTATCTTTTATACGTGGGTAACTCTTTGGAGCTTCGAGATTTTACATAATACTCCTCATTACCTTTCAGGTATAGCGTGAAGAGTTATAGTCCGAATTTTGATCATGTCTAAGTTCTGCTGAACTTCAAAGTTTGGTAAAGATCAACCTATAAATAATAAAGTTGACATCAATAATAGTTTAGACCGACTTTGCTCTACTGCTCCTATCATACCTATAATAGCGTGATAATATATAGCGGAGTTAATGACCATGCCCTAGAAAAATGTTCACATAACATTTCAGCCAAATTCGTTCAGCGGTTTTCAAGTGATGCTCGAAGATCAATAATAAAAAGCAGACAAACAGACAAACCGACAAACAGACAACATTTACAAAAATCATACTTTCGGCATCGGTATCTCTCCTCTAGAACACACATCAATTATTATTATTAAATATTCAATGACAGTTTTCTATTCATTACGATTTTATTATATGTATAGATAATTAAAATAAAAAATCCATAATTTGTTGATAGTGTTACTTACAAATTAATACAATATTTACCTTAGTATAATGTTAGTTGTCAGTCATTTTTAACTGACTTCAAAAAGGAGGAGGTTTCTATGCTCGTCTGTATCTTTTTTTATTAGTTTCTTTTGGTCCCAAAATGATAAACAATACAATATTCTACATGTCACATAGGAACAAAAAAAGAGTCTATTTTAATACTCGGAATGATGTCCGTTGTTTTAAAACTTTCCGGTTTCCGATTGAGGGGAAATTTTCTACGCGTAATAAATGTATCACGTGACAATTAAAGCTTGTTAGGGTTCTGTTGCCAAATGGCAAAAAACGGAACCCTTATAGATTCGTCATGTCTGTCTGTCTGTCCGTCCGTATGTCACAGCCACTTTTGTCCGAAACTATAAGAACTATGCTGTTAAAACTTGGTAAGGATGATGTATTCTATGAACCGCATTAAGATTTTCATTCAAAAAAGGAAAAAAAACAATTAATTTTGGGGTCCCCATACTTAGAACTGAAACTCAAAAATTTTTTTTTCATCTAACCCATACATATCTATGGATAGATCTTCAAAATGATATTGAGGTTTCTAAAATATATTTTTTCTAAACTGAATAGTTTGCGCGAGAGACCCTTCCAAAGTGGTAAAATGTGTGTGTGTGTCCCCCCCCTTGTAACTTCTAAAATAAGATAATGATAAAGCTAAAAAAAATATATGATGTACATTACCATGTAAACTGCCAACAATAATTGGTTTGAGCGAGATCTAGTAAGTAGTTTTTTTTAATACGTCATAAATCGTAAACCGCAATTTACCTTTAATTCAATCAACTCAAATTTAAAAATTTAAAAAAAAACACATTATCGTGTTACTTGTTGCTACGGAACCCTTAATGGGCGAGTCCGACTCGCACTTGGCCGCTTTTTTTAAAAAGTATTTGCATTTTATCTTGTTCATGATAGGGGGCGAGCTTAATACCGTCAACTGAGCTATTTCTCATTTGAATTGTGTTTACTGTCGCCTGGAAAACAGCCCTAATCGCTGTTGTATTCTCTTCGCCAGAAATCAATAGATTAGATTAGATCAGAAGATACGAGATTAAATATTAGGGTTCCGTTGCCAAATGGCAAAAATAAGGAACCCTTATAGATTTTAGAACTTCTTTTTAAGCAAAAATGTTACCTGTATTATGAAGTTCAGTTCTTTCACATAAGTTAATTTCTATAAACGCGCGAATTACTTCTTATGCAGTAAAACAAAAAGATTTTTTTCCTAGTTTACACTTTTCTCCCTGAAAACTTGAGTGCTGTGAGTGCAATCACGGGGAGTCTCCATCAAGTTATTATAGCAATGGCCAAAATAATATCGAGGAAGTTGGTTAGTTAAAAACCAGCCAAGTGCGAGTCGGACTCGTGCACGAAGGGTTTCGTACCATGACTATACAATGTGAGCCTCCCTTCATTTGTTTTATTTTAATTGAATAATTTATTTGGAAGTGAATATACAACTTTTAAGCGTCTACCTGTTGCCGTTATTAATATCTAGCAAAAAGTAGCAAAAAAACGTGTTTCTTGAATGAATAAGGGGGGGGAATATTTAAGGGGGTTCTCCCCTTAAATATTTATTTTATTCTGTTTTTAGTATTTGTTGTTATAGCGGTAACAGAAACACATCATCTGTGAAAATGTCAACTGTCTAGCTAACACGGTTCATGAGATACATACAGTCTGGATATTGCCGTTTATAATATTGAGCACAAAACGGCAAAAAAACATGTTTCTTGAATGGGAGAACCCCCTTAAATATTTATTTAACTCTGTTTTTAGTATTTATTGTTATAGCGGTAACAGAAATACAACAGCTGTGAAAATGTCAACTGTCTAGCTATCACGGTTCATGAGATACAGCCTGATGACAGACGGACGGATGGACAGCGGAGCCTTAGTAATAGGGTACGGGACCCTAAGGGGTACCCTTCGGGTAAGGAACCCTAAAAAAAATGAAAAACAAAATCATCTCACTTATTTTCTTTTAATAACCATATTTTCTTGATAAAGTAAGTAATCAAATTTCATTACTATCCTTACCTATTATATCTAATGCCAATCATTTTTTCTATTGATCTATGAGAAAAAATCTAACTACGTTAATTTGTTTTTGGGTGATCAAAATAAGCATCATCTTGTTTGCAAACCAAAATAAATGACTCATTCATAATCAGTAATTGGCTGTAAAAATACCACCAATGGTTGCATAAAGATAACATTGAAATTTAAATACAGCCTACAGCAAAGAACTTTCTTTATACCACTTAGGTGGCAGACAAGTACACGGCCCACCAAACCAAATCAAAGTCAAGAATAGATCACCACCATCATCTAAACCTCCCCGTGACCTCTAGCTGCTAAAAAGTACTGTTAAATAAAGTAAATTTAAGATTATAAATCATACGCAATTTTATTAGAAATAAGTAACATTCGTATCGATATCGATTCGAGTGATGAGTTATTTGGATTAAATAATCACCATCGGAGGATCGGAGGAGAGTGAGTATGTGAAATGTTACTCTTAATAACATATTGTTCTATTGTATATATCGCCGCCCGGCACCCATACTTCTGTTTAGCACAGTGCCATCTCACCTTCCCTGCGCTCGCCCGGTGCCGAGTAAACTTGTACCCCTTGTAGACCAAGAAACGACATTCTTGATATGATGGGAGGAATACCACTGGAACAAACAAATTGGCCTTCTATTCGCTTTCTCAAGTTAAAAGCCTTGATCTGCATTGATTGACATAATTATCCAGTTTTTCTTACACGATCTTCCTAATGTTCCATGTTGGAAATCAAGAAATCAAAGCGGCGATAGCCCAGTGGCGTACGTAACGGACTGCCGAGACGAGTCCCGGGCACACACCTCTGACTTTTCATAGTAATGTGTGTATTGAGAATGTTAATTATCGCCTGCTTAGTAATGTGCCCGGTAGATGGCAATAGGCTCGCCCCCTATTACATTGGGACCTAAACATAACTGGCGAATCGTGAGTGTGTAATACACCTCTGCCTACCCCTTCGGGGATACAGGCGTGAAGTTATGTTATGTTTAAATCAAGTTTCACTCATGAGCTCACTTCTAGAAATTTGGGGAGCTCGCGGCTGGCGCTCTCGGACGGTACTGGTTTTGACTTGGCATCCCAGTGGTATTTTCGGGTGCATCCAAAGCTGACTTTTTAGAGTCCGGGGTCAGCGCTTCTAACAGAACCACGGCATAAGTCTTGGCCAGCCGAATTGGGCAAAAGCACGCTAATAGCAGCCAGCAGCGAGCTACTCAAATTCACCTGTAGTAAGTTACCTCGTTTGAGTGGCGCTCAACATTGAATTTGTATGTAGCTACAGAATAGCACTACTGATTTTGAGCAGTTATCGTGGCTTATGTTGCAGCTGTTGTAATACCAGGAGTCTTCTTAGCACGCCAGCTGCTGAGGGTATAGGAGACAAAAAATAAAAGGAAAGGAAAGAGAACTTTCACAAATAGTGCAAAATAAGGTTCGCTGCCTACTGAACGTAAATTTCCGTCATATTTGTCTCATGGCAAATAGACCGTCTTCACCGGGGACTACCGCCCTATCATTGAATATCGGCGTTGACAGTTATACTGCATTTCATTTTATTTGTGAGAATATCGGAAGCTTAATTCTTATTTTTTCCCATTCTTTACTCTCACCCGTCTATCTTACCTGCCTATTTGCAAAACGTTTCTCTGGTTTTTAGATCATTTTGATCACCCAGAAACTAAAAGAACATCAAAATAATTCAGTTACGCTAACAAAATTAAGGAGAACATGTATTTTAAAAAAATCTTATGATATTTATATTATGCAATCAAGTACAAATTAAATGATGTCACAATAATAAGCGAATACAATCTCTAGAAAAATTAACCGTCATTTTATACACTTTGCAGCAGTCTCCTTTTATTTCTGTATTTCCTGTAGGCAGTCCGCCATTTTGTTCACATAACAGTTGGAGGATCGTGATTGTGTTCATATTTCATATCGATCAAGACATCATCAACTGTGTATATGACAGATCTGCAGCCGTACCCTTGATGAGAGCAGAACCACCTAACTTTGCTTCCATTCTCCCTCTGCTTTCGAAACTTGAAGCCATTCATAATTACGATACGGGCACCTCTGACAGACTGGCTAAAAATTATACCTGGGAAAAGAAAGGATAACTTAATATATTTTAATAAGGAGTGTCATTGTTATAGCGACAAAATTTTGTAGTGTGGGTTGAGACGGTGACCGTTTTCAAACAAGTGTATGGTACTCGAAATCGACGCAATAGTATCGACTCAATAATCTACCCGCAGACAGCCTCAAATCTGCTTGTTGTCAAAGCAAGCCACTGACTCCTGAAATTGCCATTTTATTTTAGACTTTAATGATATTGTCGGAAGTTTACGTTTTATATTTTACATTGATCCTGACGTTTCGGTTGCTTTTCAGCAGCCATGGTCACGGGGAGACCGTATAATAACATCAAATAAATCGCAATAGAATCCGTTAAAAATAGTTTTATTTCAATGTTACACTTAATGTCATAAAAATAAAGTCTAAAAACATAAAGCATTTTGTAGAGTGAATAAAAATGTGTAATGTACTCTCTTTATTTAATTTTTGACTTTAAGCATATAACGATAAAGTCAATATACCATAAAGTCCATAAACCATAAAGTCAAATGGCATTTTATATAGTGAGAGTAGTATGAAGTGGCTTGCTTGAACTTAAAATAGCAGAATCGAGGCCTAGGAGATTTTACACTATATACCTATGAAGGGAAAACCCAGGGTGCATGTATAACAAAGGGGGCACGATCTTCCTCGAGCTTCAATGGATATTCAATATGTACTCTGGTTGTATCGAAGGTTACCAATAAATACACGCAAAATTATAAATATAATAAGTAAGTACATATTATGTGAACTAGATACTATTGCAAAACAGTGGTTTGCAACTAACGGATTTAATTTTACATATATTATAATTGGTATCACGGTATTCTAAAATATAGTTTTAACCTACACAGTTTTTGTTTAGGTAGACACGAAAACGTGACTTTTCGTTTTAATTTCTACTACTCGTAGGGTAGATCACACGTTACTGCTATTCTATATAAAATACAGTGGTTTTTAACAAAAGTATTTAATTTTTAATAAAAAAAAAATTAAGCAGATTGCTAGTTGCCAAAATATTCTAGTATTCCCGTTAACGCTTCCAGCTAAGCTTAATTGCTTGAGTCAGGAGTGGGTTCACATCGGTAGTGTAATAGCCTGGATTCCAATCCGGGACCTGTAGATCGTAATACCGACTCCTTAACCACTAAGATACCGACTCTTGTAACTTGGTATGATTGTATTCCACAGTACAGTTTCAACCTTTCTTGAGGGTATTTACGAAAAAATGACTTTTAATTTCGGTTACTCGTAGGGTAGTTCACAATTTACTATTATTCCATACTATATTACACTATATCACGTTGGTTAGCTTTACACACTTCAAAATCTCTAAAGTCTTTGCGGAGGTGGGTGATTATGATGATGCTTCATACATATTATCTGATCTTCCAAAGTGAATATTACGGCTTTGCAGCCATGGCGCTGGTGACTGCAGAACCATCTTACTTTTTGTGAACTTGCTCTTTGTCTAAAGAATTTATATCCATTAAAAACTATGACTCGAGCTCCTCGGCATGACTCCTTGAAGAAAGGACCTAGAAAATGTAAAACTAGGTAAGAATTTTAAGGTATAGTAGGGTATTTAAAAAAAAGATATGGTCCGTAGATAGCAATATACTAGTGGCACCTATAAACATAATACAAGTATGTGAGATGCCTGTGGAAAGAAGAGCATTGGCGTCCCTACTTACCAAGACTATCCGAACAGTGTTGTCTGTCAGCCGTTTTTTGTTGGACTGGAATGTTCTTCTCGGGTTCTTTAAGCGTGGCGTGAAAAAGCATCTGTCGAGGCCTTCAAGATAGGGACCATCATTTTACGATCGTTAGAATCAGGAATGGAGGCCCGTACCTTCTGGATTTCGCTCTAGTTTCTTACCATCTAGCGAGGATTGACGGACTGAATATAATAAAAAAATAGAGATAGGTACTTCTCCATTCAAGAGACCTCTCGATGCCACTGAAGATATATATATTAAGACATAATAAATTTTTCTTTGAAGGTTTATAGGACCCACAAAGATGTTCGGGGCCCAAGTCAGCCTCACTCGCTAGCTAATACACCTGTTAAATGACGAACAAGACTCTGGCATCCCTCTTGGGGTTAGGAGGTCAGATGGTAGTAAAATGAACCTAAGGAAGAGTAGGAGAGTAGAAACGGCTCTACCTCGGCGCTCGAATGATCAATCAATTAGCCATTGCCTTATGGACTGAAGATCTGGGCCTCGATTCTTCTGTTTTGTCATTTTGGTCTATTTGGTGGTAAAGTCTATTGATCTTCAGCTGACGTATAGTCATCCTCAAAAGTAGTAGTATATTTCAAGTTACTGATCACTTTGACCTTAAAAATTTTTAAAAAAATAATAAAACATGAAATTATATTAAAATTGGAATCTAAAGATTATAAAAATACTTATACATCAATTTATAATTGAATTCGTTTCATGTAAAGATCGGTTATAATTTTTTCACCGTGCAGCAACTTTTGAGGGCGACTGTACAATTTTGTTATTTACTAAATGTGTCTGTGAGTATATATTTAATTTCACATTATTTTTGAATACATTTAATAGTCACATAATTTATTGTAAACAATTACAAACAATATGAACATATTTGTTAACTTATCATTTATTTTGATAAATATATCGGTTACAGGCACCTGCACATTGTTTTCTACGCTTTTAATATATTGAAATACAATATTGTCACTTAAGTTTACGCAGTGACTATTTTATCTAACCTGTGCTTAAGTTGAGTTTAGACTACGACTGACTGTTAATATTATAAAGATGGTTATTTTCATTAGTAAAATTTCACTGATTTGTTATTAATTTAATATCATAGCGAGCATTAGTAACAATAAGCAAATTGTATTTATTTTTCAAAAATAAATATTTTTTCATCTAATCAATTTTTAATTAACGACAAAACCAGATAATTTCATATTCATAGAGATTAATTTAAAAAGGTTCTCAAAGATGTATCTCTTTGAAAACCTTTTATAACCTGTGTATCTAACTGCAACAAATCTTTTCAGGAAGTGAATCAGAAGCAGGTCCGTCTGGTACTGAAACTGGACATGTAATCATCACATCCCAGCGAGGAAAGTCGGTAATACTTCGTGCAGGATATAAATACAACAAAGACCGAAAAAATAAAGACGGTTCATGCATTTGGAGGTGTGCTAAGAGAACTATTTGCAAAGCGAGACTAGTTATTGATAGTAATGACTGCATCAGACGAGATGACAGGCACAACTGTGGGCCTGATTTTGTGTCCAACGAATTGGAGATTAACTTCCACAAGTGCATTGAAATAGTGAAAAGTGATACTACTGTTCCTATCGCAAATGCGTTTCGACAGACTGTTTCAACACTGAAGGATAAAGGAGTCGAACTCAAAAAAATTCCTAAATTTAAAAATGTTAAAAACAAGTTTTATCGAAAACGAAATAAGTCATTGGAGGTAAAAAAGGCCGAGTCGGACTCGCGCACCGAGTATTTCGTAAACGTCTAGCGTGATTGAGTGAGACCGTAATCTTAGCAATCCATGGATTCTCCGTGCGGGTGCCGGGTCCATCGCGTTGCTGAGTTGGGAACTCGGGACAGTGCCTGGGACTTGCGACCCAAGTGTAGGTTTAGAAGGGGCCCCTTTTGTTGATGTACATCAACACTCACCTTCACTACCCAAGTTCCCCTCCCTGCCTAACCAAATTTGATACGAACCTACTAGTGCCGCTTTAGACATTCGTCCTAGTAATGAGCTTATTGTAGCTCTCGATAGGCCTAGATCTTTAAGTAGGTTATAGAGAGATTTTGCTGGTATACCTCTCGCTCCCACTTCCACTGCATACAAATTAACCACGTAACCGTTTTTGATTAATTCGTTTGTGAGATCATAGTATTTATTTTTCTTTATTGTGTGGTCCTTCGGTATATTTGTTTCCCACGGTACAGTAAGTTCCACAAGAACCACATGTTTTAACCTCTTAGAATATAGGAATATGTCAGGTCTAGATGACGAAACCCCAACATCCTCCGGAATTTTATAGTGCTTTTCATACGTGTCGATTAGGAGAGTCCAATCTGGGGCAGTATCTAAGATTGAATAAGGTTTGTTCCTGGGTGTTATGGATGAACCTTCAGACACAAAGTTGATATGACGTCTGTTAGTAGTCAATCCTTTTTGGGCTCTAGCTACTGCCAGACTCATTGCTTCACGTATGATGATAAGCACCTTATCGTGGCGGCGTGAGTAATGGCCTTTATCGAGAAGCACCCTACATCCTACTAATATGTGTCTAGCCTAGCCGTCCCTATTGCCTCACCACAAGTATAACATTGTTTTTCTGTGGCCTTCCCCCACCTTACCAGATTACTCTGGTCTGGGAGGGTCATCTGAAAGGCGTTAAGATAAAATTTTAACAGGGCCGGCGACCAGTCATAGATCAAGGTGCGCCACTTTAAGGCCATCGGTATGCAGAACTCTCCCATTGTCAACCATTCATTTTGGATTTCCAAATTCATCGCGTGCACTCGATATTTATCATTTTCGTCTTGTTTTAGAAAGGACTTAAGTATATCCTGGTCCCTTTCTGGCTCTCGTACTCCCAACCCCACTCTGTTTGACTGGGCCCCTATCATAAATCGTTTATGGAATAGAAGTCTAGATTCAAGCTCGGACGCGTTATTATCTTTCGGGAGTGCCCTGATTGTGACATCTCGGGATTTTCCTAAGATGTGGGCTTTGGTAACTCTAAGATGTTTATAGAGCTCCGATGGTTTCTTAAGTTTCATCCCAAAATTATTTTGATCCCTAAATAGAGCAGAGGAATCAGCAGAGTGCGCTAGTCCAAGCCACGATTTTAGCGATTTTATGACAGTTGCATCTATTTTCGCCAGTAAGGTTTTACCGAATTCATACACCAGAAAAGGCCAAGTCAGACGTGATGTTAAGTAGTTGTCATATATCCAAGCTTTTTTGATATTGTTTAGTGGTATCTGATCTATCTTATTTAGGTCATTTATAAACGTATCGACAACTTCATCTAAGGATGGTGTGCGTCCTTTATAGTCTATCTTTCTCCCAAGAAATTTAAATGGCACCGATTCAGCGACTATGGAAACTGGTTTACCCCCAATGAAGAGTCCCGGGTCGTAAGAGGTAAATTTGGTGTCCCGTCTACCCAGACATAGACAGTGACACTTACTGGGCTTCGTCCTCAGTCCATTTGTCCACGAACAGAACTCATCGACTTCCTTTAATAGTTCCTGACATTGTTTTGGATTGCGCGTCAGTATTGCGAGATCGTCAGCAAAAGCTAAGATGGACTCTGAGTATATGTTATTTACTTTAAACCGATAACCCCATTTCTTTTCGTGACGTATTAACTTGGTAATTAAGATATTAATTACTATGTTAAATGCTATTGGTGACAAGCAGCATCCCTGAAATAGTCCCACATTATACCGTAATGGTCCTGTGTGTACTTCTTGGAAGCTTATAGCAAATTTTAGCTGGGAGTAATACGACTCGATTATCTCTATGACCACGGGCGGAAAGTTATACCATTGCAACGCGTATACCATAAGGTAATGTGGAATTGAGCCAAATGCATTTTCTAGGTCTATCCAACATACCGTTATCTGTCTTTCGTATTTTCTGGCATCTTTTAAGCTTTCCGCTAACAGACTATTGTGTTCCAGACAACCAGAAATGCCGGGTAAAAACCCTTTCTGGTGGTTAGGTCCGAAATACCTATCGTTAATCATAAAATGACACATTTTTGTTTGTAGAATTGAGAAAAATATTTTTGAAATTGTGTTAGTTAGTGCTATCGGTCTAGTATCTTTAGGATGGGTCACTTCATGTTTTTTTGGAATGAGAACGAAAACCGCTTCGCCAAATGCGACTGGTATATTCTTTTCTGACCAGATTTTACTGAATATATTTGTGAGATGTTTACGAACTGTTGGACATTTTTTATACACTATATATGGAACCCCATCAGGGCCCGGCTCAATCATGGCTGAAAGGATCTGGATGTTTAGCGCAGAGATAGATTATAGTCTGGAATAGCAAATGAGCAATCTCAATATATATATATATATATTTATATATATATTCCCGGGATGTGGTTCCTGTGGGTTACTCCATTCCAAATAAGTTATAATTGTGTTTTTTTTTATGTAATTAATTACATAAATCCGGTTTTCGGACTTTTCTTTTTACTTGTACCTACTATAATTTTTATTTTTAAGTTTACTATTCGTGAAAACTTGTAATTGGCCATCAAATAAACGTTTATCACATGCAACTCCAAATACTAGCTGTAAGTTTTCTAAACTGTACAATAAAATAAATAAAATAAAATAAGATCTAGCTTTTTACTAAATTCCATGATTCTAGTTTAGTTTAGTTTAGGTTTAAATTCCCTTGTGGCCTGTCTACATCTACTACATAAACGTCTGAATCTTTTGATCGCGTTCACTCAGAAGTTTGACTTTTTTACAGTTTGAAGACGTTATAGTCTTGAGTATTTGATATTAATTTCAACTTCATACTTCATCGTGTTGCTGAGAAAAAGGTTTTGACAGATAGACACACAGATTTTTTGTAACGGTAACTATATATTTACGGTCTTCTGACTTTTCCCTTTACTTGTGCAATAAGACCTTTATTCGTCCTTTATTCGTTTATTCGTATTACTAAATTTCTTGATTAGGCTATATAACCTTGCATTTGGCTATATTTGGCATAAAAGGCTGTATCTTTTGATAGCATTGACGTAGAAGTTTTTTCACATTTTCAAGTTGTTGCAGACCTCAGTATTTGGTATGAATTTCAACTTGATGCTTACACGCATTCTTGATACAAAGGTCTTGACAGACAGACAGACTTGACGAAGCGGTCCTATCGGGGTCCGTTTTTCCCCTTTTGAGTTACGGTACCCTAAAAAGGTATATTTTAAAATACTAAGCGAAGTTACTGTGTCCGAAACCGTAAGAAACTTTTTATCAGCTGATTACAACACAAGCAATAGGATTTTAATAATAGCTGATGAATATTGTAAATCAATTTTAACAAATCCAAATTTGACTATTCTTAGCAATGGTACTTTTAAATTTTTTTTAAATTTTTAATAACTTTTCACCACCGTACACACCCTACATGTAGATTTAGGAATTTTAGCAATATTATACCCATGATTTATAAATTAAATTAATTACTATCTATTTATGAATTATTTTATTTATAAATTCCTCAATTCACTCCCATAACACTACTGTGTATCTGCCCTGAGAAAACTCCTCGACGAATTAAGTCAAAAGTCGTCAAGTAATCCGGAGATGTACGTCGGAAGAACAGCCATCATCATCTGCGACCAGGGAAGTACTACCTATTGGGAGGGTTAATTAGACCGTTCATCAGATTAGTTACCACATATTTATTAAATTGTGTTTACTCATTTTATATCCTACTACCAGTTTCAAAAAGGGAAGAAAAAAAAAATGTTTTCTTTGTAATTCCGAACATTTTGTTTAGTGTGTGTTTAGTAGCAACCAAGTACTTAAGTTTCGGCCGCCTGTCACCCCAGCTGAAGCAGGCTGGGACGGCGGGTCGGCTAGCACCCCTGCCCCAAACCGGGGCAAGACGGCGACACCGTGATTCCCAAACCCGAGGGGACCATCTCGAAGCCATCTCATTCGGGGTGCGAGGGATATGCTTTATGGGCAACCTTACACCCCGGCGTCTGAAGACCCGAGACGGCGTGCGGTTTTAGTCGGTACAAGCCCGATATAACGCCCCCGCTGGCCGGCGGCGGGGGGTTTCCGAAGGGATTTCCGCAAAAAAAAGCAAGGTACTTAAGTGTCACACTGGCAATATCCTTGACTTGACTTCGAGAAGGCTGCAATGTTGGCAGTCAAAGATATATTCTCTGAAACAAACATCAGCAGGTGTTTCTTCCAATTGTTACAAATCTTGTGGCGGAAGGCTAACAAATTACGAATAAGAAAATCTGCATTGTTTAAGAAACATATTTCGACCTATGCATAGAATAAAGTTCACTTCTATTATATTTTGATCGCTAATATAACCTATATATTTAATAATGCTTTTTTTATTCAAAAATAACTAAAAAAATAGGTAGGTAAAAAATCATTATCAAGGTCAGTACAGTAAGTGAGTTAAGTAATAAATGTCATAATATAGAGACAATTGTGCGCACACTCGGTGTACACAGAGTCTACAGAGTATAAAATGTCGTAGTCTAAACTTATGTTTATTAAATGTGTATACGCATGTACTTACATCAGTAAACTTATTATACTCATTTACTACTTATTATTTTATACATTCATTATTTTACATTTTTGAAAGCACTATTTTGTGATCTTGACTTGAGATAAAATTAATTATTCACTAACTAATGCGTGTATACAACACATGTTTGCGCACTAATAGTATTAGTAGTAGTAGTATTATTTTATACATTTTAAAATGATCCGTTTGAGATCTTGTTTTCAGATACATTTGACACTAATGTGCGCATGTTTCCAAACGAATAATCATTAAAACTACTTGACTATCCTCGTAATAAAGATTATACTTATACTTGTTCTGAGCTAACCTCCAGTATTCTAATAATAATAGCTACGCATGGTAGAGAAAATAAGAATCGCCTACCATGTAATGTCTAAAATTAAGTATAGGCATCAGTAAATTAAAATCTATCACATATCAAATTCCTAAAACTGTCAACCCAATATCGAATGTCAAACTATCAACCCTCAAATATCACACTATCAACATCCAAATTTCGAACTATCAACCCTCAAATATCACACTATCAAGACCCAAATATCAAATTATCAACCCAACAACATATTACCCTCTTGAAGTCGCACTGAAGCCAATTACATCACATTACTTCACGCCTGTATCCAAGAAGGGGTAGGCAGAGTACACCTTACACACCCACAATTTGCCAGTTATGTTAAGGGCCCAATGTAACAGGGGGCGAACCTATTGCCATTTACCAGGCACATTATTAAGCAAGCGAACATTTAATAATGCACACATAAATACGAAAAGTCAGAGGTGTGTGCCAGGGACAGGAACTCGAGACCTCGTCTCAGCAGTCCGTTACGTACGCCACTGGGCTATCGCCGCTTTTTTAACGGGCCTCAATGATATTAGTAGGGCCCTACATACCTAACCAAATTTTGAAGTCAATATTCGTTTTTAAATACACTTTTAATGTGTAAGCTGTAGCATATTAAAAATCCGCCGAAAGAGGTTTTAAAGTAGTGATAACCCTAATTTAGTTAGGGCTTACCCGGGGTGCCCGGCAACGGACACTTGGGGAGGACACCGTCGGTTTTAGTCGAGACACGACATAACCACCCCCGCTGGCCGGCGGGGGGGTATCCGAATGGATTTCCGCACGTAAAAAAAAAAAGAAAAAAAGGGTGTCTTGTCTCAGGTGTTAAGTTTATTCCATTACAGTTTGTATATGTCTTGTATATGTACTCTGAGGAACGCGTTACATTACACACTACTCCTACTCCTACTTCCTGCTATCCTACTTAATAATATAAATGTAAAACGTTTGTGAAGATTTTTGGATATTTGTTACTCAATCACGCTCTAACGGCACAACGGATCTGGCTAAAATTTGGCACAGGGATAGACTATAGCCCGGAATAGCACATAGGTTACTTTTCATCGCTGGTATAGGTTCCCATGGGTTGCGAGAAACAGAACAGAATTCCACGCGGATGAAACCGCGGGCAACCGTAAATACATAAGTTCAATACATCAGTCGTAAGCTTTTTGGAGGTTCATGGTTATGGTATTCTTTAACAGATATTATGTCCTGCTCTATTGTGAACAGTGCCGCTTTGCACCCATGTACATGACGACTACAGTACCACCTCTCTTTAAGTGCACTGACTCTTTGTCTAAAAAACTTGTATCCATTATATATTATCACACGCGCCCCTCTGGAAGTCTGCGTGAAGATAGGACCTGAAAAATAAAACGAATATAAATTATAATTCTAAATTGTGGATTGTATAACATGTCAAGAGGAGTATATTTGGTGTTTGGTTGAGGTATTGTGTTCACTTATAGTTGATAGGTAGAAAACTATTGTTAAGAACTATAGAAAGCAGTGAGGAACACGATCGGCTACCTGGGCTTCCAGGATATTGGTAGACTCCTCTACTCCACAACTTTTTGTGTAAATAGTAACACCAGCAATTAAACAATGTTCCGGTTGCAATAACTTAAAACGTCAAGACAAAAGTTAGTATGGTTGCTGAAAAGCAACCAAAACGTCAGAGTTTTAAACGGATTTTATCGCAATTCATTCCGTTTATTACTTGCAATGGCAAGTAATAAACAGAATGAATTGCGATAAAATCCGTTTAAAACTCTTTGTTAGCATTGGTGTAAACTTCCAACAATATTATCGTTCGCCATCAAACACTAACAGTCCACTAGGTGACCTGGCCTAGTTTAACCTACAACAGTAAAGTACGCCTTAAGTAAAGGAAAAATAAATAAAAAAACCGGTTGTCTGTAAAGGTAACGCCGCATACGTCAGGTAACGGCATGTTACGTCATGTTTTTTCGTGCGTGCAGCCGGCTTATTGATTTATAAGACGTTATCACGTCAATAAAGCGGCGATTGCCCAGTGGTGTACGCTTAACGGACTGCCGAGACGAGGTCTCGGCAGTCCCCAATCGCCCCGGGCACACACCCCTGACTTTTCATTGAGCTGAGCGAGCGAAGCTCTTATACGCGGCATAGCCGTTCGTTGGTGACTGAACTCCTCAGTAACCACTCGCGCGATCTTGACCAAATTTACCACGGTGATATTGTGGACACTGAGGAGTGTTTTGAAGCGAGATGGTTCATGTACGATGTACCATTGAGGAATAATCACCGAAAAACAGTTTCATACAACAAACAGTTTCGCTTAGCTAAGGCCGCGCGCTCAGCGCGGCCTTAGCTAAGCGCGCGACCGTAGTAAGATGTCTTATTTTCAAGTACAGTCGCACCCTGCACTTAATTCCTAGTAGTTATGTGTGTATTAAAAATGTTGATTATCGCTAATGTTACGGTAGATGGCCATAGGCTCGCCCCCTATTACATTGGGACCTAAACATAACTGGTGAATCGTGGGTGTGTAATACTACTCTGCCTACCCCTTCGCGGATACAGGCGTGAAGTTATGTGTGTCGATATAAATAGGCTATCGGACACAAAAAGACATTCCTGAAAAAAAGAGACATTCCCAATGAAACTAGGTAAACTGATATAGTTTAATATTACAGCCTTTATTTACAAGGTAATCTTTAGTTACATGTAGAAATTGAAAATTCAAATGAAATGTCAATGAACATACAAGCAGCTGTGAATAGCCCGATCACCATTATTCCTAGATCGAATGAAAAAAGCCAGTGTGACTACAAATTTGGTATAGAAAGAAGGCTCAAAGAGTTGAAAAAAAGCCAACTCTATTCTAGTGATTCTGTAAACTGTCAATCTGGTAAAAGTTTTTTTATGGTTATAAATAGTTTAAGGGCTACTAACCTATGGCCCCACTCCAGCGCCTCCCTGCGCTACTGGTACAGCAACGCAAGGGCTCTCGCTTCCAGGTCCCATAACGGGCAGGGATTTCTGCACGAAAAAAAAAAGGGCTACTAACCTCACTTAATTTTTTTGTTACTGGGTGTAATACATGTAAGCAGTTTATTGTACAGCAGAATCTCATGATCCAAGTAGTAACTGATTCAGCCAACCAAACAGCTGAAGTTAATAGAAAAGTAGACTTACTTCTAGGGCGGTCAGGAGAAACATTTCTTACTCATAGTAATGAAAATGCAGTAATTACGGCAGTAAGTCTGCCAGTTAAGGATGATGCAAGTTTTAATCATCTAAATGATCAATTAAAAGTAATCCAGAATAAACAGGCAATTGTATGTAAAACTAATATACCTAAAGTTCGTCCGGTAATCTTAGAGACTGACTTAAGTGTCAGTATAAAACGGGATGAAATATATTAAATCCTATATACCTAGTCTTGCCATAAATACTGTAACAAAGAAAAAAATTCTATTGCAAATAACATTTACTACTTTTACAGTATGTTAGTTTAGTACATAAATATAAAACAAATTAAAATATAAGAAGCTTATTCGAAGTGGTCTCCATTGGCTGCAGTTGAGGCCAGTTATCAATAGAAGCACGCACTCTTTCCATGGGAAAATTCTTCACTGCCAATATAGTATGAATTGTTTTAGGGACTCCAAATTATCATGGCGTTTAGAGCAAACCGTACTCTCTAAAACTGACCATAACTCATAATCCAGCGGATTAAGAACGGAACTAGACGACGCGACGGCCACTCACTCCTTCATAGCTAACATACCATCCTTCATAGCTTCATACCAAACCATCACTGAACTCGGATAATGCCCACGTTGCACTCTGTTGACTAATTGCGAAGCTTCCTTGGAGCTGTGAGCATAAATACGGTCACTTTGTTTGTTAAAATGTTGCTCAATTGTAAAAAAAATCTCACCCGTAAACAACATTTTTCTGTGACCTCCCTTTGCGCACCGCTTCAGTAGTTGTTCCGATTTTACCACCCTATTCTTTTTTAAATTATCAGTTAAGAAATGATCAGTACGTCTCTTATAGGCTGCAAGTCCTAAGTCATCTTTTAAAATATGTGACATGGTTCTAGGTGCTATCTTCATCTCCCGAGATAAAATCTTTTGCTTTCGGATATGATTTCTTCGAATTCTTTCCCTTACTGCTTTGACCACCTTTTTCGTACGAACACTACGTGGACGGCCAGATCTTTTTCTGTCACAAACAGAGGAGGTCTCATTGTACCTATTAATAGCCCGGTACACAAACATTTTACTAATACCAAGCGTATGGAGAGTTTTAAAAATTGCATTTGGCTCCATACCTACTTTGTGTAATGCAATCACAGCGATTCGGTTCTCTTTATCACCCCACTCCATTTTAATATCGCAAAAAATTGTACAATGTGTTGGCACCAAAAGGAGAAAACACAATGAACAATCATATAAAAATGACAGATTCCAAATTCAAATTTAATGTAATATTTTGTTTATTTTTAATTGTAACAGTATTTATGGCCCGACTAAGTAATGCATCCCATTTCAACCTGTTAAATCAGTGTCTAAGATTATGGGAGGCACTTTAGTATGCATGTTAAAACTTTTTATATATTCTATATTCTAGGATAATGACTAAGAATGATAATAAAAAAAAATCATCAGATTACATTTTTAGCCGGTATTGGTGGTAGATATGTCCGAAGTCTTACAACTAATATTTTGAGAAGGATATTGCTGCATGAAGTTGCAGAATTATATTCCTTAACTGGAAAACAGATAAAAAATTCGAGTATAAAATCATTTTTACATATAGAAGCATTTAAACTAATATTTCGTAAGATATTTTATTACTTAAAACATCCAAAGAACCACCTACTATTTGAGGTAGATTAAGTATCAAATTTAATCTAAGTCAGTTGAAAGGGTGAAAGATTTAGATTGAAGTTTTCAATGCTTAACTTATGGGGTTCCCAAAAATCATTCTATATAGTAAACTTGAAATTGGCAAAATATTATATCATCATAATAAGAAGAAATTTTCTCCTTATCAAAGGTATCACATAATTTAATTCAGTGATATGTTTTCGGAAATCTACAAAAATATCTATGGCGATGTGACTGAAAATGATCTAAGGGAGATAATAAGCGACTGGCTGAATCAAGCTAAAGTTAGAATTACAAGAAAGTAAGATTTAGATTACATAAATGCTCTTTTTAAGACATTATTAGAGAAAACTGTATAATTCACTATAGTATGCAATGGTTGTTCAATTTCTAATAGGGCCCATAAACTTTTTTTTTACTAAGTTATAGTATTACATATACAATCATTTTTCTACAACAGGTGCTAGGACTGATCCCGGGACATGGGCAGGGACAGGGATAGGGACACTGGATGGAGGCATTGCCCCAGTCGAGCAATTTAAAAACTTAACAAAAAATGAGCCGGCAATGTGTAAACTAAATAGGTGTATATGGGGTTATTTTAACGCACTAAATTTACCCATTTAATAGTCGATAGAACCAAAGTCTATGTCTATACTGACCTAATTTAATAGTTTTCAGTGCTATTATGGGCAAAAGTAGAGACTTTTTCAGATATTTAATATTGTATATTCTAATTTTACCTTTAATGACTAAATAAATGACATATAAAAGTATATACTATAAAAGTACATAGTAGCAAAATAATTTTATTATTTCTTATTCTTATTTATTTATATTTTATTTACTTATTTCGATCTTTCACACTTGCTACCTTTACAGGATGAACCCCAATGCGGTTGCAGTTTTGTTTGGTTGCGGTTTTTTTTAATACAAGAATACTTATCTAAATTCTTTTATGCATATGAGGCCGTCCTTGTGAATTCACTCAGAGTTCAACAGAATTGATTGATATGTCTCCCTAGCAATGAGGTTGAGTGCGCTGAGTGCGTGCGGAAGAGGCGCCTTACTCCAAAGGTTTGTCCGGCTACAACAGCAGTCACGGTTGTAGTCGCCGCCACACGTACTTGTTCGGAACACAGAAAACTATCCGCCTTAAGGTACGTAGGCGGAGGGGTGCGACTGGTAGGATCACCTCCAAGTTTGGTGCACCCTGGGCAACGTGGGCGATGACGCATCATTGATTGCTCCTCTGGAGTAGCTGGCGTCAACGTTAGCGGCCAAGAGTCTGACCAACCGGCCCTTTTCAGGGCAAGCTGACCCCATTGCACGAGGGGGTCGGGGTATGGCGGGCCTGCAAGGCCCGCGGGTGGGGGTGGTCGCTCCAGGTACTGCGAATGGCCCAGGGTCAGTCGGAGTGCGAGGGATATGCTCTATGGGCAACCTTACACCCCGGCGTCTGTAGACCCGAGACGGCGTGCGGTTTTAGTTGGTTCAAGCCCGACATAACCGGCCCCGCTGGCCGGCGGGGGGTATCTTAAGGGATTTCCGCACGAAAAAAAACATCATACATGTCAACAAATTGGGTAAATTTTCATACATGATTATAAAACTAAAATAAAATAAATTACAGCTATGTAGGTATGGGTTAAATATCTGCTACCGAGGATTGTAGTATGTAATGTATAGTATATAATATGTAATGTAAAATATATATTTTAAATTACTTTTATAAATCTGATACAATCGTCAACTTTCCATAAGTAGGTTTAGTAACATTACGTGTAATGCCTTACATTAATTCGCAGTGGGTCGTCACCTTGTTAAAGTAGATGATGATTGTACAGATATCATACTTAAAAAAGTAAATGATAATTATCATTAATTATATTTTAATCAAACTAATAGAGTCCATTAGGAGGTAAACATTTATTTTCTATAACAAATATATATAACATACTTTGGTCAAAAAATATTTTCAAAAAAAATCATCTACTTCTTTGACGCTGGCAACACGTATTTTAATGAGTTCCCTCCACACATTTTTTATATACAACTCACACTTCACCAAAAACTGTTGTATGCCAAAATTGTTTTAATAAAGATAAAGAGCTAATGGTCCACAAGACCGTTTTCTATCTCCTATGATTTCGAATTTCTAATACTGTCAGATCAAATAACACTATGTATTAGGCTGAGCGCAGATTAGACACACGACTCCGTGCATACTTCGAACCGTTTCATAGACAAAGCTGTGTAGTATCTACAAGATCTGCACGGTGACAAGTCTGTCTTCAGACTATCGTGTCTGCAATCTGCGCTCAGCCTTATACTCGTATCTATGTCCCAGACTTCTAGGCTTACAAACGTAGGTTATTTGGTGGCGGATGGTTGTGGTCCCTCTTCATAGATACAATTCCACCTTCTATGGTGAAAATAACGGCTTTGCAGCCAAATGAATGCTGGGTACAGTACCATCTCACTTTAACTCCATGCACTCTGTGTCTTATAAATTTGTACCCTTTTAAAATTATAACACGTGTTCCTCTGGAAGTCTGCGTGAAAATGGCACCTGAAAAATGAAATTAATTAATTAAATTTAAAATTATAGAAATTTTTCGAATGAAATCTTTCGTGCAAAGACGCGTCCTGACAATCTTGACATCTTGGAGGGATGTTTATTATTCAATCACGAAAGAACGGCTGAACGATTGTAGATCAAATTTCATCACGAGCCATTTAAAGTTAATATTCACTGTATCTTTAAAATTTTCGTCGGTTTTTTATCGGTTTTTTTATTAGGTAGTATATATATATTAAAGTAGGAGCGTGAGAAAGGGCAGAATAAATTAAAACTATCAAGAAAATTGCTTACAAAAATATATCTTAAGTATAACGTTAATTTTAAGTATGACACAATTGTCAGTCTTTTAATGAATATGTTATACACGCACACGATATTTTTATAAAAGTTTATAAACTTTGCAACAAGTTCATTATAAAGTAGTATGAGACGGATTCTAGAATACTTCTATTTATCAGACTTGTAGGGTCACAAAAGCAGCTTATCCGGGGGTGGATGGTCATGCCCCTGCTTTATAGCTATAATTTCATCTTCTATAGTAAAAATAGCTGCTTTGCAGCCGTATTTATGCTGCGTACAGTACCACCTTACTTTAAATCCCTGGACTCTGTGTTTTATAAACTTGTAACCTTCTAAGATTATCACACGTGCTCCTCTAACTGTCCTTGCAAAGATGGGGCCTAAAAATAATAATGCATATCTATTCAGATAAAACTTACAAAATAATCATGAAACCATATCGCGGTAGGCAGTCATATACTTCATATGAGAGTGCCTATGGCTAAGTAGTAACATTGCAAAGTTAAGCAATTCTAACCAGGTCAGTTCTAGGATGGGAGACCACTCTTAACATATTGAGACCCTATTGAAAGCCTGTTAAGCCGTCGGTCCCAGTTGACGAACATTTATGACAGTCCTTATGGGTAGTTGGAGCCCTGAAAAGTCCGACAACAGGTCTAACTACAAAACTTCGATATCGCCAATGGCTTGTGGAGATCAGATGGCATTCGCTGCAGGGATAATAGCGAAGTTCGGCTGCTTCGTAGTCAGATCGAAGAAGCAGATCCCAACGGAGTTGGGAAAAGCAAACGTGGTTCCCTGGCAACAAAGGCAGACGTGAAGAAACACCGTGTGGTTTTGATCGGTTTGAGTCCAACATGGTTGGTTATTTGCTCAATGCTGTCAACCTACTGTTGTTTGTAACATTAAAGGCTTAATGACAGTGAAGGAATTTGGTGAAGTATCTAAAGACAGAAGCAGATGGCGGGCTGTTGAATGAGGCGTTGGGAATAAGGCGTGAGTATTTGTATGTATGTATGTAAATTCAAGCAATAAGAAATAATGTAAACTTAATCTTTATTTTCTTTAAATGTAATTACATTCTGGTAGTTTATAACTACATTACACAAACGAAGCACATTACACAAACCTTTGGAGTGGCAACGTCACAATTTAGAGTCATATTTCATGGTATCCAATCATTATTAGTACCGTAAACTGAGGGTACTTCGACCCAAAATTTTGACATTTTTGACGTTTCTTCCCATTTATCGATATTTGATCGATAACTTACCTTTATTTCTGGCTTAAATAGGTAATAGGGTTCTCTTCTACACGAATTATTATGAAAAATAAAGAAAAGTTATGTGTAGGAATATTTTTTTTTATATTTTTTTTTGGGCCAATGTTGTACTTGGGGTATGGTTACAATAACCCGTGACATTAATCTGCTAAAAAACGTTAAGATTTAATGTCATGGATCATTGTAGCCTACGTTTATGAATTCATAAGAGTTAAAGAATCATAGAAAATAATGCTTTATTTTCTCCACACAAAATTTAAAAAAATCAACAAAGATATCTTTTACTCTAAAAATAACAAATTATCAGTCTTCAGAATCAGAATCTTAAATCAACATTATTTTATTCAGTGGAAAAGGAAAATTTTCCATTCCTGAAATTGACGCTTATGTATAAGCATCAATTTCAGGAATGGCAAATTTTTCTTTTTCGACAAATTTGCTGCCGGTTTCAGAACGTAACTGTGAACTGAGCTGCTGCAACTGCAGGTTACCATCTAAATGTTCATTTTTTTCCTTTACATCGATCCATCCATCCCGATTTTGTTCTGTTGTATCGAGCTTCCTCTGGTCCGTTCTCCATCCATGTGAACCACAAATGATCCACCTTATAAATGATGTATGGAGGAATGACTTCACCAGCAGCGCTGCCACAAAACATCACTGAGTAGCTCACTTTAGTAGAATTTACGATACGTTCGGGGTGTTTCGATCCACGTCTGCACATCACGCTTTTCATCCCAGGATCGTCAGTCAATTTACTCTCATCAATATTAAAGATATTTTCAGGTGGAACTGATTCCAGAACAGGGGTCCAGTTTTCAATAAGCTCTTCAATAATTTTGGGACTGACTTCGGCTCGGACTCTTTTTATATTATTGGCAAATCTCATGGACAATTCTTTGTGTCTTTTTAAAAAACTCTTAACCCATTCTCGTCCGGGCGTATTGTTTTTAAACTCTTTTACGTGTCTACCTTGGCATGCAATCTCTTATAACAAATACGAAATCGGTAGCTGTTAAGGGAAACCCAAATTCTGCGAGAGCTGTTATATGGGCACCAAAGCTCATTTCTTCCTGTTCAGTAAAAACGGTTGGATGTCCATGTTTTCTACATGATACCTTTTTCAATTTATTCTTGATCGTGCTTCGAGTTATGTTGTATTTAGCGGCAGCAGCTCTCTGAGTTATAGTTTTGCTTCTAATCTCCCTCAAAGATTCATCTAGTTCCTGTTGGGTATAATCGATGTAATGTCGACTACCTGGCTTTCGCTTATAAATTCTCGGCATCTTGTTTCATTAACTTAAGCTCTGAAAGAAATAATTAACAAATAAATCCATTAATGATGAAATAATTTAAATAATAAGTTTCGGTGGACTACTTTGGCCCGTGGGCTATAGTTACCTACAAGACCGGGTCATAGAAGCCTGCAGTTTTGATTTCAATTTTTTTTTACATAAATCTATACAAAACAATTAATTTAATAGCTACATTAATTCCCAATGACACACTTGTCACGACTGAATGCATAGAAAATCAAAAGCTTACCTAGGAACTGCCTTGTACTTGAAAGTTTGCACAGTAGTTTTGTCGGTAGTTCACTGTCCCGCCATTAAAGTTTGCACTGACAAGTTTACGCATGCTCAATAACCACATAACTGCTTTACCGACAAGACACTAGACCCATCTATCCATTTGAATGCGAACTACGTCAATACCTGCCGCTTAAACGTGACGGCGGTAAGTTCAATTTTTTTTCGATTTGGGCCATTCTTGCCCTGTAGGGCTATAGTAACCTCAGTTTACGGTATATAAATGGTGCTATATTAATAAAATATTTTCATCTAACTTTTTAGAAATAGGGGAACAGAGTTTAAATATTTGTTTCAAAAGTATATGATCATATACAAATAAGGTACTTATTGGTAACTTACAGTGCGTTATTTACATAGCAAAATAACTATAAGCATTTTGATTTTGTACCTATTATACACCTTTCACGTCATTCTAAATAGTTGAGAACATTTTGGAAATAAAACCAAATTCATCTATAATAATTTGTAATAAATGCAACATAAGACACTAAATTGCGAGTATTGCGACGTTTCTACTCTTGAGGGTGTACACGTTCTTAATCTCAGTCAAAATATATAATATAATAATAACAAAGGTTCTCACACTACATAAAGAAGCTTCGAAACTACTTAAAATATATAATCACGGGCCGCGGATCATGAACCACAGCGGCAGCGCCTATAAAATAAAGGGCCGTCTTGGTCAGGACACCCACAGGGTTCAAGCGTGTCACTCCAAACGGAAGTTATTGTGTGACATTATTCCTTACTGTGGTCACAAGAGAATTATATTTACGCTACTACTAATACCGACGTATCTATTGATGACGTCAGCATGTTTCTGTTCAATCAATTTTTACGTTATACAGAATAATTTGTACCATTGTAAAGCCTCATATTTTTAGAACATCTTTAATACAAATGGTCATGAAAGCTAGGAAAAATGCAACATGAAAAAGTTGGTTTATGAATTTTTTGAAGTGTTGCTCATCATAGGTATGCCACGTTACGCATGAATATTAGCCATGCTATAGGTTATAATAGCATGCGTGACTACATAAAGTTGCTTTCAACGCGAACCATGGCAGAATCGCGCATCAATTTCATCATCATCATCTTTCTAGCGATATCCCGGTTGAGTCCAAAGTAGCCTGGGGTTCAATAATTATTTTTAATGGCATGTAGAATATACTGCTTCCGGGCTGTTTGGCCGTGGTCCATCGGAAACTTGTATTCCAGACATTTTGTCGATCACTGCGGTCGATATCTTCAGTGGTACAGGTCGGGACGCCGTCGAGTGCGGTGAACCTTCCTCGGCGGCGAACTCGCTGCGACTGAGGCTGCGACTGAGACTGCGAATCAGTCGCAGCGAGTTCGCCGCCACATCGACGAAACGTCTGAAATACAAGTTTCCGATGGACCACGGCCAAACATTCCGGAAGCAGTATATTCTACATGCAACGCCGGCCGTGAAAGCCTTAAGATTTATATTTTTAATTGGTTTATTGACTTTTAAAAGAGCAACTAACGTCTGGCCTCCCAACGACGAGAGGAAAGCCTGCATCAGAGCCTCTTCCATTGTTTCGCTGGTGCACCGACTAAAAGGTCAGGTTAGCTTGGGTCCTTAAGGTGTTGGTAGGGCCCAGTACATGAGTTTGCCCAGCTATAAAAATAGATTTTTCGGTGGTGCATGGTTATGTTCTTTTTTTAGGCCAACTACCTGATCATCTATCGTATAGATTGCAGCTTTGCACCCAGTCTGCTGAGAGCTACAAAACCATCGGACCTTAATTGCGCTTGAAACGTGTTTGAAAAATTTATAACCATTCAATATTATGACACGGGCGCCTCTTGATGTCTGCGTAAAAATTGGACCTGGAATAAGTATTTTAATGAAATTTTGAAGCAATTAGTATGTTGACTTTTCCTATAGATTTAGATCGGAAAAAGTGAACATCCAAGACGGGACTTGAACCTGCGACCAGTTGCAGGGGGAAGGTACATGTCCCGTCCTTGATGTCCACTTTTGCTGATCTAAATCTACTGGAATAAGTAGATAAAAAAAAACATTCTAATAACAATTTTACAACAAATTGGTTTTTTAATAACTTTTAAACATTCAAGTTCCATGATTGCAATATTGATCGAGTGATAAAACTACCGCGCTTTTCTGCGCAGTCGTATAGACACCGGACAGCATGCTTACAAAATCGGGACTGTGTGTGGTACATAGCGTAACAAAAATATCGAGAATGTGCGGGTAGATGAAGAAACTTCTACCTCACTGACTCGACGACAAATGGCGTGCACCATTGAGCCAGTCACCCTATGATCTAGGCCAGTGTAGCCTGATACACATGTGACAGCACATGTGTATCAGGCTACGCACATTCTCGATATTTTTGGTACGCTATAACAAAAATATCGAGAATGTGCGGGTAGATGAAGAAACTTGTACCTCACTGACTCGACGACAAATGGCGTGCACCATTGAGCCAGTCACCCTATGATCTAGGCCAGTGTAGTCTGATACACATGAGACAGCACAGGAATAGACTATAGTC
This sequence comes from Cybosia mesomella, assembly GCA_946251805.1. Taxonomy (NCBI): domain Eukaryota; kingdom Metazoa; phylum Arthropoda; class Insecta; order Lepidoptera; family Erebidae; genus Cybosia; species Cybosia mesomella. The sequence goes on from OX276400.1 coordinate 7,345,241, forward strand.
TGGAATAACATATAGGCTTGTCCCTGGAACCCAGGGCGGAGCCGCGGGTAACATATGGTTTAAAATAAAACAAATACGATAGGTATGCATGCTATAATATTACATATTTAAGTAGCAGATACTAATATAAAAATATTTAAAATTCAAATATTCTCAATTTAAGGCTCAATTTACATCAAGCAAAAGTAAAAACTTATTACTTTTCAAGGCAATTTTGTATAACATTTTGAACTTTATCGCCGCTACGTAACGTAAACCTTAATGAATAGTATCGACTAAGTATAAGACGACACAATTTTAGGTTTAGTATTCATTATAAATGAATACAAATCCTAAACTTTGACAACAGCACAGAATAAATAATAGTGACAACAGTACTTTTTTTTTAAAGCATTTCACACTAAGAACAATCAACTCTCTGGTAAGAGGAACATAATTAATCACTTATCATCATAATATCATTTATTACTTTCAGTCAAACTATCCTACCTAGAGCCAAAAAAAAAACATATACTAACACTTGAAATAATAAAACTTCAATGAGCGTTGTCTCTGGTATAAGTCTAAAACGGAAACCTACATGTAACTTTTTTTTTTTTTCGTGCGGAAATCCCTTCGGAACCCCCCGCCGGCCAAAATGACGCGATGCCATGAGACGTTTAAATGCATGCAAATTACAAGAACCAATAAAAAAAGTTTTAAAAAAACAATAGTTCAACTAATGGACTTTATAATAATGTATATATATAATAATGTAATGGACAATAGTGATGCTGCTATCAGTCAGAACCCTTCTTACATCTATCTCGCTCGCTTGTTCTTAGGTAATACCGTAATGTTGTGAGTTGTGACGTTAATGGCCTGGCGACTCAGCTGCTAACGGCCGTACTACGAGTATATAGTTCACACATTCGGTTTCTGACACATTCAGTACAGACACCACAGCTTATAAACCGCGAAAATTATAACAACATATTTGTTCTAAAAGTAGATTATTAGACCTTTGTCTATGGAACTGGGTCTCAAACCGACGGCCAACGCGACACCTCTAAAGCAGTTTTATTTGGATTAAACGCGTATAGAAAGCATATAGAACTTTATTCAGTGTTATATCCATGAGACCCACTCCTAAAACAAGTATTTTAGCATATTTCGAGGGTTTTTTTTTTACTTGCGTAAATCCCTTCGGATACCCCCCCGCCGGCCAGCGGGGATGGTTATGTCGTGTATCGACTAAAACCGCACGGTGTTCTCCCCAAGTGTCCGTTGCCGGGCACCACGGGTAAGCCCTCGAAAGGATAACCCCAGGGTTGCCGGCGGACTTTGGCCGCCACCGCAGCCTCGCCTGAACAAAACTATTCCTACGAAGAGACTTATCTCAGCAATACCTAAATATAGTTATACTACACTAAAATGGCACATAGACACAAACATATAACCTCCAAACAGATTCCTCTTATACTTTCCATCAGAGAGGCCGTATTTGTGTGATTTAAACTAAATAATATACTCGTACAAACACAGGGCGCGTATAGACAATCAATACGAGTATTATAATATTGGAATCGAATATCGTGATCCAGTGTGGGACCAATCGTGTTTGTTTGCAAATGAATAATGTCGTGTTTGCACTCAACATCATCCACATTATCAACATATTATATTAGGTCGTTACATATGAAATTGCCGTTTTTCTTGAAGAAATTGGTGGAAACCCAATTTTCAGGACTAACATTTTAGCATTTTTTTTAGGAATGACAAATCCTAATTTTATGATTCTTTTTTGTGTATCTATGAGATAACATTAAGCTAACAAACAGCAACTTTTATTACATTTTTGAAAAGTGACAGCTGTTAAGTAATACGAAATTTATCATCAAAATCGATAGCATTTAGGAAGTACTGTTTTTGAAGATCGAATTAATTTATCAAGCGGCCAATAAAAACAAAATTTAATACAGAGTTGTAAAATCTTGAAATTAGCTTTCAAACAAAATTTAAATAATGGAAGTAGCTATTAAATTACAGGAATAACGAACTCATGAATTTGTATGAAAATTTCGGCAATTTCATATGTAAAGACCTATTATATCCATTGACTGCATCGCGATATATATATTGCCTGTCTATATTGACTGTCTAAACGCGTCCTTACATCGTGTACTTTTAATACTGAACTATGATTTGTTATTTTCGTGCGATTTTATTTAACAGTTAAGTTTTATAGGAGGTTCATGATTATGTCTGATTTTCATCGAGATAATTACGTCGTCTACCGTGAAAATTACAGCTTTGCACCCTTTCTTATGTCCACTGCAATACCATCTCACTTTGAGAGAGATTGCTGTATGCTTGAAGAACTTGTAACCGTTAAAGATTATAACACGAGCTCCTCTAGACGTCTGTGAGAATATTGGACCTGAAAATATAAAAATACAAGTTAAGTTTTTCTGGGATATAAAGCCTTGTACAGAGCAAGCATTCCAATGTACGCGTAATCTAGATATTTTGGGTACGCGTAGTGGTTTAGTTGACTACGCGTACAGGTCTATACACGTACTGTGGGTCTGTACGTACACGTACACGTACAATACACTATATTGCATTGAAACGTGTCTAAAAGTTTAATATGTCCATAATACCTTTTTTTTTCGTGCGGAAATCCCTTCGGATTTCCGCACTGGCCGGCGGGTGGTATCCGGGTTATGTCGGGCTTGAACCGACTAAAACCGCACGCCGTCTCGGGTCTAAAGACATCGTAAACAAGACAAAAAAAAAGAATTTTCGGGATTTACTAACGTTTCATTGCAATTGAATATGTGGTAAGGAACGCATATAGGACTAATAATAATTATGAATTTGATTTATTTTATATTAATATAACGCTAAGTCAAGTTTACAGTAACATAAGTAGGTACATTTATTTACACAACTTTCTAAACCTAATAAGTCTATAATGTTAAGCCTACTCAATCCCCAAGCAATTTCATGAATGCCAAGGCCACGTTAAACATAATAATAAAAAAGTGACCTAAGGAACGACTTACTATTTGGTATGAAAAATGGCTGTGAATGATTATAATTATAATTTAGGCAATATATGTATATAAACCTAATTTATTTCAAAGGTATAAAAAATATAGTCATAAAATGTCTTTCATCGCATGCGTTGCGGAAAGTATTGATGATAAACAACAAAGTGTTCTGTAATATTATAGAACATAATTATCAATATCTACAAAAAAACTTCGCGAGACCATATCTCCAACTATTGTAGTTATGTCATTATACCTACTTTTTTACATTTTTAAAGTTGACAGAAACGTCTATTAAAATCAGACCATGTTATCCATACCTTTGTATTAATTCTTATCCAAATAAATGATTGCGTATTTTGATAACTTTTTGAATGAAGTATACATTTATGATTTTATTTTAACATTGTACATTTCGGATTAAATTGTGATAGTTTTCTTATCGAATGATAATTAGTCATAGTAATATAGACATGAATGTAATTAGTGATAAGATAAACAGCTCTATCTGTGCCCAAACAGGGTTTTCATGTTATATAATATAAAATAAATAACAACTTAACGGTATATTTAGAAATATTTAATATTATTTTGCTATAATGCTGTATACTTACTTAATTTATACAAGTTACATAACATAACGTAACTTCACGCCTGTATCCCCGAAGGGGTAGGCAGAGGTGTATTACACACCCACAATTCGCCAGTTATGTTGAGGTCCCAATGTAATAGAGGGCGAGCCTATTACCCATCTACCGGGTACATTATTAAGCGAGCGATAATTAACATTTATTAATGCACACATAACTACGAAAAGTCAGAGGTGTGTGCCCGGGGCAACTGGGGATCGAACTCGAGACCTTGTCTCAGCAGTCCGTTACGTACGCCACTAGGCTATCGCCGCTCTACAAGTACAAGTAGGCAGTACAAGTATACAAGTATACAATATAAATATATTATAACAGTCTCATAAATAAAGCTACTGGTCTACCCCTTTTTTTTTTTTTTTTTTTTTTATCGTGCGGAAATCCCTTCGGATACCCCCCCGCGTGCCAGCGGGGGCGGTTATGTCGGGCTTGAACCGACTAAAACCGCACGCCGTCTCGGGTCTACAGACGCCGGGGAATAGCTAGGGCGTCGAACTTGGGATTGAAAGAGTGCGTTTGCGAACCCCGACTATGACGCTCCCGAGGTGAATCCATCGGAATATTCATAATTTCGGTTACAGGTCTCCTTTATGAGAAGACCAGGCAAGTGCGAGTCGGACTCGCGCACACACGTGTTTTCTTTTTTCTATAATCCAAGGTCCTTTAAGCTTAAACCCAAAAAACATCTAACGATACCTTCTAGCTGAAAACCAGCATTGTAGCATTGTTGGCCATCTGCAACGGCGGTCTTTATTCTTGAAGTCATTATGGACGTGCTATAAATAAATAAAAACTGGCCAAGCGCAAATCGGACTTGCGTCTGAAGGGTTCCGTACCGTCTATAAAAACTTGTAAGTACCAAAATTTACCTTAATTTTCAACTTTTTTATTTTTTGGAATTTTTTTGAATTTGTTTTTAGCCATATTTGGTAATTCTAGGTCAACGGCAACTAACATATAAATTTTCGATTTTCGACCTAGAATTTTTGGTATAGGTAAGCATAGGTAAAGGGAAAATTTCGAAAAATAAAATGTTGAAAATTAAGGTAAATTTTGGTACATAGTTTTTACAAAAAATTATATTCACCCATTTCTTTTATTTTGTTGACCTTGATTTTTATTCATCTAATAGGGACTATAGATCCTAGTATCTGGTATAAATTTCAACATGCTAGGTCCACCCGTTCTTGAGAAAATAGATGGTGACATGCGGACATACGGACAAGAGTAATTTTATAAAGGTTCCTTTTTTAACTTTTTGAGGTATTCCGTACCCTAAAACATGCTTTTCATAACGTTCTCAAATTTGTCAATTCTCATAACCTACGCCGGATCATTATCCGGAGGCCTGAGCCCCGCAGTGAGACAGTTCCTATACAATCTGTAACAAAACTAGTGTCTGATCAATAAGGGGCACATGGATATCCTAAATACATAAATAATAAAAATAATTTATTAAAATTCGAAATGCCATTTCATAGATCATAATTACTTTATATCTCTCCAAAGTCTAAGAAAGTTACAACACTACATAGTAGATATTCTATATTATTTAGCAGTGGCCCACAACACCGCCCCCCGCTGTTTTTTTTTTGTTCACAAAGTGCCCCTCCTGTATTGCCATGATAGTTTCCCCATCGACCTAAATTTTTGGATTACATAAACAGAATCTAATATTGACACCTATTTACAACTTCACGGATTGGACACTAGTTTTGCTACATATTGTATATTATTATTGAGGTACCTCTATCCTAGCTTATTCACTTAACCCTGGATAGAGGTGCAAGTGTCCTCGGTGGCGGATGGTTGTGAACACCCCTCACAGCGATGAGCTCATCATGCATTGTGAATATCATCGCTTTACAGCTGAAGTGCTGGTGGAGACTACAACGCCATCTATCAGACATTTTGCTTTGACCTTTTTTCTTATAAAATTTATAGCCGCTGTATACGATGCTTCGAGTCCCTACAGATGTCCTCAGGAACATGATATCTGCAACAGACACCCAATAAGTGAATGATTACCATTTACGGCCCTTACAAAATGGCATAAAAATGACATAAGAAGAATTGCAATAATTTTAATAAGGAGTTCATTTCACCGCAATGCCTCATAATGAAGGTTTTCGACGCAGCAGTGCGTCCATAGCGAGAAACAGTAGAACAGATTCCGGGCTCTAACGTACAAGCTTTGGATGTAACCAGTACTTGACGTGTGATCATCATCATGACCCCTAAAGACCCCAGTGTAAATACTATCTAGACATAACTGATATGAAGCAAATATTGGCTCGCCATTGATCACAAATTATTTACTTCCAGCTGATACAAATAAATATTTGCTAATCATTGTAACTCGTTAGACAATAATATCTCTTTGCTTTATGTTCTCGTATCTATAGTCGTATTGTTAACCTTCGACATGCGCTGTTAGGCGCAGTTTCGCCTCCATATCGCTCTCTGGCCAATTGGCGTGCGAGTCGGGTATCAAAGCGACCACACCCGCCGCTCAATCGTCGCGGTGCATTCGTTCGAAATTTACACAATCCATTACCTGCTTAGCTGTGAAAAGGAAAATAAAGAAGTAAATAATGGGCATATCACGTGCAACAATTGTTGCACTCATGTGTGCGTTAGCACAAGCTTCAGTCGAAAATAACCACCTGCTCACCGATGAGTTCATAGCTGATATCAACTCAAAACAAAATTCCTGGTTAGCAGGCCGCAACTTTCCACTTGGTACACCTATGAATCACATAAAGAAATTAATGGGTGTTTTGCAAAACAATCACATCATGAACCTGCCGATAAAGGAATATGATTCTGATCAAATTTCAAGTCTACCGGAACATTTTGACCCAAGAGACAAGTGGCCAAACTGCCCTACTTTGAATGAAATCAGGGATCAGGGGTCCTGTGGTAGTTGCTGGGCATTAGGTGCAGTAGAAGCGATGACTGATCGCTATTGTATATACTCAAATGGAACTCAGCATTTCCACTTCTCTGCGGAGGATCTTCTTAAATGCTGCGACAAATGCGGTTTGGGTTGTTACGGAGGAAATCCGATTGCAGCGTGGGAATACTGGAAGGATATCGGCATTGTATCGGGTGGCAGCTACAACTCAAGTCAAGGCTGTAGCCCGTACAAGATCCCTCCCTGCGAACATCACGTACCCGGCAACAGGGTGCCGTGTGGCGGCGGTAGCTGGACACCTGGATGCTACAAGAAATGTGAAGACAGCTACCAAGTTGACTACGACAAAGACAAAAAGTATAGTCATTACATTTACGTACTTTAAGGTGAAGATGATATTAAAGCCGACTTGTTCAATAATGGACCCGTAGAAGCCGCGTTCACTGTGTATGAGGATTTCCTATCTTACAAAAAAGGTGTCTACAAGCACACGGCTGGTGAAGTTCTTGGCGGTCATGCGATTAAGATTTTAGGTTGGGGAGTGGAGAATGGTAACAAATATTGGTATATTGCAAATTCGTGGAACACCGATTGGGGTGATAACGGTTTTTTCAAGATCCTGCGTGGAGAAAATCACTGCGGTATAGAAACTTTTATTGTTGCCGGTGAACCACATTTTCCCTAATTAATGTAGCTCATTAGCTTATGTAATGTAATGTAACTAAATTATTTTAATAATTAATCAAATAACATGTTTATATGTACAAATATTTGGTACGGATATTAAATAAAGAATTTTAATTTAATATTTTCTTTTTTTTGTCATTAAACGATTCCGATATACCCATCTTATCGTTGGCTCCGGGGAAGTGAAGCCCGAAGGGGTTTCTGCACAAAAGGGTCTCCAAGGAAGGGATATGTTGTTACCCCGACGGTTATTCGGGTTAATAAACGTCGGGGTACGTTTCTGACGGTTGCTGAAAAGCAACCGAAACCAAAAAAAAAGTTGTATGCCAATGCGTGACATTTGTGTAAACTTTCGACAATATCATACTTAATCTAAGTATCAAACCAGTGAACAAACCGTGCCATTGCAAATGTATGGGAGCCGCAAAAGTAAGTACATATTGTGAACATATGATTATTATTTCTTAACTTTTGTTTTCGTCATTTTATACATTCAGCAATGAAAATTTCATACCATATCAGCATTGATGATATAATCGTCTGGACACACTTAATGTCTCCACCCTCTATAGTAATATAATACATTATTATATTAAGGTTCTGTGGCGCATTTAAGGAGAGGCCTAAGTCGAGCAGTGGACTGCAATAGGCTAAATTTATATTAATACACGTAGAAAACAACACAAATATAGACACTAAATATGTAGTAATAAACGGCGATAGCTGTGACTAAGGCGTTACATTTGCGATCAAGAGGTCGCAGGTTCGAACCCCGGCCATCAAATTACCGACGAGAATTAACTTTGGTTCCGAGGATTAAAAAAGCAGATCTTAAGTTCTATTTATTTATTTATTTATAGGTTTTAGGATACTGCACGTAACCAACAACTAGCACTTAACTTATTGAATTTAGATATTGTACAATCGCCCTCAGAATTAGTTGAACACATGCCAAGTTACCCATCACCTTAGCTTTGAAACATTTCATTAAAAATAAGTAACTAAGAAACATTTCCTTTGAAGATTATAAAAATGTCTTCTGATACATCAAGTACCTATTTATTGATTTATTTCAATGAATGTGAAGATCGTTTGCATATTTGTTAATTTTTTGAATGTATTGTTTTAAGAAGGGCATTAGAAGGGATTTACATGGTCGGTAGTGCGAGTATGACACCCCTGATGTTGCACACATCCATAGGCGTGGATCCATCTATTGACTGTCTAATCCACGCTTTAGTTTTGCGTCATTTTCCTTTCGTCATAGAGTTACTGAAATGCGTGGTTATGTTCATGTTTGACGCAAACGATTTCATCATCCACCGTAAATATGACTGCTTTGCAGCCCTGCGTCGTCTGCCGACTACAGCGCCACCTCACTTTCCGATTCTTCATTATATGCTTGTAAAATAAAAAGCCGTTGAAGATTAAGTTCCGTTTTTTCGGTGTTTCAATAAAAGTGGCACCTGAAATAATATTTACCTTACATTACGGGTGTTGATTTTGCGACCAAAAGTGTAGTGGTATAAAAAAGGACATTCTTATCTAAATTATCCTAAATAAGATTTTAAATTTGTCGTGAAGCGTCGGTAGCTGAGTGGTTAAGGAGTCGGCCTTACGATATAGGTGTCCTGTGTTCAAATCCTGGCCGTTATACTACCGACGTGAACCTACTCCTAACACAAACACACACACACTACACACGGCTACACAAGCGATTTAGCTAAGCTGGAAGGGTTGACGGGAAGACTAATAATTTGGTTACTAATCCGCTTTACAAAAAAAATAAAATGGGTAGTATGTCTGTGTGTTGCTTCTTCATGTATATATGTACATACAAATAACATGTTTATATGTACAAATATTTGGTACGGATATTAAATAAAGAATTTTAATTTAATATTTTCATTTTTTTGTCATGAAACAAGTCCGATATACCCACCTTATCGTTGACTCCGGGCAAGTGAAGCCCGAAGGGGTTTCTGCACACAAAAAAAGGGTCTCGAAGGAAAGATATTGTGTTACCCCGACGTTTATAACCCGGCGATAGCCCAGTTCTCGGACAGTCGTTTCTCCGTTGGACTGATCACCGACAGGACGTTTCGTTTTTGAGAGATTCGTCAATAGAACGTTTTACCTATGGATGTTTTGCCGACAGAATGGTTCGCATTTGTTTGTTTAGACGACAGGACTTTTCAATTATGGAATATTCGCCTGCAGGTCGTTTTGTCTACGGTGTTTCGACATGGCTTTTTCACTATTTAACTACAAAGCCACCAAAAAGCTACTAGCTTGCTATCGAAATCAAACTTGCCGGACTAGTGATTCCGGCGCTTCTGGGTTAGGTTAGGTTAGAACTGTGACCCCAACAGAGCGCGAGCCGAGCGACCAAAGCGAGCGTGCCGCGGCAGCTGGCGGCCGGCGAAGCGCCGTAACCACTAGTCCGGAAAGTTCGATTTCGATTTTGTTTTTCACTATTTAACTACAAAGCCACCAAACCTTTCAAAACGTATCATCCTTAAATCTTTAGTCATTACTTGTGACAAACCATGCCTAAATAATGTTTGTCGACGAATTCTGATTTGATGAACGATTCTGTCGTCGATTCACTCATGAACTAATCGTTCTGTCGGCGAAACGTTCGTAGTTGAAAGGTTCTGTCGGTGAACAACTCATAATCGAAACGTTCTGTCGGCGGCTCATTCGACAGAGAAACGTCTGTCGGAGGTATGTTTCAGAATCTATTAACCCGACGTTTTATGCCAATGTGTGGCATTCGCGTACACTTTCAACAATATCATACTTAATCTAAGTATCAAACCAGTGAACAAACCGTGCCATTGCAAATGTATGGGAGCCGCAAAAGTATGTGATATGATAATTATTTTATTTACTTTTGTTTTCGTCGTTTTATACATTCAGCAACGCAAAATGCGATAAAACGCAAATGCAAATTTATGAATTAAACGTCTGAACACACTTAATGTCTCCACCCTGTATAGTAGCAGTAGTAGTAGTATTAAGGTGCCGTGGCGCATATTAGGAGAGGTCTAAATCGAGCTGTGGACTGCAATAGGCTAAATTTATATTAATACACGTAGAAAACAACACAAATATAGTCACTAAATATGTAGTAATAAACGGCGATAGCTAAGGCGTTACATTTGCGATCCAGAGGTCATAGTTTCGAACCCCGGCCATCAAATTACCGACGAGTATTAACTTCGGTTCCGAGTATTAAAAAATAGCAGATCTTAAGTTGTATTTATTTATAGGTATACAGTTTTACAATAGGATACTGCACGTAACCAACAGCTAGCACTTTACTTACGGCCGGTTTCAATAATCCATCTATCGTTTACCAGCAGTTAAAATAGCTACCATTAGTATCGCTCGGGGATTTTTTCTGTTTTAATAAACAAAGATAAACAGAAAATGACTTTGATAATATTGAAACCGCACTTACAGAGAGATTAATGTTGACTGTTTATCTGTTGCTATCTACCTTTAACTGTACGTAGATTATGGAGAGTGGACGGTGACTTTAGATATTGTACAATCGCCCTCAGAATTAGCTGAACACATGCCAAGTTAATCATCACCTTAGCTTTGAAACCTTTAATTAATAATAAGTAAAATATTAAATGTATCCTCTGAAGATTATAAAAATATCTTCTGTGTATCAGAAGATATTTTTATAATCTTCAGAGGATACGTTTAATATTTTACTCAAATATTTTATTCAAGTACCTATTTATTGAATTATTTCAACGAATAAAAAAAAAGAATATCTTTTGCATATTTCTTATTTTTGTGAATGTATTGTTTTAAGAAGGTATTTCCATGGTCGGTAGTGCGAGTGTGACACCCCTCGTGTTGCACACATCCATAGGCCACGGTAACCGCTTCGCATCAGATGGGCCGTGTGCTTGTTTGCCACCTAAGGGGTATAAAAAAAGGCATACTTTGATACACATTCAATTTATTAGACTATCGAATGCAATCGAGTTAGAGAATCAATTTAAAATCATATAGGTATCTATATAAATTAAGCGTAGTATTCTAGTGCAAGTTTAATTATTTTTAAACATTATATTATACACTAAGATTAAAAATAATACTTATTAGAATTAATAATATAAGTATTAGGCAGGGATAAGACAGTCAATATAAATCTCAATCTTCACGATCCTGTTAATATATACTGATATTATAGATGTGCAAACGCGATTCATACCTATATAGGTATCCGCGATCCAATATCGTTGGATCGAGATATTTATTGGGTGGATGAGCACCGGACGATCCAACGTGCTCCGATCGCGCGTGCTCCTGCCGCGCGCGATCACGCTCCGCGATCTGGGAGCGTGGAGCATGGATTGTATGAATGAAACGCTCCTGCCGCGCGCGATCGGAGCGCGTCGGACAATCGGCGATCCATAATTGGATCATCTGGCGTGGATCCACCTATTGACTGTCTAATCCACGCTTTAGTTTTGCGTCATTTTCCTTTCGTCATAGAGTTACTGAAATGCGTGGTTATGTTCATGTTTGACGCAAACGATTTCATCTTCCACCCTAAATATGACTGCTTTGCAGCCCTGCGTCGTCTGCCGACTACAGCGCCACCTCACTTTCTGATTTTTCATTATATGCTTGTAAAATAAGAAGCCGTTGAAGATTAAGTTCCGATTTTTCGGTGTTTCAATAAAAGTGGGACCTGAAATGATATCCACTTTACATTATGGGTGTTGATTTTGCGGCCAAAAGTGTAGTGGTATAGAAAAGGACATTCTTATCTAAATTATCCTAAATAAGATTTTAAATTTGTCGTGAAGTGTCGGTAGCTGAGTGGTTAAAGAGTCGGCCTTACGATATAGGTGTCCTGTGTTCGAATCCTGGCCGTTATACTACCGACGTGAACCTACTCCTAACACACACACACACTACACACTACACACAGCTACACAAGCGATTTAGCTTAGCTGGAGGGGTTAACGGGAATACTAATACTTCAATTAAATTTTTAAGCATTTTGTATGCTTACTTTATTCTAAAGATTTAGATCGGAATTTAGATTTGGAATACTAATAATTCGGTTACTAATCCCCTTTACAAAAAAGGAAAATGGGTAGTATGTCTGTTTGTTGCTTCTTCGTGTAAGAACGGCTGGATGGATTAGGCTGAAATTTTACAAAGAGATAGAAAAACGATGACCTCTGTGGCGTAGCGGTATAGCATTCGATTGCTACGTCGAAGGTCGCGGGTTCGATTCCCGCTCAGTGCAAATATTTGTATGCATGAATATGTAAACACTCAAACCTCAACATTAACTCGAATGGTATACAAAAGAAAATGTATATAAGTATGTTTATCCGCATTTTAGAACCGATAACATAAGCTAGTCAAGGTATGTTTACATTGGGTCTAGATAGTGCTGTGTAAAATGACGTAGAATATTTTTATTTTTATTATAGGGTACTTTTTATTCCGTCGGGGTGCGAGGGATATGCTCTATGGGCAACCTTACACCCCGGCGCGCGTCTTAAGACCTGCGACGGCGTGCGGTTTTAGTCGGTTCAAGCCCGACAAAAGCACCCCCGCTGGCCGGCGGGGGGTATCCGAAGGGATATCCGCGCGAAAAAAAAAAGGGTACTTTTTATTCCGCAAATAAGTTTCCGTGTGTCACTGGACACGTATCAGTTTCCTACGGTGATTTGCAACTCCTGTGCAGATATTAGTTAGTTAGTGCTGAGCGGTTAAGGAGTCGACCTTACTATGGAGAGGACCTGGGTTCGAATCTTAGCCACTACACTATCGACGTCACCCTCTCCTAACACAAGCAGCTTACTGGAGGGGTGAAGGGAAATATTAGTAATTTCATTGTTTTAGAAATGAAGATATGGAATATGATGGGGTGGTTATAAATGGTTTATAAATAAAATGTTTCAATAAATTAAGGTGTTCAATAAAAATACAGGGTTCACAAGTCAACGAGAGTATATATTCAGCTTATTTAGTATAATTTTAGCAAACAAAAAATTTGCAAAATTCCAGAAAAATAAATCATTTTGAATTCGATTAGGTAGATCACTTGCGTATGTCACAAAGTATTACTGGTACCAAAGCAATCAAGAAAATTAAATTATTCAGTAATACTAAGTTGCAAAAAAACCCATGATTCCGCTTACCCGGTGGTTATTTTTTGTATCCACCCAACCGCTTCCACCTTAACTGTCTAGTTTATTCGATTTCCGCACGAAAAAAAAGAAAAAAAAAACGGTATTGGATGCCTTGGTTTTATAGTAATAATAGCAGAGATAGACATATGCCATGGCGGTCTTTTTTGTAGACCTATACAAGATACACAATTCCACCATACAACATTTTGTTATATCTCAAAGGAACTATAACGCAGCCTAAACGCGTTATCGTTCAAAGCTCCCGGACAGTTTATTTTTTCCGACACCTCCAACAAATTTTAATATATTTTAGCCAATGTATACACAAACTTGACAAATTATATACCAAAAACCTTCGAGAACCACTCTATCCGTTGGTGATACAAGCGTGGAAAATTGGTGCAGTAGTTTTTGACTTTGTCACAAAGAGACAGACGGACGCGACAGAGGACTTTGTTGTGTAATATGTTGTGACTAGAAATATTACTTCACTTCATTTCATCATTCATTTGATCATCACTTAATTTTACACATAATATATAGCCTATGTCCATCGGGAATAATGTACCTTTCTAATGGTGAACGAATTTTTCCAATAAGTGCAATGGTTCCGACGTTTACCCCAGACATATAAACAAACTCACAAAATACTGTCGACATTCTGGATAAATGGACTATCCAACACAAAAATAGTTTTTAAATTCGAACCAGTAGTTCCTGAGATAAGCGCATTCAACCAATGAAATAAACTTTACAGCTTCATAATATTAGTCGATATAGATTACATATCTTCGTAGCAAATGCTGGATATTGGCGGTGCGTGGTTGTGTTCGAACTTAATAGCAACGAATTCATCACCAATTGTGTAAATCGCAGCTTTGCAACCCTGTGCGTGACTACAAAACCATCTGACTTTCGTACCATGTGACCGGTGCCTGAAGAATTTGTAATCTTTAAAAAGTATGACACGAGCTCCTCTCGAAGTTTGTACAAAAAACGGTCCTGAAAAGGAAAACAGATATTTAGATTTAAAATGAACTCTACTTGTGCAGAAAACGCGTTTAGGTCCCTTTAGTAGTTGTCCAATCCTAGATTCATCATAGATTATTAAATACTAGCTGTTGCCCGCGGGTCCGCCCGCGTAGAATTCTGTTCCCGTTCGCGTTTCCTATGGGATATTTTCTCCAGATAAAAAGTAACCTATATTAACACATATGTTACTTATGGCACAGGGATAAATTATTGTCTGGAATAACTTCCAGACTATAATCTATCCCTGTGCCAAATTTCATCCAGATCCGTTCAGCCGTTTTTGTGTGAAAGAGTAACAAACATCCATACATCCAAACTTTCACATTTATAATATTAGTAGGATTTATCCAGTCACGGGCTCAAAGGGCTCGCGTTGTTGATTGATCAGTCCTTTTATTGATTGTATGGTTGGTTCATATAACATTAAAATAACCCTAAATAAATATTACACTCAGCGACCGCATGAATTGGAGCACCCGTAACTTTTTTTTTTTTTCTTTTTCGTGCGGAAATCCCTTCGGATACCCCCCCGCCGGCCAGCGGGGGTGGTTATGTCGGGCTTGAACCGACTAAAACCGCACGCCGTCTCGGGTCTTCAGATGCCGGTGTGTAAGGTGACCTAATAAGGCAATTCCCTCGCACCCCGGCTGACCCTGGGCCATCTACGGCTTCGAGATGGCCCCCTCGGGTGTGGGAACCACGGTGTCCCCACCTTGCCCCGGAGAGGGGAGGCGCGCGTCGCGCCGCCGCCCCGGCCTGCTTCTGCTGGGGAGACAGACGGCCTCATAAATATTTTAAGATTAGAACCATTTATCTTATACAAACCTATCTAGGTTTACAGGATAAATTTACGTTTCATGGACTAAAACTAATAAATAATCATTAGAGATATTCAATTTTTAATATCATAAGTATATATTTATGCAACTTACTCTTTTTGTTTAACGTGTGTAAACCCCCACGGGCTTCACCCCATCGGTGCCAGCGATGGGGTGGGCGTGTCGAAATCGGTCCGACTAAAACCACACGGTGTCCTTCCCAAGTGTCCATTGCCGGGCACCGCGGGTAAGCCCTCGAAAGGATAACCCAAGGGTTACGGGCGGACTTTGGCCGCCACCACGGCCTCGCTTGGTGGGGTCTGCAACTGCAACTTACTCTAAGGTATGAACTAGAATTAGAATATACAATAGATAAGTAGTATTGGTTTATTTTTAAATGTACACTATTGAATTTAAATTCACTCTGCAAAGGTAGTAAGTGTGAAAGATATAAATAAATAAATAAAATGAATAAACATGAAACGCTCAATAAAAAACACATGATATTAAAGACTATCATACTGGCCATAAATACTGTTACAATTAAAAATAAACAAAATATTACATTTAAATTTGGAATCTTACACACATTTTTATATGATTGTTCATCGTGTTTTCTCATTTTGGTGCCAATACATTGTACAATTTTTTGCGATATTAAAATGGAGTGGGGTGGGGTGATAAAGAGAACCGAATCGCTTACACAAAGTAGGTATGGAGCCAAATGCAATTTTTAAAACTCTCCATTCACTTGGTATTAATAAAATGTTTGTGTACCGGGCTATTAATAGGTATAATGAGACCTCCTTTGTTTGTAACAGAAAAAGATATGGCCGTCCACGTAGTGTTCGTACGAAAAAGGTGTTCAAAGCAGTAAGGGAAAGAATTCGAAGAAATCCTGTCCGAAAGCCAAAGATTTTATCTCGGGAGAGGAAGACAGCACCTAGAACCATGTCGCGTATTTTAAAAGATGAATTAGGACTTGCAGCCTATAAGAGACGTACTGGTCATTTCTTAACTGATAATTTAAAAAAGTATAGGGTGGTAAAATTTAAAAGTCACAGAAAATTATTGTTTACTGATGGAATTTTTTTACAATTGAATGTAAGTGCGTGCGATTCATACAATTTGCATTCGTCGCAGACTTTTACGATAATAAACACGCGATGGGGTAACACACTACGGGTTAGGCCTTATATAGTCCACTAGCTGATACCAGGGGCACCACCGCGCGTGCGGAGTTCTAATCGTTTTTTGGTCATATCTCCGGTTCTACTTAACCAATTTCAATCAAATATATGGCAGATTTTAAGTCTGTCTGAGACCTATCTAATAGGAAACACTGCATTGAAATCAATTCAGTAGTTTTTGCGTCCATCGCGAACAAACATCAAAGAGACAAGAATTCCAAAAAAAACTAGCGACTAGCGCCCCTCCCCCAAACCGGGGCAAGACGGGGACACCGTGGTTCCCAAACCCGAGGGGGCCATCTTGAAACCGGAGATGGCCCAGGGTCAGTCGGGGTGCGAGGGATATGCTCTATGGACAACCTTACACCCCGGCGTCTGTAGACCCGGGACGGCGTGCGGTTTTAGTCGGTTCAAGCCCGACATAACCGCCCCCGCTGGCCGGCGGGGGATATCCGAAGGGATTTCCGCACGGAAAGAAAAAGGTACTCTCTGGTAACTCAAAACTCTTCAAGATGGCAATAAGATTAATAAAATTTGTGCAAAGCTCGGTCGCAAAGCAGGGCATGTATTTATCTATGATATGATAATAAAATAAACAAATTAATATTCTACGACATTTAACACGCTCCATTTAGATCCAAACTGAGAAAAGCTTGTCATATGGGTGGAGCCGCGGGCATCAGCTAGTTATATAACATGAGGGTTCCATCTTCCCAATCGTTACAGCGATTTCCGAAATACTTATGTATAAATATAAAGACAAATTAAATTGTGTGTTGTTATTATTATTGTACCTTGTAAAATTTAAAATTACAGATAATAAAACTAATATCCTAAAGAGGAAAATAAATATTTGTAAGTACTGCACAGAATGGTTTCGTCGAAATAATAATTATTTGTTGGTTTTAGTTAATAATGATGTTATCAACCTTTTATTTGCTCTAGAATTGTATTAACATTATCATAGCTATTTATAATAATGATTTATTAATAGCTTCATTTGATGCCATAATTATATTTGTATTGGGTGTTCAAATATGGAAATTAATACAGTGAGAGTATTAGTTCTATTTGAGACACAATATATTTTATTATGTATTGAAACACGCTGTATCTATTCAAATTCTTATATTTTTTCATCTCAGTAATGCCTACAGATAAAAAAAACTGCCAGAACAATAACATTATGAGAATCTGTTGAAATTTAAATGGTACCTATAAACATTATTTTATATGATTTCATTTTTATATTATTTAATATAAAAATAAATCCAGCATCATGATAATTTAAAAAAAGCTTTTCTACTGCATCACTAACTTAACTACATTTGAAGGCAAGCCTTGTACGGACTAAGCGTTCCAATGTACGCACAAGGTATTGCATACCAGTATTCGCCATAGTGCCATAGAGCTGACAACGCCAAACAATTTGACAATTTGACCTTGACCAACCAACCAACCATAGATATATAAAACTCAAACGGCTCGCGTCATTGGTTCATCGGTCCTTTTATTAGTTTTTGATTACATAATTTTTTTTACATATAATATTATGGCTTTGGTAATTCACACAATTTTTTTACATATAATATTATGGCTTTGGTAAATTCACACATTTTTTTATCTATGAAGCCTAAAGTAGGACAAATCCTGTATCTTCAATTTATTCTTCGACAATAATTAAACATAAAATTTACTATGCCAATTTAAGTAGGGTACTAATTACAATAAAATCGTTCAGTATGAACTCAAAAATCATGTCAAAAACTACCTACTGGCCAGTTAGGGCACATGCAAGAGCCATTTTATCAAGTTGTTTGGTGTGACTATACCATAGATACGGAGTATCGTTCCTGTGTACGCGTAACCGAATACGCGTACATTGGAACACTTAGTCCGTACAAGGCTTTATAAATCTAATGGGTCTATGTGCCAAAAAAACCCGATATTTTTACAAAAGTACGTGTCAAGTCTATGTAATGAAATTCGCTGGAGCACAGCCGTCTAAGTGTATTTATATATTATATACGAGTAGTATCCAACGCATTTGTGCTTCGAAAGGGACTATGTAAAACGCGGGGATAAGCGGGAGTGGTAGATCCCGACATGGAATATATTTGTTTGTATGCAATTAACCGCAAAATGGTAGATCATTTGATTAAAGGTATAGCAGAAAACGTAAGAAACAGAATAAAAAGGTTGAACAAACTACTTAATCACAACAAAATGTTTCAAATACGCTGCTTGATGACAATGGTAATCACGTTCGGGTACGCAGAAAATTTTTAATCAGTCTTTTTTCTATCTCATAAAAAGTAGTGTGTGTTGTTTACTTTTTCTGTCATACCACTAAAAAATGAAACTGGTACCTACTTAGACCCTTTAGATTTACAACTCTTTATTAACATTTTTTTTTTACTACCTATTCAGGATTGGTGTATCTCATTATGCGAATCTAGTTTATAGGCTAGGTGCAGTCTCCACAACCCGGCGTCTGAAGACCCGAAACGGCATGCGGTTTGTCTCCAAATTCATATTGGTTTAAATCAAAGTGTTTATTCTCAATAGATCTATATTTAAAACTTATATACAAACTGGATCTAGTGAGAACTATGAAAAAATACCTAAGTACAAACTAATATAAAACAGATTTTGCGAGTTAAGAGGTAGTTTTCACAAGATCTTAAAGGTATGGATCAGGTGTTTGTGTAAATTCTTGAGGTTTTATCTTTTAATGACGTCACCGCCTCAAATTCTTGTTGGGCGCAGATGGTTGTGGTCATTCTTCAGAGAAACAAATTCATCCCCTACCGTGTACAACACTGCTCTGCAACCAAGACGCTGATCATGACAGAGCCACCTCACTTTCAGCCCAACGTGTATGTGTTTCCGAAACTTATAGCCATTGAGAATTGTTATACGAGCTCCTCTAGAAGAGGTGGTTATCCGAAAATCTGGGGACATAGAAGTAAAATGATTACATTTTATGAAGCAGCAAAATATCCTTTCCCTCCGATTGATGCAAGTGTTTAATGAGCTGCTTATCTACGAGTACATCGCATAGGCTGGGAACCTAGTACAGTAGTACCTCACTTCACACCCTGGCATAGAGTTCAACGTGATCGCAGCATTGTCTCGACCTCGCAATTAACAATAAGGTATATTGCAATGCAATAAAGACAATTTACGTAGTTCCGCTTTTTCATTCTACCACATCGAAGACCCATTAGTTTGGTCCTTCGAGCCGGATCAAACTGATGGGTCTTTGATGAGGTAAAATAAAAAATGCGGACTGTAACTTAAAGGGTGCTAGTATATTTGCAATAAACAGTTGTACATCAGTCGTGCGAGCGGTCGGAAAGGCGAGTGCCGGCAGCGGCTCGCGGGCGGCGACCGCGGCGCGGTAGGGCGCGCGGGGCGCGGGCGGCGGCCGAGAACCGGTCGCGCCGGCCCAGCTGCTTGCGTAAACAACGTTCTTAATCATGCCTGAAAGGCTTCTCGAATTGCAGAAGTTGGGAAACCTTTTGTTAAGACCATACTTCAGTGCTTGGTTTGAAGCGAGTGTACATAGGAAACCACTCATCATTTTGGTTAGAGATATAGAAGGTCATAGAGTACTAACGAGAACTACTACTCTCAAGAGCAAGTGTTGAGGAGGGAAAAATGATTTCCAGCATTCTTGAGCGCTGAATTGACTAGCTTAAGTAGGCTCATGCGAGCAGTATGCACTCATTCATGCGAAGTTGGAGAGGGCAATGGCTACCTGTAGTTTGACAGATGTACTAGGTCTATCGAGGTTTCTGGCACCTAATAATAGATTCGCCGTGATGGACCACTGCATGTTTTTCATGCGAGGCTCTGGTGTAGGCTATCCTCTCAGTGTTGGGATTAGATAGCAGTGGCTCCCGGAAAAGCTGACATAAATTATAAATAATTAACAGACCTCGGGCTCCAAAGTGCGAACTTTGGACGAAACTGTGAAAACGCTATGAGGATGAAAAATACGAACTGTTTATTGTTTATTTCATTTTAATAACACTAAAACTCGTCAAAGCCAAACAAAAGAAAACAAGCGGTTGAGATACAGAAAAGTAAAGAGTGTACAAATTTCGCTTAGCGTATTAACCTTAGGATTGCCAAAAAAAAATGACATACGTTTTCACGCATTTGCTTTAAGTCATTTCTAAATATGGCTTTAAAATAATAAAAAATCAGCTATGCTCGCAGCTTCATCGACAGAAACTTGAATCAAAATGATTCTAGTCTTTTTCAGGTTATAGTCTATCTGTAGCTTCGTAAGTATCGCTTAGCGTATCAATGTTAGATGGCACATGTACTAAACACGAAACGAAACGAAAACTTAGTACGGTTTACACTATTAAAATATATAGGCGAACGCTACATTTGACGGAAATTCCATCGCGAATCTTTCGCTTCGTATTCAATGATGTCGGGGATCATTGCAGAGGGCGATGATTGTGTTCGTACTTTCTAAATACGATTTCGTCATCCATGTATGTCCATAAAAAGGCTTTGCATCCTTCATTTACTTGTTCACACGTCCACCATATTCTCGGTCCGCTTTGTCTGTGTTTACGGAATTTGAAGCTGTCCAATGTCAAAATGCGAGCGCCTCTCGGTGTACAAGAGATGTAAGTAGTGACTGAAAAGAACAACTCAGTTAAGTATTAAGTTATAAGAACTGTAGTATTTACTGTTAATTTATTTATACTTGCTTTGACTTCTTTTTTCTTCTTTTTTTTTCTTTTTTTTTTACATTTAGGACACGTCAATTTGACTTCACCTCGCCTGATGGTAAGCTGAAGGTAAAGTCTCAGGAAAGAGGGTCACCATTACATACACGTACCATGTTAACAATGGTGGCACTCAGCTTGACGGCCTCATCAGAAGAGGATTGTCGTCACAGCACTGCGTGACACCCACCGGTCCCACTAGTGCTGCGACCACAATCCCCCTGCCCGGCTATGCACTCGCTGACCCCTGAACGCATAACATAACATAAACTCACGCCTATATCCCCGAAGGGGTAGGCAGAGGTGCTAGCACCCACATTTCGCCAGTTTATGTTTAGGTCCCAATGTAATAGGTGGCGAGCCTATTGCCATTAACCGGGCACTTATAAACCTGCGATAAATACACACATAACTTCGAAAAGTCATTGGTGTGTGCCATGGTAATACCTGGGATCGAACTCGAGACCTCGTCCCAGCAGTCCTTTACCCATACCACTAGGCTACCGCGGTACCCGGTACCCCTGAACGCAACCAAACCAAAATTGGATTACTTTGGAGGGTTTTTCGCAATCGTGCACGGTGGTACCTACCCGGCCGAATTTTGTGACAAATTTGTGTCATCAAATTTCTACCACCAGTAAATCTGTGTCCTATCATATCTTAGTGACAATCTTTTATAAATAACAGCATGTACAGAGCGATTAGGTTGCAAGTTGTGTATGTGAGGGTGTGTGTGTTTGTGTGTATGTCTATGCGTGTGTGTGTGTGTGTGTTTGTGTTGAATTTGGGTGAGTGATATATGTTGAACTCATGTGTACTGTGTGTGTTTTGTATGCGTGTGTTTCATAGTTTATTGAAGGCAGATGGTCTATAACACAGTTATACACACACAATTTAACATAAACAGCAATAGGCTAGGTACTTGCCGGTTCAAGCATAACCGCCACCGCTGGCCGGCGGGGGTGTATCCGAAGGAAATTCCGCACGAAAAAAAAAAGAGGTACTTGCTGCGTGTTGCTGCTCCAAGCTCTGTAGAATAAACATTGGTATTCCAATATAATTATTCGCCTCACACAAACAAGTACTTAGGGTTTTTGGCTTAGATTTCCAAATGTCTACAAGTATAGTATGTTGGTTATGATAACAATGATAACTTTTACCTTTACCTTTTATGATGAATCCTTTTGATATTTTTATATCAGTAACGGTACAGTACGGATTTTGGAATTTTACTAGGTTTACCTTTCAGTTAGCAAGGAAAGATGAAACCTACTAACATACCAAAAGAAATTAATGATTCGAATAACCTACCTATATCTTGTAAATAATAAATTATTAGCTGTTGCCTGCGGCTCAGCCTGCATCATATCGTCGTTGTCAAACCAAAATTTGATATGTGTCAAAATGATCCCTTTCAGTTATTGAAAAAAAAGTTCTCCTGTAAAATTTTATATGAAGTTGCATTTTAAAAACTATATCAAATGAATACTATAGATATTAAATATGAACTGATTTGTTATTTAACGACGGAAGTTTAATAATTTAATTTTTAATTTTAATAATAGCGTAAATTGTACACATAACAGATTTTAAATGGTCAATTATTAGGCACATAACAGGTATTCAATAAAAATATTTCTGATTTAAAATATAATTTTTATGAGTAATATTGATAACTAGCTTTTGCCCGCGGCTCCGCCCGCGTAGATTTCGGTTATCGCGACAAAACATAGCCTATGTCCTTTCCCAAGGTCTAATCTACCCCTGTACCAAATTTTAGCAAAAAAGGTTCAGTGGTTTAGGCGTGAAGGAGTAACAGACAGACAGACAGAGTTACTTTCACATTTATATATTAGTAAGGATAAATGAGTAATGCAAATAACTAATCAATAATAATAATAGTATTTAATGATTATATATATTGATTATTATATATATATATAATAATAGTATTTAATGATATATCATCATATATATATATGATCAACCTATGCTAGTCTACTGCTGGACATAGGTCTCCCCTAATGACCGCCATAGCGCCCTGTCTTCAGCTTGCCGCATCCAGCATCTGACTGCAGTCTTTCGCAGATCGTCATCCCACCTGGCCTACTAATAGTACAATTTAATGAATAATAAAAAATGAAATAAATGAATTCAATTAAATTTTTAAGCATTTTGTATGCTTACTTTTTCTAAAGATTTAGATAGGAAAAAGAGAACATCTGGAACGGGACTACGGTCCCGTTCTAGATGTTCTCTTTTTCCGATCTAAATCTTTAGAAATAAATGAAAACAAAAATTAATAGGATTTTAATTTGAGACAATCATAAAATGGATGGTAATCACGGTTTATAAAAGGTTTTAGTTCTTGTAATTGATCGAACTTGGATTTAGTTATTTCCAATTGCCCATCATATAATGCCGCAGGTTCAGGATACCCTTAGGGAATGTGCCTTCGCTGCGGAAGAATTGCTTAATTCTGTGGGTGGCGAAGTTCGAAGTATACATCACCAGTAGAACTATATAAAAATGCTCTGACATCATTGACCGTGGGATCACCCTTCCTTTTGCCTGGTCTGATAGACTGATAATTGGTGTTTTATTTCTCATTGTCCTTGAAGAAATCATAATGAAGAACTCTAATGTCATAGGGTTGTTTAGGCCGCGCTTGACGCATTCTTGTAATATAATCCTAAGGTGCATAAATAGGGGATTTTATGTAATGTTCGATAGTGGAGTGGACACTGTCAACCTCCAAAATAGTGTGTCCCTTTTATAAATTTTAAATTTAAATTTGTTCCACCTTTACTTTAAAAAAATAAGCATAGTCACACAATGCACTACTAGTCCATTGAAATGTTACATGAGCTTTGCATTTTTTAGAGGACGTAATTATATTTTTGGGACATGTTTGGTCAATAGAAGCTTAACCCCAAGTTTGTGGGGTTGCCACCCATGTCCCCCGGCCGCCATCTTGGAATAAGGGGTGCTAACACCTTTTTCGCTATATCTCGGAAACTATGCGTCTTACAAAAAATTCGTGAAGAGATAATTCGTAGCAAATCGCTTTGCCTACAAATATAGATTGTCGACAAATAGCAGATTATTTTCTAATAAATTGTTGAGCCGAGCGGGCGAAGCGAGCGAAGCTCTTATACCCGGCATAGCCGATTGTTGGTGCCTGAACTCCTACGTAACCACTCGCGCGATCTTGACCAAATTTACCACGGTGATAGTGTGGACAATGAGGAGTGTTTGGAAGCGACATGGTTCATGTCCGATGTACCATTGAGGAATAATCACCGAAAAACAGTTTCACGAGCGCGTGGCCTTAGCTAAGCGCGCGACCGTAGTAAGATGTCTTATTTTCAAGTAAGTCTTGCTCGCTCAGCTAAATTTATTTCAGTCGCACCCTGCACTGAATTGCTAGTATTAGGAATATGTAGCAGAATACCACATGGCAGTTTTTTATACGGTAGATAGATCAGTGTTCTATACGCCGACCTCCGATTTTGATTTGACAACGACGATCTACTGATCTCTGATTATGTTCCACGACCCTCATCATTATCATAGCGCTGTTCCCGGTTGCGTCCGAGATTTTCACCTCGGAGCCTGAGGTCCGCTTACTCTTTCTTCTCAATTTGATTTGGCTCAGAAGGCTTTAAGAACTACTATCTGACCGCAAACCCCAATAGAAAAGTCTTATTGATAATTAAGTCAGTGTAAAGTTCGGTGTTTATTAGTGGCACTAATAGTAAATACATAAAATTACACCAAAAATAAATAAAAAGGAACTGAAACCAAATAATTTATTTTATAAACGACAGATACAATGCAAAAAAAGCGCTGTGCGTAATAATTATGTACACACGGCCAAGGAAATATGTATAAACCTTTACATATACTCTCACATGTAAAGATGTATACTTATTTCCTTGTCCGTGTGTACTTACGCACTTTGTCTTAACATTAAGACCAAAGAGTACCAACCATTGATATTCAAAACAATAGACAATAACTCTACAATCCATTAAAATACTATGTAATAACAATAACGAACGTTAACACATATTGTTATAACTATTAAGGATATAAACTATTAGGAATATAAAGCATTTATCAACTTCAGACAACATTTTTAAAGTTCATTATTATATTCGATTAATATCGAGGCCGATAATATAAGTACACTCAGCTACTTATAATTAAAGAGTAGAAATAAAAAGATTGAAAACACATTGAAAGTTGAAAGACAAATTATTGTTTTGTAAAGTCTTTATGATGTTATTTAGGATCTTATGAGGATTGAGGATTATCTCTTTGAAAATTCTACGTCGTTTAAGGTTTTTTGGCTAACAACTGTCAAACACAATCGATAAAAATGGTAAATTTGTGTTTTGTGCTAGTTAATAAAAAGTGTGTATGTACATATATACGCACGTAAGAAGTTATACTTCTGTGGCGTAACAAGATAAAAATCTTTCTAAAAATCAATCTAAAAATATTTCTAAAAATTTGATCTATCGTATGTTTGTAGAAATAATAATGTAAAAATATATTTTAGTTTAATTTGTAAATAAATAATACATACCGACAACTAACCTCAGATTCTACAAACATATTCAAAGTAAAATGCTGACCAGCTAACTTCAGGGTGTCAGTTTTCTAGCGAACTTCATGGTGTCGGTATTTCATGATGGCGTGCGCAGGCATCGTAAAAAATTATTCACATAATTTTTTCCTAACGCGCCAAAAGAAGTATAACTCCAAAATCAGTGGTGAAAAATGTATATAACATAAATTCGACTTCAATAGTTATTTATTTATAACACATAACATAACTACACGCCTGTATCCCCGAATGGGTAGGCAGAGGTGTATTGTTGTTGTAAAAATCGTACTTATATTACACGTAATATAAGTGGGGAATGCTGATTAATTACAAAATGGAAATAATAATCATTAAATTATTGATTTATTATCAAAATTAGGGAAGAAAATATTATTATTAATTATAAGTATATGTTATAAATAATAATAATAAGCGGCGATAGCCCAGTAGTGTACGTAACGGACTGCCGAAACGAGGTCTCGAGTTCGATCCCCAGTCGAACTGGGCACACACCTCTGACTATTCGTAGTTATGTCTGTATTAAAAATGTTGATTATCGCTCGCTTAGTTCTGTGCCCGGTAGATGGCAATAGGCTCGCCACCTATTACATTGGGACCTAAACATAAACTGGCGAAATGTGGGTGCTAGCACCTCTGCCTACCCCTTCGGGGATATAGGCGTGAGTTTATGTTATGTTATGTTTATGTTATGTTATTTAGGGAGCAGACGAGTTAAACAAAAAGGAACGAGTTAAAAACTAAACCGATCAGTAGTGTAAACTTTCAACGAAGCACGAGATCACTCCAATTCGGATGATGTATACGTCACAGAACATACGATAGGGCGGCAACGATATACTTTTATCTGAGCGACCTTAAATACGCCCCATACTTATAGCTTCTATTGAGCGTGTGCCGCGGTTGCAAGATGCCGACCTTCGGTCTAGTATCCTCAGGCAGACGCCTCAGATAGCACGAACCATTATTATTATTATTTAATACACAGTTAAGCACCATTTTATACACAGTTTTCAATCAAAGGTATTTGAATCCTGGTTATATTAATTAACTAGCGACCCGCCCCGGCTTCGCACGGGTGCAATGGATGTTATAATACCTACATATAAACCTTTCCTCTTCAATCACTATTAAAAAAAACCGCATCAAAATCCGTTGTGTAGTTTTAAAGATTTAAGCATACATAGGGATATTGGGACATAGGGACAGAGAAAGCGACTTTGTTCTATACTATGTAGTGATATTTCAGAATGTCATAGTAGAAGGTTGGGTGAAACACACACACAACATATGCTCGAACATACCCTTATACACACACACAACGATTGCGTTTGCTACCGTTTTATAAAGAAAACTTATTCTTTTACGTATACTTTCGTAAAATAAACCTTATGAACAATAGTTATCATACCATTTAACTTTAGCACCAATAAATTTTATAAGGACGATTTTCCTTTAAGCATTATAATATAGGTTACTAGGGTGGTTATGCTCATTCTTTCGTTTAGAAATACGATTATCTATAGTGGTTAGTGTAGCTCGGCACCGGAATGAGCAGTGTCGGGAACATCGCCAGGTTTTCTTCATGTTTTTCGTATATTTTAAGTGATACCTATGACCTTGGTAACTCAGCATCACGTTGCCTCTTTTTGACATCATGAATAAAAGTTTATCTGAAAAATTAACCAAAATTATTTTTGTGTATAGTCGCCATCGGTATTAGCCTAACACATACCAAGTTACCAACCAATTTGGCTCTAAAACTTTACATAAAATAACCAATATTTTTTTTTAAATGTTACATTTTTCTTCTCCTTATTACAAAAATACCCATACAACTATTATTCGATTTATATGAGACCGTAATCTTAGCAATCCATGGATTCTCCGTGCGGGTGCCGGGTCCATCGCGTTGCTGAGTTGGGAACTCGGGACAGTGCCTGGGACTTGCGACCCAAGTGTAGGTTTAGAAGGGGCCCCTTTTGTTGATGTACATCAACACTCACCTTCACTACCCAAGTTCCCCTCCCTGCCTAACCAAATTTGATACGAACCTACTAGTGCCGCTTTAGACATTCGTCCTAGTAATGAGCTTATTGTAGCTCTCGATAGGCCTAGATCTTTAAGTAGGTTATAGAGAGATTTTGCTGGTATACCTCTCGCTCCCACTTCCACTGCATACAAATTAACCACGTAACCGTTTTTGATTAATTCGTTTGTGAGATCATAGTATTTATTTTTCTTTATTGTGTGGTCCTTCGGTATATTTGTTTCCCACGGTACAGTAAGTTCCCAGTCTATTTCAATGTAAAGATCGTAATCTATATTATAAATGTGTTAGTGTTCAAAAAATTCTAAGGGCGATTGTAGGTATTGTATATCCTAACGTAGTAAGCTGATCATAGATTATTCGGTCCCCCATAATAGGAAGTAAGTCTAATGATGTCAACCGGGCACTTTTTTTTTGATTACTTGTTACTAAGACTTTCTTCATACGAAATCAACACTTTTCTTGACCTGGGAATAAAACTGTGATACAGCAGCAGCACTTACTACTCCTTCACTACCAACGCACTCTCAAACTTTTTCAAGTTAAATATATTTAAAAAAAGTAAATGTCGAATATTTAGTTCAAGTAATGTTCCCAAGTCGATTTTGTAAGTCTATACAATGTAATTCCTGGTAATTTAAAAACAGTTGATCTTTAGTGCACCCAGCTTTCAGTACAGTATCATATACCGAGCAGAGTCTTCATTAAATTGTAATCAATAATGTAAAAATTACAAAGGTCTTATACTTAAACTTAATATACTAAAACAAACTTCATTTTGCTAATGATTTATTTCATAATAATGAAAATTATACAACGATTCAATGTAGCAAATTTAAAAAAACCGTGAGAAGTTGAGATTCAAATATTTACATTACAATCTATTTTTATATAATGACATTTAATAATTATTATTATAATTAATGATTACCACAATTTAAATTATAGTTCAATGCATGTTAATACCAAGAGACCTATATATTGTCTTACCCTTATTTAAATAATAAAAAATCTACTTTAGTAAGAGAATTCTTAATTTTTTTCCAGTTCTACACAATTAAATTTAGATAAAATAATGGCACAGTGGAACTACATACAGTGGTTCATCGGTATTGATGTTTTGCAAAATGCCGCCTCTGTCTACATACACGATTTTCTCAGGGTTGTCTCATTTATTATATTTTATAATTATGTACTTAATTTAAGCAATATTTACTAAACTCCTAATTGGGCTATCCTCTTTGTGGATTCATCATATTGCTGTCCTGCTCACTCAAGGCATATAGTTTCATTCAAAATGTAAACATTATAAAGCGACAATATAACGAATATGTAATCATTATGTAATGTAGACATTAGTAGATGACCGTTCATATCTAATAGGTTCAGGAAACTAAACTGCAAACTATTTTCTTTTAAAATTTAACTTCTTATACCTGACTGAAGATAGAAATGTTGTTATATCGTAATTTCAGATATATTCGGGTTAATAACCTCAATCAGTTATTTCCACCAACGAACGACCAGACGCACAGCAACGCGCCACCGCTACATGGTGGATATTCCACTCATACGCACGAAACGTTTCGGCGACACATTTATTATGCGTACAGCTAAGGAGTGGAATTGCCTGCTTGAGTCTGTGTTTCCGGAAAGCTATAACCTCGGAATCTTCAAGGCTCGAGTGAATAGGTTCCATCTGGGCAAACGTGATCCATCGTAGACCACATCGTCACTTACGGTCAGGTGAGATAGAGGTCAAACGTGAGCCTATCATCCATAAAAAAAAAAGTTAATAGCCTCTAAAATGATCCCCATATGAATTTTATTGACAAGCTCGAGTCTATCGTCTTTCATCCCGAATTAAATGAAATATTCGTAATCAACGATCCCGAAAGTCTCGAAAACGATACCCATATAAAAAAAAAACGATACTATATTGAAATTCTAGTCTGCCATATTTTAACGTGAAATGGTGGAAAAATCCACCATTTAGTTTTTTTATTATTTTGATATACCCAGTGTGTCACTCTCACAGTAAATACGAATCTAACGACACCTCTCAAGCTAAAATCCATCCAGCCAAACAATTATACATACATACATACATACATACTCTCGAAAAACATAACCCTCCTTTTGGCGCAGTCGGGTAAAAATTTAGAGCTCGCCATCTTATATCGCGAAACGGATAATACATTCGTAATCACCAACCAACACAATGAACCCCGGAAACATCGAAAATATTACCTATATTGATTTGATTGAAAATGTTGAGTCCGCCATCTTTTAATAGGAAATGGATTGTATATTCGTAATCACCAATCCCGAAAACGTCGAAAACAATACCCATATTGATTTAAGACATCTTCTGAAAACCAAATCACATTCGCCATTTTACTGTCTCTTTTTGTTATACACAAAATACTAAATATACTAATCTAGGTATTTTTATTATTTAATTACCACTTACATTTCTGCCGTGTACGGATCTTGATGAAATTTCAAATTCTCATTTTTAAACGAAATGCTGTCATAAAGCCAATAATTGACAAAAAAGCGGCCAAGTGCGAGTCGGACTCGCCCATTAAGGGTTCCGTAGCAGCAAGTAACATAATAATGTTTTTTTTTTCATTTTTATATTTGAGTTGATTAAATGAAAGGTAAATTGCGGTTTACGATATATGACGTATTAAAAAAAACTACTTACTAGATCCCGTTCAAACCAAATTTTTTCGGAAGTTTACATAGTAATGTACATCATTTTTTTTTTTTGATTTATCATTCTCTTAATTTAGAAGTTACAGGGGGGCACATTTTACCACTTTGGAAGTGTCTCTCGCGCAAACTATTCAGTTTAGAAAAAATTGATATTAGAAACCTCAAAATCATTTTTGAAGACCTATCCATAGATACCACACACGTATGGGTATGATGAAAAGAAATTTTAGAGTTTCAGTTCTAAGTATGGGGACCCCCAAAATTTATTGTTTTTTTTTCTATTTTTGTATGAAAATCTTCATGCGGTTCACAGAATACGTCTACTTACCAATTTTCAACAGCATAGATCTTATAGTTTAGGCAAAAAGTGGCTGTGACATACGGACGGACAGACAGACAGACATGACGAATCTATAAGGGTTCCGTTCTTTGCCATTTGGCAACGGAACCCTAAAAAAGCTGATTTTAAAGAAGAAAAACCCTGAATCGTTAGTACCAAGTAAATGAATTGCTACTTGGTACGCTACCTTGCGTGCACTTATCCCGCACGATTTATCTGTCTAGATGGCTTCTTCGAACAACTGTAAAAAAGAGTTCGTTCGACTGTGATAATATTAAGCATACTTTGGCTAAAGCCTAAAGTACTGTATTACATAATGTATATGAAGAAATGACTAGTGTTAGTAAAGATCTTTCCCTGCAAGACACCCATCCAACCATGAGATCTAGTTCCTAGTAATATTCACACAAAAAAAAATTGAGCCTATACAAACTCCAAGGATTTTGAAAACAAATATCTAGATTTATGTACAATACTTTTTTAACTACCAAGGCGACATGCAAGCTCCAAACTCACGACCAATGAAATGGTTAGCGGTTCTAGTGATTTACATCAAATATTTTCTAAGCCCTAACTTAAAAAGATTCCTAGATAGTTAATTTAAAAAATATCTCTAATTCAGTTTCAATTCTTTGCAACTCAAGGGAACTGGATAAAAAACTCATATATCGGCTGTTGAAAGGCAAAATAGTGCAAACGACAATAACAGTTGACAGGAAAATCATTGTGCTGTAATTTATTAATGAATTCATTTGAAATATTTTCTCTTTGTACAGTCTATATTATGTACTTGCACCCTTTTTTTTTCAACCCGCGATATATAGACACTCGCTTATAAGCCTATGTGAATATTATGTTTATTTTAAAATAACCCTTAAAACATCCTAACATCATACGCTCATAGCTTTCTAAAAGTAACCTCCATCCCAGTTCCATTCTCCTTTATAATTCGGTGGGTGATTATGTAGGAAGTTTCCATAGATTACTTGGTTTCCAACCATGTTGATTCGGGCATTACAGCCTTTTTTTCCTTGATGAGTCGAGCACCTCCATCTTGACCTTGTTTCAGGACCCATTTCTCTTTTGCCTCCATCTTCGTAATAAGTATAGCCAGCTTTGAGGAGAAGTCGGTTTCTTTTGTTGGACATAATAAATTTAATTTCTGGAAAAAGTTTGTTTAGTTAGTTTAGATGACATATTATAACATCCGATTTATAGGAAATTCAAAAGCACTATTAAAAACTTTATGGGTATATTTTCTAAACTCACAGTCAAAGTTATTATATAAATTATATGCGATACTAGTTTCATTAACGCATATCGTTCACAATACTAAAACATGTTAAATAATTTTGTTATATAACATGTTTAGTTATATATAACGAAAGATTATATATAATCTTTCGTCGTTCTATATAGTATAATTTACCAGATTTATCTAGGATTCTATTAATCTTACGAACTGGTAAAATCATGTGCTTTGTATATATTTCATTATTTTGTATCAATTGAGGATTACACAGTGATGTTTTATGCAATGTTTTCATCTACTGTTTTATAGGAACCTATTGTTATTTTTGTGAATGTCCTTAATGTTTTCTTTCTTTCTTTCTTTCTTCGTGTTGAATATGTAGAAATATTTTATATAGCAGCTTTGGTTAATTTTGTTGTTGCTAACGGTCATTCGCTTGCTTGCTTATATTCTTATTGGTCACTATTGTAAAGGCTTCTCATACCAATTGGCTTTTGGTAAATGGTTATGCTCATTTTTTACTCTTATTATTTCATCTCCTGAAGTGTATACCATAGCTCTGCATCCTTTGTATTGATCGGTAGAGCAGAGCCACCGTGTCTTGTTATTTGGACATTGGACTTGCCGATAGAAACTATACCCTGATACCACTATCATAAGGTTGCCTCGCTTAGAGTAAACGTACTTTCCTGTTGTTGCTGAAAATTGTTATAGTTATTTATGCAACTGTGGTATAATGAGGGGTATTAAAACATGAATGTGGGTTTATCACACGAAGATAAGATAAGAATAATAGTATCACATGAGTGTTTTAATACCTAATTATACAGTTGCATACAAGACTTTATCTACACCCATGATGTGTCCTCTATAAAATAGTAAGTAAACAAAACAATTTGCAAAAAGAATAGCGAAGAAAAATAGCGGGAATTCGAATTCGAACGAATAAGCTTGAATTTTTTTTTACGGCGCGCCGCCGCCGCTGTGGTGGTGCAATGCAACGCGCCTGAATGACAGTTCTTTTTTTGAAACTCATACAGATTCCACGCATCGGGCGGTAAGAATTTGGCTGTCTGATGAGTACCCCTTTGCGCGGAAGAGATTGAAAAAGCAAAAGGAGTGTTATTATGAAATTTCATACAACATTATAACACCCGTTCGGATGATATTATGGTTATTATGACATTGGATGTATTAATGTTGGCAATAAGCTAACTGTTTCAGAATCTTTTATAGAGGATTTATAGCATGGGCGTAGATAAAATAAATAAGCGTTGGCCCCAGTGACATTTTATTAATAAAACAAACAATAAGGGTACTTGTGACTTTGTTTTTGTATAAGACATAGTCTTTCTCTTGCATGGATGCAAGTTGCTCATTTAAAGCATGGCCCGACACAAGTAGGTACTTATTTATTAGACATTTTCGACAACAGTGGGGTGCAGTCTGCAGTCATTTGTAGTCCTGAGGTCACCATTGAACATTGCAGTAGCGTGAAGATGTTGCCTTTTTGGATAGTATCTTATCGTCTCTTCCATGGCAAGTGATTAAATGATGAAGTGGTGTTTCCTACAATCCCGGGCCCTTTAAGCGGGGTGTGCATAAGCATCTATCGAGTCATCATTGTTGAGCTCTATAATGGTGCCCTATATTCCCTAGACTGCACTTACAGCTTACCATCGAAGTGAAGTTAATTTATATCTAAGACTTTATTTTGACTTCACTGGTAAGGACCAGTCCTGACCTGACCAGGATATAAAATCAAGTCTAAGGCATAAGTATTATAAGAAATTAACCATTTTTATAACTCATGAATGATACTAATCTTTGCATAAGTTAATATTTTTTTATTGTTTTATTAAAATATTCTATCATATGTCCAGTTTACTTTTGGAGGATGGTTGTGGTCCCTTTTTGCAGATAGTATATCATCTCCATATGTGTGAACCAGGGCTCTACAGCCTTTTGAATAATGAGTGGCACACAACCACCTAGCCCTGCTACTTGAGTAAGACGTCTGGCGATAGAACGAATATCCCGACAATAGGAGCAACTTGTTGCCTCGTTTTGAATACACGTAAGTTGCAGTTGTAGCTGAAAAAAATCAGAAAAATATTGTCATTGATTTCATTCAAGGAACGATAAAGCCTGTTCTACACTCGCGGTGTGGAAGCCGTAAAACAGAAGTGCAGATCTTCGTTGTCGCGTTTCGCGGCTTCACGATCGCGCTTCGCAGCGTTCAACAGTCGGTGTCGGTTTTTAGTCCCGCGATATAGGGTTCGTGCTGAGTTCACAGCAGCGTGTGAGTTCGAACACATCTTTGCGTTAGTGTTCGAGATGCAGTCATACATTTCTACCAAACGCGTGAAAGTAACTGTAAAAAAACTGTGAATGCTGTAAGAGTAGAGGTTCATTGTATTTCGCAGCTGCATCATGGGTGAGTGTAGAGCCGGATTTATAGAATGGCTGGCTGAAATAAGTAGGATAGAAACCCAGGTGCTTTAAATAGTATGAAAATCAATCAACTCGAACTAAACTGTGTTATCACGCTTTACTCAGTCACTTTCATTGATTTAAATGTGGAAATCCAATGAATGTCGTAGAATATTATTATTTCAAAAACCTTCACACATTTTTAGTATACAGACTTACCAAAATTTAATCGTGGTTGGATTATTGATTTAGGATCGCATAACGGACCAACAAATAAAGAAAAAATCAATTCCAAGTATATATATATATTACGATACAAAATTGAGGATTTTTAAAGAAGTAAAACATTTTTCATTAAATATATGTTGGAAAAGCAATGTATTGTAAAACATTCTCATATTATTATTTTTGTGTAAACACACAAAAACGAAGTATTCAAAGTAAACCTTATAAACATAACAACAAAACAAATACTAATGAAATAATTAAAAACAATAATTTATTCTTACATTAAGCTTAAATATTTCTAAACCACATGCTGACTAGAATCATTCCGAAGACATTGTTTGATAAATATTGATTAAATTGGTATACTTGTCATCACAGAACATAAAATCGAAAGAAGTGCGCCAGAGCTGTTATTTTTGTGCCACAATTTTGTGAAGATGTTCAACACAGTCTCTGTAAATGTAATTCATCGGGTACGTTAGGGAAATTAAATGCTCAGACATTTATGTGAGCATCTACTACAATTGTAGTAGTTCCTCACATAAATGTCTGAGCATTTAATTTTACCTTTTAGGCTTCTACTCTGATGGCCCCTCCCCCAAACCGGGGCAAGACGGGGACACCGTGATTCCCAAACCCGAGGGGGCCATCTCGAAACCGGAGATGGCCCAGGGTCAGCCGGGGTGCGAGGGATATGCTCTATGGGCAACCTCACACCCCGGCGTATGTAGACCCGAGACGGCGTGCGGTTTTAGTCGGTTCAAGCCCGACATAACCGCTCCCGCTGGCCGGCGGGGGGGTATCCGAAGGGATTTCCTCACGAAAAAAAAAAAGGCTTCTACTCTGATGAAAATTATGACCAATCACGTTTCATACACAACAATGAGAACTACTATCGTACTATAATATTAAGCTAGCTGTTGCTTGCGACTTCGTCCGCGTTAAATTCGGAATAGATCAAGGCATGTTGACTTCTGCATTTTGGAACCCAACATGTATT
The DNA here is from genome assembly GCA_946251805.1 of Cybosia mesomella. Taxonomy (NCBI): domain Eukaryota; kingdom Metazoa; phylum Arthropoda; class Insecta; order Lepidoptera; family Erebidae; genus Cybosia; species Cybosia mesomella. The sequence continues at coordinate 7,381,160 of OX276400.1, forward strand.
AGGTTACCTATTTCATCGTTATATTTTCAATCATTTAACATGAAGAAATAGAAGTTTGTATATAACATCGAAATTAATTCTACCCGGTGCCCTAATATAATAGCGTGATGATATTTATTATCAAAGGTTAAGGTTCTACTATCAACTTCAACTATCTTTTATACGTAGGTAGCTCTGTAGTTTCAAGATTTCATATTTACTGCTCATCGCCTTTTAGCTATAGCGCGATGATTTATAGTCCGAACGTTGACCATGTTCGAGTAGTATCGAACAGCAGAATTTGTGATAATAAAGAAATGATCAATAATAGATTTGGTCGATGTTACCCTGCTGCTCCTATGACACTTATAATAGCGTGATGATATATAGCGCAGTTTATGACCATCACCTAAAAGAATGTTCATGCAAAATTTCAGGTGAATCTGTTCTGCGGTTTTCAAGTGATGCTCGGACATCGATACTAAAAAGTAGACAAACAGACAAAGAGAGAAACAGATAAACAGAAAAACAGAAAAAAAATTCTAAAAATCTCGTTTTTGGCATCGGTATCGTTCCTAGAACACATAACAATTATTTTTTTGAAAGAATATTCAAAGTGCAGTATTCACCTCGTTACGATTTTATTACATGTATAGATGTGAAAGTTTGTGAAGATGCTTCGATATAACATCTCAATCAAGCTCAAACGGCTGAACGGATCTGGGTAAATTTGGGAATACAGTGAATGCTACTGCTTTTTTCCCTAAAATAGGGTCCCATGGGTTGCGGGAACGGGATCGGAATTCCACGCGGGGGAAGCCGCGGGCAACAGCTAGTAAATTCATAATTTGCATGATCATAATTTTTAAACCAAGGAAAGCCTTAAGGGAAATTTCTAAAGTATTGAACATAATAACACACCGACGACGCGGGATAAAACCCGACCCCACCAGGCGAGGCCGTGGTGGCGGCCAAAGTCCGCCGGTAACCCTGGGGTTATGCTTTCGAGGGCTTACCCGGGGTGCCCGGCAATGGACACTTGGGGAGGACACCGTGTGTTTTTAGTCGGCCCGATTCCGACACGTCCACCCCATCGTTGGCACCGATGGGATGAAGCCCGTGGGGGTTTCTACACGTAAAAAAAAAGAGTTTGACGACATTACTATCCATACAAGCGAGATTTTTTCTTCATTTTACATGCCGTGCTTCATTTAAGTTTAAGGTTATAACTACTGCAATAGATTACATATTTCTTAATATGAGAGACTTAAAATACGTACGAGTATGTTTCTTACGACATTACCACTGACGGTACTATTTACACCCACATTGCCACTACTTACTGTAACTCCTGTACCAGGTTCAACAGTAGTGACCCATAAAAACACCGAGTAATGATCCCAGGAAAAGTTAAACTGTCGTGGAACTCGCATCGAAATTAACCAGAAGAAGAGAAGAAGAAAAAGGCATTAGAAGGTTTCTACAGGATTTGTAGCGCGAGTGTGACGCCCTTGTGTGTTGCACACGTCCATAGGCCACGGTATAACGCTTCCCATCAGGTGGGTCGTGTGATTGTCTGCCGCCTAAGTGGTCTAAGGAGCAACTTAATAAGCTTGAGCGCCTTCAAAATTTTTGTATTAGATTTATATTTGATCTCCGCACATATGATCACGTTTCCGAGTTTCGCAACTTGCTCAAGTGGCGCCCAATTCGACTTCGCCGGAATGCTCATATTCTTTCCATGCTTTACAGTATTCTTTTTAATCCCTTTACTCCTAGTTACCTAAAAGAACGTTTTGTGTTTCTTAATGACACACATTCGAGGTCCTTGAGGTCATCAGTATCATTGGAATTGGCAGTACCCAAGCATTCCACAAACTTTTATGATAAATCTTTTACGGTACAGGCGGTACGGCTGTGGAATGCACTGCCTTTAAACATCAGGCGCGCCCAATCTCTGGCCACCTTTAAAAAGATGGTTAAGGATCACTACCTGGCTTCTTATATTCTTATTGTGTATAATATGTATATACCCTATAAGTTGACATTGATATTTATTTTATATGAATGAACAATATTTTTTATTTATTTATTTATTTTGTCTTTTATTTATTTTTTCCTATTAACCACACCAATAACTACCCATAAATGTTCCAATTCGTGTCCATCCAAAGGTTGACTGTAAGAAATTGCTTTTAGCGATAAGGCCGCCATTTCTACATATTTTGACTGTGTATTCCAAGTACCTATGCATACTCTGATTGGTGTACAATAAAGTTTATTCCTATTCTATTCTATTCTAATGTTAGAAATATAATAGATCCACTTCACTCCTTAGCAAACGGAAAATAAGAGACTATAAGGTAAACTATGTACCAATAAAAGAGATAAAGCAAAACGGATACAAAAATATTATGAGACATTACTACCAAAAATAACTTTCGTATTAGCAGTAATAGTATACATTACATTTATAAAATACTAAATCATCTACTTGCATCATCACTCATCAAACAAAATGGAATAAAATTAAGATTATAACAATTAATTAATAAAAACAAATAGATAATAATATCCAAAATTAAATTATAGAAACGAATCTGTGTACAACAGAAAATTCTCCCTCTTTCCAAACATTGTGCTGTGCCCGACAGGGTCCATAATTGTAAACTAATAATATTAACAGTGGACTAGAATAGGTTGATGATGATGATGGTGATGAATATAAACATGACATCTGTATCACATTATGAAACGCAATAAATGTATTGAGTATTGAGTATATAATCCTCATAATGTTATTGTTATATAAAATCAAAAAATTAACTTAATTACCTTGCAATATCCTATCAAGATAAAGTTATACTCTTGGAGATAGTACCTTTTTTTTTCGTGCGGACATCCCTTCGGATACCCCCCCGCCCCGCACGCCGTCTCTTGGAGTCTTTTTTTTTCGTGCGGAAATCCCTTCAGATACCCCCCGCCTGTCAGCGGGGGCGGTTATGTCGGGCTTGAACCGACTAAAACCGCACGCCGTCTCGGGTCTACAGACGCCGGGTTGAAAGGTTGCCCATGGAGCATATCCCTCGCACCCCGACTGACCCTGGGCCATCTCCAGTTGCGAGATGGCCCCCTCGGATTTGGGAACCACGGTGTCCCCGTCTTGCCCCGGTTTGGCGGAGGGGCGCTAGTCGCCCCACCGTCCCGGCCTGCTTCTGCTGGGGTGACAGGTGGCCTCTCCCGGGCGCGCTCCGCCATCTCCTTCGCAACCATTACATGCTGTACCTATAATACATTTTCATAGAGCTACGCACTTATTATTAATCAGCCACTTAATCAAATCAGCAATGATAAGCAAAAATTTACTATATGAAACGGTTACAAGACCCATTTTACTTGAACCTCCTATTGAATACATTATATTACATGACGATTACATAATAGATGCTTTGCTAAATATGTTCCCGTATTCCTAATATGAAATCACTAGCTTCTACAAAATACAAAGTTTTTCGGAACTCTGATCCTACGGTATTTATAAAAGCTGTGAAATTTAGTTTCATAAGCTAAGGCTTTCTCCTACGGGAAACTTTATTTTCACCACTACTGCACGAGAAAGGTCCTTTTGCTGCATAAAAATTCGCAACATAATCACATTAGATAAATTTAAAATATCTTGACAACATCATTTCATTATCATCTCAACACTCTACGTGTTGAGAGTATATATAGTCCCATATCTTAGGAACATACTAAGTACCTATATCCATGTGATGGATTTGATAACCACTATTAATAATAGTAAGAATAAACATTTTCCACGAGCTAATATAAGATGTGCCTGATTATATACATCTACTTGTTTAAACTTTTTGACGCACCACTGGAAATTCTTTAAAATGTTCTTAAATGCGTGAAAAAGCATCTAATAAGGCGTTCCAACTGAGAACCAACATTGTGGCATTATTTGTAGATCTGTCATGGTGACCCACATTCCTAAGACTTCCTCTTTAGCCTAGCATCAGGTGAAGTGAAGTCATACTGACGTATTCTAGTACCCTTAAGTTAGTTAGTCTGGTAATCGAGTAATCACCGCCAATCCAGGAGCTATAGGAGTTCCTTGTCCGGGAAGGCAACGATACCAATTTAATCTTGCTGGTAGCGAATGATTATGTTCATTTTTCACTTTTACCATAAGACCATCCTGGGTCATAATAGTCGCTTTGCATCCTCGCCCGGAGTGAGATGCGCATAGCCACCTCACTCTGTTATTTCGTTGTAACATTTGTCGATAGAAGGTGTATCCTGATAGAAGAAGCATCTTGTTTCCTCGTCTGGAGAACACGTACTCTGGTTTTACTGAAAACATTTAGTTTATCAGTAATAATTGTAATGTAATATTTTTTATTTATCCAATTAAACAATACAGGTATACCTGATAACAATACAGTTGCATTAATAAACCACTAGGGTTTGTGGTTAATACTACAAGTCAACACTAAACTAAAAGTACATAAACCAATAGATATACTAACATCAAATGGGTAAGACTGTGTACTTACATTAAGAACACAATTATCCCCCTAATATCATAAATGTGTAAGTTTAAATAATAAATAATATATAAATATTCTACGACATTCTACACAGCGCTTTCTAGACCCAAAATAAGCATAGTTTAACTAGCTTGTGTTATGGGTTCGAGAATGCGGATAAAGATACTTATATACTTTTTTTTTGTAAATATATACATATTATACATAGAAACACCCAGGCCAATGCAAATAGATATATTCATGCATACAAATATTTGCACTGAGCGGGAATCGAACCCGCGCTACCCCTACGTAGCAGTTGAATGCACTACCGCTACGCCACAGAGGCCGTCAGTTTTGATGGATGGATGTTTGTTACTCATCCACGCCAGAACAGCAGAACGGATCTGTCTGAAATTTGGTACAGGGATAGATTATAGTCTGGAATAGGTCATAGGCTACTTTTTATCCCTGGAATAGGTTCCCATGGGAAGCGGGAACGGCATCGAAATTCCAAGCGGGCGGAGCCGCGTGCAACAGCTAGTATAATATATTACTGGAACTTGGCAGAAGCATTCCCTAGAAATTATAATTCATATTATAAGAACTTAGGTGGTTAAGCACGTAGAACGAATGAGTACTGAGTGAATGACCACCCAACTGCGAGAGGGAAGAGTGTGCCAGAGTCTCGTGCATCAATCAGCTGATGTACCGGTTTGCAGGTAAGGCTGGCTTGATCCCGAAGGTCTTGACGAGGCATACACCCATTTTGATGGGAAATGTGATTGGTGCAATAAAACAATATAAAATTGATAATAATAAAAGCCAACAATTTTTTTTATATAATTTACATATTTATGAAATCCACGTAATACTCTTATTTTCTAAATTTTAATTTAGATTAGGAAATCTAAAAATGTTTTATATTATTATCTATTTATTTGAATAAAATATGTTTATTATTTATAATAATATAAATAATCTACGACATTCTACACAGCGCTTTCTAGACCTAAAGTAAGCATAGTTTAACTAGCTTGTGTTATGGGTTCCAGAATGCGGATAAACATACTTGTATACTTTTTTTTTGTAAATACATACAATTGTTTGTAAAAACATCCACACCAATGCAAATAGACATATTCATGCATACAAATATTTGCACTGAGCGGGAATCGAACCTGCGCCCCCTGTCGTAGCAGTCGAATGCACTACCGCTACGCCACGGAGGCCGTCAGTATTATATAGTTATGAAGATGATATTATGATATTAGAATATTTATGAAGAAATAGAAGACAAAAAGACATGAACATTTTTAGTAAGACTAGATCTACTTAATTGATAATTTTTGAATTACTTAATTGATAATTGATCTTAAAATCAGGTTTGATGTGTCGCCATAAACTGAAAATTGTGAGGTGTAATCGGATTTAACGTTAAAAATACAGGGTTTTCAGTGAACCAGTTTAATTTAGGTTCATGCTCGTGTAAGTTTCTCTCCTTGATTACTGTGTTCTCGTAAGTGACAGCATCAGCCTTGCATCCCCTCCCCTGGTGGCTGGCACAAAGCCACCGAATCTTCTGACTCCGATATGTCCTCTGATAGTAGTAAGTGTATCCCGATGGTAATAAAACTAATCTGTTTCCTCGTTTCGAATACACGTATGTCACTTCTGTAAAAAATACACAACAGTAAGCTTTAAATTAAATTAATGGGTATTCTGAAAGGATCGACAATAGTCCTTTGGAAAAGTGTCCATTGCATTGTCTTTATGTGTGTTTGCACGAGAAATAAAACTCCCAATGAAAAAATATTTCGTGTATCAAGTGATAAGAGTGGAAAAGAAAACTTTAAAAAAAATCTTTAATAATTATTTGAAACCTCGAGTAATTTATGCAATGAATTTTATACACTTTCTAACAGCAGGAATAGGGTAGGTAGAAAAATACATATCCTACTAATATTATAAACGCGAAAGTTTGTGTGGATGTGTGTATGGATGTTTGGATATATGTTACTCTTTCAGGCAAAGCAGCTGAATGGATCTGGCAAAAATTTGGTAAAGGGATAGCTTTTACTCTGGAATAACACATAGGCTACTTTTTATCCCAGGAATAGGTTCCCATGGGGGGCAGGAACAGGATCAGAATTCCACGCGGACGGAACCGCAGGCAATTGCTAGTATTTTTATACATTTACTAAAATTACCTGGGTTTTAGATAGTTCTACTAACGGTCACAATAGATTAGGTACATTCAAAATTAAAATGAAAATAATCTCGATTATGATATTAATTAATAATTATATTAAATAATTATTAGTCTTTACCTATGTAATTGCCGAAATTTTCTTACAAATTCATGAGTTCGTTATTCCTGTAATTAAATAGCTATTTTTATTATTGTTTGTTTATTGTAATGTTTGAAAGTTCAAAGTTGAAAGTTCAAGATTTTACAACTCTGTATTAAATTTTGTTTTTATTGGCCGCTTGATAAATTAATTCGATCTTCAAAAACAGTACTTCCTAAATGCTATACATTTTGATGATAACTTAACAGCTGTCACTTTTCAAAAATGTAATAAAAGTTGCTGTTTGTTAGCTTAATGTTATCTCATTCGTACACAAAAAAAATCATAAAATTTGGATTTGTCATGCCTAAAAAAAATGCAAAAATGTTAGTACTGAAAATTGGGTTTACTCCAATTTCTTCAAGAAAAACGGCAATTTCATTGATATTTTTAACACAAAAATTATATCTTAGATGCGAAATGTTAAATTTCTTTGATGAACTAGAACATAAATCATTTTAATCTTAAAATGAAGTTATAAATCACAATATAATAATAAAAATCATGACAATAATTAATGAATGAATGAAGCGAAGAGCTGTTTTTGTCTTCACGGATATCTTTGAGATGCTTTGAACTAGAGAAGAATCATTACTATCACCGGGTTTAACGACACAGACGATAATTTTTTTATTTTACGTGCGGAAATCCCTTCGGATACCCCCCCATCGGCCAGCGGGGGTGGTTATGTCGTGTCCCGACTAAAACCGCACGATGTCCTCCCCAAGTGTCCGTTGCCGGGCAACCCGGGTAAGCCCTCGAAAGGATAACCCAGCGATTGCCGGCGGACTTTGGCCGCCACCGCGGCCTCGCCTGGTGGTGTCGAGTTTTATCCCGCTTCGGTGAGTTGACAGGCGTGTGTACACGCCTCCGCCACGGCCTGCTTCTGTAAGGACGGCGAGTCGGCCAATAAGATATTTTTGAGCTGAGCGGAGCGAAGCTCTTATTCGTGGCTTAGCCGTTTGGTCGAGATTGTACTCCTCCGGAACCACAATACCGATCTTGACCAAATTTGCCATGGTGATAGTGTAGACACCGCTGAGTGTTAAGAGAGTTCAACTGTTCAAATACAATGTACCATTGAGGAATAATCATCGAAAAACAGTTTCACGAGCGCGCGGCCTTAGTTATGCGCGCGACCGTAGTAAGATGCCTTATTTTTCAAGTAAGAGTCCTGCTCGCTCAGCACAATTTATTTCAGTCGCACCCTGTGCACTGAATTCCTAGTTATAGGCTTCACCAAAGGATATTAAAAGAGCTTCGAAGACTTATGATTTTTCTCGTTTTACTCTAGATTTTGATACAGGTGAAATCTTAATTGTAGAATTATGTAGCTTAGGTGCGGGCAGTGCTGCTCGAAGAGGTGATGAAAGTGAATCATTATTTGATACTTGGTTTTCAAATAATAATATATCTTCCGGAGCATCATTTTTACGGTCCTTTACTTTTGCTCTGTACAGTGTGCTATAAAAACAATTTCGCAGTCTTACTATCTATCTTAGATCACTTTTCATCTCACTTATAGGTAAAACTTTTCCTTTAGCTTTTCTTCTATAATATCTCGCCCTGGCTTTACTCTTCAACACTTCATCAAGTTCTGCATTTGCTTTTATTCTCGCTCTTCTTCTTTGTTCGGCTAAACGTTTTGACTTTAATCGTTCGTCTCGGCTACGTCGTGACACCTTTTCCAATGAACTGGCTTGACCTGATTTGAATTTGGTTTCTTTTATTATGGTTACGAATAGTCATCAACTACAGAATTTAACTACTTGACACTTTGTTCTAACTTGACTTAATAGTCAAGGAGTTGGGCCATACAATCGAAAGGTCCTGGGTTTGAATACTGGCCGTGTTCCACTCCTTACACCAGCAATTTAACTTAGTTGATGGGGTCAGGGGAATAATTTAGTAATTCAGGTTACTACTATTCTATTATAAAAAGCGTCGAGGTCTGCCTTTCCCTGTTCCTCGAAATCGCTTACTCGTCTTTGCACCACCCTACGCCATTCTAGACGTTGTGCTGCCAAACCTTCCCATTGAGACGGCTCAATGCTGCCCACCCGCTGTCATTCAGTACTATTATGTAGGTGGTGTTCTCACGTGCCCTCAGTGTGCACGAGAGTTCACCGCGAAGATCGTCTATGTTAGCCATCTTCGAGCGCATCAGCGCCGAGCCGACTAGGAGTCGAAGTGGTCGCCATGGCCGAAATCGGTCGGAGGCATCATCATCATCATCATTATAAAAAAAAATACTTTTACTTAATTACTGTTGTTGGATAACGTATAGCTGGATGGCTATAAAATAATATTTAAATCGGATTAGAATTCGAAATTTCAATTTTATTTGTTCTTGAATATTGGAAAACTTACCTTATACCTTGATTTTCCTTCTTAATTCCTTGAAAATCTGTTAGATTATCTGCTTAAATGCCTGCGGTCAATCAGCAGGTGGTACCGGCTTACAGGCAAGGTTGACTTGGACCTACCCCGTAACTTCTGCTATATTTTATTTCTTCATATGGTTGTCAAGATCAGCTTGAGCTATAATATCGCCATCTATTTTTTGTTCCAATTGAAGTAAAATTATTGCTATACATATTTCTTGTTGTACAATAAACAGTTGATTACATCATGTTATTGATTAAATATAAATATATTAAAAATAAATGATATGAAGAGTTTTTAATAGAAAAATATATTTCACAAGCATCACTGATTTTGACATTTTGACCTCTCCTATTGGGTTCCTCTATGAATGAGACAGCGTTACTTCAAAACTGGTTATTTAGGCAATCAGTTTGGGGACCAGTTTCGTGTTGGTTCATGGTCATGTGTACTCTTTTCTCTTAAGATAACATCTTCGAAGGTGTGAATACTGGCGTTGCATCCTCTTGAGCGACGGCTAGCACAGAGCCAACGTTTTATATTACTCTTAGACGTTCTGAGATAGTAATAAGTATATCCTGGTTTGCGTAATATCATCGCCTTCCCTCGTTGAGAATACACGTACGTTATATTGCCTAGAAAAATATTCAAACTTAATATTATAATGAAGCGATTGTGAATGGGCAACTACTTAGGCAATTTGCAGCTGCGCAGTCGGCTGTGAGGTGGATCTCACGTCGCATTGGTCTCTTAGAAATTCGTCGATGTTAACCGCCCGACCGTGCAGTCATTTCTGTAAACCACCTTACTTCAAATTTCCACTACATTTTATCTTTTTCTATGGGTGTCTGAAGTAGAAGGTCTGAAAAAGCTCATGCTTGAGCGATGATACCACCTTGTGCAAAATGTGAGTAAAATAAGTAATTGTTATGTATTTCTTGTCGTACTAAAAAAAATATTATATTATGTTGTTGTTAATATACAAATAAAATAAAAATACAATAGCAGAACGAGATTTTAATAAATAAAATATATGTTCACCTCCATCGCTGACAACTAGTTTATTTTGACCTCGCTTATTGGGCTCCTCTATGAACGAGACAACGTTTTTTTAAAGCCTGATTATTTAGGTCAGGAAGGCCATGGCGGAGGCGAGACCTAAATAATCAGGGAGAGAACCCTGCCCCCCGAGTTCCGCAGTCTGCGGCGAGGACGCCATGATCGGGGCCTGAGGACGGCAGTTGGCCGACTCGCCGTCCTTACAGAAGCATGCCGTGGCGTAGGCGTGACGTGTGTGTCCTCACACGCCTGCCAACTTACCGATGCGGGATAAAACCCGACCCCACCAGGCGAGACCGCAGTGGCGGTCAAAGTCCTGCCGGTAACCCTGGGGTTATCCTTTCGATGGCTTACCCTGGGTGCCCGGCAATGGACACTTGGGGAGGACACCGTGTGTTTTTAGTCGGTCCGATTCCGACACGTCCACCCCATCGTCGGCACCGATGGGGTGAAGCCAGAGGGGGACTCCACAACGTTAAAAATACAGGGTTTTCAGTGAACCAGTTTAATTTAGGTTCATGCTCGTGTAAGTTTCTCTCCTTGATTACTGTGTTCTCGTAAGTGACAGCATCAGCCTTGCATCCCCTCCCCTGGTGGCTGGCCCAAAGCCACCGAATCTTCTGACTCCGATATGTCCTCTGATAGTAGTAAGTGTATCCCGATGGTAATAAAACTAATCTGTTTCCTCGTTTCGAATACACGTATGTCACTTCTGTAAAAAATACACAACAGTAAGCTTTAAATTAAATTGTGATTTATCTTTGAGATGCTTTGAACTAAGAGAAGAATCATTACTATCACCGGGTTTCTATCACCGGGTTTAACGACACAGACGATTATAATTTTTTTTTTTTACGTGCGGAAATCCCTTCGGATACCCCCCCGTCGGCCAGCGGGGGTGGTTATGTCGTGTCTCGACTAAAACCGCACGATGTCCTCCCCAAGTGTCCGTTGCCGGGCACCCCGGGTAAGCCCTCGAAAGGATAACCCCAGGGTTGCCGGCGGACTTTGGCCGCCACTGCGGCCTCGCCTGGTGGGGTCGGGTTTTATCCCGCTTCGGTGAGTTGGCAGGCGTGTGTAGGGCACACACGACACGCCTCCGCCACGGCCTGCTTCTGTAAGGACGGCGAGTCGGCCAACTGCCGTCCTCAGGCCCCGATCATGGAGGTCGGTAGTCCCGGGCGTAGATGAGTCTGCGGCGTCCTCGCCGCAGACTGCGAAACTCGGGGGGCAGGGTTCTTTCCCGCTCCCTCTCCGCCGTCTCTTTCGCGCGCATTACCTGCTCGCAGAAAGAGGCGGCGGCGTGCCACTTGCTCCCGTCGGAGACCACGGCCCTCACCATGGTCTCCAACGAGAGAACGTCCACGCCCAGGACCGCAACGAGATCCCGGCGTTGACTCGCCCACGCAGGGCACTCCACCAACTTGTGGAGCGCCGTGTCTTCGCCAGGATCCTCGCAGTGCTGGCACTGCGGCGTTGTCTCCCGGTGGATGCGCCACAGATACTTACCGAAACACCCGTGTCCGGTAACCATCTGGCACATCCGGTAGGAGAGGTCCCCATGGTCCCTCTCCAACCACTCCTTCATGATCGGTCTCACCGCCGCAATGGTGGATTCCCCCCACCTTGGGTGCTCAAGTCGCACCCTCCATGTCTCCATGAGTTCCTGGCGGAGCAGGGACCGCTGAGCCCTGATTTCTCGGGGCTCCGGCCTATGGCCCCGCTCCAGCGCCTCCTTGCGCCACTGGCTAGTTATAGGCTTCACCAAAGGATATTAAAAGAGCTTCGAAGAATTCTTGACTTATGATTTTTCTCGTTTTACTCTAGATTTTGATACAGGTGAAATCTTAATTGTAGAATTATGTAGCTTAGGTGCGGGCAGTGCTGCTCGAAGAGGTGATGAAAGTGAATCATTATTTGATACTTGGTTTTCAAATAATAATATATCTTCCGGAGCATCATTTTTACGGTCCTTTACTTTTGCTCTGTACAGTGTGCTATAAAAACAATTTCGCAGTCTTACTATCTATCTTAGATCACTTTTCATCTCACTTATAGGTAAAACTTTTCCTTTAGCTTTTCTTCTATAATATCTCGCCCTGGCTTTACTCTTCAACACTTCATCAAGTTCTGCATTTGCTTTTATTCTCGCTCTTCTTCTTTGTTCGGCTAAACGTTTTGACTTTAATCGTTCGTCTCGGCTACGTCGTGACATCTTTTCCAATGAACTGGCTTAACCTGATTTGAATTTGGTTTCTTTTATTATGGTTACGAATAGTCATCAACTACAGAATTGAACTACTTGACACATTGTTCTAACTTGACTTAATAGTCAAGGAGTTGGGTCATACAATCGAAAGGTCCTGGGTTTGAATACTGGCCGTGTTCCACTCCTTACACCGGCAATTTAACTTAGTTGATGGGGTCAGGGGAATAATTTAGTAATTCCGGGTCTGCCTTTCCCTGTTCCTCGAAATCGCTTACTCGTCTTTGCACCACCCTGCGCCATTCTAGACGTTGTGCTGCCAAACCTTCCCATTGAGACGGCTCAATGCTGCCCACCCGCTGTCATTCAGTACTATTATGTAGGTGGTGTTCTCACGTGCCCTCAGTGTGCACGAGAGTTCACCGCGAAGATCGTCTATGTTAGCCATCTTCGAGCGCATCAGCGCCGAGCCGACTAGGAGTCGAAGTGGTCGCCATGGCCGAAATCGGTCGGAGGCATCATCATCATCATTATAAAAAAAAATACTTTTACTTAATTACTGTTGTTGGATAACGTATAGCTGGATGGCTATAAAAGAATATTTAAATCGGATTAGAATTCGAAATTTCAATTTTATTTGTTCTTGAATATTGGAAAACTTACCTTATACCTTGATTTTCCTTCTTAATTCCTTAAAAATCTGTTAGATTATCTGCTTAAATGCCTGCGGTCAATCAGCAGGTGGTACCGGCTTACAGGCAAGGTTGACTTGGACCTACCCTGTAACTTCTGCTATATTTTATTTCTTCATATGGTTGTCAAGATCAGCTTGAGCTATAATATCGCCATCTATTTTTTGTTCCAACTGAAGTAAAATTATTGCTATACATATTTCTTGTTGTACAATAAACAGTTGATTACATCATGTTATTGATTAGATATAAATATATTAAAAATAAATGATATGAAGAGTTTTTAATAGAAAAATATATTTCACAAGCATCACTGATTTTGACATTTTGACCTCTCCTATTGGGTTCCTCTATGAATGAGACAGCGTTACTTCAAAACTGGTTATTTAGGCAATCAGTTTGGGGACCAGTTTCGTGTTGGTTCATGGTCATGTGTACTCTTTTCTCTTAAGATAACATCTTCGAAGGTGTGAATACTGGCGTTGCATCCTCTTGAGCGATGGCTAGCACAGAGCCAACGTTTTATATTACTCTTAGACGTTCTGTGATGGTAATAAGTATATCCTGGTTTGCGTAATATCATCGCCTTCCCTCGTTGAGAATACACGTACGTTATATTGTCTAGAAAAATATTCAAACTTAATATTATAATGAAGCGATGGTGAATGGGCAACTACTTAGGCAATTTGCACACAGCACCACGACGCTGCGCAGTCGGCTGTGAAGTGGATCTCACGTCGCATTGGTCTCTAAGAAATTCGTCGATGTTAACCGCCCGACCGTGCAGTCATTTCTGTAAACCACTTTACCTCAAATTTCCACTACATTTTATCTATTTCTATGGGTGTCTGAAGTAGAAGGTCTTAAAAAGCTCAGCTTGAGCGATGATACCACCTTGAGCAACTGAAGTAAAATTAGTAATTGTTATGTATTTCTTGTCGTAAAATAAAACATATTATATTATGATGTTGTTAATATACAAATAAAATAAAAAATACAATAGCAGAACGAGATTTTAATAAATAAAAAATATTTTCACCTCCGTCACTGACAACTAGTTTATTTTGACCTCCCTTATTGGGCTCCTCTATGAACTAGACAACGTTTCTTTAAAGCCTGATTATTTAGGTCAGTAGTCCCCCAAACTGGGGCAAGACGGGGACACCGTGGTTCCCATACCCGAAGGGGCTATCTCGAAACCGGAGATGGCCCAGGGTCAGTCGTGGTGCGAGGGATATGCCCTATGGGTAACCTTACATCCCGTCTGTAGACCCGAGTCGGCGTGCGGTTTTAGTCGGTTCAAGCCCGACATAACCGCTCCCGCTGGCCGGCGGGATCCGAAGGGATTTCCGCACGAAAAAAAAAGTTACATGACAAACCTCCTAAGTAAGTTATGGCTTAAATAGCCTTGTTTTTTTATGATCCCAGTAATTTCAGGTTTTTAGAACTTTTATTAAAACAGCGCTGTTTCAATCAAAATAATAGTTATGGTCAGTTTGGAAACCAGTTTCGTGTTGGTTCATGGTCATGTGTACTCTTTTCTTTTAAGATAATATCTTCGAAGGTGTTAATACTGGCGTTGCATCCTCTTGAATGATGGGTAGCGCAGAGCCAATGTTTTCTATTATTCTTAGACGTAAATTTACGGTAATATGTATATCCTGGTTCGCGGAATATCATCGCCTTCCCTCGTTTAGAATACACGTAAGTTATTTTGTCTAGAAAAATATTCAAATTTATAAAATAGGCATCATTATAATGAAGCGAGAGTGAATGGGTAACCCAATAAGGGTCGACCTAAGCGTGTAGATGTGTCAAATCAGACCGACGATATTTAAAAAAAGGTTCGCGAATGGAAGGTTGCAGAGTGGTCAGTTTGAGAGTAGAAGGTTTAAAAGTGAAAGGTTTGCGATTATAAGTTCTAGATACGGAGGGGCTGGAAGTAAAAGTAAAATAATTCAGTGGTTTCTCGTATGGTCAATTTGAAGATCTTTCGTGATCATGTGTGCCAATTCGAGATAATAGTATTTCACCCCGAGTGTGAATAGCAGCTCTGCATTTTCTCGAATAATGACTTGAATAGACCCACACAGTTCTGTTATTCATATCCACCCCATGATGGCTATAAGGATATCCTGAATCTGATAACACCTGTCGATTTCCTCGTCGCGAGTACATGAATTTCACTATAGTTGTACTCGTATCTGTAAGATTTTTAGATATTTCGGTATTGCCCAAATTTCTAGACCTTTGTAGATGGCACGCTTCTTCTAAACTGGCATTTTCATATAAATTAGCAGCTTTTTCTGAAATCGCAGATCTATTTAATATTGCGACTTGATCTAATCTTGTTCATTGATTTGAGGTTGCAGGCTGATTTACCTGATTAATAAATTGTGAAATAACTGTTATTGCATTTTTATATCTCTTAAGTGACACACACATGGCCCACCTGATGGTAAGCGGTTACCGTGGCTTATGGACGTGTGCAACACCAAGGGTCACACTCGTGCTGCCGAACCTGTAAATAACTTGTAATGCCCTTCTTAAAGAACCCCATTTTGTAATCGCTTGGAAAACCACAGCAGAGAGATCATTCCACAACCTAAGCGTGCACAGAATAAAGTTCCTCTCATACCTCACTGTTCGCACCGCTTTCAGTTGCAACGTGTGGAGGTTGAATTCCTTGTCTGTGGCAAGTGGTGTGAAGATATAATGTGCTCGTGGCGATCATATCGAACAATTATATATTTGCAACACGCAATTATATAGGCGGTAGAACATGCTCAGAGAGGTAAAATCTTTCCTATCGCTGAGAGGTTCCACACTGCCTGAACGAGATTGTGGACGATCCTCAGCGCCAGTCTTTGGACCGAGTCAAACAGTTTCTTATAGCAGCATACTGCTATTTAACTTCGATATTAGGGAAGAGGGTGGTACTGACCCGATTGAGGCTCTACCTATTCTTACTAGGACGAGGGTTCATAACAAAAATAGTTATTTTTCTTATGCCTCAAAAAATTATAAATGTTAATAACGTCTTTTTTATAAAGATTCATTATTTTGTTACAGTTATAAAAATATTTTTTGTGTTTATTTTGTGTATCATGTCCAAACGACAGTGATTATTATATAAACAATTTTATTTCATTGGATACTCAAATCATGCGTAGTAATTAGTTATATTTATTCACACTGCGAAATTAAAATGAAACAAGTAAATACATTTTTTGTTGTTTTTTATTCGTGTGGACATCTTACAAAAAATAAGATTGTTTATTTTGCGGCTACGTCTATATTACAATTTTTCTACGAAGCAATGAAAGTAATAGTTGTATAATTTACATATTTATATCATTTATATATTTATAATTTTATTTACTAAGGGATTTTGAATTATCATAAAAACTCCAATAAAATTACTGTTAGACACCTACTTTCTCTAGACAACTACTATTAAAAATGTATTGATAGGATGACAACTAATGCAAATTCAAACGGACTCAGAAAAAATAAATCATATAAATAATATATTTATTATAATAATCTGTGATGACTGAAATACAGCATTCCATTCATTGGCAGCTATAACGGTCCTTATAATATAGTATTTACAATAAATAAAAATAATAATTAACATAACATAACATAACATGTTATGTTAATAATTATCGTAAAGTAAATTAGAATTAAATAAATTGCACGTATATTATAGTAAAAGTAATACATAAATAAACTAATATCACAAATGTATAACATTACAACCATTTATATAACAAAAAAGTATAACAGTATGTAGTTTCAATGTATTTTAAAACTGCCTCGGTGACGTAATGGGAGTGAGCGCGACTATTTTGTAAGGCAACCCAGGTTCGATTCCCGGGTGAAGCCTTACCGGTATTTTCCATTATAAAAATCTCAGTAGCGAGAGTGATTCGTAGTACGGACTTAGAAAAGTTTCCGATTGGCGGTTATAGGCTAGGTGCCTATTGTGTGGGACCGGATACATAGTTATCTGTCCACCTCGTTAGGGAAGAGATTTATAATCGGTATGCACGTAAGCGGAACTTACGATCCGACTTCGGGGGATGGCCGTGGCCTCCAGTGTGGTTGATAATGCAGTTTTCATAGGTATGAACAGTAGCCTTGCAGCCGTTTTGACTTGAACACCTCCAACGAATTTTTGGTCCTTCGGATGTCGCATAATACGTATAGCCTTTATACTTTAGCATTCGTTTACCTTTCATCGATAATACAAACTCAGCCTCTGTGGACAATAGCAAATTTATGTTTTAAAAAAAACACCACATGCAACCGTGAAGGGGGAAGAGGAGGCGGAAAATTGGATCAACCGATTGTAAAAAAAATAGATAAAAAATCACCAATAGAAGCATTTCAGCATTTAATCAAATACGAGGTAACTTTCATTACAAAAATAATAGATCAAGTCCAGATACTTAACATAAAAAGTCATTATTATTATTTAAATTTCAATTTGTGCAATATCTCGATTGATAAAATTCTAAAAATTATAAAAGACCAATATATCATAATAAAAACTGGCAATATGCCAGGCGTGGCAACCAATTCCGATCGATTCAAATTATATATTTTTGCATTAAATCACATAAAACGTACCTACTTAGTTTTTAGGGTTCCGTATCTCAAAAGGTACAAAAATAACCCTTATTAGATCACTCTCTTGTCCGTCTGTCTGTCTGTCCATCTGAACATGTGTCACCACCGATTTCCTCAGGAATGGGTGGACCTAGCAAGTCGAAATTTATACAAGATACTGAGGTTTATAGTCCTTATTAGGTGTATAAAATTCAAGGTCCTGAGTCAACACGATAAAAAGATATGGTCAATTTTAGATTTTCGCGAAAACTTGTAAGCAACAAATTCTCTACGTTATTATATTCTCCCTTTACTTGTGCTGTAAGACCTATTCCAGGTTAACCGCAAGTAAGAGTGGATATGGTATACCTATATGGTAGTTCCCGTTGATCTAGATCCGCGAAATTTGGTAAAACAATTCCAAAAGAATACGAAAATTAAGTTAAATTAATAAGTTAATATAGTTTCAGTTCACGAGTTCGTTTTAGTAACTTAATATTACAGGTAATCAACTCTAAACCTGTCTTTTCGAAACTCCCCTAACTATCTATGACTCTAGTCTATGCATTGTGCGTTAGCTAATGGGAAGGATTATTTTTGGAGATGTCAAAAATATTTTGATGTGTGGAGAATATCAAAAAAAAAATGATTCTTCAATGAGCTATGTGTTGCGGTTAGCAATCTTTTTTGAGATAGCCATGTTTTACATGGTGTAAGTTTGCATCTGGACGCATCTCGTCCAGCGTCATGTATTGGTAGAGGTTAAGCATAGTATAACCATCTTCGTGGGAAGCCGAATCAGAAGCTTGGCGGATTAGTGCTGTATGGCGCGCCACACGCCATGTGGATGCGTGTGAGCGCCTGCTCGACGTAACACCGTAGGCCAACGCGGAAGACGCCCGCGTTGTGTTCCCCCCAACGATGGGGAGATGAACGACGCCAAGGTGGCCTCGTTTGCGTCACGCTCATCCAACACCACCTCGAGGAACGGGAGCCGGATGCCAGCCGGTTACGCCTGAGCGTTGCCGAATATCTACGGGCGATGCACACTTCTCTTCACTACTGCGGTCACCGGTAATTACGTGACGTCCGGGGTACCCCATGTGAGTTGCTTATTCTAATATCCTGGCCAGGTATTAACATTGTGCGCGATCGTGTTACGGCGCGGACCCCGAGGTTCGGACAATTGAGCGTGGTGATGTTGGACGAATGTCCATTGTTTCTTTTGTTACCAAATTATTCATTATAATAAATTTGTGAGGTAGAACCACTTACTTTCTATTTTTTTATTTGTTTTGCCCCAATTAAAACCTTCCACAGATTCCTACAGTTTAAACAAGAGGTCCTTGAATCAATAGGCCTTTGCTGATCTCGAGAGCATATCCGACCGACTAAACACATTGTCGTGTGACTTTAAATCCAAAATTATAACTTACAACGAACGTAACCTTAAAAATATACCACCCATCTTTTTTATACGCGACAAGCTGTGCCCGCGACTTCGTGCATGGACTTCGATTTTTAGGATTTTAGTTATTTTGCGCGGAACGCTAATTGTTTACCAAAATTAATGTAAGCTAGGTTACGCCTTGTAACATTACATATCTACCAGTGAAAGTCCCGTCAAAATCGGCCCATCTGTTCTAGAGTAAATCAGAGTTTATTCACAATTTTGTGGCTTTTTATTTTTTTACGCAGAAGCCTAATTATTTTTCTAAAATTATAGTAACTTCTGGTACGCCTTGTAACATTATCAATCTATCAGTGAAAGTTTCGTCAAAAGCGGTCCAGCCGTTCTAGAGATTACCTCAGACCGAAAGACACACACACACACACACACAAAAAAAATAAAAATTATGTATGTATAGACAAACGTTCTACCTTTCATTAGAAGACACTGCTAATAAGAACGATTCTTTTTAAATAGGTTCACAAGTGACGGAGTTCAAACATTAAAAAACAATACAGTCGAATTGAGAACCCCATCTTTTTTCTTAGAGTCGGTTAAAAGCAATTAATTTTGATGCTTATGTTCTCCTTTGAAACCGTACACTTTATTTCTATCAGTATACACAACAGCCTTGCAGTTGCTTTGCGTAGAACAACTCCAACATACTTTATCATAGCTCATTGAAAATGTGCTGTAAGTATGCCCTTTGAACTTCATCACACGCTTGCCTCTCATAGATACAATGTATTCTGGAGCTGTAAGCAAAACAATATTCATTTTTACTGGTCCAGATTAATGAACAGCGAAGAATAACTGTGGAAGTGGCAAAGGAATGGTAAACAAAATGGCAACGAAAGTAGCAATGGAAGTGGCAACGGAACTGGAAACGGCAATGAGAACAGGGTTTTACCGAAGCATGAGAGGCGAAGGGAGTTACTTAATTGTTTTTATGATAAATAGAGGCTGCAATGGAAGAAAGGTGCTTATTTTGGAGTGAGGGAATCTGGTATTAACTAAGCGCGGTAAACTCGTAACCCTCGTTAGTAACGAATAGAAATGGTGACTACCTGGTTACGAGTAACCACGGAGCCAGTAAAAACGGTTACAAAAAAAACCACCTTTGCTGGTAAGTATACTGCAAACAGATAGAAATTGTGGTTTTTAGTAGCCGATCGTTGGAAGGTTTACCGCCGCTCCTAGCAATAGGACTGATGTAGGAGACACCGGGTTTCTTGGCCGATTTGACTCAGATTTTGCAGCTTCGTCTGTCATACTTTCGGTTAGATTCTACCTGGAGTTACACTGGCCCTCAAATTTCCATGGTATCTTCTTTAATGTATTTTAACTTAGTGTGTATTAGGATACCTTTTTTTTTTTTTTTTATCGTGCGGAAATCCCTTCGGATACCCCCCCGCCGGCCAGCGGGGGCGGTTATGTCGGGCTTGCACCGACTAAAACAACACGCCGTCTCGGGTCTTCAGACGCCGGGGTGTAAGGTTACCCATAGAGCATATCCCTCGCACCCCGGCTGACCCTGGGCCATCTCACCACTAACAGCATCGCTCATCCTGTCTCCTCTGAAAGCAGAGGAGTACGGAGAGCGATGTGTTCCCGCCACGTTGGGTATTGGCCGACGATCAATGCCAACCCTATGAAGGGGTGAAGGGGAAGCCATTGACCGCCGCTCAGGGTGTACCGGCCGCTCCGAAAGTCAAAAAGTCAAAAGTCAAAAACCATTTATTCTGCATAGACCATTAATACGGCACTTACAAAACGTCATAAAAAAATAAATAATCTAATGTTTGGCAAATGGACCACCGGTTCGAGACGCGGCCCTGTCCTGAGAAGACTCCGGCAATAAACTCAGCGGGCTGTTTTTTTTTTTGGTCTTTTTACAAACATATTTACTTAACCTAAGTACAATATTCCATTTGAGTAGCATAGAGAGAGAGCAAACAGTTCATATCCAAGCTTGTTTGTCGTCTAAATAGTCTTGAATTTTATAGTAGCCTTTTTGGCAGAGTTTACTTTTAATTTGGCTTTTAAATTTATGAAGAGGTAGATTCTTCATTTCACTAGGAAGCTTGTTGTAGAAGCGTATACAGTTACCCTGAAAGGAATTACTAATCTTGTGGAGTCGACTATTACAAACCACAAGATTGTTTTTATGTCTAGTATTTACGTTATGTATATCACAAAGCCTTAAAAAATTGGAAATGTTTCTTCTAACATACAAAAGATTTTCAAAAATATATTGGGAAACTACAGTTAGAATGTTTATTTCTTTGAACTTTTCTAGGAGGGAGACTCTTGGGCCCAACTTATAAATTGCCCGCACCGCCCGCTTTTGCAGTACAAAGATTGTATTTAAATCTGCGGCATTACCCCAAAGGAGAATGCCATAGCTCATAATACTATGGAAATAACTGAAATAAACTATTCTAGCGGTATCTATGTCTGTTAAAGTCCTAATCTTTTTCACAGCGTAGGAAGCAGAACTTAACCTACTAGCTATTTTTTCAATATGTGATCCCCACTGTAATTTAGCATCGATACTTAAACCTAAGAACACGGTTGATTCCACAAGGCTCAACAACTGTCCATTAAGTTGTACATTTGTTTCCACCTGTGTAACATTAGGTAAGGTGAATTTAATACATTTGGTTTTTTTTTCATTAAGGCAAAGATTATTTATATTAAACCAATGAACCACTCGTGAGATTGCGTTGTTCACTTCGTCATAATTATCTAATTGTCTTTTAATTTTAAATATTAAGGAAGTATCATCAGCAAACAAAACAATACTATTTTTATCCCTTACGTAGTAAGGGAGGTCATTTATATAAATAAAAAATAAAAATGGTCCGTTCCCCCCGGACTGCAGCGGGATCGGAATCGGAGCGACACTCGAGGAGGTTACCCAACACACACCCCTGTATTAGGATACCTAAATGAAAGTTATTCGCAATTCAAAGTTATTTATTTTATACTACAACTGTTATTTATCAGTAAGCACTCATATTTACTCAGACTTAGCACCTCATCTAGTTATATTTATACATCTACTAGCAAAATTCATAGCAGCACTAGTGTTATTATTTAATTATACTTAATACACAATTATCCTTTAAATTGTAATTTATATTTGATTCAATTAAATTTTTAAGCATTTTGTATGCTTACTTTTTTCTAAAGATTTAGATCGGAAAAAGAGAACATCTAGGACGGGACTTGAACCCGCGACCAGTCCCTTACAGGGGGAATACGCCTTAAGACGTATATGATATATCGGAGAATTTCGAATATCTGGGACGTGTCTAGGTGGCTCAGTTGGTCAGAGCATTCCCCCTGTAAGGGACTGGTCGCAGGTTCAAGTCCCGTCCTAGATGTTCTCTTTTTCCGATCTAAATCTTTATTTATATTTGACTTAGTTATGGTTAGTAATTGCTGAATATAACACTAACGAACCGTTTAATACTAACCAAACAGATAGAATAAAATTGTTAATTAAGCATGTAAAGATCTGTAAGCTGTTCCAAACACATTTTATTCTATCTTGAAAGTGATTATTTCTATTAAAAACTTCTCTTTTTCTTAAACATTTAAGAAGAAAAAGCCTGGAAGCCTTGGATACAATCGGGATACACACTAGGAGAAAGATGACGACTTAACAACTAATAGCTTAAAAAACACACTTTAATAGAAGACTAAACTAAAAAGAAAAAAAATAATAATGAGTTTGAGATTAGAAAATAGAATGATATTTGATTGTTAAAAAAAAGTGCCAAACCGAATATTGCAGTTACAATAACTTTCACACGGGTGTATATGATAGGTATCAACGAAATAAATATACACAATAATAGATAATCGATAGCGCGACATAATTAAAAGGAATAAAAACTGACTTAAATTGAGTAGGTAAAGGACAGTTTTCGTACATATATATAGGGTACTTGAAAAAATAATTGAATCGGTAGGTTATCTATAATCTGGTAAGACGGATATTTGCAGAAACTATTTTGTTCCTAACTGCCTGCGTACTACATAGAATGTATTATTGAATGTAGTATTTTACACAAATATCTCATACCAAGATAAATTGGTCAATGCTTACATGTCACTCCTAGAAAGACTTCAATTGCCCTGAGCACTTCGCTTCGGCGCGGCGTCAAATGATTAACCAAGACATTCAACAGATTGCAATTCGCCTAAATTTGGAATTCAAATCAATAAGTCTGACCTATTTTACTTTATTTTACTATCAACTTGTTTGTATAAAATTTAACGTTTAGCCTAAAAAACAATCACGAGTATAGTTGTGCGAGTATACGTACCCTCTTTTTTTTTTTCGTGCGGAAATCCCCTCGGATACCCCCCCGCCGGCCAGCGGGGGCGGTTATGTCGGACTTGAACCGACTAAAACCCGCAGTGAGAGCGCGAACAAGTGACTGTTTTGAGTACAGTTGCAGCCGGCCCTAGGGTGCCGAATATTGATATCCATTCTTTTGTATATTGAGACAGGCTAGTGCCATTGACAGAACAGGTTTTTTTTTTATACCACTCAGGTGGCAGACAAGCTCACGGCCCACCTGATGGGAAGCGGTTACCGCGGCCTATGGACGTGTGCAACACCAGGGGCGTCACACTCGCGCTGCCGACCCTACTCGCGCTGCCGACCCTGGATAGTGTAATCTGAAACTGGACCGTAGACACTAAAAGTGCACAAAGCATGCAAATATTTAGTTTAGAAGGTCAACTCTCGTAACAAAAATATAGTTCAAATTCAGTCCCGATCTAATCTCGATCTCATAAGTGTCATAAAAAGTATTATCGTAAAAAAGTTGGCAACTTCAAAATTGACTGTAAATGTGATTAACTATATCGAATTGTGGCCTAGAATTGAAAAATATGGAAATCGGTATTGCTACTTCAAGGTATTGGTATTACGACTTTGCGATTGATATCGTAATGCGAATAAAACATAATTCGTATTCTCTTCCCTCTTTATAGATACGTCAAGTATGTCATTTTTATGCGATCTTCATGTGAGTGAATTGAGATTATATTGAGATTAGACGAAAGCCATGCCAATACAAGAGTATATTTTATGAGCAGAATACCTATCTTCAGTCGATTCATAAGTCAATCTCAATTCAATCACTTTTCGTTATGTGATGTCAAGATTACGAGAATTGGCCTTCAGTTCAATAGTTATTAGATGGTGGATGGATATGTCCATCGCATAAAGTGATTATTTCTTCATCAACGGTGATTATGTATGCTTTGCAACCTTGAGGGACATGGGTAGAACATCGCCAACGTATCTTATTCGATTTAGAAGGAACGGCGTAGTACGTGTATCCTTTGAGCCGTATCAAACGTTTCCCTTTCTGAGATGTTATGAAATGAGCTGAAAAATAAGTTACGATAAATATAATAACTACTTAAAAATAGTCCAAACTCTGAGCGTCCAATGAAATAAATAAATCAGTGAGATAAACGACACTTTTCATCTTTATTCTCAAATCTCCATCAAAATTGTCTTGATATGAAAAAATTTTTTTGGGTTAAACTCCGTAAATCTGTCTTCTGCTCTCTTTCTGCCTCTTTAATATTTTATTGTGACATTTTACATCTGCCAGACGTCTCATGAAGGTTCATACATTGTTTTTTTTTCCTGTCACTCAAGTGGCAGACAAGCACACGGCCCACCTGATGGGAAGCGGTTACCGCGGCCTATGGACGTGTGCAACACCACAGGCGTCACACGCGCTACCGACCTTAAATAATTTTATTTTTCTTCTGTACCCTCACACACACTAGAATCTTCATGGTACAGCACCTTCGATTACTAAGAATTTATAATACCATCAAATTATAAGTCAGTTTTGCTATAGAAACATAATTTAAATTCTTACTGAGCGAACTTATGTAAATTAGAAAATATGTTTTCAAATATTTATTGTATAGAAACATGCATATTTACTTATTTTTATATTGATATTGAGCATCTAACATCGTAGGAATTCTAGTAGTAGTGTAGTTTTTGTTACAACTATGAATCTGGTATTGTTATTCGCAAAATTTTCTTACCATAATCAATATGTTTATGAGTATTACGACCGAACTTATAATAAATTCAATATCCTAATTTTCTTCACCTTTTTTTATTTTTTTCTTTGGTTTTTTTTTTATTTTTTTTTATACCACTAAGGTAGCAGACAAGCACACGGCCCACCTGATGGGAAGCGGTTACCGCGGCCTATGGACGTGTGCAACACCAGTGGCGTCACACTCGCGCTGCCGACCCTGTAAAGGAAAGGATGGGAAAGGATTTTGGGAGGGGATGGGAAAGGAGTTTGGGCTCCGGCACTCGCACTCACCAAACGGAACGCAACAGTTCAAATACTGTTACTTGACGTCGATATTCTGTGAGAAGGTGGTGCTTTCCCGGTCGAGTTGGCCCATTCATGCAACGGCCAAAATGACTGTTGCTTGACTCTACCACTCTAGGATATGACGTTTGTTTAAAATAATAAGTATTTATTTTGGATCGCCCGGTGATTGAAATTCGATCACAAATCTATACGTCCATACAATTTCACTTTCTCACTCTAAGGCGTTAATTATACAAAAGAGGCGAGCTTAAGGCGAGCTACGACGATTTTGTTTTTGATCATGCCTCTTCTGTATAATTCACGCGTAACGATTCTCACATGCATCACAAACATACAGAATATTCGACAAATCTGCATTCTAATACGAAGTAGTAGCAGAGAAACACACAGACACGCAAGCATATTAATTATATTGACACTTGATTTGAACGTAAGAATGGTAATTACACAATCACTTTAAGAGTGCCGTTAAAACTGTATATTTACCCGGGATTCAGGACTGCCCACTGCCCAAGTGCGAGTCCGTAGCCACAAACAAAAGAGCCCCCACTACATCGTCTCTACCCCGCGTTCGATGCGCTGGCTACGTAACCCAAGTTTTCTTAAGTATCTACAATGCACAGACAACTAATTTACATTTTTATCATTAGTATAGATATCAACAAATTAACATAACATAACATGACATAAACTCACGCCTATATCCCCGAAGGGGTAGACAGAGGTGCTAGCACCCACGTTTCGCCAGTTTATGTTTTAGGTCCCAATGTAATAGGTGGCGAGCCTATTGCCATTAACCGGGCACTTATAAACCTGCGATAAATACACACATAACTTCGAAAAGCATCGAAAAGTCATTGGTGTGTGCCATGGTAATACCTGGGATCGAACCCGAGACCTCGTCTCAGCAGTCCTTTACCCATACCACTAGGCTATCAACAAATTATTTGACAAACATGTGAGTAAATACATAATATCAGAGCACGAGCAGAGCACAAACTGAGCACGATTTCGTGTCGTGTGGACCGACTTTGCGAACCTCAAACGAGCACGCCTCGAGCGTTGTTTCGTGCTCGACTGTGCTACGCCAATCTCGGTTTTTTGACGACCACAAAGGGATAAGCATCACGCTCACTCAGTGATTATTGTAGGTTCGTTGTACATCCACTTTTGACGCCACGAACGACGACGCCCAGAACAACTCTGCTCGTGCTCGGGTTGTGTTCGGCTCGTCTAGCGTAGACCCAACTTAATAGATTAAGTCTCCAGTTGTTAGATTAAATTCCTTTCCGCCGATGGACGTTCAAGGTTAGGTGGATGGACATGTTTATCATTGAACACCAGAATCTGCTCATCAACTGTAATCAAATATGCCCTGCATCCACGCGCATTATGGGTAGAACATCGCCATCGTACCTTACTCGTTTTTGAGGGAGTGTAGTGATATGTGTAGCCGTTAAGCCTAATCATTCGGTTTCCTTTTAGTGATGTTACGAAGTGAGCTGTAAGAACAATTAATTTAATTTTAAAGATTACCAGGGCTAAGTGTAAAGTCATCAAATAGATCGTAAAACAAGAAATTGTCATGAAAGATTTATAATTTCCATACTTAGCACACAATTCAAATTTTAATGTAGTGTCTGATTCTTCGTACTTACAAATAATGGCACTATACATACATATACAATTTTTAAACTTCTTAAGGTTAAAAAAATATCGTACAAGCGGTTTAAACATCTCCCGAAGAAGATATTGTCTAAAAACTATTTTTAACGGATTCAATCGCGTATTATTTAGTGTTATTTTAATATAACCATTGCGAGGCTATTGAAATAAATAAACATCCTATTCTTAATAGAGAAAATGGTTAGAATTAACCCCTAGCTTGGGATCCAGTCATTCATTTAATTAAATCTAAGAAAAAGCAAAATATAAAAAAAATTTTTGATGTTGTGAGCTCATTCTGCGTAAAAAGTACCACCAATAATTCAAAATAATTCGGCTACTTTGAAATAACTTATACTTCCGTGGCTTGGCGGTAAAACGTTCCACTGCTACGTCTGAGGTCGCGGGTTCGATTACCGCTCAATGCAAATATTTGTATTCATGAATATGTCGATTTGCAATGGTCTGGGTGTTTTTATGTATAATACGTATGGGTTTACAAAAAAATGTATCTAAGTTAAGCAAGCTAGTTAAGCTTGCTTACTTTGGGTCTACTGTGTAGAATGTCCTAGAATATTTATTAATACTTATAATTAATAAGACAATCACCATCCTCAGTCTCCCCGTAACTATGGCTGCTGAAAAGTAACCAAAATGTCGGAATTAGTGTAAATAATAAAATAACACTAAATAAATCGCGACAGAATCCGTTAAAAATAGTTTTTTCCATGTCCCAAGAACTTTTCTTTGATGACTACTAGCTGGCCGAATTCATATAGGAAGTAAATATTTAATAAAACACGTAGTTATGTTAATTTTCGCTGGTGGTTATGTTCATCGTTGAGTGCCACGATCTCGTCACTAATCATCATAATGAACGCTCTGCACCCTGCAGAATGGTGAGTAGAACATCGCCAACGTATTTTCGGCGTCCTGGACGGTGTTGAATGGTACGTGTATCCATTCAACGCGATAAGACGTTTTCCCTTATTAGACGTTATGTATTTCACTGGAAACATCACATAAAAATATACGTATAGAAGTTAAAAGTGACTTTTCCTTAGTTTTTCCTCAGTAATCAATTAGGTATGTAACGTCGCAATTGTAAGTTGCGTTTAAAAAGTTGTTGCTACTTGTCATGCTGGTTAAGGAAAAAAGGAAGCGAGCCATTTGCGGAAATCTCCTCATATACTCTCCCCTCCTGCCGATCAGTGGGGGCGGTTATATCGGGCTTGAACCGACTAAAACCGCACGCCGTCTCGGGTCTTCAGACGCCGGGGAGTAAGGTTGCCCATAAAGCATTTCCCTCGCACCCCGACTGACCTCGGGTTTGGGAACCACTGTGTCCCCGTCTTGCCCCGGTTTGGGGGAGAGGCGCTAGTCGCCCCGCAGTCCCAGCCTGCTTCTGCTGGGGTGACGCCTCACCTGCCACCCCCAGGGCTGCGCTCATGGAGGACGGAGGTCGTTAAGCGACCTCCGGCGGCGCCTGAGTTGCCTGCGAAGGAAGCGAGCCCCTCGTGGCTTGTTATACGCTATACATCTCATATGTAGGTATTCTAAAATATTAATTATTTGCAGAAATTGCTTTTAATGAACTTAATTTTACATTATTTTGAAGTATTTTTTATACAGACAAAAATTTGAAGCTACAACACAACACAGTTCATAGGTTTATTATATTATCTAATAAAAATAATAAATATTTCATTTGTTGTAGGACTTTTTGGTAGCGCTGTCACTGTGTCTAATAATACTAAAAATCTATTACTAAAAAGCTGCGATAGCCTAGTGGTGTACGTAAGGGACTGCCGAGACGAGGTCTCGAGTTCGATCCCCAGTCGCCCTGGGCACACACCTCTGACTTTTCGTAGTTATGTGTGTATTAAAAATGTTGATTATCGCTCGCTTAGTAATGTGCCCGGTAGATGGCAAGAGGCTCGCCCCCTATTACATTGGGACCTAAACATAACTGGCGAATCGTGGGTGTGTAATACACCTCTGCCTACCCCTTCGGGGATACAGGCGTGAAGTTATGTGTATGTGTGTATCAATTACTAAAACGATTACAGTTCTTGAAAGTTCTTTAATATAAATCCTGAACGAACATTGTAATCTTAAAACACTTGTATACAAAACAAAATCAGTCTAGAATCGAGGGTAGATAGAAATAAGCCGAATTTTTCATTAATCTGTTTATTACAACTTTTTCGGATCATTTTTTTTTCTACAACAACGAAGACAGACGAACTAGAGTCTCACCTAATGGTAAGTGATAACCGCTGCTCAAAAACGCGACTGTATTTCCTCAGCATTGCAGAAAAATGCCTAGGAAATATAACCGAGCCGCTTACGGGATTAAAGGATTAAGGGGAGGAAGGGTACCGAGGAGATAATTAGACCTCCGGCACTCAACACTCACCAAACGAAATGCAGCAGTAAGAGTACTGCTACTTCACGTTGATATTGTAAGAAGGTAGTACTTCCCTGGTCGAGCCGGTCCTGAAACCAGCAAGGCTCCGCTACTAAAATCATTACAGCATCATCATCATCATCATCACTGCGTTAGTTCCAGTTGCATCTAAAACTTGCACTTTGGAGCCCGGAGTCCATTCTCATACTTTCTCTTATTTGTCTTATGTGACTCTCCAACCCGAAACGAAGCCTACGTCAGAACCTGTCGGCTGGTAGTGTAATTCATAGTTGCGAAGTTCAATATCGCGATATACGTTACAGCGAAAGTTTACTATTGCGACGGACGTTAATGCGAATGTTCATTATCGCGATGTACGTTACAGCGAAAGTTTACTACTGCGACAACTATGAATTACACTCGTCGGCTAGACTAGCAAGTGAGGAACGAAAGGCATACACTACACTCTCAACTTTCTTGGATGAGTATGTTTAATATCTGATGCTAAAATTTCTTCTTCAACTGTAATGATGTAAGCTCGGCAGCCTTGTGGATAGTGTGTAGAACATCGCCATCTTACTTTCTGTGATTTTGAGCGGACAGCGTAATATGTGTAGCCGTCGTACTTGAGCAAAGGTTTTCCTCTGGCGGATTTAATAAATTGCACTGAAACACAAAATATTATACCGGAATATTTAATACAGGACCGCGAAAAAGTTAATTGATAAAACCTTACAAGATGAGGGAATAACTATTAAAAAATAAATAAACATTAAAAATAATGAAATTATAATTATACTATTATAAAATTGTAAATTAGTTGTGTCTGTACATTGGAGATATTAAAAAAAATATTTTTGGAGTTATTGCCTGTTTCTCTGTTTGTTCGCGATGGATGCAATAACTACTGAACGGATTTTGATGCCGTTATTTCCATGAGATAGGTCTTTATCAGACTTAAAAACGACCTTATGTTTGATTGCAATTACGTATGTACAAACGGAGATAAGACCAAAAACCGATAACCGACCTCAGTGCGAGCGGAGCCGCGGGCATCAGGTAGTAATTTATTTAAATAAAAACCAATTGCCACAAATGTATGTCCGCGCATAAGTTCAAACAAAAACTTTTTTGTATTTTAACAAATTTAAAAAAGTACAAAAAGGACATGGTTTGTACCACATGTTTTACATTTGTTTACATTTACACGACAATTTCTTTTCGAAAGTCCACGGCAAATAGTACTATTAATAAATGCACCGGGGTCGAAGCCAGGGACCGCCTGTACCATTATATTTATTTAAAAAAAAAAACTAACCAAGTGCGAGTCGGACTCGCGCATAAAGGGTTCCGTAGCAGCAAGTAAATGTTTTATATGTGAGTTGATTGAATGAATTTTACCACTTTGGAAGTCTCTCGCGCATACTATTCAGTTTAGAAAAAAATGATATTAGAAAGCTCAACATCATTTTTGAAGGCCTTATCCATAGGTATAGTTTCGGAAAAAAAGAGGCTGTGACATACGGACGGACAGACATGACGTATCTTTATAGATACGTCATGTCTGTCCGTTTTTAGCCATTTGGCTACCGAATCCTAAAAATCTACCTATCCATCAAATTAAGATACTTCTGCAAAATCTTTACAGAACAGCGATTTGAAGCTTGTCTTACACAAAACTTGCTATAAGTCTTTTCTATCTCATCTAGAGAAATAATTCTTTAATATAAAAATTTAAAGCATTATTGAGTACAGTCAACGACAGAAATGATTAATTCTAATCTATACATCGCTTTAGCTCTAAACCGTTTCATAAAACGATAAATGAAACATGAATTGTGTATTAACCTTTTCCTCTGGGGATTATAAAACTACTTACTACCACTATTGGTTTTTATATTCCTATGTACATATGTAAAAAAGGTCTGTAAATATTTTCGTGACAGGCAACTTTTGTCGTTGACTGTGCCTATTGGTAATATTAGCGACAAAATACAAAAAAGTGATTCCTGTTCACAATCACGTGTAAATTTATTCCATACATAGGTAGAAATATCGATGCTATTTATCGATTCAGTGGATGGTTATGAAGTTCATCCGATGCTATAATCTCTTCATCGACTGTAATGATGAACGCTCTGCAGCCCGAAGGATTGTGTGTGGCACATAGCCACCTAATTTTGCTTGTTTTGGAAGGCATAGCGTGGTACGTGTAGCCGTTAAAGATTAGGGATTTTAAAACATGCACTGGAAAGAAAAATAAAATGTAAGTTGGTACAGTCAGAAACCAAGAAATAATAAGTAATAATAAATATTCTACGACACTAGTGCTTTCTAGACCCAATGTAAGCATAGTTTAATTAGCTTGTGTTATGGGCACAGATTACTAAATAGTTACTACGTAACAGATACTTTACTCAGTAGAAAAAATCCAATACCTACTGCTATAATTGACTACTCCGTCGCGTCATCAACCACTGCATGCTAAAATGTGCCTAAATGCTTAACCGTACAGTTGAGATTGCTTCGCACCGCGCGATCCCACAGCAATCGCAGGGCTGCCTCTTTGATAAAATTAAATTAACATAACTTTAAAATTGTATCGTTTATAAAATATTTTTTTTATAAACTGGTGCTGACTGTGCAATACATCTAGATAAAACATAATTATAGAGGTCAGTATGTAGGTAAAATAAATAAAAAATCTTTAAAAGACAGACGGATAGACACACCGACATGACGAATTTATAATAGATCCCAAACTAGGCAATCCTAAAATGTAATATTAGGAATAAATAATACTAATAAATACATTGAATGGTTATTAACATTTATCAATTTATTAATAAGAACTATAACACGGGGCGAGCTCAAGAATTATTTGACGATATCATGGAAAATGAACACTTTGCAATATAATTATTTTTTATAACTTCAAACATCTTTAAATTAATTTTTCTTTACATAAACATTTACTTATATATTTTTTACAAATCGCATAAAACCGAATCATCCTAGTTTGTTTGTTTACGCTAACAGCGCGACAAGTTGAGACAGGTTGCCGCGCCTCGCGACTTGTCTTGGAAGTTTCGTAGGTAGGTTTGCGCGACTGTCCGTCAAATATTATCACAATTTTATTTTTATAATAATAGCGTTTTAAACGTTGTTAAAATAGCGTTTAAGGTAAGTATGACGTTTCTATGTAACAAAAATATGTAAATCTGTGTGTGAAAGGCAAGCTAATCATGTATCATCTAGACTAGACCTATTAAAAATAATTTTGAAACGACAAAAAACAGTCATAGTTTATCACTTACCTTTATTCGTTGACAGGTAAATGGAAAAATGTTTTTTTTTTTTTATATATTTAGGACACGTCAATTTGACTTCACCTCGCCTGATGGTAAGCTGAAGGTAAAGTCTCAGGAAAGAGGGTCACCATTACATACATGTACCTACCATGTTAACAATGGTGGCACTCAGCTTGACGGCCTCATCAGAAGAGGATTGTCGTCGCAGCACCGCGTGACACCCACCGGTCCCACTAGTGCTGCGACCACAATCCCCCTGCCCGGCTATGCACTTGCTGATCCCTGAACGCAATCAAACCGAAATTGGATTACTATGGAGGGTTTTTTCGCAATCGTGCACGGTGGTACCTACCCGGCCGAATTTTGTGACAAATTTGTGTCATCAAATTTCTACCACCAGTATTGTGTTTATCCCTTCTTTTACTTGATTTGCACCCATCTACAGCACATAAGGCACCAGACGGCATCGTAAATTTCCGCACGATAAAAAAAAAAAGGTACGCGTACGAACGGAGCGATTAAAATTAAACAGCGTGCGTGCGCTTCGCTAGCGAAAACCGCACTGAATTTGGTCCGCAAACGGCCCGAGGCCGCTCGGCCGGGCGGTAGGTAATTATAGCAAAGCAAGTATATGGAGTGAAGGAGGCCTGTTATGGGTTCCAGAATGCGGATAAACATACTTATATACTTTTTTTTTTGTAAATACATACATATTATACATAGAAACACCTAGAGCAATGCAAATAGACATATTCATGCATACAAATATTTGCACTGAGCGGGAATCGAACCCGCGCCCCATGTCGTAGCAGTCGAATGCACTACCGCTACGAAACAGAGGCCATATGTTAGTGTTTACAAACGTATGCAATACTCAATAGCTGGAATATAAACACAAGTTCGCTCGTAGATCTATCTTTTGCCATATCATTTTAAAAACGATTATTCCAGAAGTCTACCACTGGATTGGCCGCCACTTCTCATACAGCGAATCATATAACCTTTTTCATCTTTCATCTACTCTAGTTTATCTATATAGAGTGGAAAGTATAATATGTGTGGGTATATGTTTGTGGATGTGTTTATACATGTATGTGTTTATGTATTCCTGTGTGTATGTTATTTTGTGTTGTGTGATAATTAATGCACTTTTTAACACACTCACGCACTCACAGTTGGACAGACCCATTCCAATAGACAAAGCACTGACACACACACACACACTCAAGATGCTTTTAATTAAAAGTGAATAGATATTTTCTAGGCATACGTATTAAATATATAAACACTAACCGAAAAAATAAATGGAAGGAAACGAATTTATTATTAAAATGAAAAAAAATATTCGCAAGGGGGTTGTGGCTATTAGAAAGGAAATGCGCGAGTATGTATAGTAGGCCTCTGAAAATGTTGAATACTAACACATTTACAAACGATCTTTACACTGAAATAAATCAATAAATAATTGATTTATGTGATGATGAATTTGATGGCGGTACATTTTTGTAATTTTCAAAGGACAAATTTAACATTATCTAAGATAAAGCTGATTTGTACTCATTGCTATAAGCTTATTTACTCATAAATCGAATCAAAAAGCCAGCTACATTCAATATTTTTATTACACCGAATACAAACACATAACATGGATATACCTATAATATTTGCTACTTGGCTATGGTGCAATATTTGCCGATTGACTAGACAGTTATTTCCTGTAATCAAATTCTTAAGATATAATCAATTTATATGGTAATAGTTCATTGAACCGACAATACATATAGTTTTATAGTACTATTCATTAATCGAAAACAGCCATTGTAACACTATTTAAAGAAAATTGATAAACGAACTGTGTACAAAGTACCCTGTTCCCAAGCATGACTCAGTTCCAAAGATATGATACTTAGTAGGAAACAAGCTACTCAAAAATATGTGCCCACATTGTCTCAAGATAGAGAACTCAAGTCTTATATTTATAATAGGCCTTCACCTATGAAATTGCCGAAATTTTCTTACTAATTCATGAGTCCGTTATTCCTGTAGCTTAGTGGTTAAGGAGTCTACCCTACGATCGAGAGGTCCCGGGTTCGAATCCTGGCCATTACACTAGCGACGTGAACCCACTCCTAACACAAGCAATTTAGCTTAGCTGGAGGGGTTAGGGGGAATATTAGTAATTTCGGTTACTAATATTCTTTTTTTTTTTAAATAGCTATTTCCATTATTTATATTTTGTTTGAAAGTTGATTTCAAGATTTTACAACTCTGTATTAAATTTTGTTTTTATTGGCCGCTTGATAAATTAATTCGATCTTCAAAAACAGTACTTCCTAAATGCTATCCATTTTGATGATAAATTTCGTATTAGGTACTTAACAGCTGTCACTTTTCAAAAATGTAATAAAAGTTGCTGTTTGTTAGCTTAATTTTGTCTCATTCATACACAAAAAAAATCATAAAATTTGGACTTGTCTTTCCTAAAAAAAATGCAAAAATGTTATTACTGAAAATTAGGTTTCCTCCAATTTCTTCAAGAAAAACGGCAATTTCATATGTAACGACCTAATATTTAAAACTAATTTAAACTACTCACACTTTAATTCGGTCGCAAAATTCATACATGCATACAATAATATTACATGGCATTGAGCTTTGACCACGTTAATCACACTGGTTTGAATTTATCTTGTTACTAAAGTATTTGAGAAATCCAAAGACTTTTACTATGTGTTTCAACTAAGTTTAGGATCGGGCTCGTTCATGGGGAGTTCCTTCCTAGGGTATACCCAGGGCTCTGGTAAAAGACTCACGTGGATGAAACACCGTGTGATTTTGATCGGATGATCCCGACACAGCCATTTCACTGTTAGCCCTGGTGAGATAGTACCCATTGGAGGTTTAGCTTTCACATTTCTTATTAGTACGTTATGCAATATTAACTATTTATTAGTTTTCGAATGTCGTGTTACTAGTATTAAAGTCTATATACATCATATATAAATGAATGTACTTATACACATAACACCTATTTACAATTACACATAGTATCAGAAATCAGTGTATACACATAATATTGTAAATTTTATACATAATATTTACAATTACACTTATTACAATTTCACTGTCTTGTACATGTACACTTTATACACTATGTACACTTTGTAACTAATCACACAATTTGACACAATTTTTATTCTAAACTCTAATTATAGTATTCATAAAAGTCTTTGGATATGCCGTGGGAAATTAATATATCTAACCATCATCTTAGTGTGGTACCCGGTTGCCACCGAGGCTTTCACTTCGGGGCCCGGGGTCCGATTGATACTTCTCCTCCTTCACTTATGCGGATTTATGGAAGTGATGGCCGTCTGACCCCCCGAAAGGAAAGCCTTCGAGAGGGCCTCGCCCGTCAATCAGCTGATGTACAGGCTTGCAGATGATGTTGGCTTAAGCCCAAAGGGCTTGGACACCTACACTCAATATATTTACATAATATTTACAATTACACTTATTAGGAGAAAATTTCACACAATTTTTGTTCTAAACTCTTAATCTAGTAGTCTCTTAAAGTCTTTGGAGAAATCAAGTGATTTTAATATGACTAGTAGTGCAAATGTCACACAT
This sequence comes from Cybosia mesomella, assembly GCA_946251805.1. Taxonomy (NCBI): domain Eukaryota; kingdom Metazoa; phylum Arthropoda; class Insecta; order Lepidoptera; family Erebidae; genus Cybosia; species Cybosia mesomella. The sequence goes on from OX276400.1 coordinate 7,417,851, forward strand.
TTGTAGGAATATTACACTCAGTTCTGCTTCATTTATAATAAATAAATTTAGGCCATAGTTTCCTTCAGCACCATTTGATCACCAATGAACACTTTTTCAGGGGAAGACCCTTATGAGTCTAGCCTTCTTTTCTCAAATCATCTTACTTATGGCAATACAGAATTTTCTAAATAAGGATGACTGTTATCAAATGCTACGCTTGAAAAATGTCAAACGGAAAACAGTAGGGGTAAGGCCTACCATAAAACTTACATCCGAAGTTCCGCTCAGTTGGTATCATGAAATGTATTTATTCCGCAATCGGGTTCGAAGACTGTACGTAACACTTCGGTCAGCCTGAACCCTTACGAAAAATCTGAAGTAACTTCATGGTTTAAAATTTGTTATTGTTCAGCAATTTCTGAGCTGCTCTCAGAAATAGCTGAACAATAACAAATTTTAAAACGATCTTCAATATTTTTTAAATTTCATAATATCGTACGATTTAAATAAATCAATAATAAATTTATGTATACTTATATATATAGTACAAATTTACCATTCTTCAAATTTTGTTAATTCTTTTTTATGTAAAGTTTTTTAAAGTTTTTCGTGCGGGCCCGAAACTTTCGAAAGTAAATATCATGGTAGCCCCCTGTTTGGTAGTAGCACCGTAGCTCCTACTGCGAATTTTGAGCACGAAATATAATTTCATTATTTTCAGTTTGTAGTAATGCTCACGATATTTTACTTATTTAATACTACGTGACATTCGATGATCACGATCTCAACAAGATAATCTTGTATCTCTGTATGTCATTTGATTGCAAAATCACAAAAAAAGGTACGCTAAAGACCATACAATAATTTACAGCACACTGTTGTGTCACACAGTCAATGTTTTTTATGTCCTACAACATTTTAAAAAGTGACTTTATTTGAAAGTCAAATCAAAGCTGTCTTGTGAAATCCAATATTTTGTTATACAATTATGAACACACAAATCCAAATCCAACCGGGTATTGTTGTCAATCTTTTATTTTTAAAGAATATTAGAAACCGGAATTAATAATATCCACCTATCTAAGCCAAGATAAATCGTTTGCGTTAAGAGTGGGTTCTAGTGTAATCATGATTTGAACCCGGGACCCGGGACCTGTCATTCGTAACGCCGACTCCTTAACCACTGAGCTACCGATGCTTATAATTAACCTAAAGCTAACATCTATTTTAATGGATGGTTATGTCTATCATTGATTTCGATGATCCGTTCTCCATCTGTGACTATGAATGCTGCACAACCTTCAAGAAAGAAGGTTGAGCACTGCCAGCGGCGTATACTTCTTGGTTCAGAATTATTGGCCCGATAAGTGTGGCCATTGAGCCACATCAGACTTTTCCCTTTTGTAGTTTTAATTATTTGTGCTGAAATAAAATCGAAATTATTAGTGATTTACGCAGGGTCCTTGCTATTGTCCACGCACAAACAACTCTATCTGTATATAATGTAATAAATAAAAAAGAAATAAAAAAGAAACGTATATTTAGTGACAAATCTGGGGCTAATCTGTGCTATAACGACATTTCTCGGAGATATCTGAACGTAGTGATTATATTATTTATTAATTCTTGGTATGTGTGTAATCGATAGTTTTAATTTTAAGACTGCAGGTTTCACTTAATATGTGCTTTGCCTGTACAAGAAGCATCCGCAAATATAATATTAACTATATTATAATTTAGTAACAATTTCTGAAACACAGTCAAACATAAAAATTTCTCCATTTTTAAAAGGTAATAGGTACCTCAATTTTTTAATTTCTATTCATGTCTAATGAACGATAGGCAAAATAAATAATTTCCATTATAAATCTTGCGCCGCGGGATCGATAGACCTTGTTTTTGCCCCCAGACATTACCTAATTTGATGATACTACTCTATGATCTAACATTAATTAGAACGACGCAGAGCAAAAGGTATGAACCTTTGCCCGTGTTACAATGCACGGACTACCGGCGTGATTATGTTGAAAAAAAAAAACGAAATATACGGTAACGAATGCTTTAATAATAAAATAATTACAAATAGAATAGAATTATTAAACTTAAACAGACACCTTCTGGTTAACAATAAATATGTATATAAGTACTTATTTAAGTAAATTAACGTAAATCTTTTTTTCATATTCATATACAAATATAAGTAAAGTTCTTGCCGTTTTGAAGATTTTGTTTTAATTAAAGGTACCCTTTATTTTTTTATTCGTGCGGAAATCCCTCCGGATACCCCCCGCCGGCCAGCGGGGGTGCTTATGTCGGGCTTGAATCAACTAAAACCGCACGCCGTCTCAGGTCTTCAGATGCCAAACCAAAGATAGAACGCTTTACAAAACCAAAGCCAATATCATGGATTGCTACGAGAAATCGATACGATCGCACTGTAACAAACGACTTCTCGTAATCTGTGTGCCCAACCATTAGCTGGACTTTCAGCCCTCTTCGTGGCGACCATTAATAAAATAACGGCTTACAACACATATATTTTGATGAAGTAATATTTTCGAATGCTACATCATTTGAAAATATTACTTCAATTACTGAAGTCCACCTTGACTTATCTGAATAACTTTTATATAGTTATTCGCACGTTTCAAAACAAGACTTACACTTTAAATTTAATTATTTTAAATATAATGATTCCGAATAAGTGAGCTTACAAAAATCGACGGTCACGGGTCAACAGGCACTTGTGTAATTAATGAAAAATAAATAAATGTAAACCAATAAAGAAATATAAAATGAAATAATAAAAAATATAACAAAAAAGCATGACGTAGAATAAGGAGCATGACGGCATGACGATATCGTTTTTATTGTCAAAGCACGTTTGATGTTTCACATAAGTCATTAGGATAACTAAGGTAGAGGAGCATGATTATGTAAATTCTTCACAGCGATTATTTCATCATCCACGGTCAACAAAGTAGCTATACATCCTTGCGAGTTATGTGTAGAACAACGCCATGACACTCGCTTGCCGGCAGTCTTTTTAGTAGCATAATAGGTGTAACCAAGCATCTTGATCAGTACTTTACCCTTTTTTGACGGCACGAACTCCACTGAAATGCAGATTTATGAATTAAGATACTGGGAGATTGAAATAAATTGGATAAACAAACGTCTTCTTGGTCTTATCTTCATATCAATCAATCAATTAGCATTTTGCAGTCCAATACTGGACATAGGCCTGTCCTAATTTGCGCCATAACAGCACCCGATCCTCGGTTTTGCGCACCCTGTGTTCTTTATATAGTGCTTTAATATTCACCTTCCTTGAAGATAAGATGAAGGTGCAGTCTGAAGAATGAAAGCCACAATTATAGATGCCAACAATGATCAAAGTTAAATTTTAGATGGTCCACAGTTTGACAGCCTGGATGCCTTTCAAAGGTCTCTGGATTGCAGGAAGAAGGAAACACGTGTGTTGATGATGAATTCCTAGTTACCTTATCTTACTGGTAGTTTCTACTACAATCTCTGAATCTCAATTCAGGCGGCAAAGTTAAGACTAGATAGAGATTTCAATAATAATTTATGTAGTCATGTATTTTATTTTATTATATTTTATTTTTTGATTGTGTTTTGGAAGTTACATAATATTTACAAAAATATACACATAAATTAAATTAAAATTACAAAATGTGATAGAATACACAGAACTGAATAAAATAATATAGATCATTTATTTATTTATTATTGCTTTATAAATATTATTTTATTTGTTTAAATCTACAGAACCGATATCCTGTTAAATGCACGCTCATACTCATGATCATAATATATGTATACATGAATATCTACAATAACAAACATACTTAAACATAACATCACTAACGATCATAAAAGTTTATATCTTAATATATTATATAATTCTTTTATACGTGTGTTTGACACCTAACTCCACCTAAATGGCTTAACTGTTTTGGATGACATTTTGTGTGTATATTTCAATGGGTGCCTGATTGGTTCCCGAGGTGGCCATCTTGAAACCGGAGTTGGCCCAGGGTCAGTCGGGTCAACCTTACACCCCGGCGTCTGAAGACCCGACGCCGGGGTGTAAGGTTGGCCCGGCGGGGGGGGGGGGGGTATCCGAAGGAATTTCCGCACGAAAAATAAAAAAAGACTGACTGACTGATTGGTTGGTTAGAAAACACATTTGGACCCGGTAGTTGGAGCTGCTGTCGATATGTCACCAAATTTGATAAACGTGCCAGGACGACGACGTCTGCCGGGCCCGCCAGTTATATATATTAAATCGATTGATGCCAATATTGATAAATCAATCTAATCCAAAATTTTAGATATCATGCCCGGTTTAGATTTACATTGCGAATCTCCGCAAATTATTTGACAATAGCCGCCCACTTACTGAGCGAGCAATATGCATGATGAAAGTAACTAAAAGTTACTAAAATTATGTATTTATTTGGTGAAAGATGAGACATTGAATATAAAACACGTATTTATGTTTTATGGTTATTTAGATAACATAAATCTACAAAATACGTCAATCCGCCATGTTTTGTTGTCGAGCTAATGATGTAACTTCTGAGCTCCTACCAACTTACTCTGTGGTTATTGACTTCTGATATGTAGTATATTTAATTTTAAAAAAATAACTCAGAAGTTATCCTAATGAGCCTACTTTCTGCAGAAATCTGTTATTCTTTTCAAATAATATAGGTTCCAAGCATTATGGAATATTTTTTAATTTAATTTATCATTAGCCGAAACGAACGGCTGCCTCGCCAGGCTGCTCGCTCAATCAGTACGCGGCTTATCATAAGAAGCACTACATTAAATTTTAAGACTTCGAATTCAAATACATTAAATATTAGATTATACTGCGAATTCGTTTTCGCCGTAACATGGTTTCATTTGATCGTAAATTTGATAACCACTCTTTTTAATTTTTCTCTGTTGACAAATCTCGCACATAGATAAATAAAGACATACCATCTCTTTGGTAATATTTGCAAAACTCTTAGATGCTTCAGCCAACATTTTATCACGGCCAGCATGGCCTATAGTGTCATGGATTCCATCAATCACATCGAATAGTTCATCGGCTGGCAAAAAATACCTTATATTTCCTTCTCCTCTTGCAATAAGTTTCTTTTCATTCCCGAAATTGAGCACACCAAATCTCTTAAGTCTTCTATACTGCAGTGGTGTCTTTCTTTCGGCTACTTCAGCCTCCTCCACCTGCTGGATCAATTTAAAATATGTCTCTCTGGACAATACTTTGTAGTGCGATGATTTTCGGTTTTCACTTTGATAAACTTCGTACAGAAACCTCTCTCTCATGTGCATTCCTAATAAATTCATTGTGCCTGTAACGATAATAAAATCAATTGTTAAAATGAAATACAGACAATAGGCGAGAAACTCACGAATGAAATGTGAAAATCATCACCACATTTTATAAAGGTATCGATCCGCACAATAATAAACTCAATTTGTGCGAAACGATCACTAAGTCAAAATAGGAAATAAATATACTTAAAAATCTTCTAGCAAGTGGTGGAGTTCTGATGTCACATATATCTTTTCAAAAGTACTGGAGTCGGATTTTCTTGTTTTTGTAATGATGACAGCTTATGTATGGTACGATTTATTAAGCATCCTGGTCATTACCACTCACAATAAAGATTGAGACGCATCTGGCAGCACCGAATTAGACTTTTCCGGTGGGAAATCGAACCGACGATTTCTGACTTAGCTTAATTGTTTGTTTTTTTTTGTAGCTTTGTTATAAATCAACAAAGCTACAAAAAAATAAAACGATTTCTTCTATTTTAATACTTAAGTTAATAATATAATTTATCATCGTATTCAACGCAAATTCAACACAAAAATATAACAGATTCGTTAGTGCCAGACGCACTAACGAATCTGTTATATATTTTGAAAAATTGGTACATGTGGTTTATCTATATCAGAAGATGGTGGAGCTGATCAAGTGAATTGGAGTGCATCAATTGTTTTCTCCACGTGTCATATTGAGGCCTACATGGCTTTTTATTGGTATATTCAACTTTCTTCTGGATCCTTCTATTGGATCATGAGAATAATCAATGACCATTGAGGCTTCAATCGGACGTATACTATCACTACCCACCAGAATCACATCTTGTGCTGTACTTTGTAGTATTTCATCGCTAGGTCGCCTAGGTTGTCTTTTGCTGCTTCATTCTCTAATATTTCAAATATCTTGAGATTTTTTAAAGATTTAAACGCATAAAAACACATAGGTATTCAAAACAAATAATATAATAATAATGATATTTTTCATTGCACAAATAGTAAATAATACAGAATACACAATACACATTTGGTGAACAAAGCCGAGCTAACTATAGTCTGATCGTTAACAAAACTTGGAAATCCTGTCCTTTAAACTAGGTTACATTTTGAAATAAGACTATATTTAACGGATGCTATCGCGATTTATTTGATGTTATTTTATTTATTTTTACCGTACATTATGATTTGTCAACTATTGAAACCTTTTGTCCTATTGAAATGGACAGATTTTTTATTGTATATTTCATTACAATATTGTAGAGAATTGTGTTTATGTATAATGTTCAATAATGTTATTCACAAGTAATTACATAATCTAAAAGTAAAAAAATTGATGAAAAATTATGAAAATTCTATAAAAACTAAAACAAAGCGAAGACTTGCCTACCTTTTTTTTTTTTTTTTTTTATCGTGCGGAAATCCCTTCGGATACCCCCCCGCCGGCTAGCGGGGCGGTTATGTCGGGCTTGCACCGACTAAAACCGCACGCCGTCTCGGGTCTTCAGACGCCGGGGTGTAAGGTTACCCATAGAGCATATCCCTCGCACCCCGGCTGACCCTGGGCCATCTCACCACTAACAGCATCGCTCATCCTGTCTCCTCTGAAAGCAGAGGAGTACGGAGACTTGCCTACCTAGCGCTGAGCCATGGCGTACGTCATTACTTGATTGGATATATTTACTTGCCCACATAAAGACCGATTGTGTTTTGTTTGAAACAACATTCTTAGATAAGAGCCCAGATACCGTCAATTAAGTTTTTGTTTACAATGTTTCATGCTACTGGGATTATAAAAGTATGTCCATTCAGACGGACACCAGGAACGAAGGGGATAACATTTAAAAGTTCCATCTACAAGGAAGAAGGTAGGAAGGAAGTTTTGCAACTTCCATTATTTGCCGTCCTTCTGTGGTAGCAAAAGCTACTATTCGTTATTCTTCTTCATGGTACTTGAATAATAAAAAATCTTTATAAGGTTATGGCACTGCCACATCTGATGCAGTTTTAGACCTGGGGCAGGATTCGGTAACATTACGTTTTAAAAAAATGTGATTTCAAATTTATAAAAATTTGAATGAATGAATTCTAATTGGAGAGTGATTATAAAGGTTAAAAACAAAAACGAAGGCGTTACTGAATCGGGACCCTGGGGGCTAACCATGATCGCTTAATAGCAATTCAATTGCAGACCTAAACTAAACAGTTTCGTACTCATACATGAAGTCGTATTAAGTCGTTCAGTTTCACATTCCAAATGTCAACAATCGAACCAAACACGAACGCGTTTCAGTTTAAGCATATCATAGTACGGATCGTAGCAATTCAGTTTATAAACTTGTATTGAATTGCTCTGAAACTGAACTGTTGATAAGTCTTGGTAAAGCCCATGGTAGGTTTTACTCCTCGGCTAAGGTTCTTTACATCGTATAGAGACAGATGATTTATCACTTTTGATTTCCAGCAATGTTTACACAAAATCCAACCCTAGTTCGTGTAAAGTCATGATGGACTGTTGGACAGGGCCTCCGAATTCCAACAACTATGGGGATTTTCTGATAAAACGCATTCCTTTAGCACCTTGACAATCCCAGCGCAAGCTGGCGATTTCACACAACGCCACGTAATACAACCATTTTTGTTTACTCGTTTGAAATGAAATTGAAATCCGTTGTAATGTAGCATTTTTCTACCTCTTTGTGATTCCACATATTGTACCACTTGTATTCACTTTTATGATCTTGATACATTCTCAAATATATAGCTGAAACTTTTTTTATTGTGAATATAGATCGTAGAGAGATAATGAAGTGATAGTTTTAGACATTAAGCAAACATTAACAGACTATTATTTTTACCCGAAATGTAGGTAAAATGTCTCCATAATCCAATAACAGCAGACAGTAAAGAATTTATTCAACCTTAACCTACGAGATACACATATAAGAAAATAAAAAACAACAGAGTACAGGCATGTACATCGCAGGCATTTTGAATCAGTACAATCAGTGACGGATCTATGAAAATACTACAACGTAATGATGATAAATCAAAAATATCTGGACAAATGAGCGGTCGAATGCTCTACATGTACAGAATTTTGCTGATTATGTAATAAATGAAACAATTTCTTTTGTCCAAACACAATATTTAATACATAGTAATATTAATACATCATATATTAAAAAACATAACATAACTTCACGCCTGTATCCCCGAAGGGGTAGGCAGTGGTGTATTATATACCCACTAATGTAATTCATCTAATAGCTATTGCATCACCAACGTGTAAAATACCAGATAATTAATTTTTTTACAATAAAAACGTGTACAAAAAACACAAAAGAAATTAGTTTTCAAATTAAAACTATTCATCCCAACAAAACTCAACACTCACAACATTATTTCCCTCACTCATCCCTAACTACAAAAATCTTAATTACAATTTGCACGTACAGTTTGCATATGAAGCAGAATTTTAACTGAGAAATATGTCACATTACATTCCTTCAACTCAATACATAAAATTATACATTATTAGCCCGACATAACCACCCCCGCTGGCCGGCGGGGGGGGGGGGGGGGTATCCGAAGGGATTTCCGCACAAAAAAAAAGAAAAAAAAAGGTATCTCTTAGATTATTTGGACTTGTAGTAGGTAGGGATATATTTCTTCTTTTCTTCATAACGACATAAGACTAAAGGTACAATCTCCCTGTCGTCTAGGCTGGTATTTATTTCTCTATGAATATCATAAAGTTAGTGAATCAGCCTTGTATAACATTTGAAAGTCACATCTATGAGGGTTTTGGCATCTTCCATTATTTGCCGTCCTTCTGTGGTAGCAAAGCTATAATTCGTTGTTCTCCTTAAATGTAATCGAATTATAAAAAATATTTGTAAGATTGTGACACGTCCACATCTGGTGCAGTTTTAATCGTGGGACAGTCAGCGTCAAAAGTAGATGGTGATTGGATAGATTTCAAACATAAAAATCCGAATGAAAATACTCAATATTTATAAAGAAAAAATCTAATAGAGTTCGTTACGAAATCAAACTCCATTTTCGTTATAAATTACTTTGAAATAAAACTATTTTTAACGGATTCTATCGCCATTTATTCGCCATATCGCCAGATATACCTATGACCCTAGGTGAATTTTGTATTCCCATAGCCTTAAAATGGCGTACCATAATATACGACTGGTCACCGGCCTTACTTAAATTTTACCTAAATGCATTCCAGTTGACCCTCCCCGACCAAACCAATCTGGTCAGATGGGGAAAAGCCACAGATAAAACATGTAACTCATGTGGTGAAGCAACTGGTACGGCTAGGCACCTACTAGTGGGTTGTAAGACGCTATTAAACCGGGGTCATTACTCGCGCCGTCATGATAAGGTATTAGAAATCATACGTGAGGCTGTAAGTTTGGCGGTAGCTAGAGCGAAAAAAGGATTAACCACAAACCAAAGAAATGACATTGCGTTTGTAAAGGAAGGCTGCTCAAAGAAATCACCTCAAAAGCCATATTCAATTTTGATAGCTGCCGTTGACTGGACAATACTCGTAGACACGTATGAGAAGCACTATAGGATACCGGAGGATGTGTGTGCCTCATCATCCAGACCCGACATATACCTTTTTTCACGATCGCATAAGCGTGCAGTGCTTGTAGAACTCACAGTACCGTGGGAAACTAATTTACGTAAAGACCACGCTATAAAGACAAACAAATACTTTGATTTGACTAACGAGGTAACCAAAAACGGCTACGTGGTTAAACTCTACGCTGTAGAAGTAGGAACAAGGGGAATTCCAGCTAAATCCCTGTACAACTTACTTAAAAACCTCGGATTGCCAAGAGCTTCAGTAAGCTCTTTACTAAATCGTATATCAAAAGCGGCATTGTTAGGATCTTACCAAATTTGGATAGGTAGGGGGGGGGGGAACACTACTGACGGTGGAGGTGAGCCCTGATGCATCACAAGGTGGCTACCCTAAACCTACATCTGGGTCGCAAGTCCCAGTCGCCGTCATGGTGTTCCTCTCTGTACCACGCTATGGACCCGGCGACTGCACGGTGAATCCATGGAGTGCTGAGAACGAATCTCTATAAAAATATTTAATAATAGTTTTATTTCAATGTGTTCGCGTAAACTTCAGACAATATCATAAATTGATTTGCTCAAAAACTAACCTTGAAAATCTGAAAATGATCATCTGTTTTTGAAGCTGACTAAATGTGTTTTAATCCATGGCTTCGGTTCCTCGCATCGTATAGACATCATAATAATGCTTTTAAATTTCCGCAATGTTGACACTAAATCGATCCCTTGTTCTTTATCGCATTTCTGGAAAACTTCCCAAATCATTAAAATTATAATTATGAACGGGATATTTACCATATTTATTATGTTCATCGAGTATCCGATATTTCGGCACTGTTACAAGTGCCATGATCACGGATGTACTGGAAATATCGGATACTCGATGAACATAATAAACATGGTAAATATCCCGTTAATAATTATAATTTTAATGTAAATGACCATGTGAATCTAAAATCATTCTCTAATCATGTTTTTGGTCTCTGATGTTTTGCAACTATGTGAAGTTTCCAATAAAACGCATTCCTTTTAGTACTTTCACAATCGCAGTACAAGTTGGCGATTTTACACAACGCCACGCAACGCAACCATTTTTGTTCATTCGTCTCAAATGATATTGAAATCCGTTGTAATGTAGTATTTTTCTACCTCTTTTTGATTCCGCATATCGTAATTCGCATTCGTAATATTGATTCATTTTAAAATATATAGCTGAAACTTTTTTTATTTGTAAGTATAGATCGTAGACAGTGTGGTTAAACGTGTGGTTATTCAAAAATATCGCAACAAATTAATCATTAAACTTCTTATCTATCTATCTAATACCTATAAACGCGCAATTCTTGTAGGTACATATATATATATATATATATAATCTGAATGTCGGAAATGGCTCCAACGATTTTCATGAAATTTAGTATACAGGGGATTTCGGGGCGATAATTTGATCTGGTTTCATTTTGAGAAAACGTCAAAAACTAAAATACCGAGCAATGCTCGATCACTCAGATATTTTAGCTTTAACATTTGATGAAGCTAGTTTGTTCAAATAATTTGAACAACCCACAGACATATAAAAAGAATCAGACAAACATTACCAACGAATGAATGAATTATTAATTAAAAAACAACAATGGGTCATATTCCAATGTCTAGTGCAGCTAGAGTTCCCACATAAGTAATATCATATAGACAGGATCGTACTAAGACTGGCAACAGAGATTGTCAAACAGAAGTCGTTTGTAGAGATCAACAACAGCATAGGTTCATAAAATTGATTTATAAGACGGTCGGGGTTTTAGTGATAGTGAAGTTCGATGGGTTTCCGCACTTAAGAGCCAGTTCACTGGGATTAGTCCAGAAACGAGTGAAATTAAAAAAAAATGAAGTTCAGACCTGCCTTTATTACCAAGCCTGCTTTTATTAGTTGAACAACTAAGTGTAAATGTAAAAATAATATATGCTTTTTTCTTTACTCTAACTGCACTTCAACTAAAGCAGTCTTTATTTTTCCAAGCACCTACTAAGAGGTCACATTCGCCGAATATACAATCAAGAGAACGTATCTTACAGCTATCGCTTGTGTAAAATTATATTATTTTATTATTTATTAATATTCGGCTTATTCTCTGTTGAAATTTATAAAAAGTCAAATTATGCTTTGTGTCACACAAACACTATAACTTAGCAAACTCATCTGTGACGCTCCCATGGTTCACGCGGGATGAGGGACGTAAGGCAGTGAGGGTGGTGCCACTCCCACTGCCTTACGCCCCTCATCCCGCACGGACCATGGGAATATCACGCACGAATTTGTCATACTAACGAAGTTTAACGATACTTTCTCTTTATTTTATATTCGGTGATTACATTAATATTTTATAACTCAGCATAAGATCTCAATACATAAAGTATATATATTGCGTAAAAAATATCTAATGGATGATTATTTCTTCAAATGAATAAAAAAAATAGATGTTATTTCATTTATTGACTACTATAGTACAGCCGTTGTTATGTAAGTCGCCTAGTCAAGCTCTTTTTAATCTGTCTCACTTGCTCTCATTGGTCTTCTGGCGCGTAGCGTTACGAAGCGTGATGTAGTTTTCGCAGCGAGCAACGAGCGTTACTCTGATAATGACTGCACGAATGCTCGCTTTGTAACATGTAACATTACGATCTATAACACCGGTAAGTACGCACTTTTACAGCACGCCATAATGATATGCGTAGCGGTATTTGTGACCCGTCAACTTAAGTGTATGTTAACGACCGCACTAGTAACAATTTAATTACAACTATAAAGTTTACTTACACAACTATTATCTCTTAATTTCGAATAAAATATCTTCTATTTTATTCAAATTTAATTAATTGATATTTAACTTAATCTATCCCTTTAATCCGTCATCTAGGTGGAGGATGATTGTGGTCTCCATCCACGACGATGACTTGGTCGTCTAAAGTGTAAACGTGGGCGTGACATCCTACGGGCGAGTGGGTAGAACACCTCCACCTCACCTTCCGCCCTCTTGAGGGTCTTGCCGAGTACGTGTATCTATTAAGCTGTATAAGTTGTCTGCCCCTTCGAGATACGATGAAGCGTACATCTGAAAAAAAGTGCAATTAAATTAGTAGATGTATTGTAAGACTTAACGGACTTGCGATTGAAATATCATGGGGTCTAAACCCGTCTATTACAGTATTGATATAAATCCACTCCTAACACAAGCAATTCAGCTTAGCTGTAGGGATTAACGAGAATACTAGTAACTTTGATACTTACCTACTGATAAAACAATAATTATCACTGAATAATAACTGTCTAATTATGCTGTTAGAGAACTATGTGCAATACACCTCTGCCTACCCCGGATACAGGCGTGAAGTTATGTTAAGAAACCTTACCATAAAATTACCATAAAACCTTAGCATGCGGGTTAGACTCCATTCACCTCTCAAGTTTAACCACATGCTCTGGTTTAGCACTTTCCGTAAAATTAATAGAGAATCCCTTGACTCCTCGTCACAAATAGGTATTTAGATATTTTTGACATAGAGAGACACAATAAAACAAAACTTGCATGTTATTGAAATAGTTTAAAATTTACATCACTGTTAACCACAAAATCCTTAAAATGATAAAACATCTATTTACTCCTTAAAATTTACTATACTTACAGTTAGCTTAAAACATTGAACGTAGTAATCTTTTGTTCATATTTCATTTCATAGTTCATATAAAATAAGTGTGCAGAAATTGATAATATTTAATGCAACAATTCCAACCGGTAGTTGATAACATTAAAAACTGAACACAATTTGAATAATTCTCATCTCAAATACTAAAACCCAAACTATAAATATTATTGCGTCACTACTGCGTCCTTATTTCTCACATTATACCTATAAACCATGTTTAGGGTTAGGAAGTTTTGGAATGTTTCCGATTGAACCGTTTCCAGGAAAACGACATCAGCAACTAACAAACAACTACGCAAAGTTGAAATTTGGCCATTTTGCGTGTTTAGTGCCAAACGCAGCTTAAGGAATATACAAGTATTTAAATATATTGTCAAATTGGTTTAATTTTGTGGGTTGTAAGTTTAAAGGTTTTTAACCTTCCATAATATAGTTGGTTAACTATTAGTTGACGTATTTTATCATGGCTATCTTTTTAATCCTTTCAGGCACATACTCGGTTTATTGTTATTTATTAATATATCGTTAGTGCTATTTTTTAAACTAACAATAAATTTGAAACATTATAATGAAATTTTATGCAGCCCTAAAATAACTAACTCCACAAACAATTTCAATAAAAAAAATTTTTAAGTAGTTTTTATCTAGTTTTTTCCTTTAAAACGCTCTGGTAACAAATTGACACTTGGGTGGTTCTACTCGCTAAGGAATCTTCTGCGGCTCACCATATTTTGCATTCTTGTAGGCAAATTATATTTATTTACGATCGAAATTAAATAGTTTTTAGTATGACACAAAAAATTTGGTCCGTGCTAAATGTACAAATTTAAAAAATAATAACTTTAGAGTGCCAAATTCTCAGTCTCCAGGCATGTCTCTCGGTCGAAATGAAAGCTTAAAGGCGGCATCATAACTTTATTTTGAGTTTGTACGAAATTTGAGCAATTTTGTCTAATTTTACCTTAAATGCGAAACATATTAAAAAAAAGGGCATTTTTGTCTCTTGGTTTTTACCCCAGTTTCCTGCTACATCAATACACGGTAAAATCAGTTTGAGTTACTGTGTCTAGCGCGCTGCTGTTCGGTCTGAGTGAAAGATTGAAGTTACGTTAGCTTATAACCACTCGCGTCCGTCTCAGCTCGCGGTTAGTTTAATCACTACAGCGAGTGTGAATGAGGTTGTGCTGCGGCCAGTTCCCAATACGTAGCAGGATACTGTTAAGCTTGAAATTCATTGTTTTCTATACACATTACATTAGAGTTACATTAGAGTACAGAATTGCATGATTTCAATATTAAATGTTGCATTGACGTAGTTATTGGTAAAACCTTAAAATAATCTCAGTATCATGTCCTCAAACACAACAGCCAGGAGACTGACGATGAAGATGAAATTTAGTATATTTGGTCAATAAAAAATAATATTTGGTATGTTTTATTTTTTTGACTGGCCCGTTTGAGGTCATTAAAAGAACGACCTCCGCTAGACGTCAAGCTACTTTTCTGACCTTAAATGCCAAAAAATGTTGTGCCAAAAATCACTTCATTTTCGTCCCTCCTTAGTAGAGCCGTTTGCTAGTTAGCGTAGCCTGAATTGCTGTTATTGAAATACAAAGAATCGTTAGTTTCAGCTGCTCTCTTCTTCCACGCCAGTTTCGCTTTCTTTTTTTTAACTCCAGAGTAATCGGGCAGACACTGATGAGGAGATTCTTTTAAAACGAAATTGTCTCTTATACTTATAGTACCTTTACATTTTTTGTGTTTATTTATGCAATTCCAATAGACGCCTCCATTTTTATAAATTTTCTTTTTGTAATATTGATATCCACCTCTCACTAAAGTGACACCACCTCTTTGAGTAGTTATATATTCGAATGTTGAGTGAGAGCTAGAAGAGGGTGTTGCCGTGCTGCCATAAGATTCTATAACAAATAAAGAGTTATATCTTACTTTTGAATGTATTTATAATACCTTAGAGTTTAAATTAGCCAAGTACGTTTACATAAATATAATACTTAGATATATTAAATGTTAACATACATCGAAATCAACGCCGCTACATAAAAGCGCGCTATGTCTATACCGATAGGTGACATATTAACTCTAATTCTCGCCTCATTGGTTTCAACTTCAGTGAACCTTCTTTTGTAGTCAGTTAAAAATATAGCCGGTTATGGATGCATAAATACGTCTCTGTCTACCGCTTTGGGTATATCCAGTCATCTGGTATAAAGTGAATTATTTGATAGCAGCGGGTCTTTAGCTGTCTACAAAATATTTTGACATTTGCCAAACTTAATCACTTAAAATCTTTCAAATTTTTTTCACCTGACTGTACTTAAGGAAACTCCCTAAAATATGTATAATATCAGTAGGGTACAGCGAGTATCTGAAAATAAGTACTAAAAAAACAATGATATTAATTTCTTTAGTTTGGTCTTCACCTTCAAAAAGGGTCAAAGGGCTCTCCAAGGAGTCAGAAGACCTCCTTAATATGTAAAACTAATACCTACATACATATAATAATATAAATAATATATATAAATATAAATATTCTACGACATTCTACACACCGCTTTCTAGACCCAAGTAAGCATAGTTTAACTAGCTTGTGTTATGGTTTCCAGAATGCGGATAAACATACTTATATTTTTTTTTTTTTGTAAATACATACATATTTATACATAGAAACACCCAGACCAATGCAATACTCATACTTTTTTACCTCCGGGGTAGGTAGAGACATTAGACCGCGGAAAAAAAAAATTAAAACAAAATCCATTTAGGTTACAAGGAAAAAAAAAAGGTATCTTTGATCAATGATTAATTGACCGATTAAACTGTTTGTTTATATATCAATTGATAATATTCTACAGCAAATGTTAGAGTTCTCAAGCCGAAAGCGTGTTGACTTTAAGTCCATTCTATTTTCTTATTTAATATTTTCTTAAAAGAGCGCAAAGCTTCAGTTTTGGTCTACTTTGCGGCAGATGATTATGACGACGGTCCTCTTTTACCACTTTTCCATCAAAAGTGAAAACGTGGGCGTGACAGCCTTTTGTCTTATGAGTGGAACATCTCCATCTTGTTTTGGACGATTTTGACGGCATAGCCGAGTACGTGTACCCGTTCATATTCACCAAAGCTCTACCTCTTCGGGATAACACGAAGTTAGCTGAAAGCACAACGGTACTTGTCATTTGTAACACATTAGCTGTTACCCGCGGACTCGCCCACGTGGAATTGATGCCGTTCCTGCAACCCATGGGAGCCTATTTCAGGTATAAAAAGTAGCCTATTATAAATAAATAATAAATAAATATTCTACGACTACACAGCGCTATCTAGACCCATACTTAGCATAAATAAATAAATATTCTACAACATTTTATACAACGCTTTCTAGAACCAAAGTAAGTATAGTTTAACTAGCTTGTGTTGTGGGTTCCAGAATGCGGATAAACATACTTATATACTTTATTTTTGTAAATACATCCATCATATTGTCGGAAGTTTACGCGAATGTCACACATTGAAATAAAACTATTTTTAACGTTTTATTTCAAAATATATACATATTATACATAGAAACAGTCAGACAATAATGTATCCCTGTACCAAATTTCAGCTAGATCTGTTACGCCGTTTGAGCATGATTTAGTAAAAACCCAAACATCGAAACATCTTCACCAACTTGTACATGTATAAATTAAGAAGTAGTATAGTATAGTAGGAAATTTCGAATGTACAGACACAACTAATTTACAATTTTATAATAGTATAAATTCTCTACAAAGAGGCCGAAAATAATAGTTTATTCATAGTTAAAATTTGTAATCCCCCCTTATTGAGGTTGCCGGGTGATTATGCTGCTCACTAGCTGCAACAACAGTTTCTTTTATTGTGATCACGAAGGCTCGGCACCCCTTTTTCATATGTGTAGAACATCTCCACCTTGTCCGTGTTGATATTGAATTTATTGAGGAGTAAGTATATTCATTTAATTCCACCATTCGCTTACCCTTTTTAGATATAATGAACCTGGCTGAAAAGAAATAAAAAATATTATGTTATGTTATGTTTATAAAAGTATGTTAGTAAATTTGAATTAATATTACGAAAAATTGCGTAATTTTAAAATATTTTATATTATATATAAAAATATACACATATATATATATACATATTATCTATAAAATTTCAGTAAGTCTGAAATGTAGAAAAACGTTATAATTATTAAATGATGAAAGGTTGATAACATTTTAGACAATAAATACATTTACAACATGGCATTGGTGAATAAATTCCTTTTAATAATTACTAATGATTTATAATAATATATTATGGTCACGTATAGTTGGTATTATTATTTCTTGCTCACAGATTAAGAGTGTTTACACTTCAAAGTGTCGTCGTTTACGTCGCAATTTAGTGTCATTATGTTTCCTTTTTAATCCCCGACGCAAAATCCATAGGTGTTATAAGTTTAACGTATACAGGTGTGTGTCTGTCTGTGGCATCATAGGCTAGGATTCGTAGCTCCCGAACGGATAAACCGATTTAGTTTTTTGTTTTTAGGGTTCCGCTGCCAAATGGCAAAAAACGGAACCCTTATAGATTCGTCATGTCTGTCTGTATGTCCGTCCGTATGTCACAGCCACTTTTTTCCAAAACTTTAAGAACTATGCTGTTGAAACTTGGTAAGTAGATGTATTCTGTGAACCGCATTAAGATTTTCACACAAAAATAGAAATAAATGAACAATAAATTTTGAGGTTCCCCATACTTAGAAGTGAAACTCAACATTTTTTTTCATTTGTGGATTAAAAGGTTTCTAATAAAAAAAAATTCTAAACTGCATAGTTTGCGCGGGCGACACTTCTAAAGTAAGAGAATGATAAAATAAAAAAAAATATGATCTAGGTACATTACCATGTGGGGTGTGTGTTGGGTAACCTCCTCGAGTGTCGCTCCGATTCCGATCCCGTTGCAGTCCGGGGGGAACGGAATCGGAGCGGCCGGTACACCCTGGGCGGCGGTCAATGGCTTCCCCTTCACCCCTTCATAGGGTTGGCATTGATCGTCGGCCAATACCCAACGTGGCGGGAACACATCGCTCTCCGTACTCCTCTGCTTTCAGAGGAGACAGGATGAGCGATGCTGTTAGTGGTGAGATGGCCCAGGGTCAGCCGGGGTGCGAGGGATATGCTCTATGGGTAACCTTACACCCCGGCGTCTGAAGACCCGAGACGGCGTGCGGTTTTAGTCGGTGCAAGCCCGACATAAGCGCCCCCGCTAGCCGGCGGGGGGGTATCCGTAGGGATTTCCGCACGATAAAAAAAAAAAAAAAAAAAAGGTACATTACCATGTAAACTTTCACCGAAAATTGGTTTGACCAAGATCTAGTAAGTAGTTTTTTTTTAATACGTCATAAATCGTAAACCACAATTTACGTTTCATTCCATCAACTCAAATATAAAAATTTTACTTGCTGCTACCGAAACCTTCATGGGCGAGTCCGACTCGCACTTGGCCGGTTTTTTTTCTTTTGTTTAGAAGGTGAATTAGTCGGAGCTGTCATAGCTATACCGGGATTTCTATTATTATTATTGTTTGTTTCAAATTTCAGATTGGTTTTTATTACTAAAATGTTCTTTAACAACCATTTAGAACTACGTGAAGGGCGTAAATTTTACAGTTATTAATTTCCACGAAATATGACACAACTTAGAATTATATTTACTGGATCAAAACCCCAAAATAAATAAAGTTTAAAAAAAGTTATGACACTAAATTTTGACGTTGCCACTCTTAAGGCTCTTGATTTCAATTCAGCTTGCGATTGTTGAATGCTGGAGTGTTTCTAAACTGTATTATATTCCTGACCTGTGGTGGATGATTATGTATGTCAGAAACAGGAATAACTCTGTCATCGAAGGTGTAAATGTGGGCATAGCATCCTTTTTTCAAATGAGTAGAACATCGCCATCTTATTTTCGAAGTATTCGCACGTATTGCTGAATACGTATATCCTTTTAATTGCACCATGCGTTTCCCTTTTCGGGACAAGATGAATTGTGCTGGAAATATATGTAATCCAATATTAGGTAAGCCCTATTTCGACGTAAATAGCAATTAATTAAGAAATAATTATAGACTGCCTCAGTATGTGCGAAGGTACTCTCATCACTCAAAGGTTACTCGAAAGCATAATAATATAGATAGATCGGAAAAAGAGAATATCTAGACCAGGACTTGAACCCGCGACCAGTCCCTTACAGGGGGAATGCTCTGACCAACTGAGCCGCCTAGACACGTCCCAGATATTCGAAATTCTCCGAGATTAAACATTTTACTGGTAAAGAAATTTATGAATCTTTGATATATTATTATGCTTAAATTAAATTTTTAAGCAATTTTAAGCAACCAGTAAAATGTTTAATCTCGAAGTTGGCGCATTGCATAATATAGGGAAACGTAAGGGGTATACCAATCAATACAAAAAACATCATTGTGTTAATATTTTAATATTACGTAAGTAAGAATATATTATTTCCTATCTTAGTATGATGACGCTATATTCATTTATTTATTTATGTACTGAAGTAAATAAATAAATAAATGAATATAGTCCGTGAATAGTAAATGACCGAGGAATTTTATTTTTAGTGTTCGGAATTTTGACAAGTAGCATCTCTCCGTGATTCTCTATATCTTTTGTCGTAATGTTGTTTAATTCCTGACGCCTACAGGCACCAGTAATTCCGAATATTAATGCGACCTGAAAATAAATAAAATCATAATTAAGTTATAATAATCGTACTTAGTTCCTATTATATCAACACTCACAATACCGCCTACAAATATTATAATAATGAATACAAAACTAAATAGTGGAACTGAACTTTGTCGCTAGATATTGATTATCCGGTGCTTCTTTAATGAACTTCTCCACTTCATTAGGTGTTAAAACCTTGGATTTTCGACTGTAAAAGCCGTCTGAACGTCTTTTCAAGAATGCAGTTAGATTGGTGTACGCTTTGATGTCAATTGCATTTTTATTCTGCACGGTACTCTTCAACATAGAATATATACACCAAAGCGAACTAGGTTTATACCTCTTCGCCAGTTCACTAAAGTAAGCCATGAACACGTTCTCTGAGAAAGAGCTTGCATTTTTGCTATTTTTCCATTGAATGAAATTTGCATGTATTTATCTTTTGATTTGGAGGGCAAAAGACTATCACTCGCATTTTGCGCTTCAACTATGATATCTGGCGGCGTACACTCGATAAGTAATTCTTCGTTATCTAAATTCGACATTTTACAAAACAACACTAACGAAATGCAATACTGTGAATAAACTTAACAAACAGATACCCATTTAAAAGATGGCGGCCGTAATTTTATTTTTCCGCGCGCTCAGCGCTGCATGCGCGCGCAAGTCTGAGATAAGGGCACCGGCAAAGTAGCTAATCAGCCACATATTTATAAATTTTGAAATTGGGTATTTATAGGTAAAAATACACCGTCAAAACCAACAAGCTAACAAGCAGTTTCATGAAATTCTTTAAGTATTTATCACATTTTGAATTGAATTTTATATTTACGCAAATAACTACTTAGCTGTTTTCGAAACATTAATACTTCTTGCTAATATTTAAAAAGATATGTAATGAAAAGGCACTAGTGCGATAATGTAATGTAAAAGGCACGGCATGGGTAATATTCTGCATTATCAGTGTAAATACGCTGTAATAAGACCTACTTTACGAGCAGGTGTGTTGAAAAATACGTTTATAATAATTACAGATGACAGCTAAACAAACAAAGTGAGGTCGTACGGAACAAAAAGTTCTTGTTCCGTACAGGTAGTCTAGTAGTATTATATATTATAGTCTAGATGAAAGTTCTATCCCAGCTTAATGTAACTTTGAATTTTCAGCTACATTCATTACCTCGCAAAAAGGAAAACGCATGTTACTACTAAACGGTTATAATTTTTTTTTTATAATTAGGACACGTTAATTTGACTTCACCTCGCTTGATGGTAAGCTGAAGGTAAAGTCACAGAAAAGAGGGTCACCATTACATATACGTACCATGTTAACAATGGTTGCACTCAGCTTGACGGCCTCATCAGAAAAGGATTGTCGTCGCAGCACCGCGTGACACCCACCGGTCCCACTAGTGCTGCGACCACAATCCCCCTGCCCGCTTATTTATTCTGCATCACCTTCGAGAAGTCAAAGGAGAAGATGGAGATGTTCCACTCACGTAGCACGAGGATGTCATGCGTTTGTGTACACTTGTGATGACGTTATTGAGGTTGCTGGAGAAGAACATAATCACCCACCGCGGAAGGAAACTTAGAAATTATTTATTAATACTATGAGTGCTCAACATGAGGAGACCCAATTACTCCGCCAAGAGACTCGACGTGATTGGGATTGTGCGGCCCATGGCTCTATATGGGTGCCAAGTGTAGGCGGAGGATAATAACGCCCGGCTGCTGCGAGAACCGCAGCGGGTGATGGCCAACAGGGCCATAAGCGGGTACCGCCTGATCTACTTCGAAGCGGCTAGTCTCCTGGCTAGAACTCCACCATGGGAAATGGAGGCGAGAGCCATTTCAGCGCTTTACAAGTGGCGCAAGGAGGCGGGTGGGGGTGCTGACGGACGGAATTCCTCGTCCTCGAGCCTCGAGAAATCTGGGCCCAGAAATCCCAGCTCCGGAAGGCCATGCTAGTGGAGTGGGAGGAACAACCGTTATAGAGGCGTAGGACCCGTCATGAAGGATTGGCTCGAGACGCAACACGGAAGTCTCTCGTACTGACTCACGCAAGTGATCTTGGGGTTGTATACGCTGGCAGAGTGCCCGGCATGAGCGGTGCCGAGGCGGGACATCGTGGCAGCAATCGGTTTGGGTGTCCTCTCGTTTGACACCATGATTGCGGCCATGGCGTGGAGCCCGAGCGCATGGGTTGGGTGGGTGAGAGTTCTAAATCTCTCCCGGGCCCGCTTAGCCGCCTCGTTCTTCAACATTACTTGCACGCAGAAGGAGGCGGCGGAGGCCCATGCGCTCGGGCTCCACGCCATGGCCGCAATCATGGTGTCAAACGAGAGGACACCCAAACCGATTGCTGCCACGATGTCCCGCCTCGGCACCGCTCATGCCGGGCACTCTGCCAGCGTATACAACCCCAAGATCACTTGCGTGAGTCAGTACGAGAGACTTCCGTGTTGCGTCTCGAGCCAATCCTTCATGACGGGTCCTACGCCTCTATAACGGTTGTTCCTCCCACTCCACTAGCATGGCCTTCCGGAGCTGGGATTTCTGGGCCCAGATTTCTCGAGGCTCGAGGACGAGGAATTCCGTCCGTCAGCACCCCCACCCGCCTCCTTGCGCCACTTGTAAAGCGCTGAAATGGCTCTCGCCTCCATTTCCCATGGTGGAGTTCTAGCCAGGAGACTAGCCGCTTCGAAGTAGATCAGGCGGTACCCGCTTATGGCCCTGTTGGCCATCACCCGCTGCGGTTCTCGCAGCAGCCGGGCGTTATTATCCTCCGCCTACACTTGGCACCCATATAGAGCCATGGGCCGCACAATCCCAATCACGTCGAGTCTCTTGGCGGAGTAATTGGGTCTCCTCATGTTGAGCACTCATAGTATTAATAAATAATTTCTAAGTTTCCTTCCGCGGTGGGTGATTATGTTCTTCTCCAGCAACCTCAATAACGTCATCACAAGTGTACACAAACGCATGACATCCTCGTGCTACGTGAGTGGAACATCTCCATCTTCTCCTTTGACTTCTCGAAGGTGATGCAGAATAAATAAGCGGGCAGGGGGATTGTGGTCGCAGCACTAGTGGGACCGGTGGGTGTCACGCGGTGCTGCGACGACAATCCTTTTCTGATGAGGCCGTCAAGCTGAGTGCAACCATTGTTAACATGGTACGTATATGTAATGGTGACCCTCTTTTCTGTGACTTTACCTTCAGCTTACCATCAAGCGAGGTGAAGTCAAATTAACGTGTCCTAATTATAAAAAAAAAATTATAACCGTTTAGTAGTAACATGCGTTTTCCTTTTTGCGAGGTAATGAATGTAGCTGAAAATTCAAAGTTACATTAAGCTGGGATAGAACTTTCATCTAGACTATAATATATAATACTACTAGACTACCTGTACGGAACAAGAACTTTTTGTTCCGTACGACCTCACTTTGTTTGTTTAGCTGTCATCTGTAATTATTATAAACGTATTTTTCAACACACCTGCTCGTAAAGTAGGTCTTATTACAGCGTATTTACACTGATAATGCAGAATATTACCCATGCCGTGCCTTTTACATTACATTATCGCACTAGTGCCTTTTCATTACATATCTTTTTAAATATTAGCAAGAAGTATTAATGTTTCGAAAACAGCTAAGTAGTTATTTGCGTAAATATAAAATTCAATTCAAAAAGTGATAAATACTTAAAGAATTTCATGAAACTGCTTGTTAGCTTGTTGGTTTTGACGGTGTATTTTTACCTATAAATACCCAATTTCAAAATTTATAAATATGTGGCTGATTAGCTACTTTGCCGGTGCCCTTATCTCAGACTTGCGCGCGCATGCAGCGCTGAGCGCGCGGAA
This sequence comes from Cybosia mesomella, assembly GCA_946251805.1. Taxonomy (NCBI): domain Eukaryota; kingdom Metazoa; phylum Arthropoda; class Insecta; order Lepidoptera; family Erebidae; genus Cybosia; species Cybosia mesomella. The sequence goes on from OX276400.1 coordinate 7,442,153, forward strand.
AAATAAAATTACGGCCGCCATCTTTTAAATGGGTATCTGTTTGTTAAGTTTATTCACAGTATTGCATTTCGTTAGTGTTGTTTTGTAAAATGTCGAATTTAGATAACGAAGAATTACTTATCGAGTGTACGCCGCCAGATATCATAGTTGAAGCGCAAAATGCGAGTGATAGTCTTTTGCCCTCCAAATCAAAAGATAAATACATGCAAATTTCATTCAATGGAAAAATAGCAAAAATGCAAGCTCTTTCTCAGAGAACGTGTTCATGGCTTACTTTAGTGAACTGGCGAAGAGGTATAAACCTAGTTCGCTTTGGTGTATATATTCTATGTTGAAGAGTACCGTGCAGAATAAAAATGCAATTGACATCAAAGCGTACACCAATCTAACTGCATTCTTGAAAAGACGTTCAGACGGCTTTTACAGTCGAAAATCCAAGGTTTTAACACCTAATGAAGTGGAGAAGTTCATTAAAGAAGCACCGGATAATCAATATCTAGCGACAAAGTTCAGTTCCACTATTTAGTTTTGTATTCATTATTATAATATTTGTAGGCGGTATTGTGAGTGTTGATATAATAGGAACTAAGTACGATTATTATAACTTAATTATGATTTTATTTATTTTCAGGTCGCATTAATATTCGGAATTACTGGTGCCTGTAGGCGTCAGGAATTAAACAACATTACGACAAAAGATATAGAGAATCACGGAGAGATGCTACTTGTCAAAATTCCGAACACTAAAAATAAAATTCCTCGGTCATTTACTATTCACGGACCATTTTATGAAATAGTGAAAAAATATGAAAGTTTACGTTCAACAAAAGGAAAATCTGACCGGTTCTTCCAAAATTTTCAAAACGGCAAATGCACGAGTCAAGTTATCGGAGTGAACAAATTTGGATCGATGCCTAGGGAAATTGCCAAGTTTTTAGGCTTACCACAGGCTGACGCTTACACCGGACACAGTTTTAGGCGGACTTCAGCTACATTGCTGGCTAATTCAGGAGCCGATATATTGACTTTAAAACGCCATGGGGGATGGCGATCTGATAATGTCGCCGAGTCATATATTGAGGACTCCATCCAAAATAAAGCCGACATAAGTGCCAAGATAACACAAGCAATCCATTTCGAGCCACAATCCAAGAAGTTCTGCCCTAAACCGCGTCCTTCCACCTCATATGCCAATGATGATTTGGGATTTCATACGTTTGCTAATGATGAAACGCAATGTTCTTCTACCTCCTTTCAGAATGTTGCATTATCTCCGACATTTACAGTTACCCAAGAACAAAGCAATGAAATAATTAATAATACAATTAAACATACAGTACAAATGCCTCATAAGGCGGTAGCATATCATTTCAATAATTGTACTTTTAATAACTGTTTCAATAATTAAAGTTTTTAAATAAATGTGAACTTTTATTTACTTTTCCTCGCAAGTGTGTTGAAAAACGTCGTTTGAAACACGTGAGCATTGGTCATTACACTTCTCGTCTCCATTAAAAACCGACTCGAGTGTAATGACCAACTTAGCACACTTGTATCATAATGTACTATTGTAAACCTTACCCGTAATGCAAAAGAGTATTAACAATGTGTTTAAAAATCTTACGTGTTAAACCCTCTCCTATACCCGAACTGTGACACAATTTGGTTACATCGACATTTTGAAATCCTCAACTGATAAAATTTTGATACTGTTGGAAGTTTACATGAATGTCACACATTAAAATAAACAATTTTTAACGGATTCTATCGCGATTTATTTGATGTTATTTTAGTTTTCAAAGAACACATAGCTGATATAAAACACCAACGCTCTACAAAGTCTGTTCTATGTAAGAATGTGCAACAGGGGATCAAGTATTACTTAAGATTTGATAGAACTCAGATATGTACTTGCTAAAGAAAATCGATTCCTATCTAGGATGCTCCGCGAGGCTATTGGAATTAAAAAACAATCTGATTTTAATAGATTCACTGAACAGTCATTCACTTAAATAATTCTAAGAAAAATCAAAATACAATAAGGTTCATGAGAAACTGCGCGCTCATTCTGCATTAATAGTAACACGAACAATTAAAACGGTTACTTTGAGATAACTTACACTTCAAACTACAAGACAATCACCATCTTCAGTCTCACTGTGACCATGGCTACTTTAAAGCAACCGAAACGTTAGGTTTAGTGTAAATAATAAAATAACATCAAATAAATCGCGATAGAATCCGTTAAAAATAGTTTCATTTCCATAATAAAATTTAGCAAAAAAGTAACTTAACTAATAGGTAAATAAAATAAAATGAATGAATTCCCATGTCCTAAAATAAACTTTACGAAATTCCTGCTTCTAATCTTCTTCTTTATATATATACAAATGAATTGCTGTTCGTTAGTCTCGCTAAAACTCGAGAACGGCAGGACCGATTTGGCTAATTTTGGTCTTGAATTATTTGTGGAGGTCCAGAGGTTTAAAAGGTGAATAAATATGGAAGTTGTTATCGATTGAGGCAGTACGAAGTCTGCCGGGTCAGCTAGTTTATAATACGGATTAAAAACAAATTGTACTGGTTGCGTCTGGGTTTTCGATTTTGAATTATATTTCTACCTTTGGTTCATTTTTTTATTTATACATTATATGCCATAGTTAAATTACTGTTCACCAAAGTCATTGTCTTTAAGTATGTTTCCTAAAGCGTGACACAGCAATTTCAGTACCTTTTTTTTTTTCGTGCGGAAATCCCTTCGGATACCTTTTTTTTTTTTTTTCGTGCGGAAATCCCTTCGGATACCTTTTGTATTTTTTTTTCGTGCGGAAATCCCTTCGGATACCCCCCCCCGCGTGCCAGCGGAGGCGGTTATGTTGGGCTTGAACCGACTAAAACCGCACGCCGTCTCGGGTCTACAGACGCCGGGGTGTAAGGTAACACTAAATACATACGCCGTCAGCGTAATCGTTTCTAAAACTTCTTCTGTGGTGGGTGATTATGTTCTTCCTTAGCAACTAAAATAACGCCATCACAAGTGTAGACACACGCAGGACAACCTCCAGGTAGGCGAGTAGAACATCTCCATCTTTTCCGTTGACTTTTCGAAGGTAATGCAGAATAAGTGTACCCGTTTAGTTGTATCATGCATTTTCCTCTTTGCGAGAGTACGAACGTCGCTAAAATTGAAACATTACATAGCTGGAATAAAACTATTTTTCTTCAAAAATATAATATAACTAGACCAGTTGTATGGAACAAAAATTGTGTAATTTAACTAAATAAATATTTTACGAAATTTTACGCAGTGCTCTCTAAACCCAAATTAAGCAGAGTTTAAGTAGCTTGTGTTATGGGTTCTAGAATGCTGATAAACATACTTATATACTTTTTTGTAAAGATATATATATTTATATATATAGGTATATTATACATAGAAAGACCCAGACCAATGCAAATAGACATATTCATGCTTACAAATGTTTGCACTGAGCGGGCATCGAACCCACGCCCCCTGTTGTAACGGTACTGCATTCAACATAAATGAATTTGTTTAGCTGACATCTGTAATTATTATAGACGTATTTTATAAAACTTACCTGTAATTAGTGCAAAGTGAGTGATACCAGTGTGTTTGATAATTTTACGTATTTTTCTATTTGTCTATTTTTATCACATCGTTTTCGCATCCCTTTCCTACGACCGAACTGTGAAAGAATTTATGTTCCGAATCCTACCCACATTCTTTGATTGACTGATAGTCTTTGATTTACGCCAATATTTTGAAATCATCAAGTGTTAAAATTTAGCAAAACACTTAATAGGTACCAAACAAGCTTGCATCAACAATGAAAATAAAAAGCTTTGTACAGATTCTGTCTGGGTTTTTTATTTTGAAATGTTTTTCTGTTTTTGGTACGTTTTTTATATGTACATATGGTATATTTAAATTACACTTTACATTACATAATATTTGTACATTCTAATTTCATAAAATCCCACCTATGAATTTGTTTTGTTGAATTGCTGTATTTTGACACCTAAATGTATATGTATAGCATTTGTTATGTGAACAAAAAGTTGCGCATAGTTGGTGGTCTAATAGTGATATTTAACGAAACTAAATTTTTTGTTACGGCCAGTCTAGTATACTTAGTCTGGCCATAAATACAATTAAAGAAATATATATATTACATTTGAATTTGGAATCTGTCAATTTTAAATGATTGTTCATCGTGTTTTCTCATTTTGGCGCCAATACATTGTACAATATTTTGCGAAGTAGGTATGGAGCCAAATGCAATTTTTAAAACTCTCCATACGCTTGGTATTAGTAAAATGTTTGTGTACCGGGCTATTAATAGGTACAATGAGACCTCCTCTCTTTGTGACAGAAAAATATCTGGCCGTCCACGTAGTGTCCGTACTAAAAAGATGGTCAAAGCAGTAAGGGAAAGAAATCCTGCCCGAAAGCAAAAGATTTTATCTCGGGAGATGAAGATAGCACCTAGGTGCTATCTTCATCTCCCGAGATAAGAACCATGTCGCTTATTTTAAAAGATGACTTAGGACTTGCAGCCTATAAGATACGTACTGGTCATTTCTTAACTGATAATTTAAAAAAGAATAGGGTGCTAAAATCGGAAAAACTACTGAAGCAATAGAAAAAATTTGTTTACGGATGAGATTTTTTTTACAATTGAGCAACATTTTAACAAACATATTTATGCTCACAGCTCTAAGGAAGCTTCCCAATTAGTCGACAGAGTGCAACGTGGGCATTATCCGACTTCAGTGATAGTTTGGTGGGGTATTAGCTATGAAGGAGTGACTGAGACATACTTTTGTGAAAAAGATATCAAAACATCGGCAAAAGTGCATCAAGATACCATTCTTGAGAAGGTAGAGAAGCCCCTTAACAACACCATATTCAATAACCAAGAATGGTCCTTCCAGCAAGACTCGGTGCCGGGTCATAAAGCTCGGTCTACGCAGTCTTGGTTGGAAACGAACGTTTCGGACTTCATCAGAGCTGAAGACTGGCCGTCGTCTAGTCCCGATCTTAATCCACTGGATTATGATTTATGGTCAGTTTTAGAGAGTACAGCTTGCTCTAAACGCCATGATAATTTGGAGTCCCTAAAACAATCCATACGATTGGCAGTGAAGAATTTTCCCATGGAAAGAGTGCGTGCTTCTATTGATAACTGGCTTTAACGTTTCAAGGACTGTATTGAAGCCAATGGAGACCACTTCGAATAAGCTTTTTATATTTTAAACTGTTTTATATTTATGTATTAACCTAACACACTGTAAAAGTAGTAAATGTTATTTGCAATAGAATTTTGTTTTCTTTGTTACAGTATTTATGGCAAGACTAGGTTATACATACAAATTATTGTACTTACGTCGTCAAATCATTCCTAAGCTACCCTATGCGGTGGGTGATTATGGTCTTCTTTAGCAACCAAAATAACGTTATCACAAGTGTAGATAAACGCATGACATCCTCGTGGTACGTGAGTAGAACATCTCCATCTTTTTCTTTGAGTTTTCGAAGGTAAAGCAGAATAAGTGTACCCGTTTAGAAGTATCATGCGTTTTCCCTTTTTCGAGATGACGAATGTAACTGAAAATTAAATGTTACATTAAGCTGGAATACATTTTTTTTTATCGAAGACTATACTATCTACTAGACAACCTGTACGGAATAAAAAAATTTGGTCCCTCACGTGTTCGTTTAGATATCTTCTGTAATGTTATTATTAGATACTTATTTTATAAGTTAATACGTAATGCACAAGATTTTTACTCAACTGTGTGTTCGGAAATTTCACGTAATTTTCTATTTGTTTATTTTTCATAACATGGGGCCTCCTACTGTGAGACAATTTTTGTTCCAAATTAAGCAATTTGGAACAAAAATTGTCTCACTGCGTCTATAGCATAAAAGTCTTTGATTACGTTAACATTTTTAAATCCTCAAATGTTAGAATATTGCAAAAAAAAACTTAATAGGTACTTAAATAAAACAAAATGAATGAATTTCCGTGTTTAAAAAAACTTTAGCACATTTATGCTAATAATAATTATCAATGAAAAACTATTTTTGTAGATTCTGTCAAGGTTTTTGATATAGAATTGTTTTTTTTTTGTCTTTGGTATATTTTTTACTTGTACGAAATAATATATGGCATAACTGAATTACAGTTCACATAATATTTATATAATGACACAAAATTCCACCTTATAAAACATCTTATTTTTATTATAAAGATTGCCTGTTTCATTGTTTACATTTTACAGTAATAATAATATTATTATTATTACTTTGTAATAACACATTTAAGCCACAGTGATACACGAGCAGTTCACTGCGGCTGCGTTTGTACCTTGTATAAATTGGAAGCACGCTGTGGTGGGTGTGTGTGTTTTTCATTGACAGTTAAAACCATATCGTCTAACGTGTAAATGTGGGCATGGCATCCTTGGGGCGAATGAGTGGAACACCTCCACCTGATCTTCGGGCTTCTGGAAGGTAATGACGAATATCTGTAGCCCCTTAACTGGATCATTCTTTTCCCTCGTTGCGAAACAACGAATCGTGCTGAAAATACAAAGCCGTTACATCAAGTTAGATTATGATATTGTTTACTAGCTGAACCGACAAACTTCGGTCCGCCTTAGAATCAAGTTATGTTGGTTACCCTATCAGCTGAATTTATTTCGTGAATGTCTCCTTGCACCCCGGCATTAAAGACCTGAGATGGCGTGTAGTTTCGGTCGGGTCGAGTCTGACATAACCACCCCCGCTAGCGGCGGGGGGAGGGGGGAAGTTAAACCGTGGGGATTTCCGCAAAAACAAAACTACAAAATGGCACAATATCAGCTCGGAAGGAGACAAATCTAAAAATCAAAGCTCATGAAATTCAGTCCACCCGATCTCGAGTTATAAAGCGGTTATCACTATTACAACTTTGTTTAATATAATTATATAGATTAAAACACTAGCATTGGCACGCGGTTTCACCCGCGTATGTCCTGATCCCGCGGGAATATCGAGATGAAAAGTAATCTATGTTACTCAGGGATAATGTTGCATTTTAATGGTGAAAGAATTTTTGAAATCGGTTCAGTAATTTAGACTACATCGATTACAAATAAACAAATCTTTCATCTTTATAATGTTAGTATATATAGATATTTATTGTAGAACTAGCTGATGCCCGCGGCTCCGCCATTATTATGTTACTTGCTGCTACGGAACCCTTCATGGGCGAGTCTGACTCGCACTTGGCCGCTTTTTTTTAAATATCTCCAATGTACCGATACAACCAATTTTTTTTAATATTGTAGAATTATTATATGTCTATATTATATATTTATATAATTATATGTGAACATAATATTTATGTTATTAGGGTCGGCCTTAAGATCTACAGGTCTCGGGTTCGAATCCTAGCCATTACACTACCGACGTGAACCCAATCCTAAAACATACATTAGTTTGGCTGTAGGGGTTAGAAGGAATACTAGTAATTTCAGTTACTCATATTCGTTAACAAGAAACTAGTAGTTCTGGAGTTATCCGATAACAAACAAAAAGACAGACAGGGAGATAGAAAAAAAAGCGGCCAAGTGCGAGTCGGACTTGAGGGTTCCGTAGCAGCAAGTAACATAATGTTTTTTTTTAATTTTTATATTTGAGTTGATTGAATGAAAGGTAAATTGCGGTTTACGATTTATGACATATTAAAAAAAACTACTTACTAGATCTCGTTCAAACCAATTATCGTTGGAAGTTTACATGGTAATGTACATCATATATTTTTTTTAGTTTTATCATTCTCTTATTTTACAAGTGACAGGGGGGGGGGACACATTTTACCACTTTGGGAGTGTCTCCCGCGCAAACTATTCAGTTTAGAAAAAAATGATATTAGAAACTTCAATATCATTTTTGAAGAGCTATCCATAGATACCTCACACATATGGCTTCGATGATAAAAAAAAATTTGAGTTTCAGTTCTAAGTATGGGGACCCCAAAATTTATTGTTTTTTTTTCTATTTCTGTATGAAAATCTTAATGCGGTTCACAGAATACATCTACTTACCAAGTTTCAACAGCATAGTTCTTATAGTTTCGGAAAAAAGTGGCTGTGACATACGGACGGACAGACAGACAGACAGACATGACGAATCTATAAGGGTTCCGTTTTTGCCATTTGGCAACGGAACCTTAAAAAACGACAGGTTGCACTCCGGGAGTGCCGGTAGAAGTGAAAACTTGAATATTACCGTTGTGCATTTTTAGGGACCCGTTTTTTTTTCATCAAACCCATACGTGTGTGGTTTTGGATAGGTCGTCAAAAATGATATTGAGGTTGACGGCCTCTGTGGCGTAGCGGCAGTGCATTCGACTGCTACGTCAGGGGGCGCGGGTTCGATTCCCGCTCAGTGCAAATATTTGTATGCATGAATATGTCTATTTGCATTGGTCTGGGTGTTTCTATGTATAATATGTATGTATTTACAAAAAAAAGTATACAAGTATGTTTATCCGCATTCTGAAACCCATAACACAAGCTAGTTAAACTATGCTTACTTTGGGCCTAGAAAGCGCTGTGTAGAATGTCGTAGAATATTTATTTATTCTAATATCATTTTATTTCTAAACTGAATAGTTTGCGCGAGAGACACTTCCAAAGTGGTAAAATATGTGTCCCCCCCCCCCCCGTAACTTCTAAAATAAGAGAATGATAAAACTAAAGAAAATATATGATGTACATTACCATGTAAACTTCCAACGATAATTGGTTTGAACGAGATCTAGTAAGTAGTTTTTTTTAATACGTCATAAATCGTAAACTGCAATTTACCTTTCATTCAATCAACTCAAATAAATTTTTTTAAAAAAAAACATTATTATGTTACTTGCTGCTACGGAACCCTTAATGGGCGAGTCCGACTCGCACTTGTCCGCTTTTTGATATTTTGGAATCGTTAGGGAATAATTTTGCACGAATTGCTTTAATTATCTTATCAGTATAAAAGTACTATCATTTATGTGGTAACATACAATATTCATTTATTGCGCTATGGTACACAAACATGACAGTTTATATTACATTAAATTTAACTCTTCAGAACTATTACAATTATTTTACATTATAAAGTTTATCTCTCAGAAAAATCAACTTACATCCCTAATTTCCACGACTTTTTCACCAGATCATTATTACCAGAACCATATTTATAAAGTATTCACTCATTTTCTTTCGCTATTTCTTCGTCACTTTTTTCATCAATAGATGCACTTTGTTTAATCTCCATTTTATATCAATAGATTTATGGCACAAAATAGAAATATTACAAAAAGTTTTTATTTAAGATGACATGAAGTGTTTCTTGGGCCTTGGACGGAATCGATTTCAGTCTTGACGAAGTCAACGACCACTCATTAGACGAACGCGCCACCAAGGTTGTTAAGTACAGTGTGAAATTAGCGCTTCTTTATTTGTTGTCTTACGATCAGGTCAGGTGTTTACTGACGCGAGTTTAACCTTGTTTACCCACAACAAAAAAAGTGCACAACGCCGCTAAAGAAGTTTTCACTTCAAAAATCTTATGTTTTATTGCTCTTCTACAATTATTCCTTCTCATATTTACACACACACACGGAGTTAGTCGGGATGCGCGGAAATTACCTTATTGGGTCCACCTTTCAACCCGGATGGCGTGCGGTTTTAGTCGGTTCGAGTCCGATATAAACCTCCTTCCCCTCGTTTGAACAAACATGTCCAAACGAGGGGAAGGAAAGACGCGCGGGACGTGGCTTTTCGCAAAAAAATAGAATACGCTTCTATCCACTTTACTACGCTGATTACTAATCACTCGCACTAATCAACTGCGGTCCACACGTGTTATGCACTAATCACTAAGCACCTGCACTATGCTGTTTAACTGCTTAATGATCTTCGTCTAAATATTTATAATTTTGATTAAAATATAACTAATAATTTTCAAACAGATTTTAAAACTTTGAAATCTGTAATATCATCATCTACTTTTGACGCTGACTGTACACCCATAAATTGTGGCTCTGATGCAGGCTTTCCTCCCGGAGTTGTGTCGTGAGAAGGTAATCGGTCCTGTAAAAGCAAAGATCTTGGTGGGGTGGGGATTCAGCTTCATGTATAGGTAAGTAAAAAGTAATTTGATTGAAACAGGTTTTAATACTTTTACGAAATAATTACTCTATTTCTTATTATTCTACAGAATACACTAGTATATTATAATTATTATAATTAAAAAGTATAGTACTTATAAATCATTGTGTAGTTTGTATGTGTGGAGTTAGACTATTTCGTGCGAATAATGTTTCAGTACAATATTTTATCTTCAAATTTCTTCTGTTCGCGTGTAGGTCATTTGAAATTTTATAATAATCATCGTTTAGAAAACATTCAGTAAGATACAGACTTCCTGAAGAATTTAATGCATATACACACAACTAATCAACTGCGCCCCAAGTTTCATTTTCTTTTGGTTAAAATTTTTGGATATAAGCCCTTTTCATATCGAATTGCACTGAAGTCCATCCAACCATCTCACACACATACACACACTTCCGTATTTACAATATTAGTGTGATAACAAGTGTGAAAATTTAAGAATATAAGCACTTAATTGTTATATACTAATTATATTTTATACAAGATATCTTACACTCATAGTAACTGACATTTAAAATCTGGTAACAATAGTGCGCACAAATTGACAAATTGCATTATTAATGAATAGAATGAAAGATAAACACATGAGTAAAATAAACAGATATCATTGAAACGATTGCGCTTCAAATGTTTAGTAGAGACACCTTGCTACTATCACGTAGACTGAGGCCATCCGCTGCCTTATGCTTGCGCAAGCATGCAGACGTCCGCACTATGTGCTGTTTCGTACAAATACATGAAGCAGCCTATGTATTTTATGCACGAAACAAGCACCCGCACGCGTGCACGCGAAGCATAAGGCAGCGGACGGCCCAAAGACAAAACGTGAGAACGTCCGCCCCAATTAGGCTGTTTTCGAGTCCACTCGATGCGTGCACTGAAAAGTGAATATTAGCCGCTTTTTGTATATATAATACCGTTGCATAAAACCAATGACTTCTATGAAAGTATAGCTACTGATTGAATTGAATTGAAGCTGTTTAAAACAACGATTATGTCACGGTTCCAGGGGTGAGGCGGGAATGGAGGAGGAGTGCCTACAAGACTCAGAGTCAATTAAGTAATTAGTATTTATGGGCTAAGCCTATATTATATATAGGCATGGCCTTTTGGTAATGTCTTCTGTATGACAGCTACAAAAAGTTGCACGTATTTTATGGTGGTTTGATGACATTTGTGATACTAATTTTTTTTCTGTGCGGTCACTAGTAGTTATACATAGAACCTCCTCTCCTTTCCTATACAGGACAATACGTGCAAGGTTGAGACTTCACCCCCTCATACAGTGCAAACAATTATATCAAGAACCAAGCGGTTCGGCACCTCTTTTCTTTGCCGCATCATCAAGATTTGGAATTCTTTACCAGCACACGTGTTTCTTTCTTTCTACAGTCTCGGATTCTTTAAGCGGGTCGTGAAAAAGCATCTGATGAGGCTGTCAAGCTGAGAGCCACCATTGTAACATTTCCGCTGTCTGTAATAGTGATCCTCAGTCCTAAAACTTTACCTTTAGCTTACCATTAGGTAAGGTAAAGTCATATTGACATGACCAATAAAAAAAGAAGTTATTGCAATTTCTCACTAGTTCTATAGGACAAATTGACACTGGCTCTAGTTAGAACATACCAATGTAACTTAAGACGATCATTTTTTCCAAGTTGCTTCAGGAGCAGGTTTCTCGTGATTATGTTCTTCATTATAAGCATATATGACGTCGTCTATGGTTTTTATAGCCGCACGACATCCAGCACGGTGATGCGTGGAGCACGGCCATCTTGCTTTAGAGCCAGAGATACGAGCGTGATAATAAGTAAACCCGTTCAATCTTATCATACGTTTACCACGACGGGATGTGATGAATTCTCCTGAAAAATAACATTAACGATTATAATACTGTGTTGAATAGAGACTACATTGGTAACGCAGCAGTAGGAACTGCTAAGCATGAGGTCCCGGGATCGATTACCAGGACAGGCCAAATTTTACTACGTTTTTTCTGTTGGATCAACTGCAGTACGGGATAAAATCATTGCTTCGTCTCTTACTACATGGGCATGTGAATGAAAACATAGTTGATGTATTGTGGGCGTTAATACATCTCTGCCTAACCCTCCAGAGATAACCGATGTGAGTTCCTAAAAAAACCTCGTTTGTACCTGCACAATGGTTCTTATGATATGCACCATCTGTACCATCAATGGTACTAGTGGGATATATCTGAACAATTAGTTCCATCTATGGTACTTGATGGTACATGACTCTCCAGCAGAGAGGAGACAGTAAGTGGACAGAGCGAAAGGAGGGGTATTGAAAAAAAAGCCGTGGCTGCATGGATGGATGGATGGATGGACACGGTCATGTGTTTACGTGGATACTGAATGTAACTGATAATATTCTTTGAGCGTATTCAACCTCAAAACGGTGGCGCTTCCTCATTCACCGAACGCGATTTATCACAATCCTTACTCAACGTGACGAATTCTTTGAACCTTTAGCCAGCGAGTGACGGTAATTAAGTTTTGAGATAGATGCTGTAAACTTATGTAGCTGCCACGTGAAACTGTATCCCCCGATTTTGTAATAAGTAATTGCTTCAAACTATGGAAACAAATTTTCTCTCACATAAAAAAAATATAAATATGACCACTCATCTTTGCCTCATTGCTCTAGCCACTTTGCTATAGGATTTTAGGTTCCGTAGCCAAATGGCGAAAAACGGAACCCTTATAGATTCGTCATGTCTGTCTGTCCCTCCGTATGTCACAGCCACTTTTTTTCGGAACTATAAGAATTATGCTGTAGAAACTTGGTAAGTAAATGTATTCTGTGAACCGCTTTATGATTTTCACACAAAATAGAAAAAAATACAATACATTTTGGGGGAAAAAATCCATTTTTTTTTTTATCAAAGCCATAGGTCTTCAAACATGATTCATTCAATCAACTCAAATATAAAAACTAAAAAAAAAACAATTTTATGTTACTTGCTGCTACGGAAAATTCATGGGCGAGTCCGAAGTGCACTTGGCCTGTTTTTTTAATTATGGATAAGTGGGTTAAGATATTGCGTATTCAAGTAATTCAAGCCAGTTCAGTCTTAGGATAGGTGTTCATTCTTATCACATTGAGACCTCTCCGTTCCTCGGAAACCACGTTAAGCCCGGTTGCCATACGACCATAATATAGCAGTCGTTTAGGGTATTTGCAGCCCTACAATATCCGACAACTGGTCCAACTACAGAACTTTCATATCGCTAATGGGTTGTGCAGTTCGGATTGCAGTCGGTTCACGGAAAATTTCGAAGTTGCCGCTTCGTACTTACGACTGAGAATCCGACCTCGACTGACTTGGGAAAATAGATTGATGTTGATAAATCAATAGCAAAATAAAACACTACGACAAATCAACCCGTTTAATTTGCCAAATATAAAATTAAAAATAACATAAATAACTTAACAGGTACTTAACACAAATATCACTATGCCTTTGAGTGCTTATCACAATAAAGTTTCAATGAAGTATTAAATTGGAATGTATGTTTGGCAAGGGTTTTTGTGAGCCAGTGAGGTAGTATTATAGTTATAAAAATACTCATCTGTCTCTGTATCCCTAGCTTTTTACTTATTAGTCTGGACTACAGCTTTCTCTACCTGGTCGGAGTGCTAGAGGTAGACCAAAACAGGATGGAAAGGTGTAGTGCAGAAGAAATGAGGGAATGTCAAATCTCTGAAGATGATGTGGAGAACAGATCGAAGTGGACGAGAAAATTACTCTCATTTTCTCTTACTGACTCCACCGCCATGTAGCATATACAGTATGTAACAAAACTAGTGTCCGATCAATAAGGGGTACATAGGTATCCTAAATACGGGGGTGTGTGTTGGGTAACCTCCTCGCGTGTCGTTCCGATTCCGATCCCGCTGCAGTCCGGGGGGAGCGGAACCGGAGCGGCCGGTACACCCTGGGCGGCGGTCAATGGCTTCCCCTTCATGGGGTTGGCATTGATCGTCGGCGAATACCCAACGTGGCGGGAACACATCGCTCTCCGTACTCCTCTGCTTTCAGAGGAGACAGGACGAGCGATGGTGTTAGTGGCTGAGGCCACCATAGGATCCTGTGGGATCCAGGGGCGGGTTGGCCCACTGCTAACGCAGGGGCCGACGGGCACTTGTGCTGCCGCCGGTGAGAGAGGACTAGCCATCCTCTCGCGTTCCGTAATCGGCAGGGGATCAGCAACGACCTGACTGGTGGCTCCAGAAGGGTACGCTGTGAACTTGCTGACCGGAGGGCTTGCCTTTATTGGCCGGCCCACGACAAGGAAAAGTCTATAACACCCGACAGCAAAGTCGTAAACACCTATGGATACCAGCCGACCTCCATAGTATATAGGCTTATCCAGGTGCAGGGGGCTCCGCCTGGATGGACCACCTTTCCCCCATACTCGTGGGACATGATATGGACAACATTATTCAAATATCTAAGAAACCGGACGGATTTACAACAACAAACACAGGCATTAATAACGGACACGACGGAGTGGTAGTAGTGGAGGGTGAAGAGGTGAGGCCACGGTCTCGCATGCGGTCAGCGAAATCCGCCTTCCCCAGACCCGCTACTCCGCTCCCATTTGGCGGGGAAACGGACGTGGACACAGGGTCCGCGGCGTCAACGGCTGGCACCGCCAACGAGAAAAGTAGGGCGAGCAGCCCGGCGGGTCTCGGTCTGAAGCAGACCCGTAAGCGGAGACGGCGCACAAAGGCCCGGCTGGGGAAGGGCGTTTCGGATGAGGACTATACCCTCACCGGGACGACCTCCTCCAGCAGTGACGAGGTATCAAAGCCGGCGCCCAAAGTGGCTGCTGGCCGCCGAGGGGCGCGAGGTGGAGCGAGGGTTGTGCAGGCCACCCGAGTCCCTTCGGCTGTTGGGAGGGCCGCGGAAATGTCACCGCCGAGGCCTTCCACCTCGGCGGTTTCGGAGCCGGGCGGGAGGACGCGGTCGCTCTTGGAGAGACTCCAGAGGGTGACCGCGTCGTTCCAGGGGTCCCCAAACCCTGAGCAGGAGGCGATGTTGCGCATTGTGCTCGACATCGCCTCCGAGAATGAGGGCCTGGCGGCGCAGCTGGCCGAGTCTCGTCGGGAGACGGCTCGACTAGCGGCAGCCGTCGAGGAGCTCAAGAGGGCGATGGCGAATCCGGCTCAACCGGCGCAGCGGGTGCAACCGGTGGAGACGCCGCGCGTGACTCGCTCGTTGGCGAGGCAGTCGGCGCAGCCAGAGCAACCGGTGCAGCAGCCGGCACAGTCGGTGCGGCCGGCGCAGCCAAGGGTACCGCCGGCGGAGTCCTGGCTCCCCTATATGGAGGCGCTGGAGGAGAGGATGATGTGTCGGATGGAGGCCCTAATGGACTCCATCCGCCGTCCGCCTCTGGCGCCACCAGCGGCCGGCTACGCGGCTGTAGCCCGGAGGGGCCCCACCCGCCCCGCTGCGGGTTCGGGTGCGACCCTGCCGGGGCCGGCTCCTCAGCTCCCTCCCGCTCAGGGTAAGGGGAAGGGCAAAGGCAAGGGGAAGGGCAAGGGGAAGACGTCCTCAGCCCTGGCCCCAGCCCCAGCCCCAGCCGTGGTTCCGGCTACCTCCACCCCATTGGAAGGGGGCTGGGAGGTGGCTGGAGCCAATAAAAGCAGGCGGAAGGCCGCCAAGAAGGCCGCCAAAAAGGCCAGGAGGGCCGCGGCCGCCGCGAAGGCAGCGCCGGGGAAGCTCCGTGCCCCTAGAACTACGGCCGTCGTCGTCACTCTGACGGCGGAGGCAGCGTCGAGGGGCATGGGGTATGCCGAGGTGTTGGCCAAAGTAAAGGCCAACGTCGACTTGAAGGCCCTCGAGATCCCGGGTGTCCGGTGCAAGAGCACACGGACGGGAGCCCGGCTACTCGAGGTCCCCGGCACCGCCAGTGGCCCCAAGGCCGATGCCCTAGCGGCTCGGCTAAGGGAGTCGCTGGATGCAGCCGACGTCCGGGTGTCCAGACCCATTAAATGCGCAGAAATGCGCATTACGGGCCTGGACGACTCCGTCACGGCAGAAGAGCTCAGGCTCGCCGTGGCGGAGGCCGGGGACTGCTCCCCGGACACAGTCAAGGCCGGAGCGATACGCTTCGGCCGCGGTGGACAGGGGGCAGCAGTTGTCGGCTGCCCTATCGCGGCGGCCCAAAAGGTCGCTGACGGGCGGAGCCTCCTGGTAGGAGGCTTCCTGAGGGCGCAGGTACGGCTCCTGCAGGCCCGACCGGCCAGGTGCTTCAGGTGCCTGTCGGTGGGCCATGTGGGGGTGCACTGCACGGCGGAAGTGACGGCGGGTGACCGTTGCTTCCGCTGTGGCCAGCCCGGTCACAAAGCCGGCACGTGTGGCGCCCCGCTGCACTGTTTTAGATGTGCAGCGGGAGGCAAGCCGGCGGACCATAGGGTTGGCAGCAAGGCCTGCGCCGGAGGGGAGCCGAAGCCGGGAGGCCGGCCTTCCGCCTCCATTTCACAGCGGGATGCGGAGATGGGGGTTCCATAATGGATCCTCAACTCCGCATCCTGCAGGTGAATGTTGGCCACGGTGCCCATGCTCAGGACCTTCTGCTCCAGAGCATGGCACAGTGGGCCATAAATGTCGCCGCTGTCGCCGACCCATACACCTATCGGTTCCTCGGGCCTGCCTGGGAAACCGCGCTGGATGGGTCGGCGGCACTGGTGCACAACCCTGCCGCCGGCAGCCCCCCTCTTGCCGTCGTTGCAAGGGGACCCGGCTGCGTGGCGGCGGCGGTTGGCGACATAGCGGTCGTGGCTGCTTACTTCACGCCGAGCCGAGACATAGCTGACGACTCGTATGAGCAATGGCTCCGTCAGCTGGCAGTCGTCGTCAATGCCTGCCACCCCCGCCCGGTCCTTGTGCTCGGGGACTTCAACGCCTGGTCGTTGGCGTGGGGTTCCCGTCACGATAGGGGCCCGGCGGGGGATAGAGGCAGGGCACTGGAGGACTGGGCCGAAGGACTCGGCCTAGACCTCCTAAATCGGGGAGCCGTGGACACGTTCGTGACCTCGAGGGCCAGTTCAATCGTGGACATCTCGTTCGCGAGTCCCTCGTTGACGCGACGTGTTCAGGGCTGGCGTGTCGTTTTGGGGGAGGAGACAAGTTCGGATCACCGATATATTCGGTTTGACGTCTCCGCCCCCGCGAGCGATGCGCCGGCCACACCGGCTCCACCCGAGCCACGTTGGACACTTAAGCGACTAGATCGGGAGCTCCTCCTGGAAGCCGCCATCGTACAGGCCTGGGCCTCTGCGCCGGACAGGCCTGTCAACGTAGACGATGAGGCGGAGTGGTTCCGGGAGGCCATGACCCGTGTCTGCGACGCGGCGATGCCTAGGGCTCCGCCCTATAATCCGAGGGGTCGGGTCTACTGGTGGTCGTCGGAGATCGCGAGGCTCAGACGGGCCTGCGTGATCACGCACCGCCGGTGGGCCCGATTCCGTAGGAGGCGTCGCCGCCCCGCAGATGCGGAGGCCCGAGAGGCGGAGTTGTACCAGGGATACAGGGAGGCCAGAGGTGCCCTCCGAGCAAAGATAAGGCGGGCCAAAAAGGAGGCCCGCTGCGAACTGCTGGAGACGCTGGAGCGGGACCCTTGGGGGCGGCCCTACCTAATGGTAAGGGGAAAACTGCGCCCCAAGGCCCCGCCGTTGACCCAGTGTCTCCAGCCGGAGCTGCTCGGAGGAGTTGTTAGCTCCCTGTTCCCAGCGCGGGCGGTGGAACATGTTCCACCGCAGATGACTCCGCCTCGGTTGCCAATGGTGCCCGACGTGGATGACGACGACGTGCCCGAGGTCACTTGGGTAGAACTAGAGCTGGCGGTGAGAAGGCTGAGAGCCAAACGCACCGCCCCGGGACCCGACGGCATTCCAGGCCGAGCGTGGGTCCTAGCTCTAGTCGACGACGCTCTCGAGCCCCGACTGAGAGGGCTTCTCAGCGCATGTTTGGAGCGGGGCCAGTTTCCGAAATTGTGGAAGACGGGGAAACTGGTCCTCATCCGAAAGGAGGGGCGCCCGGCGGACTCACCGTCCGCCTACCGGCCCATAGTGTTGCTCGACGAGGTGTGCAAGCTCTTTGAAAGAGTAATTGCGAAGCGCCTCGTCGAGCACCTCTCAAGAGTGGGGCCGGACCTGGCGGATGGCCAATATGGCTTCCGCCAGAGGCGCTCCACCGTGGATGCCATCATGCGCGTGAGGGCTCTGGCGGAGGATGCAGTAGCCCGGGGTGAGGTGATGTTGGCGGTGTCCCTGGACATCGCCAACGCGTTCAACACCTTGCCCTGGAGTTGCATTAGGGAGGCGCTCGTGTATCACGAAGTGCCTCTCTACCTCCGCCGCATAGTCGGGGCGTATTTGACGGAGAGAGCCGTCTTCTACCCAACCGTGACCGGTCTCAGCCGGCGTGAGATGTCGTGCGGTGTTCCGCAGGGATCGGTCCTGGGGCCGCTCCTGTGGAACATCGGATACGACTGGGTGCTTCGCGGTGAGCTCGCAGACGGTGCCGCCGTCACGTGTTACGCGGACGACACGCTCGTGACGGCGTGCGGAGCGACATACCGCGAAGCGACCCTGAAGGCCACGACCGCGGTTGCCCAAGTCGTGGAGCGGATCCGGCGGCTGGGTCTCGAGGTGGCTCTGCATAAAACCGAGGCCCTGTTCTTTCATGGGCCTCGGAGCAAGCCACCTGAGGGATCCAGTCTAATCGTGGGAGGTAATCGCATCGGCATCAAGCCCCAAATGAAATATTTGGGGCTCGTGCTCGACGGCCGATGGGACTTCGGAGAGCACATCCGAAGTCTGGCCCCCAAACTGAAGGGCACAGCTCTCGCTCTGGCGCGGCTGCTGCCCAACATGAAGGGGCCCGATGACTCCTGCAGGAGACTCTACGCGGGGATCGTGCGGTCCATGGCCTTGTATGGGTGCCCAATATGGGCGGAGGCCCTGAAGGCCGGAAGTGTGCGGATGCTGCGCGCTCCGCAGCGAGTGATGGCCATCAGGGTCATCCGCGGGTACCGCACGATCTCCTTCGAGGCGGCGAGTCTCCTTGCCGGAACTCCGCCATGGGACCTGGAGGCGAGAGCCCTTTCGCAACTGTACCAGTGGCGAAAGGAGGCGCGGGAGCAGGGACTGAACCCCGAGCATCGAGAAATCGATGCCATGCAGTCCCAGCTCCGCCAGGCCATCGTGGTGGAGTGGAAGGAACGACTTGGGCGACCAAGCGCAGGGCACGCCGCAATAGCGGCGGTAAGGCCCATCATGGAGGATTGGCTAGAGAGGCGACACGGAAGCCTCTCGTACCGACTGACGCAGGTGATCTCCGGTAAGGGGTGCTTCGGGGACCACCTGCATCGGATCAGGAAGGAGCCAACGCCTGAGTGTCATCACTGTGACGCGAGCGAGGACTCAGGGCTGCACACGCTGGCGGACTGCCCGGCGTGGGAGGTGCCGAGGCGTGACCTCGTGGCAGCCATCGGGGTGGGAGTCCTCTCGCTCGGCAGCATGATTGCGGCAATGGTGCGGAGCGCGAGCGCGTGGGCCGCCGCCGCCTCCTTCTGCGAGCATGTGATGCTCGCAAAGGAGATGGCGGAGCGCGCCCGGGAGAGGTTCAGAACCCTCCCGGCCCGCCGAGCCCGCAACACGCTCGCCTCGCGTCGCAGGCGACTCAGGCGCCGGAGGGCGCTTAACGACCTCCGTCCTCCATGAGCGCAGGCCTGGGGGTGGCAGGTGAGGCCGCCTGGCACCCCAGCAGAAGCAGGCCGGGACGGTGGGGCAACTAGCGCCCCTCCCCCAAACCGGGGCAAGACGGGGACACCGTGGTTCCCAAACCCGAGGGGGCCATCTCGAAACCGGAGATGGCCCAGGGTCAGTCGGGGTGCGAGGGATATGCTCTATGGGCAACCTTACACCCCGGCGTCTGCAGACCCAAGACGGCGTGCGGTTTTAGTCGGTTCGAGCCCGACATAACCGCCCCCGCTGGCCGGCGGGGGGGTATCCGAGGGGATTTCCGCACGAAAAAAAAAAAAAAAAAAAAAAGGTATCCTAAATACGTAACCAGATATCAAATTTAAAAAAATGAAAATAAATTTACTATTGAAGTTTCAAATGCCATTCCCACAATCTAAGAATGTGACAACACCACATAGTAGATAATATGTGACCACATCGCCCCTGTGGGTTTTAATCTTTATTTTTGAGAGGATTTTTTACAGTTGCCCTCCTGTGTTGCCATGTAAGTTTCCTCATTGACCACAATTTTATTACAGTTCTTGTGAGCTAATTTTTTAAAATTATTTTTCAAATTTTAATATTGACACCTTCAAGGATTGAACACTAGTTTTGTTGCATATTGATAGCCAGGAAGCGAGAGAGTTATTAAAGATTGTATTCCTGTATTTAAATCTCACATTTTAATTATTATCACTAAATAAAAAATCTTACCCAATTGGTATCTACAGTATAGAGCTGTCAACAAATATATATTAATAATATAATAACCTAAGCGACTATAAAAACATTTCAATGAGTTGGCACTGAAAATTTCAGACACAAAAAAATAAAAGTATTATTTTTTATCAATTACACACATTCTTATTTTAAACTTAACAAAATTTTACCATACTCAAAAAATGTATCACATACAGTTGCGAATCATGGCATTTGCGATAATGAATATGAGTTTACCGCATTTTAGTGTTACCGCATTGTATCTCCCACATAGGTACCCTATACTGGTAGGTATAACATATTAGGTACTTGTCCACAGTTGTGTAACGAACCTCATTACACTACTGTAAACATATGTTATCTAACAATTTATTATTTGATATTGTATGCCGTTCCTGCGCAATTAAAAAAAATAGTTTCACTTGTATTATTTTCAACTGTAGTACACAAAGACTGGGATTAGACAGTCAATAAATATCGCGATCTAATAACGTGATCCGGTGTCTATATCGTCTGTAGACCCGAGACGGCGTGCGGTTTTAGTCGGTTCAAGCCCGACATAACCGCCCCCGCTGGCCGGCGGGAGGGTATCCGAAGGGATTTCCGCACGAAAAAAAAAAAGGTACGAATCGCGTTTGCAATAATTTAAATATACATATATATAGAGAATATTGCGATATATATTGAGAAGACCGCGATATATATTGAGAAGACCGCGATATGTATTGAGAAGACTGCGATATATGCTGACTGCTTAATCCCTGCTATAGATATTATTGAGAACAATATGAAAATTAAGAACCGTTTGGTTTATAACTTTGTGGGTACGTAGTTATATTTTAATAGTTTACATTCATTTTTAAGAAAATCTACTTATCAACCCCTAACTCTAATAACCATGGTATTTCTTTGCCCAAGACAACAAGGCGGGCTCATGATTATGTATTTCAGAGATACCTACTATCTTATATTCTATTGTCCTGACGGAAGCCCTGCATCCTTTAGAATGGTGTGAGGAGCAATACCAACGGACATCTGTTTTTCCTTGATAACGATTTCTACATGAATATTTAAAACCATTGTAGTATAGTTGTTGTTTCCCACGAGGAGTCATGAATACTATTGGTCCTGAAAGGAAAAGCGTTGCCTTAATGACTCATTGCCAAAATTAAAAATTTCTTAATATAGATGTTTACTTCTAATCATGTAAAATACGAAATAAATCTACATCTTGAAATTAACTGTCTTACCATAAGTACACGATTTGTGTGTGCCCTCCATACACTCAACATATTGTCACATGAGATTTTTTACATATCTACCATGAATATTGCAAAAGGTTGAATGGTAGTGTAATTCATAGTTGCGAAGTTCAATATCGCGATGTACGTTACAGCGAAAGTTTACTATTGCGACGGACGTTGTTGCGAAAGTTCATTATCGGGATGTACGTTACAGCGAAAGTTTACTACTGCGACAGACATTGTCGCGAATTTTGGTTGCTACTAAAGTGAGTTAGGTTAGGTTAGAACTGTGACCCCAACAGAACCACTTCTTTTTAGTATAGAACTTTCGCGACAACGTCTGTCGCAGTAGTAAACTTTCGCTGTAACGTACATCGCGATAATGAACTTTCGCAACAACGTCCGTCGCAATAGTAAACTTTCGCTGTAACGTACATGGCGATATTGAACTTCGCAACTATGAATTACACTCGTTGAATGGTTATTGTGTAACTTCAGAGGATACACTGGAGCTTAGTAGCTCAATGAAAAGATTTCTTGATGCAATGAATATCAGTTTAATGCAGTTTTAACAATTGTAGACAAAAGACTTGTATAATAATGTAAATCGTAGTTGCACATATGACAATTTTTGTGAGAATAAAAAAAAAAAAGGTATATATTTTTTAACAAGACCAAAAGTTACATTTTTATCGAAGTACCGACATATAGTATCGCCTGACTGGCGCAAGGCCGCATAGGGTCAGAAACTCCAAATATCACTATGTGATTTAATCCAGGCGCAAACATCTTTCCCCCCGTTAAAAGTCCCTGACTTTTAACCTTCAATCAGGTGTTCAGTAGCTGGCAGCGGGCAGAGACGCGTGAAGGATCTTCTAAAGCTTCCTTTGCTAGTTTGTACGTCGGCAACTCTGCATACGCCGTCAGGCCCCGGAAAGAGCTTGGTAATGCGTCCCAGACGCCAGCATAATGGTGGAAGATTCTCCTCATGCAGTAAGACCAAGTCTCCAATGGCTAGCTGCTTGTCTTCCTTGCGCCATTTTGATTTTTGCTGCAACTCCGCCAGATATTCATGTTGCCATCTTCTCCAAAAGTGCTGGCGGATTTGCTCCAGTCTCTCATAACGTCTTAAATTGGTTGAATTGCAGTCGACGAGATTTGGTGATGGTAGTGTGGTCAAAGGCCGACCAATCAAAAAGTGCCCCGGGGTTAGGACGTGTAAATCATTGGGGGATGAGGACATAGGATAAAGTGGACGGCTGTTCAAAATGGCCTCAACTTGTGCAAAAAGTGTAGATAGCTCTTCGTACGTTAAATGGGTGTTTCCCATTACACGCCTAATGTGGAACTTAGCCGATTTAACCCCGGCCTCCCAGATACCACCAAAATGGGCAGCGTAAGGAGGAGAGAACAAAAAATGTATCTCTTCTGCACCAGTGAACTCACTTATTGCTTCGCGATGAAATTTAAAAAAAATACCGATGTCCTTAGCAGCGGCTACAAAATTACGTCCATTGTCGCAAAAAATCTCAATAGGCTTGCCACGACGTGATATAAATCGTCGCAAGGTAAGAATAAAGGCGTCGCTAGAAAGATCGCTGACTGCTTCCAAGTGGACACACTTGTATCTTAAACATATGAAAATGCATAGATAACATTTCGAAGTACGTGAACCGCGCCCTTTCCTATTTAATACAACGAAGGGTCCAGCAAAATCTATGCCTACACTGCGAAATGGGAAGTCAACCGTAACACGTTCTGAAGGCAAGTTTCCCATTAAGGGGGTCAAAGTCTTACCTTGCACTCTTCTACATCGAACGCAATTGTGCACAGTTCGTCTTGCGAGGTGTCGACCATTAATTGGCCATACGTATTCCCTGACGCTCGCAAGTAGAAGCTGCGGGCCAGCATGCAGCTTGTGTAAATGCTCACGTTCAAAAATAAGTTTGGTGAGATGATGAGAAGAGTGTAGCAAAATGGGGTGCTTCCCATCAAATGACAGAGAGGATGCATCCAAACGGCCTCCTACACGTATTAGACCGTTTGTGTCAATGAAAGGTGTAAGAGATAAAATGCTGGATCGGGAACTGAGGGGCATTTTCTTAATTAATGTGGCATATTCATCGTGAAAAGATTCCTGTTGTGCCATACGACATAAAAGGTTAAAAGAGTTACGCAACTCTTGTATTGTGAGAGCTTCTGATACCTTCGAGTTAGGATTGCGCATGTTGTGTACAAATCGCAGCACGTAAGCATAAACTCTTTTTAACCTGAACAATGTTGAAAATTGATCGAATGGTACAATGGGTACGGAATCGTTATCGATACGAGTAAGATGTGATTTCAATTCGGGTAAATCACTCTCTTGCGGATAACTATCGTGCAGAGTGGGCCAGGATTCTTCCTTTAAGAGTAAGAAACTTGGGCCTGACCACCATAAATTATTATCCTTCAATTCAGCAGGATACATCCCGCGGGAAATAAGATCCGCGGGATTATCGGTAGTACGTACATAACGCCAAGAAGAAGGTGTGGTTCCTTCTAGAATTTCTGAAATTCTATTGGCAACAAAGGTCTTTAATTTTCTAGAACTAGTGTGCATCCACGACAATACTACGCTGGAGTCACACCAATGAAACTTGCGCTCTATAGGGACTCGAAGATTTTCAACAACTGCCTTACATAATCGAACCGCAAGCACAGCAGCACACAACTCCAGTCTGGGTATTGTACAAGGTTTAACAGGTGCCACCTTTGACTTAGAGCATAAAAGATTCACATGAACATTACCTGTGGCGTCAACAGACCTGATATAGATACAGGCACCGTATGCTCTCTGAGAGGCGTCACTGAAAGTATGAAGTTCAGTTAAAATGGGAAGGTCGCATAAAACTCTTCGCGGTAGGGTTATTAAAGAGAGATGAGATAAATGCCTATAGAATTTAAGCCAAGCCTTTTCTGTCTCACGGGGCAGAGGATCATCCCATCCTACCTTGTCCAGCCATAACTGCTGCATTATTAATTTAGGAATTATAATACAGGGGCTAATAAAGCCTAGCGGATCAAATATTTTAAAGGACGTTGATAATATGTAGCGCTTAGAGATAATATCATTGCTAGGCGGGAACTCAAAAGAGTAGTGCAAACGATCTGTCTTGGAGTCCCAACCCAATCCAAGAGCGCTTGCAGATTCGCTTATAATAAACGCATCTGTGGATTTGGATGAGCAAGACTCAAGTAGCTTAATGGAATTCGATTTATATTTACGTAAATTAAAACATCCTGCTCGTAAGGCTTCCGATACAGATTTTTGAATTTGCATTAATTCAGTCTCAGAATTACATCCGGTGATAATATCGTCAGCGTAAATATCGTGCTGCACGATAGTTTTAGTTAGTGGATCCTCGCACTCCTCCCCCAACTGCCACAGACACCTCGTACTTAAATAACTGGCACTTGCAAACCCATAAGTGACAGTATTCAGCTGTAAGGTTCGTAGGGGCTGATGCTCTGCTTCTCTCCATAGGATAACTTGTAGGTGCCGATCAGACTCGTGCACTACGATTTGGCGGTACATTTTTTCTACATCCGCAGTAAAAATATACCGATAGTGACGAGCCCTGATTAATATGGAGAAAAGTGAGTCTTGAATCTGAGGCCCTATCATTTGCAAGTCATTCACAGAAAATCCGGAGGATGTGCGAGCTGATGCATCGAAGACTACTCTCATTTTAGTTGTCTCACTATTTTGTTTAAAAACAGGATGATGAGGTAAAAAATAGTATAGATTAGTTAGAGGTTCACTTAATATAATTTCAGATAAGTGACCTAATTCCTCATACTCCCTGAAAAATTCGATATATTGAGACTTGACTTCCGGTTGTTTCCTAAATCGTTTCTCTAAATTATAGAACCTTTTCTTAGCTATGGTATGTGAATCTCCAAGACAATCAGGAGAGCTGATCAGAGGTAGCTTGACACAAAATCTACCACCTTCTAAGCGGCAAGTGTGCTGTAAAAAATGTTGCTCACATGCTTGCTCACTGTCACTTAGAAAGGTCTTTGTTGGAATTTCTTCCAACTCCCAAAACCGGTTTAGACTAGATTCCAGGTCATGATTTTGTAAAGACTTAGTAAGAATATGATTGCACAAGGTAGTATTCTTATTCCGCTTACTACGTGGCAAGGGACCTCCAATCAGCCAGCCTAGCCTTGAACTATGCAACCTGGGGTAACCAGATCCTAATGACTGCTGTTCACAACCAATGATATCCCAGAACAGGTCTGATCCTATAAGCACATCAACATTAGATGGCTCATAAAATTTGGGATCAGCTAACATTATGTTCTTGGGGATTTTAAATGAACCGATATATAAGTAACTATTGGGTAGTAGACCTGTTAAGTCCTTCATGACATAAAAGCCAGACACCACATTAAATGATGTATGTTGGGACTTTATTTGGGCAATGCAATACTCAGTCACTATACCCGAAGTATTGTTGCCAAACCCAATGATGTTTGTTGAATTTGTAGAACAGGGTGTAAGTGAAAGCCTTTGCTTTAGGTTTGACGTGATAAAGGATGACTGACTACCACAGTCAAGTAGGGCGCGTACGATTTCGGTCTTACGCGTCTTAGGGTTTTCGACAACTATGAGAGCTGTAGATAGAATTGCTTGGTTGACAGGTTGATTACTATAGCCAACCATCGTCTCCGATGTATTGGTAGTATCGACTCCCTTGTGCTCACTACTGTCTGTATTAACAGGAAGATGCAACATAGTATTATGTCGCTTATTGCATTCTCGACAAGGTCCAAAACGACACTGACGTACTGTATGACCGGATCTCAAACAATTTCCACATAACTTTAATTTAGATACCTCGGTCATACGCTCACTAATACTCTTTGCCTTGAAGGATGGGCAATCATATATTCTGTGATCAGTAGCATCACAGCAGACACACTGATAGAAGTTTGGTTGTTGATTACCTTTATTATTGGTGCATGTGTATGACTTCGTGTGTGGCCGCTCTGGTTTACTAGCAGGTGCCGCGGGGCGTGGTTGCGTACCAACAGCTTTAGCGGCGCCACCAGCCTTACCACGGTGCAGAGACTCCAGAACAGCTGCACGCTCGTTTAAAAATTTATGAAAATCCCTTAATGTAGGTGCGTCTGCCGACAACGTATTACGGTGTTCTTCCCACTTCCTAAAAGTGTGATTGTCTAATTTAGAGGCAACTAAATGAATAATCATTACATCCCAGTGCTGCGTAGCTTGTCCTAAACTGGAAAGAGCACGTAAATTCTTCGTGACATGGTCCACTAAGAAACGCAACGATCCTTCAGACTCCCTATTAATAGAATTAATATTAAATAAGGCACTGAGATGATGATTTATCAACAATCGTTTGTTGTCGTAGCGCTCAAGCAATAGATCCCAAGCTTCTTGGTAATTATTTGATGAAATCTCGAGATTGGAAACAGACCGTGCTGCTTCCCCTTCTAAGTATGAGACTAAATAGTGAAATTTATGAACTACACTAATTCTCTCGTTTTCATGTATTAAAGATTTAAATGTATCTCGAAATTCCATCCACCGGAGATAAGATCCGTCAAACTTGGCAATCTGAATTAAAGGTAGCTTGAACCCCATTGAGTTGTGATCGGAAGTACAATGGGTTACGTTAGGAGAAACAAACGAGTCACGACGATCCTCAGTCTTAACATATTTTTCCAATAAGTTTTGAGCAACAACAACACTACAAATAAATTCCTGCTCAATAGCTTCCCGTTCCTTAAGTTCATTTACTAAATTATCGGCATTATTAACTTCTATATCACTCTGCAAATCGTCAAATTTAGATGATAACGCTTCGAATTTATTAAGTTTAAGTACAAGTTCTGCCCTCTGTGACGCAGTTACAGTCTCCAGTCGTGACAATCTATCTAAATAGTTTTTAAATTTAGTTACTTGACCTTTGATAGAACTGCGTTTAACAAGTAACTCGGGCAATTTCTCGTTTGTCATTTTGGTTGGTAATCGAAACCAACAAGTGAGTCTCAGGTGAGAGTAAGGATAGTAAGGAAGTAGTTTAACTAAAATGAAGTTAATGTTACGCTCACGTCCCTTCTTGATGGTATCTGCTGCACGGAGCCGGGGTGGCAGTCGCCGGCTGGCGCACTAGGCCGCTGCGCCAGTCGCTGGCTGGCGCAGTAGGCCGCCGCGCCAGTCGCACCACTATGGTATTATTGTATCCCGAATTCACCCTGGAATGTGGCGGCAGAATAATCAATATACGGCTATCACGGTTATGTACGATAGTTTGCAGAGGCGTTAAGAGTATCAAGGAAAACAAGATGTAAAATTACTATGGTGGCTTAAGGGAGGGAGTGTGTCCTAAGGAATGGCACTTAGCTGTAATAGTCTGCTGCGCTGCGGTCTGACGCTTATTGCGTCAATATCCGGCGATACACTAAATTTCCTCGTGCTTATATTTCCTCGTTATAGATGCTTGGCTGGACACGGCGCAGTGCTGGTCGCTTATTGCTGCGATGCTGTTGCTGACCAGTTCCAGCTTCAATGAGATCGCCAACTTCGCCAACCTTGATATTGTTCGCAAATTCTGTCCTGTCACGGTCGCCAATGTGTAACTTCAGAGGATACACTGGAGCTTAGTAGCTCAATGAAAAGATTTCTTGATGCAATGAATATCAGTTTAATGCAGTTTTAACAATTGTAGACAAAAGACTTGTATAATAATGTAAATCGTAGTTGCACATATGACAATTTTTGTGAGAATAAAAAAAAAAAAGGTATATATTTTTTAACAAGACCAAAAGTTACATTTTTATCGAAGTACCGACATATAGTATCGCCTGACTGGCGCAAGGCCGCATAGGGTCAGAAACTCCAAATATCACTATGTGATTTAATCCAGGCGCAAACAGTTATCATAATCCAATACAAAGGAATGTATTTTTTAATATGTAAGTTTATAATAGTTCATTTTTAATCGAAATATATTGTAAACGAGAACCTCCTTGATATATGTTGATTCACTCCCGAACATACTTTATGGTGCCGAAACTCCTTTCCCATCCCCTCCATAACTCCTTTCCCATCCCCTTTCCTTTACAGGGTCGGTGCCACTGGTGTTGCACACGTCCATAGGCCACGGTAACCGCTTCCCATCAGGTGGGCCGTGTGCTTGTCTGCCACCTTAGTGGTATAAAGAAAAAAAAAGTAACTTCTTGGCGCCTGACACTTCTTTCGTTCGTGTTTCGTGCGGGCCCGTAATTGCGGATATACGTTTCGTGGTAGGGCTGCTGAGTCAAGGATATCTTTGTGAGATATCATGAGTATGTATGACGCCACTATGCACTATAATGTCATCAACGGTCCTCAGCATAGCTTTGCAACCTTTGCTGTGATGGGATGAGCAGTACCATCTGCTGCTGAATTTGCCCGACCGCACTTCGGAATATTTATGGCCTTTAAGTATTATTTGTCGTTTCCCCCACATTGACGTCAGAAATACTGGACCTGGGAAATAAAAAAAACTTTGTAATATTATATAATTATAATAGGTCTTTACCTATGGAATTGCCGAAATTTTCTTACAAACTCATGAGTTCGTTATTCCTGTAATTTAATAGCTATTTCCATTATTTATATTATGTTTGAAAGTTGATTTCAAGATTTTACAACTCTGTATTAAATTTTGTTTTTATTGGCCGCTTGATAAATTAATTTGATCTTCAAATACAGTACTACCTTTTTTTTTTTTTTTTTATCGTGCGGAAATCCCTTCGGATACCCCCCCGCCGGCCAGCGGGTGCGGTTATGTCGGGCTTGCACCGACTAAAACCGCACGCCGTCTCGGGTCTTCAGACGCCGGGGTGTAAGGTTACCCATAGAGCATATCCCTCGCACCCCGGCTGACCCTGGGCCATCTCACCACTAACAGCATCGCTCATCCTGTCTCCTCTGAAAGCAGAGGAGTATGGAGAGCGATGTGTTCCCGCCACGTTGGGTATTGGCCGACGATCAATGCCAACCCTATGAAGGGGTGAAGGGGAAGCCATTGACCGCCGCCCAGGGTGTACCGGCCGCTCCGATTCCGTTCCCCCCGGACTGCAGCGGGATCGGAATCGGAGCGACACTCGAGGAGGTTACCCAACACACACCCCAAATACAGTACTACCTAAATGTTATCCATTTTGATGATAAATTTCGTATTACTTAACAGCTGTCACTTTTCAAAAATGTAATAAAAGTTGCTGTTTGTTAGCTTAATGTTGTCTCATTCATACACAAAAAAAAAACATAAAATTTGGATTAGTCATTCCTAAAAAAAATGCAAAAATGTTTTTACTGAAAAAAAATGGGTTTCCTCCAATTTCTTCAAGAAAAACGGCAATTTCATATGTAACGACCTAATTATCACTAAGATTTTTTTCATTGTTTCCAGATTTTTATAAAGATACTTTATATCATGTCGTGAAGTATAAACTTCAAATTATACAAATTGTACTTTAGATTGAGTCACAAACCGTGATGCACACAAACTAATTAATTAGTCTATGTATGAATGTTGGCAGCCTCTCTGAGACTTAAATATATTTTAGTTTCAATACCGTGCATTTTATAGGTACCCACGTATATGCACACCTGTATTTTTATTTTTTTCTCGTTAAAATACAAAATTTACGACTCGCCATCACTATTTTCTAAAGGTGTCGATTCGCACATTCATAAATTCAGTTCGTGCGAATCGACCATTAAAGAAATATTAATTCTAAACGGACGTCCGCACAAAGTGTGCGAGTAAATTAACTTCTAAAGCCGTTCAAGCTCATCAAACACACATGTTTTTTTTTTCGTGCGGAAATCCCTTCGGATACCCCCCCGCCGGCCAGCGGGGGTGGTTATGTCGTGTATCGACTAAAACCGCACGGTGTTCTCCCCAAGTGTCCGTTGCCGGGCACCCCGGGTAAGCCCTCGAAAGTTTCAAAGTTTCCGGTTCGCATATCTAATAGCTTTAAGCGAGCAACTCTTGTATATGGGTATACTAATATCATAAATGTGAAAGTTTGGATGGATATGTGTTACTGAATCACGCCATAGTGTGAAATAGAACTTAGGCTTTTTATCACCGGAATAGGTTCCCAGGGGAAGCGGGAACGGAATCGAAATTTCAAGCGGGTGGAGCCGCGGGCAACAGCTACTATTTTACATACATATATGTGGCGTAGCGGTAGTGCGTTCAACTGCTAATTCAGAAGTAGCGGGTTTGATTCCCGCTCAGTGCAAATATTTGTATGTCTATTTGCATTGGTCTGGGTGTTTCTATGTATAACATGTATGTATGAAAATGTATCTAAATATGTTTATCTGCATTCTAGAACCCATAACACAAGCTTACATTGGGTCTAGATAAAGCTGTGTAAATTAATTAACAATAGGTATTTCGGACCTAACCACCAGAAAGGGTTTTTACCCGGCATTTCTGGTTGTCTGGAACACAATAGTCTGTTAGCGGAAAGCTTAAAAGATGCCAGAAAATACGAAAGACAGATAACGGTATGTTGGATAGACCTAGAAAATGCATTTGGCTCAATTCCACATTACCTTATGGTATACGCGTTGCAATGGTATAACTTTCCGCCCGTGGTCATAGAGATAATCGAGTCGTATTACTCCCAGCTAAAATTTGCTATAAGCTTCCAAGAAGTACACACAGGACCATTACGGTATAATGTGGGACTGTTTCAGGGATGCTGCTTGTCACCAATAGCATTTAACATAGTAATTAATATCTTAATTACCAAGTTAATACGTCACGAAAAGAAATGGGGTTATCGGTTTAAAGTAAATAACATATACTCAGAGTCCATCTTAGCTTTTGCTGACGATCTCGCAATACTGACGCGCAATCCAAAACAATGTCAGGAACTATTAAAGGAAGTCGATGAGTTCTGTTCGTGGACAAATGGACTGAGGACGAAGCCCAATAAGTGTCACTGTCTATGTCTGGGTAGACGGGACACCAAATTTACCTCTTACGACCCGGGACTCTTCATTGGGGGTAAACCAGTTTCCATAGTCGCTGAATCGGTGCCATTTAAATTTCTTGGGAGAAAGATAGACTATAAAGGACGCACACCATCCTTAGATGAAGTTGTCGATACGTTTATAAATGACCTAAATAAGATAGATCAGATACCACTAAACAATATCAAAAAAGCTTGGATATATGACAACTACTTAACATCACGTCTGACTTGGCCTTTTCTGGTGTATGAATTCGGTAAAACCTTACTGGCGAAAATAGATGCAACTGTCATAAAATCGCTAAAATCGTGGCTTGGACTAGCGCACTCTGCTGATTCCTCTGCTCTATTTAGGGATCAAAATAATTTTGGGATGAAACTTAAGAAACCATCGGAGCTCTATAAACATCTTAGAGTTACCAAAGCCCACATCTTAGGAAAATCCCAAGATGTCACAATCAGGGCACTCCCGAAAGATAATAACGCGTCCGAGCTTGAATCTAGACTTCTATTCCATAAACGATTTATGATAGGGGCCCAGTCAAACAGAGCCAACAAGGCCACAGAAAAACAATGTTATACTTGTGGTGAGGCAATAGGGACGGCTAGACACATATTAGTAGGATGTAGGGTGCTTCTCGATAGAGGCCAGTACTCACGCCGCCACGATAAGGTGCTTATCATCGTACGTGAAGCAATGAGTCTGGCAGTAGCTAGAGCCAAAAAAGGATTGACTACTAACAGACGTCATATCAACTTTGTGTCTGAAGGTTCATCCATAATATCCAGGAACAATCCTTATTCAATCTTAGATACTGCCCCAGATTGGACTCTCCTAATCGACACGTATGAAAAGCACTATAAAATTCCGGAGGATGTAGGGGTTTCGTCATCTAGACCTGACATATTCCTATATTCTAAGAGGTTAAAACATGTGGTTCTTGTGGAACTTACTGTACCGTGGGAAACAAATATACCGAAGGACCACACAATAAAGAAAAATAAATACTATGATCTCACAAACGAATTAGTCAAAAACGGTTACGTGGTTAATTTGTATGCAGTGGAAGTGGGAGCGAGAGGTATACCAGCAAAATCTCTCTATAACCTACTTAAAGATCTAGGCCTATCGAGAGCTACAATAAGCTCACTACTAGGACGAATGTCTAAAGCGGCACTAGTAGGTTCGTATCAAATTTGGTTAGGCAGGGAGGGGAACTTGGGTAGTGAAGGTGAGTGTTGATGTACATCAACAAAAGGGGCCCCTTCTAAACCTACACTTGGGTCGCAAGTCCCAGGCACTGTCCCGAGTTCCCAACTCAGCAACGCGATGGACCCGGCACCCGCACGGAGAATCCATGGATTGCTAAGATTACGGTCTCTAAATCTCGGAAACGGCTCCAACGATTTTCATGAAATTCAGTACCCGGACAATGGACACTTGGGCAGGACACCGTGCGGTTTTAGTCGGTACATGTACGACATAACCGCCCCCGCTGGCCGGAGGGGGGGTATCCGAAGGGATTTCCGCACATAAAAAAATGCCTTTGAAATTTAACGAAACATTTCTTTTGATGATTAAAAAAAGGTTATTTTACTAACAAGAAAACTAACAACATTAAATATTGATAACTTGACATTTTGCAGATTTAAAAACCTGCATATTGATTATGTAAAGATGTTGGCAGCTTGCAGGATGTACCTGAAAAAAAGACACACTCAATCAAATACTACCTTTATCATAATTACGATTGATACACACAAAACATAATTAACTCAACAACCATTTGCCATTTGAAAAAAAATTAAATTAAAAAGTTAAGATAAGAGACAATTGCTATATTATATAAAGATTTTATTAGTACATTTTCACTTACGATATTTTTACAAATAATATAATAACAACAACATTTATTGTATTTAATATAATATTCTAGGATGATATAATATTGCATAGCATTATCTAAATCTAAACTGAGCATAACTATAGAATAGATTCGTGCATGAAATTCATGTATAAAAATATTTGCACTGACGGGGAATCCCACGAACTTTGACGTCATAATATATGTATCGGTTTATTTATTATGACATAGATAAATATTATTCTATAAACTTAAATCAGGTGCGTGATTGTGGTTACAGATATGTCTTAAAACGACATCATTTATAGTGTGGACTACACCAAGGCAGCCTTTTTTATGTTTCACGCAACGCCATCTAGTTTTAGTAACATCTTTAGTAACATCTTTGATTGTTTGTACAGTGTGGACATTGAAGGCGAAACCATCTGTAATGAGTTGGTATTTCCCTTTCCTATTCTTCACGTATCTGGTTGTTTCTGAAACAGGAAAAAAAATGTAAGCTTTGCAGCCAAAATTAATTTTCATAGTTCGTAAGAATTCCGGTAGATGGCTGTTTGCGTCTAGCACGTAGTATATGGCAACATTTCTTTGTGAAAATCAGCCTTAAAATTTTGCTACTCAACCTATGGCCTCAAGCCGACTGAGAGCTTCAATCGAAAACGCTGCCTAATCTCTTTGAGACATAACAAAACAATGGAACTATTATGGAATTGTTCCTCTTTTATAGGTATACAAAATAGTTTGCGATGGCATAATATCTCTTCGTACTTGGTTTCGAAAGTTCACTTAGGAATGAGTATGAAAGGCTCTTATGTTCAGTACCTTTTTTTTATAGCAAGTCTCTGCTGCAATATTGTTAAGCTAATGTTGTAAGCAATTTACATATCGTACCAGTTTTACCAACCTACCTGCAAATTATTTACTTTGAAAGTAAAATTTACTGCTACTCAATATAAATTATATTTCTTAATAGTGCACTTTTGTTCTGCGGATTGTACAATTTGCTATAGAATAAGTCTGTCACCCCAGCAGAAGCAGGCCGGGACGGTGGGGCGACTAGCGCCCCTCCCCCAAACCGGGGCTAGACGGGGACAACGTTGTTCCCAAGCCCGAGGGGCCATCTCGAAACCGGAGATGGCCCAGGGTCAGTCGGGGTGCGAGGGATATGCTCTATGGGGCAACCTTACACCCCGGCGTATTAAGACCCGAGACGGCGTGCGGTTTTAGTCGGTTCAAGCCCGACATAACCACCCCCGCTGGCCGCCGGGATCCGAAGGGATTTCCGCACGGTTCATAGATATTAATTTATTTCGATAAATTACAACGACTGAGCGACGAACGTAATGTACGAATAAATCTTTCTGTATTTGTTTCAGTTAAATAAAAAAAAAGGATAGCTTACTATAGCCATTTGAACCTTTAAAAAAATAGACACATTTGATTTAGTAATTGGAAAGCTATTTAGACGATTACATTAAATATGTTAGTCACTTTAAGCATTTTACATCACAAACTTTCATTGAATATTTTCTGAAATATCGTTTGACGACCTCTGTGGCGTAGCGGTAGAGCGTTCGACTGCTAAGTCAGAGGTCACCAGTTCGATTACCGTTCAGAGTAAATATTTGTGTTCATGAATATGAATTTTTGCATTGGTCTGGGTGTTTCCATGTATAATACAAAATAAAAGTATTTAAGCATGCATATCCGCATCTTAGTTTGGTTTAATCAATAAAGGTGCGTGCATGGCGCCACGTGGCGCTACAATCGCGTCATAGGATTTCCTGCTGCGTAATTATAATCTTTTGATTGTGTTGACGTAGAAGTTTCATTTTTTTCACACTATCAAGCCGTTAAAGACCTGAGTATTTCAAATTGATACCTCTACGCGTTCCTGAGAAACAGGTCTTGACAGATAGACAGATAGACAGACGGACAACGAAGAGATCCTATAAGATCCTTTCATTTTGAGGTACGACATTCCCCGAGGGGGCCATCTCGAAACCGAAGATGGCCCAGGGTCAGTCGGGGTGCAAGGGATATGCTCTATGGGCAACCTTACACCACCACACGGTCTGTAGACCCGAGACGGCGTGCGGTTTTAGTCGGTTCAAGCCCGACATAACCGCCCCCGCTGGCCGGCGGTGGGGTATCCGAAGGGATTTCCGCATGAAAAAAAAAAAATAAGGTACGACATAACCACCTCCGCTTTTCGGGGGGCCTGGGGATATCCGAGGGGATTTCTGCACGGAAAAAAAGGTTCGGAACCCTAAAAATTTAAATGATTGACAACGATGACAACATAACTAAATTCTGATTATTTCGAACACATAATTATTTATTATGAACATACATTGTTAACACTCGGAAATATTAATGTATTATGTTATTTTATTAAATTCTTAAATGGTAATCAGAAGTACCGGTTTCCCTTTAAGACTAAATACGGTAAATAATTTGGGAGTAGTTCGATCGAAAAAGCCGAAGTTATATACTTTAGGAGTAGTTAGATCGAAAAAGCCGAAGTTATATACTTTGGGAGTAGTTAGATCGAAAAAGCCGAAGTTATATACTTTGGGAGTAGTTAGATCGAAAAAGCCGAAGTTATATACTTTGAGAGTAGTTCGATCGAAAAAGCCCAAGTTGGATAAAAACTCGGTGGATGATGATGACTTAATGCGTTTTTTGAGAATCTTTACCCGTTAGTTGATGGTTGGCGGTGGATATCTACTTTATTGCCCACAGCGGGGTGGTTACCCGAGAGGATAGCCACACGAAATAAAAATCTAATGTCAAAGGTATAAATAAAATTTGAAACCCAATTTAATAAATATCATATTTCAACATAAATTTTCGCCTGAATAATGAATAGTGTACTCTACTTCTCTTCATTCTCTCTTTCTATCTATTTTATATAAAAGCTATTTCTTAACTCTTAGGTGAATATACCTGTTTATTACTAATGTTTTTCCCGTAAATTCTAGTGAAATTGTAACGAAATAATTTAATAATGGATGCGGTAATTAATTTTACGAAAATAAGTTAAAATTAATGAAATAAATAAAAATACATGATTGTTCGTTTGCTTTTAATGCGCTGTGGTACCATCTCAGGCAGTAACATACCAGGCGATAAAATTTTGTGAACTTATTGCTATACCATGCCAGGCGATAAAATTTTGTGAACTTATTGCTAGAATTTGGCTATACGAGTAGTAAAACTTATTAGAATTATCATTAGAAATTAGCAGGGCCACTAGTGAAGTGGCAACACTATTGGGTCATTGGACATTTTTTACAAAATATTACCGAGCGAAGCTGAGACGGCACAGCTAATCCTACTAATATTATAAATGTAAAATTTTGTGAAGATGTTTGAATGTTTCAACTCAATCACGCTTTAACGGTTGAATGAATTTGGCTGAAATGTGGTACAATGATAAATTATCGTTTGGAATAACACATATACTACTTTTGATTCCGGGAAGAGGTTCTCGGGTTCTCAGGGTTTCGGGAACGGGATCAGAATTTCAAGCGGAAAAAGCCGCGGATAACATCTAGTTATACATTAAATAAAAGTATAAGTCAACTATATTACTAAATCGCATATACAGTACGCTACATTGCTATTTACGAGTATAATAAGTCGCTAAGGGTGCAGGTGGATGACTATGAGCTCGTTTCACTGCCACTTGACCGTTTATAACATGGACGTAAGCTCTGCAAGCGAAGGAGCAGTGCTTCGAGCAACGCCAGGTGGTCTTCAAACCATTGGTATTCTTGAAACAGTACGTATAACCCTCATAGACAAGCAGATTAGTGCCCCGTATCGACAATACGTACTCGATTTCACCTGAAATAGAAAACTGTCATGCGTGGTATTGCCAGATTGCTATTGATAGGTACTTATATAGAGAAACAGTTTTACCTTTTACAATTTTTTATACCCTTAACTTAGTGCACGCCTAGACCCATCATGAAGGACTGGCTAGAAGGGCGACACGGCAGCCTCTCGTACCGGCTGACGCAGGTGATCTCTGGAAAGCGGTGCTTCGGAGACCACCTGTGTCAGATCAGGAAGGAGCCAACGTCTGAGTGCCATCACTATGATGCAAACGAGTGTTTGGCGTGGGAGGTGCCGAGGAGGGTCCTCGTGGCGGGCCCTCGGCGTCCTGCTCACGGCGATGATGCGGAGCCCGAGCGCGTGGGATGCCGTTACCTCCTTCTGCGAGCAAGTCATGCTCGAGAAGGAGGCAGCGGGGCGGGTCCGAGAGAGACTCAAAAAAGCATCAGTAGCTTAGTTGTTAAAGAGTAGGCCTTACGATCGAGAGGACTCGGGTTCGAATCCATGCCATTACTACCGGCGTGAACCCACTTGTAACACAAGCAATTTAGTCTAGCTGGAGGGTTTAACAGAAGAAAGGTAATTACAGGTACTAACACTTGAAAAAAAATTAAACAGCCTTTAGCCCAGCCTTATATAGGTAAGTAATAAATATTCTAAAACATATTATACAGCACCATCTAGCCTCAACTAAGTAGGTATAGCTTGTAATATGGGTTCTACAATATGGATAAAAATAAATACATATACCTATTTAATATATGTTAATCCACATTCTAGAACGTATATTACAAGCTACGAGTAATTTAGATCTAGGTGGTGCTATGGAATATGTCCTAGAAAATTTGAACTTTTTATATTTAGATTCAATACAGGCATTAATCAGCAAACGGACGACGTTTTGCAGACATCTTTCTTTTTAATTAATATAAAAATAAAAATTTCTAGGACAAATTACACAACGCCATCTAGACCCAAACTAAGCAAAGCTTGTCATATGGGTTCTAGAATGCGGATAAACATACTTAAATACTTTTTTATGTAAATAAATACATATATATATAGCATTTTATTTTTTTATCTTCGTTCTCCTCTGCAGCTGGCAACGCGCTAGGACCTCCCCTAGTGCCGCAGGTCATAGACCATAGTAACCGTTAACTATCAAGTGGGCCAGTAGTTAAAAAAAAAACAAATACATATTCAGTTTAATAATAATAATAATTATACTTTACAAAATATTATTGGCAGTTTACGCGAATATAACATATTGAAATAATAGTATGATTTACGAATATTTTGACCATGGCTGCTGAAAAATAACCGAAATATCCAGAAAAGCGTAGATTAACAAATCGCCATAAAATCCGTCAAAAACACTTTTTCAAAGTATAGATACAACATATTGTATCTATACTTTGAAAAGTATAGATACATATAGTCATAACGTAAAATAAAAAAAATATTTTATCATGTACCTATGCTTATAATTCTGCACTATGGGTATGTTCATTCCTAATGAGAATAAGTTCTGTGTTTGAAGTATGTACAATCGCGTTACATCGACGAGAAAGCCTCTTGGAGCATCGCCAAACGTATCTCGACTCATCCATGAAAGTACTACTGTAGCTGTATGTGAAGCCCTGGTAGCTCAACAGCTTGGTGCCTCTGCGTTCAATGAATCTTGGACGCTGGACCGCGAGTCCTAAAAACAATATTATATTTTATCTACACTCAAACCGAAAAATTCGAATTACGAATTCAAAGACGATTCTATACTTACGCACTTTATAAACGCATATACATAAAATTAAAAATAAAACTTATTATAGTACCGCCAACTGTATCATAAAACTCATTATAGCACCGCTATCTTTTTATATTCATTAAACTAGTCTAAGGTTTTAGGCTGAATATGAAAAAAAAGGCGCACACATGCGCAGCTCAAACTGTGAAAAAAATGGCGCACGCTAAATTACTTCCTTGTAACCTACCTACTTTGTTTAATTTCAATTTTTCCTATGAGTGAAGATAAAGTAGTGTATTAAACTGCATATAACTTAGGTATTAAAACACTCGAGTCAACCTATTATCGCTATAAACAGACTCTCGTGTTTTAATACCCCTTCTTATATGACAGTTGCATAAACTGTGCTTGACTGATTGGATAATGTGTTGCTATTGTTATTTCCCCAGAGTTTTATTCAGTACTTCATATCGTTTTTAACTGTGGAAGCAAAAAGAGAGGTCCTATGAGTTCAACGTGTATCTGTGTATTTATATACCTTTATACCTGTTTGTGGCTTCATAGTTTCCGAACGAATGGACCGATTTGAATGCGGTTTATCTAATAAGCTGATGTGATTGAGATTGTCCGTAACCACAATTTATGAAACTATGTTCAAACGTCTGGAAATCCTGAGTTCATGTTGAGGGTAATTAATTTTATACCATACCTACTCTAAAAAGCTTATTTTATTCACGCAAAACAGTGAATAAAAAGGCCTTTTATTCACTGTTTTGTTTTTATTCACTATTTTGGTATTTGAATTTGGAACACAAAAATATATCCGGTCTCTATTTCAATGCTTACACAAACTCCTTGCGCTAAGATTCGAAATTCAAAACTCTTTGGTGTAAATAAATTCTCGAGATTTGATTGGTCGATATTTGCGACAAGGAGTTTGGCATTAGATTAATAAATAATTGTATCACAAGTTGACCACTCTAACGATAATAATAAGAAAATTACGCTTAATTTTAGTCATTGCTCTAATTTTAATGTCCATTTCAATTAATGTAATAATTGTTATTTCTTGATAAAATTGCTATTTTCGCTTAAATTATGTCTTTTCTCGTAGTCATGGTATAAAGAATAGTATGCAACTCCTGAATAAAGTACGAATTTATATCGAGGGCCATGAATCACTTGCGTCGTTCAGGATTCTAACAGTTGAATCACTCGCTGCGCTCGTGATTCAATCATTAGAATCCCTCACTTGCTCGTGACTCATCTACGGCCCTCGCTTTAAATCCGTCCTTTATTCACTAGTTGCATAATATA
Source organism: Cybosia mesomella (assembly GCA_946251805.1). Taxonomy (NCBI): domain Eukaryota; kingdom Metazoa; phylum Arthropoda; class Insecta; order Lepidoptera; family Erebidae; genus Cybosia; species Cybosia mesomella. The sequence continues at coordinate 7,482,961 of OX276400.1, forward strand.
CTATTTTAATTCTGTGTCGTGATCAGTGGTGAAAAAAATATTCAATACGATATTGTTTCTTCGATCATACATCTACTAATAGCATGTGTGTGATGGTGGATAATTTGCAAAATCTGAAATTTTGAGGTTCATTAGCATTTGCACCCGACCAGCACCGCCTCGCCTCGAGCGGTTAGTATTCTTTGTATGGAATACTATGGATACGATTAATATATCCAGGCCTCGTCTGCGGAGTTTTTGCGAGGCGCTGCTAGTCGGGTACCAGGTAAACCATAAGCTGGACACCCCTACAAGATATTGTTTTACTAGAGAGTTTGTTAAAAATCATTGTTAATTTATTCATTAGACAACAAACGGATTGAAATATATGTATCTACATCGTTACTTACGATCAGGTGAGATAGAGGTCAAACGTGAGCCTCTCATTCATATAAAAAAATGTATTATGAGTATAGAATAAAAACAATGTTTTCTATATTTATTCTTTTTAAGTTCCACTACCAAGATTCCACGGGTCCAGTACTCTTCTTTACAAAAGACGAATTTGTATACTCAGTACCTCATAGTTCATTACCTTATTCGACAGCTATCTGATAATAGCCTTACGAAGGGGCTATTCAAGCTATGAATTATACAGAAAAGGCTAAAGGCAGAGAGGCGAGCTTAAGGCGAACGCAATCGCAGAGCAAAATTACGTTGATAAGTACCATTTTACTTTTATTATGCCTTGCCTTTTCTGTATAATTCACGTCTAAGGATGCACAGAAAAACCTCTGTAAAATTACAAAACATCACTCATATTAGACAACTCTTTTTATTACATCGAAAAAAATATAGGTACTTACCGAGGCGAGGACGGCCCTGTTGAGGGCTGTTCGGAAGCTTTCCACGTGTCCCTCTGATTAGCAGATGGCACAGTGGAGAGCAAGTAAGGGGGCCATCTCGAAACCGGAGATGGCCCAGGGTCAGTCGGGGTGCGAGGGATATGCTCTATGGGTAACCTTACACCCCGGCGTCCTAAGACCCGAGACAGCGTGCGGTTTTAGTCGGTTCAAGCCCGACATAACCGCCGCCACTAGAGACCCCCCGCTCTCCAGCGGGGGCGGTATCCGAAGGGATTTCCGCACGAAAAAAAAAAAAAAAGGTACTTACATGAAATTTTCTTATTTATTTTTAATAACTCAAAATACTCAAAATATCAAATTCAAATTCTTTATTTGCGGAAATGTGGTAGTATAAGATGTCACATAATGACTAGTTCTAAAATGACTAGTTATCAAAACATTTATTTACTAGCTGTTGCCTGTGACTTAACCCGCGTGGAATTCTGCTCCCGTGCCTGCTACCCATGGGACCCTATTTCACCACCACAACCTAAATAAGATATACAATTTCACGATACATCATTTAGTTATATCTCAAAGGGTTTAGGCAGCGTTTTCGTTGAAAACTCCCAGACGCCTTATTTTTGCCGATATAACATACCTTGACGCCTGTATCCCCGAAGGGGTAGGCAGAGGTGTATTACACACCCACGATTCACCAGTTATGTAAAGGTCCCAATGTTATAGGGGACGAGTCTATTGCCATCTACCGGACACAATACTAAGCGAGCGATAATTAAAATTTTAATACATACATAACTCCGAAAAGACAAGTGTGTGTCCGGGGCGACTGGGGATCGAACTTTTTGCCGACACCTCCATCAAATATCATTATATTTTAGCCTATGTATCCAAAACTTGACAAATTATATACTAAAACCTTCCTCGGAAACCACTCTAACCATTGGTGAAAACTGCATAAAAATCGGTGCAGTAGTTTTAGGGTTTATCCCGAACAGACAGACAGACAGACGCGGCGGTGCACTTTGTTTTATAATATGTAGTGAAAACATTATACAAGCGAATATAACAAACAAGCAGCCCTATGGTAGTATTTAACAGTTTCTACCATGGCGAGTGTTCCGATGAACTTCTCCTATCTTATTCAGAAGAATACTACGTGCAGGGCCAAGGTACGGCCCATACATTGCAAAGAAGTCACTCCAAGTCGTAAAAGTCAACTTATAAGGAGGAGAAGGAGTAAGGGGCCTCGGGATTCGGGAACAACGCTAAGATGATTAGATAAGGTTTAGTCATCCATCTTGCTTTAAGCGTTTTATACTCACGATAAAGTCATTTCCATCATCCCTATACTGATTTAAAGTTTGTACTTTGTAGTCCGAGGTCCGCTTATAGTGGTACGGCCCATACATTGCACAGAAGTCACTCGCAAGTCGTAAAAGTCAACTTATAAGGAGGAGATGGAGTAAGGGGCCTCGGGATCCGGGAACAACGCTAAGATGATTAGATAAGGTTTAGTCATCCATCTTGCTTTAAGCGTTTTATACTCACGATAAAGTCATTACCATCATCCCTATACTGATTTAAAGTTTGTACTTTGTAGTCCAAGGTCTGCTTATAGATTTTGATTGTTATGTCGGTATTTCCGGGAACGTCGGCCGTTTGACCTCCCAACCTGAGAGGAACCCCTGAACCAGAACCTCTTGGTCTGTTTAGCAGGTGCACCGACTTCCAGGTGAGGTTGGCTTGGGCTACAAGGATGTTGGTACCCTGTACCCACGATAACGTATAAATTACTTTCTACAATTCAGCTTCATGAGAATATACATTCTGAGTATATACTACAACATCATCTATCGTATATAATGACGCTGGGCACCTGCGAGAGGTTTTTAGAACATTTCTAATGTTTGTTTTTTTTTGCTGACTTGTTCTCCACACGCTGTAAGTAAAACCACCGTGGCTCAAAATCCCTTCACCATGGTCCCTCTCCAACCACTAATTCATGATCGGCCTCACCGCCGCAATGGTGGATTCCCCCCACTTTGGATGCTCAAGTCGCACCCTCCATGTCTCCATAAGTTTCCGGTGGAGCTGGGACTGCTGAGTCCTGATTTCTCGGGGCTCCGGCCTATGGCCCCGCTCCAGCGCCTCCTTGCGCCATTGGTATAGCGACGCAAGGGCTCTCGCTTCCAGGTCCCATGAAGGGGTCCCGGCTAGGAGACATGCCACCTCGACAGAGATCGTGCGACACCCCCTGATGACTCTGACGGCCATCGCTTTTAACGGGCCGTTTAGAACAGCCACGTTGCGGGCCGCCAGAGTCTCCGCCCATACGGGGGCCCCGTACAGGGCCATGCTTCGCACGATCCCCAGGTACAGTCTCCTAGTGGGGGCGTTGGGTCCCTTAACGTTGGGCATCAGCCGCGATAGCGCGGCCGCAGCCCCCTCAGTTTCGGGACCAGACTTCGGAGATGTGGTCCGAAGTCCCATCGGCTATCGAGTACGAGCCCAAGGTACTTCATCGTGGGCTCGATGCCGATGCTTACGCCTCCTACGGTTATGCTGGTTCCCGCAGGTGGCCCCCTCCGAGGCCCGTGAAAACACATCGCCTAGGATTTGTGGAGAGCCACCTCGAGTTCCAGCCGCCGTATTCGATCCACGACTTGAGCAACCCCTGCCGCGTGGCCTTTAGTGCCGCGCTTAGGTACGTTACTCCCCGCGCCATAACGAGGCACGACACTTCTCGCCCCCCTGGCCCTAGCCAGCTCGGGTAAACTATGGCCCTCTCGGATAGGTATGCCACGACAATGCGGCAGAGGTAAGGAGGCACTCCGTGATACGCGAAAGCCTCCCTAACGCAGTTTCAGGGTAGGGAGTTAAAGGCGTTGGCGATGTCGAAAGACACCGCCGCCACCACCCCGCGAGACTACTTCCTCCGCCAGGCGCCTATATAGAGCGGCGGAAACCGAACTGGTTGTCCGCCAGATCTGGCCCCACGTTCTTGAGATGCTTGACGAGGCGCTCTGCAATAATCCGCTCAAAGAGCTTGCACACCTCGTCGAGCAATACGATCGGCCGGAAACCAGATGGCTGATCCGCCGCCGCCGGCCGCCCCGCCTTCCGGAGAGCCTCCCCCTTCAGTTAGGTCATTAAAGTATGCAGAGACAATATTTTCCACTTGCTACGAACCTTTTTTTTTTTTTTTTCGTGCGGAAATCCCTTCGGATACCCCCCAGCATGCATTTTTCTTTTCTTCTGTTTTCAGACTTATTTTCATATACACTTGTCGGTTGTTTTTTGTCTTTTGACCTGGCCTACCCTTGAAAGGTATTCGATCTAAAGGGTAGGTCAAAAGCACTTAAAAGCGGCGGGATTGCATGAAATATTAAATGAGAGTAGAGTAAGCTCGTGAAGTGTATAAGGACAGAAGCATGTCTACTCTGTCAAGAAAGTTACGGAAATTAGTTAATAAAACTCAAAAATATGTATTATTCATGCAAATTTTATGTATCACCTTCAAAATAGGCCCCTGTTGAAAGGATTTTCATACGCCAACGAACAACTGAATAATCAAAACGATTTTGAAACGTATTTTTAGGAATCGTCTTCAATACTCGCCGTCGCCGTGAATTTCTTTGATGAGATCTATCGACTCAAAACGGATGACTCAAAATAGTAATTTGAGTTTCAGAATTTTAATTTGAGTTTGAAGAGAAAGAAAAAATGAGGGAAATATTGTGTCTGTTCGATAAGATTGGTAGAGCTTTTCCTTCTCCTTGTCCGAAAATTAATGCATTTTGTTTTGACAAGTCTGGTCATTTTCGATGCCGACTCTCGAACGCCGTATAATGCTCAGATGATATTTATTATTTACTATCTCACCTCCTGACAGAACTTCCGATTGCCATGACATCGCATCCACATCGCAGTAATCGAATCTATTTCGGTTGAAGATGATGATGACTGACTAGACTGAGGCAAGTCTTCCACAATTGTCATTCGTTATTAAATGTGTTGGACCACACATCCTGCTTATGTGTTTTGATGAAATCGGTTCACCGTAAGCCTTATAGATAATTTTCAGCGCTTCCACATAAAAACATCCATTTCCAATGCTAAATATATAACAAGGATGAAATGTTCGAAATTATTCATCTATTGTGAAAATCGCAAAATACACTGGAGATGAACTTACTAGATGAAGCACTTAATGTGCTTACAAACAAAAAAAGATCTTCAACTTTCTTGACAGTAGGTATATATTGTACATCTACTCACGGTATCCTTTCCGGGTTGCCCATTCAACCCTCACCTCAAAAATCTGTTTCGTCAATCATTTTTCTATATAATCCGTAGAAATTAATTTTATTACACGTGGATATATCTTTCATTATATATATTTAAGGATCCGATTGAAATTACAGTGGAAATGTGGAATAAACTTCAATAATTAAATTTATTTGCATCATAATTATATTAATAACAACAGACAACATTTAGGTGTGAAGTATAAATAAAAGATACTTTACTACGAAATGATGACTAATGACCTGGAAATAAAATCGGAAGTGTTGCCTTTTTCTAATTTAAATTTACAAAGAAACCATATCCTTAAATAATTTATAATGTGACGGTACTTCTATTCATGGGAGGTTTATATATAGACTGGATGCGCAAGGCGGAGGATCGGGTGCTATGGCGTAAAATGGGAGAGGCCTATGTCCAGCAGTGGACTGCAATAGGCTAATTGATTGATTGCTTGACGGTACTTCACGATATTCCTAATCTTTGATGATCATGATATTTTATTTACCCCTAAAAACTACGTCATTGTTTGTCGATTATATCAGCGTGCGTTCATGAGGTAGGCACTGGTCTTGTTTGACGGTTAGACTATATTATATAATTAGCAAAATATGGGTGAGCCTAGGACTTCCTCCATGCAAAATTATTTTAAGATTTCTCTTAATGCAGAGTCCAATTTTTTACATCATTTTAAAAGTATTTTAATTAAGTACCTTGTATTAATATCTAAGTTTACATTACTTTTGTAAAGCCTTTCTTAACTACACTCAAAATTTTAAACAACCCAAACACATATATCTAGATAACGGTCAGTTAACATAAGCTTATTATATATCTTAGGCGCCGGACAAACAATAGACGTGCGTCCTAGACGTGTCTTTGTAACGCCCCGCGCACCCCAGTGTGGGTTGAACGAAGAGGTTAAGGGGTGCGCAAGGCTCACCCTGGCGTCTGAAGACCCGAGACGGCGTGCGGTTTTAGTCGGTTCAAGCCCGACATAACCGCCCCGCTGGACGGCGCGGCGGGGGGGACTTGAAAGGATTTCCGCACGAAAAAAAAAAAAGGTGTGCGCAAGGCTGTCACAAATACACGACTAGGACGCGAGTCTAAAATTATATTTCACTAATATACCAATAGGGTATAATGGCATGTAATGGGATGTGATAGTATGTAATGGGATGTAACGGCATGATTTAAAAATAGAACATATAAAACGTGACTAAGTACTTTTGGTACGAGAAGCGAGAGTTATCTAATAACATTAAATTCTGCATCATGGCAGTGACTATTCTTCATTTGAACAACTTCGTCTTCTACCGTATATAATATCCCTCTACAGCCTCGAGAGAGTTTCTTCGAACACCTCCACATCCTCTTTTTGCCTCCAGAACCGGCATTCCATACGCTGTATGTGAAACCTTGGTAGTATAGTACCTTTCCGCCGCGACGTTGTATATAGGACACCTGTGCTGCAATATAAAAACTTTATAATCAATCTTGTGATCAATAAAACTGTATTATTATTATCATCAAATATAATTTGAAGGTATTAACAGACTACTGCGCTAGGTGTGGTTTTTATTTCTATTTCCTAAAAAAAAACGTGTGTATATAATGTATTCGTGAAAGCAGTGGTTATTTTGAGCAGTCATTCCATAGATCACCTATTTTATTTTTACTGACAGTTTTATTTTTGAAATCTGCAAATGCAGTTCAGTATATCCTAAAACTTTATCGATGGTCTCCTAAGAACGTTGTCCTTCAACTATATCGGCTATGATACCTACCCTTAATACGCCGTCTCAAAAATCCACCCGGTATAACGCCAATCACTTTTAGGTACATCCAAATGGCAAAGTTTTCTAATTGGGATGCTGCTTTTTACGTGAGCAGTATCTATTTGTTTTAATTGTGTAGCTTATACGCAAGGCAAGCCTTCCCCGCTTTCACGCTTGTCAAAAGGACAATAACCTGTGCGGCCACGCGGTCAGTGACCGCATGGTGAACAAACCTTCCTTGTTTATCTATGTTCTGCGCATCTGTTCTTGCTGCTTGCAAAGGCTGTGACCTGCCTACTTTTGCAATAATGACCATAAGCATCACGTGCCTGGGGAAGCTTGCCAACCTTCTTATGCCCTCGGTATGCCCGGCCTGCTCTAGCAGTATGTCATCACATACTGAAGTTTTCCTTCTCTTTTCAGATCCGCCGAGCCGAGTCACGCAGCGGTTGGAGCCAGCGCGACTTGCCAGGCGGATGCTAGAAGCTAAGTGCTGACTCCTGGCTGCCGCGGGTCGTCGTTCACGTCCTTCCTTCAACTCACTTTCAATCTTCACTCTTTTCACCTTTAAATGTAACTTAGCTGTGCGTACTCATCCCTGTTGACCACTTTTGTTGTACTCATATACATGATATATACTTATGGTAATATATGAAAGATAAAACTGTTTTCATGTTTAATTTTATTATTCAATCCTTTAAATAACTTACAATTGACTCACAACGTTACAACCTTGAATTTTTTTTTGTATTTTTGGGTCGTAAAGACAGCCAGTGGTATCGAATAAAAAAAAATTTTTGGGTCGTAAAGACAGCCAGTGGTATCGAATAAAAAAAAACCATAAACTATAAGTGTACATTCACACAGCAGTCCGTTTTACAGGCCCGTTTTCTCGTATACGGTTTTATTTGGCGATCTACTGCTATCTGTTTTAAGTTGGCGGTACGGAAAGGTACCTACTGACGTAAGGTAACCTACCTTTTTTTTTTTTTATCGTGCGGAAATCCCTTCGGATATTCCTCCGCCGCGCGCCGGTACTGAACAAAATAGAAGAAAGAATCTTGAAAACAATCGAGAACCGGAGAGGAAACCTGATTCGCCACCGGATACGACACGATTTGTTTCTCAAGAATACACAGGATATAAAGGAAAATTTAAGGAAAGAGAGGAAAAGGCAGGGCAAAGAGAGCTTAAATTGAACAGATCAAGGAAACTATATAAGTGGAGTCGTATCAGGAGGCCAAGGGATTGGTAGAGGAAAGAGTAGAGTTGCGATTACTTCAACGACATGAGCACGGCTTTTAAGGTGAGAGAGGGACAGAGAGGGGTAAACTGATTCCACTCTTGTAATTGAGGTGTAAAAATTACATCCAGTAACAACGGATCCTGTAAAAAGCGGCCAAGTGCGAGTCGGACTCGCCCATTAAGGGTTCCGTAGCAGTAAGTAACATAATAATGTTTTTTTTTATTGTTTATATTTGAGTTGATTGAATGAAAGGTAAATTTCAGTTTACGATTTATGACGTATTAAAAAAAAACTACTTACTAGATCTCGTTTATTTTAGAAGTTACAGGGGGTGTACAAACTATGCAGTTTAGAAAAAAATGATATTAGAAACCTCAGTATCATTTTTTAAGACCTATCCATAACCACACAAGTATGGTATGATGAATAAAAAAAAATTGAGTTTCAGGTCTATGTATAGGTACCCCCAAAATTTATTGTTCTTTTTCTATTTTTGTGTAAAAATCTTAATGCGGTTCACAGAATACATCTACTTACCAAGTTTAAACAGCATAGTTCTTATAGTTTCGGAAAAAAGTGGCTATGACATACGGACGGACAGACAGACAGACATGACGAATCTATAAGGGTTCCGTTTTTTGTCGGTGGTCGTATAACCGCAGTGTAAACAATCCAGTGGCGATGGATCTGTTTAACGTTCCTGTAAATACGGACTTTCTGTGTAAACGAACCTTAACAGCTACTTTATTTACAATTAGTTACAATTAAATCACTTATTAATAGTACAATAAATAATTTTACTAAAACATAATTAATTAAGATTTCATTTCAAGTTTATTTCGGTGTTTTTGTTGTTTCTGGATCATGGCTATGCGAATAATGGAAACTAAGGATTATGTCGTCCACAGTGCGTACAGTTGCTTTACAAGAACGGGAGAGGGCCTTGGAACATTTCCAGAAAGTTTTACCCCTACTGACATATCCCATGCTATATGTATAACCCATATGACATAACAGTTTGCAACCACGTCGAAGTACGAAGTTCGCTAAAAAAGAAGGAAAACCTTTATCTTAATAACAATATTCAATTATAAAATTGATATCGATTGATTCTCGTTTGGGTCTCGATTCTAGTACATATTTTGTGCTAAAGCAAGCCACTGTAATTCCACTTATTCTAAAAAAAGCTATTTAATATTTGACTTTGATAAAGTCTACAATTAAATGGCATTTTGTAGAGTGAATGAAAAAGTGTAATGAACTCTCTTTATTAAACTTTAGACTTTAAGTATACAACGATACACTCGGATATCAAATGACATTTTAAAGTAACAGTGGCATAACAGTGGCTTGTTTTAAAATCACATACCAGAATTGGAGAGCTGCACAGTGGTCCCGCGCTCTATGTAATGGCTAGCGAGATGCATATTAATGCATTTGATTTTAGTATTTTTGATTAATAAAGGTATATATGACAGATTATATTAAAATAGTAATAATAATAAATGATTTATTTCACGTAACTAAGACCCATACAATACATATCTACCGTATAGACCAAAATACATATTTTAAATATTATATTATACAAAAACCCAAATACTACACAATAAATTTAACACTCCAACTGATAAAATAGACTTCTTCTATTGTGGTAATGGTCGCAAACTAGTAATAAATGAATCCGAATTAAGAAGTCTATGCATAAGATCGGTGTTTGTGACAATTCGAAAAAAAAATCTTGTATGGTCGCACCTAAATTGCTTAAATAATTTGTTAAATGATTCAGCGGTCTCTTTTGAAAGTTCACTGGTGAATAACAAGGCATGTTCAATCACTTCCGACCCATGAATCAATCAATAATTTAGGGACGGAAGAAGGCAAATTGTACCAAGAATATTTTGTATTGTACCAAGAACAAGCATTCGGGCAGCAGGGACTGAAAAAGACATTCACAAAGGTTACATAATTATATGGGTTACACTATGGAAAGGTTACAGAATGAAAGTGTTACACTTATAATTGTAGTATTGAATCTTTTAATCGTTACCCCTTTCAATTGTGTAACCGTTATATATATGTAACAGATATTAATCTGTTAACAGTGCTAATAAGTGTTAACCGAAATGCTACGATGCCAAATTTACTATCCTATTATATTTATAATCAAAATTTTTAAATAAAAACACATAAAACTTACCACTTTGACAATGGTACACTTTCGTATCTGTTATATTTATAAATGGGTTTCTTCTAAAACAGTTTCAAAAAACAGTGTTAGAACACTTTATTACGGTTACAGTTGCCTATTGGTCAGTTTTTACGGCAGAATCTTTAATTATAATATTTATTGTAGACCATGTTGAAAAGCAACGGGATTAATTTTGTAACCTGACGAAATACACTGCTATGGACGATGGCATCTATCAAAAAGTATTTTGCCTATCCCAGTTATTTCTGCTGAAACAGCTGAATAAGAAGAAAAGGTTCCGGTGGTGTTTCTGTCGTTTGATGTGCCACTTCGTCCAGAATTACCCTTATTTACTTCTTTAAAAAAAAGTAAGGGCCCGGGGTGTAAGGTGGCCCATATAGTTTTTAGTAATAAGGCATTTTCGTCGCAACCCGGCTGACCCCGGGCCATTTCCGATTTTGAAATCGCCCCCTCGGGTTTGAGAACCACGGTGTCCCCGTCTTGCCCTCGGAAAGAGGAGGGCGCGCAACGTGCCGCCACCCCAGCCTGCTTCAGCTAGGGTGACAGGCGGCTCCACCTTTCACCCCCAGGCCTGCGCTCATAGAGGAAGGAGGTCGTTCCGCGCCTCGCGGTAGCCTAATCGTTACCTAAACATTTGCTGTACATTTGGCCGCTTGTAGATGGAAGATCACCCTTCCTCATTCAGATGATGTCGTGGCACACGACAGATAGCAAACTTCAGTCTCGTTCAGCCAGTCGCTGTAATTATTGATCATTCGAGAATGTCTCCGATTAACTTGTTTCCAATAGGTTGCCAATCTTTCGCATAGATTGGAAATACGTTTTTCCAAGGTGTCAGTATTAACATTTTCGATATCTGGTATTAACTGCACCAGAGTTTGAACAACTTGACGACATCTGTCAGCTTCGGATGTTCCATTCTTAATAGACAGCCAAGTGTCTAGTACAAGCATTCTTGTAAAGGTACACTTCAATGTTCTTCCTGAAATAAAACAAATTATTTAGTGATCATTTTTAAAAGTTTGAATCTCGTAGACACCTATTACGATATAACACCTATTATGATGGCAGTTAAAGGAGGCTATTTTTTTATATAAGTCTTACTCTATATATGTGTGGAAAGTTGTTAAAACCTTCGACCAAGTTCAAGTAAAATAAAAGAAAGAATCTTGAAAGCACCGATTTGGTAAAAAAAAAGTGCTTAAAATTTGCTGAACACACCTTGAAAAAACCTGGTCACAAACCAGTAATTCGAATTCAAACAAATGTCACTTATAAGGGCAAATAACCCACACTAATTACACTTATTGAGCAGATTTACGATGCGTTGACTTGCGATGCACAAAAGTAAATGTAGCAATTATTTTAATATATTTAAATTCTCATGTAGTATGAAAAATAGTGAGTAAAAAGTGGGTAGTCGTTTTATAATTCAAACATCATGATTGGTGCCCCATGACATACTACAGGGCCACTGTGCCCTAGTAAGTTTAACAAAACATAAAAAAGAAACATTAAAATGAATAAAAGGCAATAGTAATGTTAGTTTTATATTTAAATAAAAAGGGAACACTTAGAATGTCGAATACAAACCTTACGTATATAATTTAAAAGTTCTCTATTATATCCTTAGAGTATACATTAAGTTTATTATATTTCTATTAGTTTTAAATGTACACTCTAAGATTACATCAAATTGAATACTTTAAAAAGTTAATACTAATCCTATCCTACTATCTTACTTCCTATTAATATTTTTAGCAATAGATCAGGAAAATCAAACAAGGAAAAAACAATTTGAAAAGTACATCACCAAACGTCTGTCTAACTCGAGCGCCGCCGTGCAAATGCGCCCGAACTATGGCGCGACCACTATTTATAGACAAGGTAGTGAACGCTATTTTTAAAAATTAACGGAAAATAAGCGTCTCTGCTTATAATATTATAAATGTGAAAGTTCGTGAAGATGTTTGTAAGTTTGGATGTTTGTTACTCAATCACGCTCTAACAGCTGAAAGGATCTGATTGAAATTTGGTACAGGGATAGATTATAGTCTGGAATAATACATAGGCTATCCCTGGAATCCCTGGATCACTGGAATAGATGCCCATGGGTTGCAGGAACAGGATCAGAATTCGTCGCGAGCGAAGTCGCGGGCGAGAGCTATTATTATTACTATCGAAACTATATAAACCGGATTGCTACGAAAGGAGAATATTTCGTATACATCTTTTTTTTAGCGTGTGGAAACCCCACGGTCTTCACCCCATCGGTGCTGACGATGGGGTGGGCGTGTCGGAATCGGACCGACTAAAACCACACGGTGTCCTACCCGAGTGTCCATTGCCGGGATACGTCTAGGTTTAGTTTACGTCTTGGTCTTGGAGTTACATTGATGTACACTTTATGTCCAAGTAGTTCCATTATTTTAAAATTTTATTTTAATGTAGCTTTTTTTTTATCTCTTCGGATACCCGTTATGCCGTTATGTCGGGCTTGAACCGACTAAAACCACACGCCGTCTCGGGTCTTCAGACGCCGGGGTGTAAGGTTGCCCATAAAGCATATCCCTCGCACCCCGACTGTTTTTTTTTTAATGTAACTAATGAGACTTTTTCTTCCTAGTACTTAGTTAAATTTTACATAAATGATATTCTCTATAATTGACATTCCTTGCGTGGGATGCGACGATGCAGTGTTGTGGGAATATCACTAGCTATTGTCCGTGGCGAATGATCCAATCCCGCAACCCATGGGAACAATCCTAGTAATATTATAAACGTGAAAGTTTGTGAAGATGTTTGGATGTTAGTCCGCCGGCAACCCTGGGGTTATCCTTTCGAGGGCTTACCCGGGGTGCCCGGCAACGGACACTTGGGGAGGACACCGTGCGGTTTTAGTCGAGGCACGACATAACCACCGCTGGCCGGCGGGGGGTATCCAAAGGGATTTCCGCACGTAAAAAAAAAAAAAAAAAGATGTTTGGATGTTTGTTACTCAATTACGCTCTAACAGCTGAAAGGATCTGGCTAAAATTTGGTATACGGATAGATTATAGTTTGGAATAATACATAGACACACTCTAACGGCTGACTGGATCTAGCTAATTTTATCACTGGAATAGATTCCCATGGGAAGCGGGAACGGGATCGGAATTCCACGCGGGCAAAGCTGCGGGCAACAACTTGTGGGATATAAAGTAGCCTATGTGTTATTACAGACGCCGACCATAATCCATCCCAGTACCAAATTTCAGCCAGATCCATTCAGCCGTTTGAGCGAGAATCTCCAAAAATTTCCATATTCATAATACAACTTAGTAGGCAGTAAGAAAACCGACAAATTCATGATGTGTGTTTTATTTCTAAATATTTATATAAGACATAACATAACTTCACGCCTGTATCCCCGGAGGGGTAGGCAGAGGTGTATTACACACCCACGATTCGCCAGTTATGTTAAGGTCCCAATGTAACAGGGGGCGAGCCTATTGCCATCTACCGGGCACATTATTAAGCGAGCGATAATTAACATTTATTAATGCACACATAACTACGAAAAGTCAGAGGTGTGTGGCCGTAGCGACTGCGGATCGAACTCGAGACCTCGTCTCAGCAGTCCGTTACGTCCGTCGTACGCCACTGGGCTATCGCCGTTTATTCATTTTTTTATTTATATTCATATAAGAAAACAGTTTCAATGGGCCAAATAATTTGACAAACATCAAGGTAACTTTTATCTAATCGTTAGTATTTCTTTATTCACGGCACAGAGTCTAATGTTAAATATTCTTACATTCATGCAACGATAACCTTAAGTACCTAAATAGGGCGAATACAATCTATGTGCTCCTTCTTTCATGTAGCTTGACATAAGCACCTTATGGCTGCAAAGTTAAAGTCTAGGAGCTCCTTCTGTCATGTAGCTTTAGATAAGCGCCTCATGACTATAAAGTTATAGTCTATGTGCTGCTTCTGTCATATAGCTTGACATAAGCGCCTCATGAGTGTGCGAGTTCTTAACAGACACGATACTATCACCGAACGTCACTACAGTTGCTTTACATCCACGAGAGAAGTATTTAGAACATCTCCATATGGTCTTTTCTCCATTGCCATGCTTGAAACTGTAAGTATTCCCTCCAAAGCTGAGTAGCTTACAACCCCGCCGAGCGGTGACAAACGTTGCTGGTTCATCGCCAACTAAAAAGATGTATCGTATTATTATTCTGTATTCATTATCATCATATATTTATTACTTACTTTACTCACTATCGCAAAGACCGCAAATTTATACTGCAGATAAAAAAATCTTTAAATTCTTAAAAGGTAAATGAGTTATTGACTTGGGCCTTCAAGGAAAGGCCAAGTCAAAACGCAACTGGCGAGCATGAATGAAAACAATTATGAAAGTAGAAGAACCGAAAGGTGTATGACAGAATCGTAGCAAGTGGAAAGATATTTCAATGAGAAAAACGCAGGATTTTATAAATGTCATGTATAAAAAGAAACTAAGTCTAAAGTGGGTACATTTTAATAGAATAAGAACTTATTCTAACATCTTTTCTTCCCAAGGTCCGCCGGTAACCCTGGGGTTATCCTTTCGAGGGCTTACCCGGGGTACCCGGCAATGGACACCGTACGGTTTTAGTCGATACACGACATAACCAACCCCGCTGGCCGGCGGGGGGGGGGGGGTGTTATCCGAAGGGATTTCCGCACGTAAAAAAAAACATATTTTCTTCAACAAGTTGTTTATTTATTAATTTTTTTAGTTTCGTATATTTTCTTCACAGATGGTGGTGGATGAGTATGTTTGTTATTGACGACAATCACTTTGTTCGATATTGTGAGTATGTGAGCGTTGCACCCGTATACTTTATGAGTTGAACATTGCCAACGAGTAGTCCCATTACCACTTGTTCTCTTCGCTGAGAATCGGTAGCCCTCTATCAGTATAAGCCAATTCCCTCTTAAAGACCGCACCATCTCGTATGATGGTATGTCTGAAAAGTTTAAATTTGTGTCAGCTATGTCGCACTCTCTTACGTTTTAGATAACATGCCTGCAAGTTTTGGGTGCATTTGAATTATTTTTTTTCAAGAAATCTTATCTAATTTGTTCGGTGTATGTGCTGCAACTGTTAGTGAGCAGGCTAAAAGGGGTTGAAATATGTTATAGGTAAATTTACATTCAGTTGGTATCCAAGAAGAAATATTCCTTGAATCTTCTTCTTCTGATTGGATAGTAAGAGTTCCATGGTCACACTCTAACAGCTACGGTGATGGACAGAAGAACAAAACGGAAGCTCTACAACAAAATTAGTCTCTGGGAACAAGAAACTTAAGGGAAAGATCTTGGATCAGAAAAATGAAACATTTTTACTTATGTTTTACAGTTATAATTCTGACACTGATTCTACAGCATTTGATAGCTAAGTTGTAAATATACATATTTTTTACTATAACATAATCAGACCAGTCAGACCATAGGACCAGAACTGTCTGTTGGCAATAAATATCACTTAAAAGAAATACTGTGATAGTCAAAAAAGGCTATGAGCATGTCTTAGATTCATAATAATAAAATTATTCATAATGTTACATTCACCCGTATATTACCGAAAAGTAAGGTAGCTTACGCATTACAATATCGACATCCACACAGACCCGACATTTTATCGTAATTTAAATCACGTCCGCACTTTATCCGTGCTATATCCGTGCCCTATCATTACTGTATAATTTACGCCTTAGCCGGACTCCTATAACCTTCTTCCCGACGCGCCCAATTAAAATCCGGGTACTATAACTCATTAAATCTTAATGCCTTAAAAATATTAATTACCTATTGCTTCAATAAAATTGCAGGACGCTAATACTCGTAGATGTCCTTTTCAGTGTTCACAACCAAAAAAAAGCGAACAAAATGTGTGTTATCTAAAGAGCCTCTTTTGAGCCTTTGTTTTTTTCTTTATTTTTTATGTGCGGAAATCCCTTCGGATGTCCGGCGGTTATGTCGTGCATGAACCGACTAAAACCGCACGGTGTCCTGCCCAAGTGTCCATTGCCAGGCACCCCGGGTAAGCCCTCGAAAGGATCAGCCCCAGGCCTATTTTGAGCCTAAGAGAATAATTTATGTATGGTACAAAGGTATTCCCTAAACTTAAAAAAACTGATAGTGATGCTATCATCAAAGAGATTCTCTTTTCAGCGTAATACAAGCAATATTTGTTTTCAATAGATATAAAATCATTAAATATAGCAATCACACTTATGCCACAGCCTGCTTTATATGTAATCATAATCATTTCCACTTTTCGGCAAGGGGGGAGGGTGGGTGTGTACATTACAAGCAAAAACTACTTCATTACAAACTGTATACAATGTCGCTCTGCATCCCAAACAACTGTGCGTAGAACAACGCCATCTCACTTTGGTATACTCTGTACAGTTTTTCGTCTTTCTTTCTGAAAATCTGAAGCCGTTCATTGATATAAGTCGGGTTCCTCTGATGGACTTCACGAATTTGTAATTGTATGGACCTGAAAATTTTAAATAATCAGATTTATCTCATATTACATTCTCACGGCTATGAATCGATAAACTTTGAATGGACTAAATTGATTTCAAAAATTCTTTCACCATTAGAATGCTGCATTATCTCTGAGTAACATAGGCTACTATCCTGATATTCCCACGGAATCAGGACTTACGCGGGTGAAACCACGTGGCGATGCTAGTATGTAATAAAGTTTAGGCTACAACTTTTGTAGCATGCCATGTGGGTTATCAGCAGGACATGCTGGTAAGTTAACTAGTAGACCAAGCACCTAGTCCACTGTGATCCCCAATTTCTTATTTTTTAATAAACCTTACTATTCTTACAGCTTCATAATAACATCGACCGACCACATACTGAAAAAAGACCTCAATAAAAATCGAGCCAAATTTTATAGAATTTATAAGTTTCCACCATATTAAATTTAATCTCCCTGTGACAACCACGTGACAATGGCTGCTAAAACGTAACCGAAACTTTGCCATCAGTGTAAATAACAAAATAACACCAAATAAATCGCCATAGATTCCATTAAAGTAGTTTTATTTTAATGACTAAAGTTAATCTACTAAAAACCTATCAGACGAAGGTTGTGGGTGGTTATGCTGATTCTGTAAAAATATAACTTCATCTTGAATAGTGTACAACTTCGCAGTACATCCCGAACAGTTGTGTGTGGAGCATCGCCACATCATTCTGTTATTATGCCTAGCACTTGTCTTCTTTCTCATGGAAAATCTGTAGCCACCAATCAGAATTAGCCGATGACTTCCACGTTTAGATCTGATAAACTTGTAGTCGGTGATTGCTAGAACAAGACATCAAAATATAAATCTTATCTACTGTCCATTGGATAAGATTTTAATGTTGTAAACTATTTTCAGCGTTGTTACTGAAATAAGGTCGATATTTAATAAACACTTCAATATTGTTTGAAATTTTTTCTGTACCATCTGAATTGACGAATTTTCTTTCTTTTTTGAGAAACCATACGTGATCGAAGTCTTCTTCTCATCCGCAATTCCGATGCCTTGGCTGTAACGCTACCTGCGGTTATTTCACGTCTAAACACAAGTATGTTTTGAATGAAAATATCGTTAGAGACATAGGTGTTCTATTTTAACAACAAATAACTTAAAACATTTCATAAAATAACACAAGTGGCTTTCTATAACAAATCAATTAGCTGTGATTGACTAATTGTTACCCTCACCTCAAAAACTGCCTCATACACTGAAAAGTTATTCTCGTACATAAGCGTGCATTTTCAATATATATCGCCCCTCGGCAAAAAAAAGTGTCACTTTACGACATGTGTAACATTTTAAAAGTTTTCATTATACTTGAGAACATTTGATCTCAGAAAGACTAAGATAACATTTTAATTACGCTTGCTGCATATAAAGCCTACCAATTTTTTTTTCTCATTTAATTAAGTATCTGATTGTTAAAAGATAAAGATGTGAAATGAATTTTAATTATAGTTTTATTACAATTTTTGTAGTTCCAGTTGTTTATAACAGAAATTTGTTTTGAACAGATGCCAACCCTAATTTCAAAACCAGTTAAGACAGAATACCGAAGTTCCTAATAGTGCTAGGGCACACACGCTACGAGAAATCTTTGCGATCGCACTGTACCGTTCAAACTGCACCTATTAATTGATGCGTATGTGTGATAAAAACTGTACAGTTTTTAAATTATTCCAAACACATACGTATCTATTTCTCGGTGTACTTTAAACAGTATTGTTACAGTGTGATCGTAACAATTCCATGTAGCGCGTGTGCCTACAGCCCTATACCTCGGCAGCGACTCAATGATTATGTTCATTCTTGCACGATATAACCTGTTCCTCGATAGTGAACAAGACAGCCTTGCAACCTTGGTTATGGTGTGAAGAACATCGCCATCTCTTCTTCCCATATTGATGACATTTCATTCGTTTGTCTCTCGTTAACATGAACTTATATCCATTATACAAGATCATGCGATTCCCTCTTGGTGAAATAAAAAATGAATATTCTGCGTCGCCTAAAATTATTTTTGTTTATTTATAATTTTGCCACTGTAAAAATAGCCGTGAGGTTCATTCCGACACTTACTAATGGGTGGCACGCATGCTACGAGTAATCGTTAAGGTCGCATTGTACCGTTTTAACTGCATTGATAAATAGATGCGTGTGTGCTTAAAAAAATCTAAAAACTGTACAGTTTATCACACACATGCATGGATTTATCAGTGGTGTTGTAACGGTACAGTGTGATCGTAACAATTTCTCGTAGCATCTGTGCCACCCATAAGGATACACCGACGCATTTTAGATTAAATACTATGAGTGAATAAAATTTTAAAGCAATTAATTATGTTCACTTTTGCTACAAATTCAAATCGGAAAAAGTGTGTAGCGGGTTCAAGTCTTATTCCTGATGTTGTCTTCTTCAATTTCCGTTATGAATAGGATTATGGATCTTCAAAAATGTCCACAGATCAGACAAATTTAGATTATATTTACATACAAGACTATGTTGGTTGCAATATGATAAAAACATAAGTGGCAAGAGCGTAATGGATAAAACATTGGACTTGCTATAGATTTCAAGTCAAGATTGCTTCAAATCCCAGCCTATTATGGACGTGAACCAACACATAACACAAGTTAATAAAAAAAAAATCACACATTGCCATTGTAAATTTGTAGAAGTGCTACGATATCACTCCGGAAAGCGTAGAACCTTAATACTAGATCAATATATTGATATTTATTAATCTTAGAAATTGTTAGGGTCCCGTAACTCAAAAGGTGAAAATGGAACCCTTTAAAATCACTTACTTGTCTGTCTGTCCGTCTGTGTGTCCGTGTGCCTCCACCGATTTTCTCAGGAACGGGTAGACCTAGCAAGTTGAAATTTATACCAGATACTGAGGTATATAGTCACTATTAGGTGTATAAAAATCAATTTTACCATCTGTGTAGTGTAGTGGAGCAGATCAGCTGTTCGACTACACTATACAGATTTAAATTAGAGTTATCATAATAATACTTTAGTAAAAGGCACATTTCTTATTCAATTAAGTGTTTAATGAAATAATACTTGTAATTATTGAGATTAAGATATGTTAATGTAGCATGTACAATTTTTAAACTATACTAAAATGATATCCTCGCAGGAATATAACAAGATCTTCATATTGGTGTATCTCTTTGCTAAAAATGAAACTCCCTTGAGAGAGATATTACATAATATAACGGAGCTTTCCTGTCAGGTACAACGATCCCTGGAGTCTTAAAATCTGATGAGTATTTGAATTAAAATGAATATATCTCTCGCGATTCCTGAGTAAGATAACGGCAACACATAATTGCATAATAATAATGAGACCAGTGATACAGTCCATAGTGTTAGAGTATTATTATATTAATTACATTAAAAATAAATATTGGAAATCTTAGAAATAGATACCAAGTGATGTGCAGTAGCTTATACCTGAGTAAAATAACAACTCATGCACTTGGCTAGTATTTTTTCTTTATTTAGAACTACCTGATGTTCCGCCCGTGTAGATAATGTGTGTGAGTCCATTTTTAGGGTTCCGTACCTCAAAAGGAAAAAACGGAACAATTATAGGATCACTTCGTTGTCCGTCCGTCCGTCCGTTCATCCGTCCGTCTGTCAAGACCGTTTTTCTCAGGAACGCGTGGAGATATCAAACTAAAATTTATATTTAATACTCAGGTCTACTGTGCCTTGGAGCTGTGAAAAAAACAATTTTCTAAGCCAAAGCAATCAAAAGATACAGCCGTTTATGCCGCAAATTTCCGCAAATTTTCGAAACTCGCACGGGAATCAAAACCTACAACAGGGTACTTCCCGTGAACTTAGAATCTTGAAATTTGGTACGAAGTAATGTCTTATAGTACAGATAAAGGAAAAATTGCGAAAACCGTAAATTTTAGTTACATCATTTAATAAAAAATATTTTTGAAAATTTTAAAGTTACTAGTTCTTTTCTCATGAACGTGTAGAGGTATTAAATTGAAATTCATATCAAATACTCAGGTCTATAATACCTTTAAGCTGTTACAAAATCAAAATTTTATGTCAACGCGATCAAAAGAAATAGCAATTTAAGCCGCATATTTTCAAACTCGCAACTGCTCGCGAGGAATCAAAACCTAAAGGGTACTTCCAGTCGATCTAGAATCTTGAAATTTGGCATGAAGCAATGTTTAATAGCACATATAAAGGAAAAAATCCGAAAAACTTAAATTAAAGCCTTAAAAGGTTTGTACGGAACCCTCGGTGTGCGAGTCCGACTCGTACTTGGCCGATTTTTTTTTGTTATATATCCGCTTCTACTCAACTAATTGCAATCAAACATACGGTAGTTCTTAAATCAGACATTTTTAAAGCGTCGCGTCGGTAGCTTAGCGGTTAAGGAATCGACCCTACGACCGAGAGGTCCCGGGTGCGAAGCCTGGCCATTACACTACCGATGTGAACCCACTCCTAACACAAGCAATTTAGATTAGCTGGAGGGGTTAGTGGGAATATTAGTTATTTCGGTTACTAATATTCTTAAAAAAAAATAAAAAATAACCGCATAAATCCATCACGATCAAAAATCAAAAAGGAAATATTTTTAGATTCAAATTCGTTAACTTAACGTAAACCTAGTTTTATTTTATACTTCCAATGTACAGACACGACTAATTTTTAATTTGAAAATAGTATAGAAGCACAGATACATGAAGTACAGTCAGCAACTATCTCGGGCTGTAAACTGACGGTGTGATCTCTGTGTGTATCAAACCTAACCTAAATAAAATAATAAACTTTGCCAAATGATAAATTTGGTAAACTTAACAGAAGCATAATTATGTTAACTTCCACTTGAAGATTTCAACGTTTTAATGATACGATAATAATTATGATACGATCATAAAATTATGATACGTACAAATATAAATATTACTATACTAAGTTTACTTGCAACTGTAATTTAACTAACATTTTCTTCTTTAATTTCGAAATGACGGACTGTTTCATAAACAGGGAAAGGAACTTCATGATTGTGTTCACCTTTATACGACACCACATGATCACCCTCAGTGAAGACTGTAGCATTACAATAATTTTTATGATTCGTACATTTCCAGTGTTTTTTAGTACCATTCGCAAAACAGTATTTAAATCCATAACGATATCCATTGAGGACCAAAAGCCAGGAACTTTTTCTACCCATTTTGGACATTACATATTGTGCTAGAGGACCTGAAAAAGTAAAAAAACATTGTATTATTGTAGATTTCTGGGTATTCCGTAACAACTAGCTTAACGTCGATTAGGCAGCCACATGTAGTCAACATAGCGGGTATAAAATGACTAAAATTATTGCTTTTTACACGTTTTAATTACTAAAAGTCACCCATTGATCAATTCAATTACCCCTTACGAAGCCGGGTAAAATCTTACCCGGCTTCACACGGCCTTGTGAGGGTTCACACGGCCAAGGAGTATATACAGAATATAAGTTAATTACACCTTTACATACAATTTTACATGTAAAGGTGTATACATATTTCCTTGGCCGTGTGTATAAATAAGATCAGTAGTGTTAATGACATTTTCCAAGAATCCTACTCAAATCTTATGATCTTCATAATCTAATATAATAAAAGTGAATGTTTGTGAAGATGTTTGGATATTTGTTACTCAATCACCCTCAACAGCTGAACGGATCTGGCCGAAATATCCCTGGAATAGGTTTCCATGAGAAGCGGGCACGGGATCAGAATTTCACGGGGGCGAAGCCGCGGGCAACAGCTAGTACGTTACAAATAAAGTAAAATAAATAAAACTCCGAAGTAAGGTCTTAGTTTATTTTATTAGAAACAGAATAATACAGATATATAGGTGTTATGTATCTGAATAATTTTTTGGTTAAAAAGATTTAATAAAAAATAAAACCAACTACGATTTTACGTACTGCTATCTCTGCTGTTACTTATGGAGAGATGATTCTACCGGCCTATTCAATTAATATTCAATAAAGCACGAAATTACACATTTTTGTTTCCCTGATTCAGTACAACTATAAAAAAAAATCGAGCGTAAGAACGTATGATCCCTGCTCGACTGTATGTAAAAAAAATAATAGGTCTTTACCTATGAAATTGCCGAAATTTTCTTACAAATTCATGAGTTCGTTATTCCTGTAATTTAATAGCTATTTCCATTATTTATATTTTGTTTGAAAGTTGATTTCAAGATTTTACAACGCTGTATTAATTTTTTTTTATTGGCCGCTTGATAAATTAATTCGATCTTCAAATATACTACTTCCTAAATGCTATCCATTTCGATGATAAATTTCGTATTACTTAATTTTCAAAAAATGTAATAAAAGTTGTTGTTTGTTAGCTTAATGTTGCCTCATTCATACACAAAAAAAAAACATAAAATTTGGATTTGTCATTCCTAAAAAAATGCAAAAATGTTAGTACTGAAGATTGGGTTTCCTCCAATTTCTTCAATAAAAACGGCCATTTCATATGTAACGACCTAATATAATAATTGAAGTCAACCAAATATGTATACAAAAAACAAAATACGGCTTAAAATTTTATCGAACGGCTTAAGATATAATACAACAATACGTAGGTATACTCGCACAAAAGAACTTAGTTCATTGTAGGTGTGTATTATTTTATGTTAGGCAACGACATAACCACCCCCGCTGGCCGGCGGGGGGTTATCCGAAGGGATTTCCGCACGTAAAAAAAAAAAAAAACAACAATATGACATTATCTCTCCCGATGGTAAGCTAAAGGGGAAGTTTCAGGAATGATGGTGTTAGTAATTGAAGTTACGTTTTTTCATTCTTGGATGATTGTGATTATTGTTGACGGCTATAATTTTCCCATCTAGAGTTCTTAACTTCGCAGTACAGTGTGACGTAGACCGTACTGAACAAGTCCACCTCATTGTCCCGGAGAGAGCTCTTTCTTTTGTGTTAGTGAAAGTGTACCCATCGTATAGCACCATTTTGTTACCTTTTGCAGATATTACAAAAGTTGCTGTAATTAAAAAAAAAACTGTGAATCAATGAATATAAAAAGTATAGATATACTTCACCAAACCCCAATTGCGGGTGTTCACTTAAGTGCAACATCTGAGTTCGATCAAGTTTAACCTAAATTAATATAAAATGAAAACCCAAAAAAAAAATACAATGAAAATTTGAACCAATTAGTATCCAAAATTTTCTTATAGATTTAGATCGGAAAAAGAGAACATCCAGGACAGGACTTAAACCCGTATCCAGTCCCTTTTTCCGATCTTAATCCATAGGAAAAGTTAGCATAAATTGCTTCAAAAATTCAGTGAATTAATGTGGGATTAATCTGAAAACAATAATTTAAAAATGATTATAACATCATTCATTGTTTGCGTAGTTCGCCAGAATTACGGTAGATAGCTCCAACGTCGCCCCAAGACGTATAATATATCGGATAATTTCGGTACCGTAGTGTATTGTACATGTATTAAAAATAAAAATTGATTTTAACAACATAATTCAATAAAATTCATACAAAACATAAAATAGCGCTTAAATTGTTGAACTCAAAAGTACGTTTTTACAAAAATATATTAAGTTGGTTAAGAATAGGCAAGGGAGTAACTGAGGAGTTGATATTTCACAGGAAAGTATGTAAGAGAATGACATGTTGAATCAACTCTAAAGAGTTGAGACAAGGGTAGACAGATGATGCTAATGATTTAAGTGATAACACATACCTAATGTGTTATCGGAAGTTACGTCGTTTCAATCTTGGATGGTTATGATAGTTATCGAGGGCTACGATTCGCCCCCCTAGCGTTCTTAATTTGGCAGTGCAATGTGACCTCGACCGTACCGAACAAGTCCACCTTATCCTCCCGCAAAGAGTTCTTTCTTTCATCTCCGTGTAAGTGTATCCTTCATAAAGCACCATTCTGTTACCTTTTGCAGACGTTACAAAGGTTACTGTAATTAAATAAACAGTAAATAAAATCTACCCATAGGGTAACAGTTGTATAGTAAGTATAGCTACATTTTACCAAACCACAACTTCAGACGTTCTCTATCAACGACGAGGTGTTTTTTTTTTTTACGTGCGGAAATCCCTTCGGATACCCGCCCGCTGGCCAGCGGGGGTGGTTATGTCGTGTCTCGACTAAAACCGCACGGTGTCCTCCCCAAGTTACCGTTGCCGCTGCGAGGTGTGATAAAGTTTAGGTTTCAAAAAATATAAAATCCGATGGAATTCTAAAGAAGTTATTACACTTAATAATGTATTTTATTTTTTATCATATATTGGACAGACTTTAGAAAATTCACTGAAATATATGAAACAAGTAATAAACACGTGGATATTTAATCAGATTTGTTAAATAATTATAATACTTTTTGATATTACACCAACTTTTTCGTATTAATTATTTATGAACTAGGAAAATGTTTAAATAAAAAATGAGTAGGAATATAATCAAATGTTTATTAAGACTATGGGAACTGTAACAAAATCATGTTAAAAAAATAAGTTTATTTTGGCAAAATAATAACATATAATCTAAATAATTATAATAACAATTTCAATTATTTACAAAGGAAGAACTTATTAATCAGTTAGCTTGTTTACCTTGACAATTTGAATAAAGTAAAGTAAAAGTAAATAAAATAAATAATGGTAGGTTATTGAATTTTAGTCAAGATTTTTTCTTTGAAGTATAAGAGGGTCAGCGACAGACGTAACTTAACACATTTCAATTTACAAAATGAACCTAATTCTAATACCTTTGCCTAACAAACAAAACAAAAAATATATTACCTTGTCGTCTGATACCGGGTATATCCGGATGTATTATTATTTCCTGAATTTAACGAAGACGAATGATGGTGAACGAACGAATGTGAATGAATAAACGAACGTGGAAATAACAGCGAAATTGAATGGTTTTCGATGGCTTTTTATGTTGGTGGCATGGAAAATAATAACTAAAACTAAATATTCGAACCGTGGCATGCCCGTAATTTGTAATATGTTGTTTGTTTCACATTTATGATCACTGCTCCGCTCTCATGGATAGTAACCTATAACAGTCTTCGATAAATGGGCTATCCAACACAATTTTTTTTTTTAATTCGAACCAGTATTTTCTGAGATGTAAAAGTTAGGTGATACTTCGTCTGGACTTAAATTCCGTGGTGTAATGATGTATTTTGTATAACTAATTAGAAACTGTTATTTTCCTATAACTAATTAGAAACTTATTAGTGTGCCGCAACTTTTATTGTTGATGTAACAGTCAGCAATAAAAGTTATTCATGGGATAATATAATAATGTTATTACAATAATATAATTGTGAAACTCCAACTACAAGGCCAGGAATCAACAAATACGTATTCACCATAATGTCAAGAATGATTGTGGGAGTCATCAATAGCTATAATGATACCATTTAGAGTCCTTAATTTTGCGGTACAGCGATACTTCGTTCGATTTGAACAAGTCCACCTAATTGTTCGACAGTGTAGACGCCTGTCTCTCATTTGTGTAAACGTATATCCATTGTAGAGAACCATTTTATTGCCTCTGTTTGACATAATAAATGATGCTGAAATCAGATGAAAAGAAGATATAGACGATGCAGTAGATAATTAAATAAACTTAAATACAAGTGGTACTTGATTTAACCTAAGAATAGGTACCAGTTTCAATAATTCAAGTACAAGTCTCACATACATAACGAATGAGTGCCGCAATACAGAAGAATGTTCACAGTCAATATTCAAAGTACGTAATTTATTAATAATATTTAATTGACTTCAAAAATAAAGTTTCTCTTTCTTTCGTGTCAATGATTTACTTTATTTAAATAGTTCGGGCATTAAATTCTGACATCTCGACCGCACTCTTAGTGGCGTTGTTTAGGTTGGCTTTAGTGTAGGAGGTGCACGAAATCAAGTGCGACATGGATTCCCGTGCAGTTCATGTTGCACTTGATTCCGCTCAACAGTCACATCCTGTTAAGCCCGGATCTCACATTCCGCACCTGCATAAACTTTGTCTCGACCGGCCGCCTAAAGTGCGTAAATGGTTCAGAGACCTCCATACAAGCCATTGGAGGTCATGTCCGGGAAGTAGTCACTCCTGGGGAGGAAGTAAGTCAGAAGGTGGTGGGAGTCTCTAGACTCTCAACGCAACAGGGTGGTACACTTCTGTGCTTTGGATGCGATACTTGCCAGTGGGTGGAGCATAGTGAGAGGAGTGGGGTTTAGACAACAGGTAATCGTTCGGCAGGTATAGTTCAGGGCGATGTCAATTTGCCCAACATGAGCTGACAGGTGCCACACCTGATATGCAAACTTACCCGCAGTGAAGCACAGAGCCAATGAAGCCACTGCATTCAGGAACTGGACTCGTTTGAGACAATGTGTGGAATCCCCTTTTAATGATGTCATTCCGTATTAGATTATCACCATCTCTGATTAATATGTTCCCGTTTGTATATTTCCAATGGGGTAGATAGAGGTGTACCAACACATTTTTTTTTTTTTTTTATTCTTTATTGGATAAACAAACAACATCACAATAAAAAGGCAAATATAAGATAGTTAAGCGATAACATAATAATTGTGACATCCACAGCGTTTACCACAAGTATGATAAATACATAATTATCTTAAAGGTTAAGAGTAATACATCTGTTTGACGGTGGTAGTGTTAAATTACGTTAGATTAGATTAGGTTACACTAGAGTAGGTTACATTAGATTAGATTAAGTTAGATAAAATTAGTGACTGAAAGACCTCACGACCCGAGGGCTGCCCTCATGTCATGAAGCCTCTCAATCACCAATCTTCTATAGATACTGTAACTATTTGCATTTATATCCAATTCGCTGAAATTATTGTTATGAGAGTTAAGTATGCGATGAAGAGGTGCGCGCACGCCTGCGTTAGTACGCGGGGTGCGGGTGAAAAATAGAGGGGTTTTACGACAGCTTCGCGTGTGTGACCTAAGTGGCACTCCATAGCTGATTTGATTGACAATGTCAACACAGTCGTACCGGTTGTGGCAAATATCATATAAGAACATTGCTAGTAGTTGCTTTCTCCTTGACTTCAAATCTAAAAGATTATATGTTTCCAATAACCTGGGATAAGATTGGCGGCTGTGATAGCACTTATAATGCATACAGCGCAAGAATTTTTTTTGTACTCTTTCAAGGGCATTACAGTATTTCTCATACAGCGGGTCCCAAATACAAACAGCATATTCCAATTGTGAGCGGATTAAGGTCTTATAAAGATGCAGATATGTAACTGGACGAGTGAAATCATTACTGGCTCGCAAAACAAAGCCGTACATCCTGTAAGCTTTACTGCAAATATTATCTACATGTGCATCCAGTGTCAGTTTGGCATCCAGTGTAACACCCAAATCGCAAATATGTTGTACTCTGTCGAGATAGTGACCACCTATTGTATAGCTATATGTACTGAACGAGCGTTTTCTAGTAAATGTGATAGTTTTACATTTACCGAGACTGAGCTGCAATTTATTAGAGTTACAATAAATGGCAAATCTGTGCAGGTCCTCCTGAAACTCAAGCTGATCATTGATAGTATTTATAGTTCTGTAAATCTTTAAGTCATCGGCATATAACAAATACTTACAATGACGAAAGCAAGTATTTACATCATTAATAAATAAAATGAACAGCAGGGGACCAAGAATAGACCCCTGTGGCACGCCAGACGATGCCATAACCGTTTCAGATTCGTATCCATTGATGACAACTTTTTGTGTTCTATTTGTGATATAAGATTTAAACCATCTCCAAAGATTACCGCGAATGCCATTGAAAGCTAGTTTTTCCAGCAATATTTTATGATCTACACGATCAAATGCCTTCCGAAAATCTGTATAGACGCTATCTGTTTGCACATTATTGTCTAAATTATCAAACAATTCCGAAATGTAAACCGTGAGATTAGTGATAGTGGAGCGTCTGGAGACAAAGCCGTGTTGTTGTGTAAGAATTGTCCTATGGAGTAGTGGGTATATGTTATTATGCACCAGTCTCTCAAAAAGCTAATAGGCAGGATGGAAATTGGGCGGTAGTTAGCTATGTTTCTTTTTGTACCTCCTTTATGTATTGGTGTTATTCTAGCTGATTTCCATATTGCAGGAAATACTCCCTCCATTAGGCATTTATTATATATGATATACAAGGGCTTATATATGCTTTCGGCCGTATTTTTAAGAAAGATGGGGGGGATATTATCCAGTCCTGCACCTTTGGTAATGTCTAGTGTTTTTAATTGTTTTAATACATCGGCTTCCAACAAATGTATGTCACTAATGATAGTACCGTCAGGCATTGCTGAATCTACATTAGCTATATTATCAATACTGAAGGAATTAGAAATATTAGAGGACTGGAAAACTGAGTGAAAAAAAGAGGAAAAGAGGTTACATATGTCCTCGGGCCTATCAGCTTCTCTGCCTTCATAGTGAACATTGGCTGGGATGTCTGATTGTTTTTTTCGATTTTTAATATAGGTCCAGAAGTGTTTTACGTTGTTAGGTATACTATCTTCTACGGAACTCATATACTTTTTGTAACATATTCGGGATTCCCTTCTAAAACGGTCACGGTACATTGAGAATAAAGAGTAATCAGATTTATTATTATAAGTTTTCCATTTAATCCAGGCTTTATTTTTATTCTTAAAAATGTGTATCAGCGCAGGGGTAAACCAAACAGGGAAGTTAGAATTGGTAACGCGCCTGGTGGGAACCCGTTTACGTACAATATCAAATATATTCTCGTAAAGGATGCTAACATTATTTTCAATAGATTCATGCTGAAACAATTCATACCAATTAATTTCTAAAATGTCATTGTTAATCAATTCATAATTAGCACTATTATAACAAAACCTTGTTTGCAACTTAGTTTGCATAGGTTTGGAAAGGCTATCATCAATAGGTATTAGGATGTAATAGGGTGGATGAAGGGGGTCCTTGGGAACTAGTGTGATAGGTGCAGACAGTGCACGGCTGTCATGTGCATTAGTTAGGCATAAGTCAAGTAATCTATTCAAGTCATTTTTAAAAAGATTCACTTGTACACAGTCCATAGTATATATAAAGTTTATGAGATAAGAGTACGGTGGTGCCGGGTTATTTACATTTTGAAGTTTCATTTGTGTTCCATCAAGATACCAATCAAAGTAAGGCAGATTGAAGTCACCAATTAAATGATAACCATCATAACTATTTATCTCTATAATCTCCTGCATCTCATTGAAATATGTGAGATAAGCCTCAGCTTCTGTTCTTGGTGGAAAGTAAATGGCGCTTAGTAAATATTGAGCTTTGCCGATGCGTAGTTCTAATAGAATATGGTCTACATTAGGTGATATATTACGGGGGTATGTGGGGAGTGCGGGTGCGCAGCGTACGCCTCGCGCGGTGCATAGCGATACCAGCACAGCCACGAGCACCCCACCACCGTCCTGACGCATCGACGCAGCGCGATCTCGGTCGCATCGAAACACATTGTAACGGGGTCTAAAAATTCATTATTTAGTATACCATCATGCAACCAAGTCTCGGTCAATACAATAATGTCATAATTGTGCGCTAATATGTTCATATAAATAGTGTTTAATTTAGTTCGTAATCCCCGGCAGTTTTGGTAGTAGATTGATAGTACATTGTTATTTGTGTTATTGAATTTTGTGTGTAAGTTTATAAAGTAGTGAGTACAAATGTTGCGTGTTACAATAGATGCCGGTTAGGATACACAAGCCAAGTGCACATTCCGATACACATAATTGCGCACGATTTTTGTTAGTATTATAAAAAATAGACTTTAAGCCAGCCAGCACGATTCTAGTGCCATTCCTTAGAATATAAGATTTCTGCCAGACACCGAGACGCACCACGCAATTTATCAACAATAGTTTATTACTTTTATATACAAAAAGTGCAATATTAGATAGCCCCAGGAAGATAGGTACATTTAGACTAATATGGTAAAGCAACAATTGGCAATACGTTCTTCGAAGAACATGAATTATTATGAAAACATAAATATAACATCCAATGCAAGACACATAACCGCCGTATACATAGAATAGGCCCAAAGATGTGCCGATCCGGCATAAATACACTCTGAAATAGGCTTTAACCATATCACAGATATAATCTTTACTTCGGAAAATATGAGTCATTCTAAAAGGATAAAAATTATGTGTGTGACCAGTACACATTAGTTTCAGAATAATTTGTATTTGTTTACAATTTTGAGGGTAGGCTTTTTTATCAAGTGGGGCCACAACTAATATAATGGTTAGCCAATTTATAATGCTACAGTATTTACTGGTATCAATTGAGTGTACTTCATTTAATTCGAGCAATATCCTGGAATGATCTGATGGCCATTGCAGGAGAGGTATCCGTCTTACGGACCAGGATGGTTCCGTGCTTGACCCACACATATTTATATTCATTCTTCCTAGCAGCCTCCCGGCATTGACGAAATAACAATTTGTTATTCAATGTTAGATGCTCATTAACGTAAATTGCGGCAGGATGCCCGGGTACGGATAGTAAGGACGAGTTTAAACCTTTGGTTGCGCGACTAGCGGCAATCACATTGTCGCGTAATGTCCTGTTTGTGAATTTAACTATGACATTCTTCGGTCTTCGATCTTTTTGATCCGCGTGAGGTACGCGGTGAATAGTCATAATATCAGCGGATTTTATAGGATATTTGATTGCAGTACCCAAGCATTCAATTATACTAGTGAGATTTTCACCTCGCCTATCCGGGATATTAGTTATCTCGATATTGCACTGCCTGGCTTGCTGTTCCATGGTATGTATTTTATAATCGAGTTGTTGAATTTGAGTTTCAAGGCCAGTGGCTTGAAAAGTATTCTGTTCCAATGTCTTCAGACGACTGTCAAAGAGGTCCTGACGTTCATTCGAGAAATTAAGTGATTTTTCCATATCACATAATCGCATGTTAACTTCGTTCATAGACTTATTTAGATTAGTAGTATCCGTGTTAAGTTTCATAACATTAGCGTTAAGTTTACTCTGATTAATATGTTCCCGTTTGTATATTTCCAATGGGGTAGATAGAGGTGTACCAACACATTAAACACAATTTAACATTTGATCGCTTTAAGAACAGAGTAGTAGGTTTCGTCCGTGTCATCAACCGGGCACGTGTTTTTTGGATAGAGAATAGCTCTATACCTGAATCACCTTATAGGACACACGAGATCCACGGACATAGTTGAAATGGTACTTGCATTCTGCTTCGCCTGCGAACCACATAAATATCATAGTACTTAAATAATTTTGTTCGTATGAGTACTGAGCGAATGACACACCAAGTATATAAGGTACATTTAAGTTGCAGCCAGGCCAGGTCCGACCTCACAGAACATACACTGATCAAATTAATGAAGTATTTAAAAAGAGGCAGGTCCAAAGTTCTTGAAACCAGCGAGTATGCAAGAAAGATTTAATGAGAGTAGACGACGCTCGTCAAGTTTGTTAAGACAGAAGCAGATGTCGGACGGTTTGACTCTTTACACACGCTTCGTTTGGATTTATGTGTGGTGTTACATAAAAAATTACTCCAAATAATTATGAATAATATAATTATTAATAAATGCATGAAACTTAAACTATAATTAACATGTTTGTGTCATTTATGAGTTAATTAAAATTAAGAAAATAAAATATTAATCAACATGAGTGTTTGTTTCATTTATGAGTTACTTAAAATTAACTAGAGACCCTATTAATTACATCTCATTCTTTCAACGTTGAGGAAATGCAAGGTCATAATTTGGCTGACTCAGCCTCGGATGGTTGTGTTTAAAATCAATAGCTATGATAAATCCATCTTGAGTCCTCATTTTTGCAGTACATCGATATTTTTTTCGATTTGAGCAAGTCCATCTAATTGTGCGAGAAGCTGGGTTCTCCTTCATTTCGGTAAACGTGTATCCGTCATAAAGAACCATTCGGTTACCTTTCCGCGACCAAACAAATGTTGCTGTAAAAAAATCACAGCGAATATGTATTATAAATATTGCACAATGAATAAATAAATAAAACTATGAATACTATAGAAACTTAAATAAACCGGCCAAGTAGGAGTCGGACTCGCACACCGAGGGTTCCGTACAAACCTGTAGGTATATATATATACCTCTACGCGTTCATGAGAAAAGAAGTAGTAACTTTAAAATTTTCAAAAATATTTTTTATTATATGATGTACTTAACTAAAAATTTACGGTTTTCGCAATTTTTCCTTTATCTGTACTATAAGTCGTTACTTCGTACCAAATTTCAAGATTCTAAGTTCACGGGAAGTAACCTGTAGGTTTTGATTCCCGTGCGAGTTTCGAAAATTTGCGGCAATTTGCGGCATAAACGGCTGTATCTTTTGATTGCTTTGGCTTAGAAGTTTGATTTATTCACACCTCCAAAGGGACAGTAAACCTGAGATATAAATTTCAGTTTGATAACTCCACGCGTTCCTGAGAAAAACGGTCTTGACAGACGGACGGACGGACGGACGGACAACGAAGTGATCCTATAAGGGTTCCGTTTTTTACTTTTGAGGTACGAACCCTCCCGGCCCGCCGAGCCCGCAACATGCTCGCCTCGCGTCGCAGGCGACTCAGGCGCCGGAGGTCGCTTAACGACCTCCGTCCTCCATGAGCGCAGGCCTGGGGGTGGCAGGTGAGGCCGCCTGTCACCCCAGCAGAAGCAGGCCGGGACGGTGGGGCGACTAGCGCCCCTCCCCCAAACCGGGGCAAGACGGGGACACCGTGGTTCCCAAACCCGAGGGGGCCATCTCGAAACCGGAGATGGCCCAGGGTCAGTCGGGGTGCGAGGGGTATGCTCTATGGGCAACCTTACACCCCGGCGTCTGCAGACCCGAGTCGGCGTGCGGTTTTAGTCGGTTCAAGCCCGACATAACCGCCCCCGCTGGCCGGCGGGGGGGGTATCCGAGGGGATTTCCGCACGAAAAAAAAAAAAAAAAAAAAACAAGGTACGGAACCCTAAAAATACACTTTTCAGGTTTTCTTTTTCATCTTAATCGTCTTTCTATTCCAGAATAATGAGCCTTGAGGAACAAACCGCTCTCATCCGGCAATTCTGTATTCTGACTTCCATAACAGCTGCCTTAGGCTTAATTCACACCAAGTTACTGCTCGTAACTGTATAGGCCCGAAGTGATGCGGCAAATACATTTTCATAGATAAAAGTAACGCAGCATTTAAACGACATCATCCAAACACTTCTATGTCCACTACGAGAACGGTTGTACGAAACCAAAAATTTGGTCACAAAGCTGATGGAAATTCCCTTCAATTTAGCTGTCATCTGTCAAGGCGCGAAAACTATGTTAGTAGGCAACCTTACACCCCGGCGTCTGTAGACCCGAGACGGCGTGCGGTTTTAGTCGGTTCAAGCCCGACATAACCGCCCCCGCTGGCCGGCGGGGGGTATCCGAAGGGATTTCCGCACGAAAAAAATTTCTATTCTCATTACTTCGCCCCTTCGCCATACCACTCTTGTTTACGCACAGCTTGTTCATTAGTATCTAAACATAGAAGTATTTTTAACTCCATCTGAATAAATTTACAAATATTCGAATGAATACATTAAATTAATCAATACCATGAGTCAATTACTAACTGACATCTATTATAATTTAAATATGCATTGAATAAATACAAGTATTTATATGATAAATATATTATACCAAGGTTTATACCGTGCTAGCGCTATATATATTCATTCAATATGCATGTTCTTATTTATATAGGTACATAATATTATTAAAATTTAAATAAATTCTTTAAGAGTAAAATATATATTATTATGTACCAAATATTTATACCTAAATGTTATTGTTACGAACGAATTCCATCCGCAAACTTGTAAATCGGGCGATATCGTCTCGGATGATTGTGCGTGCTATCTAGAGATATAATATGCCCGTCTAGCGTCCTCACTTTCGCTGTACAACGATACCTTCTGCGGTTAGAACAAGTCCATCGTTTCGTATTACAAAGCGGGTAATCTTTCACTTCTGTGAATGTGTATCCATCGTAAAGCACCATTGTATTGCCTCTACTGGAGACAACAAAAGTTGCTGAAAAATATGGTAAATGTAATTGATGATGTGTGTGAATATTCTTAAACCTACCTTTATTATATTAGCTACAACCGATATTGAATATTACAGTCAGTTTCAAGGGGTTCAAGACTGTAAATGATTAAGCTACCTGGATATGTTCTGGACAGACGAAATTCTCATATACAGACGTCTTAGAGCAATGTCTAGCAAAGTTTACATAGCAATTTCTTCAAAATTTCATTCATTTTAAATTCTTGGTTTTAGTCATTAGAAAATATCAATAGGTTTGGTCTTTTCATTAATAGAGAATGTTGGGCCTGCTTGGGCACTAAATTCTTCACGTTTCCTTAGAAAAGATCATTATTCCACTCAAAAGAGAGGTGGTCTAATTTTGACATCATATTTATAATAAACTGTGAATTTGTGTGTGAAAGACCAAATTGTGAATCTAAACCATCCTCGAATCCCCTTGAAGTCACACAAAAAATTTCATCAATATCGGTCCAGCCGTCTAGGAGGAGTTCAGTGACATACACACGCACACAAGAAATATATATATAAAGAAGATGTGTCAGCTGCATGATCTTGCTGCAATACCGACATCAATTCATTTCTCTCTAGATGTTCTGGCAAGTATGCTGGCTCTTCACTGGCGTAGTCGATAAATTGATTTTCGAAATTAATTGGCATTGATGCTTCTTTGTCCTGAATGTCACTAAATTGTTCTAAACATTCTTCAACTAAAACATGATTGTTTTTTGAGATATCTAGAATAAAGTTTATTGTTGGAACGAAGTTCCTTATCGCGCGTTACGAAAGGGGGCTAGACGGAAAAAATTAAGATTGTAACGACACTTTTCACTTTTGTAACTTCTGCGCACCGATCCGCGCATTGTTGTCACGGTACTATGGAAACGTATGGTGTCATTGTCAAACCGTAAAAATAAACTATGATTTGATTCGAATACGACGAGGAGTTTCAGTTTCTGAAGAACTTTATGACCAGTAAGAATAAATAATAAAAAATAACAATAATGAATCGTGACAGTGTTTCATAAAATGTGTGTGACATAAAATCATATTACAATTCCTTCACTAATTAATCGAAATGAACTTCGTTCCATCCGGGTGTCCCTTTTTATTTATATATTTAAGCCACGTCAATTTGACTTCACCTAGCCTGATGGTAAGCTGAAGGTAAAGTCTCAGGAAAGAGGGTCACCATTACATACACGTACCATGTTAACAATGGTGGCACTCAGCTTGACGGCCTTATCAGAAGAGGATTGTCGTCGCAGCACCGCGTGATACCCACAAGTCCCACTAGTGCTGCGACCACAATCCCCCTGCCCGGCTATGCACTTGCTGACCCCTGAACGCAATCAAACCGAAATTGGATTACTATGGAGGGTTTTTCGCAATCGTGCACGGTGGTACCTACCCGGCCGAATTTTGTGACAAATTTGTGTCATCAAATTTCTACCACCAGTCAAGTCCCTTAACACGTCTCGAGTTTTTATATTCTCAAAAGCTATTTATGTAAAAGCTTTCGCGTAAATAATCTAGTGTAGAGTTCCGGGATATGGAGTATGAGTTGAAATTCAAACGTCATAGTATTATTGGTAATTCGATTTTTATTACAAATCTTCTTGGCATATATTAATTTGTGTGGTGGTAATTCCAAATTGATGTCAGAGCAATAGAGAATGATAGAATATTTTAAGAATGATTTTATCTAATCTATACAAATAAATATAATTGAAGTGTCTGTTTGTAATATTAAAATAATAGATTTTCAATGATTGCATATGAATGTATACACGATACGATTACAATTTTCAATTTTTTTGGCTATCTGTATGTCTGTCTTTCATTCTGTTTTTCTTAGGTAACTTCTGGGACGGCTGGGCCGATTTTGATGGGACTTTCGCTGGTAGATAGGTTATGTTAAAAGGCATAACATATGCTACTAAAACCCTAAAAATCTAAATCCACGCGGACGAAGTCGCGGGCCCAGCTAGTATTTTAATAAAATTGAGCATGTCATTTATTTATACTTACACATTTATTTAATTACAAATCAAAAATATTATAACTACGAATATAATATCGAGTGTAAGATATTATAGTTTTAGTAGACCTACTAAAAACTAAAATAATGTATCTAATTAACTGTTATAATTACTATTTAGTACTTTTTTACCTTCATTTTTTACCATGGTAAATATGCCGAGGTAATAGTAATTATAATACTCGAATCAAATATCGACACATTGTCATCACAAGTTATAATTACAATTATAACTTGTGATGACAATGACGGAATTACAATATCAATGGCGGTGAATTGTCAGATTGTCACAGATGTCACAAAAGCTGAATAGAAGATATCACTCAATTGTTTTGAGCAGGAAGCAAATGTGATCTGATACTATAAAGTCTTTTGCAGGGCCGATCTGGTGATTATACTTATCACAGTAATAGAATACTGATCAAGTTTTATTATTTTAATGTACTGGTAGAACCCTGCATTTCTTTGCTCAACCGTGGAAGTATCACTCTCTCACATAAGATCAACTTGAAGTCGTAGCCCAGACCTATCGTCTTTTCTTTCATATTGTCAATTGGCCTATTTTCTCTCTCCTTTTTTCCTATACAGATTACTACTAATAGAGGAAATTACTACTAATAAGGGTCACCAGTCAGCCTTCAAAAGGTCTACCTGGTCCAAAAATATTCATTACTACCCTCAGTTGATTCTTTACATTGTAGAGTATAATTGGGACGATGATTCCTTAAATGATTGTGATTATTCTCAAGTTCTACGATGAGCCCATTTACAGTCTTCATCTTAGCTGTACAACGATGCTTGCTACGGTTGGAACAAAACCATTTTTTCACTGGATATTCTACTGGAGTCTTCTTTTCTGTAAATGTATAACCATCGTATAGCACCATCCTGTTGCCTTTGCTCGAGAAAACAAATATTGCTGAAAATAAAAAAAAATGTCACATGTTTATCTTTTCTTAACAATTTTCTGTGATAATCATTGGTTCTAGAAGAAAAGACTTTTATGAGTTGGGCACTGTCATTACCAAATAATTACAATTGTGTATTTCAGTTGGGTGAAAAAAAAACAGACATTATTGAGATTCTGCGTACATAATGTTAGCAAAAGCACAGAACAAAAAGGCACAGGTACATTTATGAGCGGCGGTAAGGCCCATCATGGAGGATTGGCTAGAGAGGCAACACGGAAGCCTCTCGTACCGACTGACGCAGATGATCTCCGGGAAGGGGTGCTTCGGGGACCACCTGCATCGGATCAGGAAGGAGCCAACACCTGACTGTCATCACTGCGACGCGAGCGAGGACTCAGGGCTGCACACGCTAGCGGACTGCCCGGCGTGGGAGGCGCCGAGGCGTGACCTCGTGGCAGCCATCGGGGTGGGAGTCCTCTCGTTCGGCAGCATGATTGCGGCAATGGTGCGGAGCGCGAACGCGTGGGCCGCCGCCAACTCCTTCTGCGAGCATGTAATGCTCCGAAGGGAATATCCGAAGGGATTTCCGCACGAAAAAAAAAAAGGTACATTTATGAGGTCGTCGGAAAATTTGAAACTAGAAATGCCTGTGCACTCTACAAGATTATTCGATAAATCTTCCACTATTTAGGCAATTCGCCTGTGGAAAACTCTGCCACTGCATTTGTCTGTTAAAAATATATGATAAAAAGAATTACCATCTGTCTATCTCCCGTTATGTAACTATCAAATGTATACCAGATTGTTTTGGGTAATTGTGTGCTTAAAATATTGTGTATTATGTAAATATTGTGTATTGGATTATATAAACATATAATATAATATTTATGCATATATTTGAACTAGTTGTTTTAAAAAAGTTGTTTATAAGTCTTTTCTATTTATCATCTTATCTTTTTTCAACTGCACTCTGCTCCTATCATCTCTTTGTTCCTATCCATACAAAGGTTGCCCCGAAGACATCGCTTTGAGTTAATGTTCGCTCAATGTTCATTAAGTATTAGTAAAATGTGATCTTAACACACCACTACTTTGATTCTGTCTTTCTGTCTGTTTGAATTAGGTAATCTCTGGAACAGTTGGACCGATTTTGACAGGACTTTCACTGGCAGATAGATAATGTTACAAGGCGTAACATCGTGTACTTCAAGTTTAGAAAAATAATTAGGGTTCCGTGCATAAGAAGCCTTAAATATAAATCTACGCGAGTACAGCTCGTCAGTAATATATTTATCTGAGCATTAATTACGTTAGGATTATGTATCTAATATGTATTGATCTCGGTAGATGGTAACAGGCAAACTTTATATTTTTACCGAGAATTTTATATAGGTACACATGAACATACTCTCACACCTGTATATCCCGAAGGAGGAGAGTGAATTTCGAGTCGAGACTCACGACTGAGTATCGTTCTAGAATATGGATCTTTGTGCCGCGTTCAAAATCTCACAAGGTCTAACACATAACCGTGTTTATCCCGCAAACTGATAATAGTATATGTAATTTAGCAAGATACATCCAACCTCTTGAATAATGAAGTAAATACAAATAAATCACACTTTGCTTAGTACACACATATTGATATATTAATGAAGAAATAAGTAAATAGGTACTAAATAAATAAACATCAAGTAACAAAATGTACTCTCTTGAGAACTAAATCAAAAATATTATACGAACTATCTTAAAGTAACAAAATATCACAGACGCTGTAGTGACCGCTGCCGCTGGTCGCAGGCTAACGGATAATAGTCTTCATTTGGTTAGAGAAGGTACCGTAGTGTGACGTTTGGATACTTTGGTACCCATTGGTGTACAGGTGACATAAAAATAAACATAATTGCAACGGTCAATAGTATAACGTGGAATTATCGGAGCGTACCCGTTTTGAAGCATTCTTAAAAGTTACCTACATAAGTTATTATTATGAGATCACTGGAAATTCGTTATTTACATTATAAATAATGCGATTTTAAAATGTCTTTTTTCTTTTCTGTCTTATTATACTAAGAAAAATAATATTACTATAGACAGAAATGGTCTATCTCCTATGTCAAGAACATGAATATAACTGTGTAATAACTGATGTCTGATTCCCGACCAACTATTTTAACCGCAAAAACTAAGGTGCAGCGCAGACGATAAACTTTTTGTGCGATCAAGACTGCAGCGCACAAAACAGTTTTTCGTTTTCACAAAAAGCGCGGATTTTTCACATACTAATAGCACATGACACACATCTTCGATCATGAAATGTTCTATCAAAAGAGTCGAACATATTCACAAAGTAGTATCATATCACAGACTAATGTGTGCGCCGTCGGCGTTAGTGCGCATTGAAGTACACGTTCTTGTTTTATCGCGCAATTTTCGTCTGCCGGTATTACGTGGATTTTTTGTACATCAGACTTTCTGCGTGTCGTATGCGTTACTGCATATAATTACATAGGTTCTATTTTTACAGACTAATAAGTACGCCACGGATAGTCTAGCGTCTGCTTCGCACCTAATGCGGATAATAAATCTGTCAGATTTAAACTTTCTTTAGAAAACAGAGCCTCTTTTATGACTGTGACAATTATCGACAAAAATGATAACGTTGTCAATAGTATGAAGTTTGGCTGTGCATTTGTTCTGTTTGGTTCGATTAGAGCATGTCCATCGTATTTTTGGTCTCAAGGGCTGACGCTTGTCCATTCTCCTCGTGAAGGTGTAGCCGTCGTATTCAAGCATACGATTGCCCCTTTGCGATAGGACGAACTTTGCTGGAAGGTCCATATAAGTTTAGAAGTATTATTTTTCATGTTGATAACAATTTAATAGCTTAATAAATATAAAACTATCCGATAAAGCCAGACAAATAGAGTGATGGCAGAGACAAAGAAAGGAAAGAAAAAAAGATGAAGAAAACAATTTAAAGCCTAAACTGCCTGAACTTATTCATGGTTCAACAAATTCGGCCAGGCAGAAAGTATAATTTTTTTATAATGTATATATAATTTACGAAATATGCCTCCCCACCTGGTCAAGCAAAAAAACAACAGCAGATTACCATTACCACCACACCGCACTCAGCGTAAATTAATAAAAAAGCGGCCAAGTGCGAGTCGGACTCGCCCATTAAGGGTTCCGTAGCAGCAAGTAACATAATAATGTTTTTTTTTTAATTTTTATATTTGAGTTGATTGAATGAAAGGTAAATTGCGGTTTACGACTTATGACGTATTAAAAAAAACTACTTACTTGATCTCGTTCAAACCAATTATCGTTGGAAGTTTACATGGTAATGTACATCATATATTTTTTTTAGTTTTATCATTCTCTTATTTTAGAAGTTACAGGGGGGGGGGTCTCCCGCGCAAACTATGCAGTTTAGAAAAAATGATATTAGAAACCTCAATATCATTTTTGAAGAGCTATCCATAGATACCTCACACATATGTCTTCGATGAAAAAAGAATTTTTGAGTTTCAGTTCTAAGTATGGGGACCCCCAAAATTTATTGTTTTTTTTCTATTTCTGTATGAAGATTTTAATGCGGTTCACAGAATACATCTACTTACCAAGTTTCAACAGCATAGTTCTTATAGTTTCGGAAAAAAGTAGCTGTGACATACGGACGGACAGACAGACAGACATGACGAATATATAAGGGTTCCGTTTTTTGCCATTTGGCAACGGAACCCTAAAAAGAAATATATAAAATGAAATTCACTGTCATTTCTATTAATTAACAAATTATAGATAATTTGAAAATATATATTATATGACGGCCTCTGTGTCGTAGCGGTAGTGTATTCGATTGCTACGACAGGGGGCCCGGGTTCGATTCCCGCTCAATGCAAATATTGGTATGCATGAATATGTGTATTTGCATTGGTCTCGGTGTTTATATGTATAATTTGTATGTATTTACAAAAAAAAGTATATAAGTATGTTTATCCGCATTCTGGAACCCATTACAGTAGCTAGTTAAACTATGCTTACTTTGGGTCTAAAAAGCGCTATGTAGAATGTCGTAGAATATTTATTTATTTATATTGAATTCAAACCAACAAGCAGTTATAGTTATTAAAACTAAAATTTCGCTTCAAAATCCACTATTTTAATTCTTATAATCAATATAGGTACCCAGTGACATTCGCGCCATAAAAACTCCAACCATTCCTCAAAGTATCATACATATATAACATAACGCTTCTCTTTTTGTTTCCGCGGGGGTGTAAAGAGCTTCATTATTTGCAGCTCAGGCGTTATTCAGTTATCAATATTCCATGCGTTGACGTAGTCGAGTTGTGGTTTAAAAACTATAAATATTAAAATTAAACATGAGTAGGTAACTAGAAATTAAGAACCGGTTCTTATATACTGTAAATATACAATTGTGAGCCTAAAAGTGTGAGGGCTGTATTTTAGACAGATGCTCAGTCATGAGTCTCGACTTGAACTTAGTTTTAGGTGCAAAATGTATTCTAGAACTAAACTAGAGTGGAGATTTTATGAAAATAAATCACCTAAGCGTTCATTAAATCTCAACTCAAGGTTAGTTCTAGTAGAGTCTGTATTTAAAACTAGTTTCAAGTTAATATTCATGGCTGAGTATCGTTCTAGAATACAGGCCTCAAAATAAAAATATTTATGATAAGCTGAGAAGCAGAAACTTCGACGTACCGGGACGTACCTACCTTGCTCATGGTTGTGAGAATTTTTCACGGTTACTATTATATCATCAATGGTATAAATAACAGCCTTGCAACCTCTACAGAAATGGGTTGAACACACCCATCTCTTTTTCACCGTGCCCCCGATTTTTGACTTCTTGTGGTAGAAAGTGTAGCCATTAAGCCTGATTAACGAGTTTCCCCTTTGCGATGGCACAAATATAGCTGTAAGTAATTATAGATATTAATATTTCTTACGGTTAGGTGGCTAACTCTGGCATTTTACTTTTTACTGTGCGATGGATCTGTCTTTATTAATAGGAATTTTGACAGTTTCATTTTTTACCTCTTCATCTTTTACGTTTTCTTCAAGAGTCTTATTATATATTGATGTTTTCTTTCTTCTATCTTACCATGAATCACAAACAACTATAAATAAACGTAAAACTCAATCAAACAATATTTCTACGGTATACTTACGATGTACAACAATAAAATCCATAGATACTATTGTCTGGGGTGCTTGGTTGGGGACCTCCACGCGGTGCACCCTGGGCAACGGAGACAGCAGCGCCTCTCTCCTAGGGCGGGAGAGACGCTGCCGCCTACGCCCAACTCCGACCGAGGCGAGGACGGCCCTGTTGAGGGCTGTTCGGAAGCTTTCCACGTGTCCCTCTGATTAGCAGATGGCACAGTGGAGAGCAAGTAAGGGGGCTATCTCAAAACCGGAGATGGCCCGGGGTCAGTCGGGGTGCGAGGGATATGCTCTATGAGTAACCTTACACCCCGAGACCCGAGAAGGCGTGCGGTTTTAGTCGGTTCAAGCCCGACATAACCGCCCCCGCTGGCCGGCGGGGGGGGTATCCGAAGGGATTTCCGCACGAAAAAATAAAGACACTATTGTCTTTTAAAATGTGACACCGATATTCATATTCATACAATGGTTTTGGAGTTTTAATTGAGCAGTTTGAGTACTTGGTGGACTTCCACCTAAAGCACCCATCTGAATGGCACCTAGCCTGGTCCACGAAAGGCAACTATCAATGTTGATGACAGGAGCTTTTCGCAGATTGAAATTTTTGTGAAAAGTCTTCAATCAATGAATTTTAGATAAAACTATTTTTAAAAAGCATACGTTAGTTATCAATTTAACTGGCGATTTGTGGTTTTTACGGACTCCCTTAGTCAAAGCTACTTTTACTAATGGAGCTTCAGTTAAATGTATTTATATTTTGAGAATTCGTTTATTACAGCGACGTACAATACTCAGGGTCTCTAGACAAAGTGACATTCTATTAGCGAAAACGCTGGTGGCAACGTTCAATACTGTATGTATTCTATCTATCTACCTGCTCTTGTCCCATAATGATTTGGGGTCGGCGCAACATGTCATTCTCCTCCATTAACCCTTGTCATATCTTCTTTCACACAATATATCCATATTTTCTTAGGTCTACCTCTGCTCCTAACACTTTCTACATTCATACTTTGAACCTTTTTGACAACATTACTTTTATCTCTCTCTCATAATATGTCCATACCATGACAGTCGTTCGCTTCTCATTTTTTCATACGCTGGTGCATCTTTCAAACTTCTTCTAATATAATCATTCCTTATT
Organism: Cybosia mesomella; assembly: GCA_946251805.1. Classification (NCBI taxonomy): domain Eukaryota; kingdom Metazoa; phylum Arthropoda; class Insecta; order Lepidoptera; family Erebidae; genus Cybosia; species Cybosia mesomella. Next base: position 7,527,479 of record OX276400.1, read on the forward strand.
GTGTCCATTCTGACAAAATTATTATTATGAAATAAAACTACTAAAATCCCGACATTTCGGTTGCTTTTCAGCAGCCATGGTCACGGGGAGACGAAACTTCGGGATCAATGTAAAATATAAAATAACATCAAATAAATCGCGATAGAATCCGTTAAAAATAGTTTTATTTCAATGTGTGACATTCGCGTAAACTTCCAACAATATCATGTTATTAATATGACTACAAAAAATTAATGAACTTTAAATCAGTCTTTGTAACTCAAAATAAATAATTTATTATGTTATTATTTATAATCATCGAAGTGTTGCGTGATCCATTGATAACGAATAGAAACGGATGAGCTTCAAAGCGATTCCGCTAATGGAATTTCACTTCGTCTACAGACTTTCTAGCTTCTTGTAACTTGTAAATCAAAAATATGCTTTTCTTCTTCTCAGTGAGTGTGTTCATCAAAAACTTTAAATATCTCTTCATCAAGTGTGTATATTTTAGCTCTGCATCTTCGAGAGTTTCGTTTAGAACAACCCCATATTTCTTTAGCATTAAGTCTTCTATTACGGCTACTAATATTAATGTAAATATTATTGCCATAGATAAGCTGCCGGTAGCCGCGTTGTGAGGTAACAAATCTGCCTTTGCCTGTAAAGAATAATATATATATATATATATATATATATAAAACACTTGAATTCAATACAGTTTGAATTCCTTGTATTCGTGTACGAGTAATTACGTAAAGTTTTGATAGGTCAACATTTTATGGACTTATCCTTTCGAGGGTTACCCGGGGTGAACGGCAATGGATACTTGGGGAGGACAACGTGTGGTTTTAGTCAGTCCAATTGCGACACGCCCACCCCATCGTCGGCACCGATGGGGTGAAGCCCGAGGAGGGTTCCACACGTATTTGCATCTAAATCTAATATCTTTATTGATATGGGCGGCACAGTAATACTAATGAGACTGTATTTAGATTTACATTTGAACAACTATCTACTACTTTCAAAATCTATACTGCACTACTCGACCTATGCATAGAACTAAGTCTTATGTGATTATGAAGTAAACCTCTTTTTTGTATTTTTATCGGTAATCTTACCCATAAGTTAGTTAGACAAACTGCAAATAGACAATTTAAATAGATATAAAACTTGGAGATTTAGCAGAAGTACCTTTATTCGATGGATAGGTCATACTATGTGATGTCTCTCTACAACTCACCTTTAAATATTCATATCAGCAACATAATTATAATATAAGTCACAGGTTCCAATGTGATACCGAGTCAGTCAGAAAAAATACAGTTTTTCAGTTGGTAAAGCAACCCTAAATGCTAATTTAAGCACACGTAATACGCCATTTTACTCTTTGTTCCTTCTTTGTAATAGTCCATATATGGTACAGTCCATGCCATTATGACAGAATAATCTCTAGAATAATCTAGATAATCTCTAGAATAATCTAGTATAATAATCTAGAATAATCTGATAAAATATTAAATAATATAGATTTAGCCAACATCGTTAAAAGAAAGATACAGAATTGATTGAGCAAAATGGGATATTTATACGAATTATAAGAAGAGGGAAAACTTTGATAATAAAACTACTACTCTCTTATATATATTTTTTTTTATCTTCTTTCATGGTTGTGTTCATTAAAAATAGCAATTATTTTATTATCAACTATGTGAAGGCAAGCTTTACAATATTTATTCTGGGTGCAACTCCATCTTTTCTTATCCGTCTTGTAGTTCCCAGGCTTCAGGTAAAAGGTGTGGTTTCCAATTTTAATATTAGTTTTACCTTTCTTCGTTTTGATTAAGGTCACTGGAATGAGCAGAACCAAGTTAACACGGGCTGATCAGACAGAGGAAATACCTAAGAAAGCATTAGGATAGTGTTTTCACGAGCCTAAGAAACATGGGCTCGACTAATTCGAAAAACATATTTCGTTATCTTCTGCCAACAATGTGTTTGAGCCGAGGAATTGAACTTTATGATTCCGTCGCGAATCAGTATATTCTGGTGGAATCACAATTCATTATGTGTTATTTGTTATGCGGCTAGGCTGTATTCGCCCAAATATTTGTCATAATGAGCGAACAACATCCCACGCCATCCACACTTCGCATAGTTCCGCATACGCATATTTTATATTCGTAGTTATGCGTTATGCATGCGAAAAATGTAAATATAGACGAATGAGCTCTACACTTTCTCGTAAGCGGCCGAATAGGGTGAACGACATATAACACATAACGCAATGTCGTTCCGCCTTTAGGTGAATATTAATTATACTACGTGCGCTATTAGATATCCTAGTTTAAATTTATTGTTTCGGGATGAAACACAGCTTGTTTTATAATCTAGGATATTCTATTCCAGGCTAGACTATTCGTTTCAGCAGTACTTAATAAACTCACACACGAACACACGCATTCAACTTTCGCATTTCGTAACTGCACCTAACGGTTCTACTAACGGATGATAAGAGAATATGAAAAATTCATAGATTTATCTATAGTTTTTTTTTTTAATATATAGCCTGAAAAAGAACTTTATGTCCAGAAGAACGGTATCCCATCATATTATCATTGTAATGGCCATAAGAAAACGGTAGACGAAATCCATGTCTTGAAATTTAAAAGCAAACTTTTAAGAGATACGGGTAATTTTTCTTCATTATAAAGCATAATGCTTCGATAAATCACAAATAAATTTCAGGACAAAGACTTCTTTTTTACGTCGAGTTGTGTTATATTTTCGGGATTTAAAAAAGCTAGTGTTTATCCAGGATCATCATCATTACCCTAGCGTTGCGTTAATCCCGGTAACACCTGTACGAATGGCACTTGCGCAAATGGTACATAGCCTAGTCCACGAAAGGCATTGCACCCATTACTTCCACTATGGAGTCCGGGGTTCACTGCATTTCTAGGATATTCTTAGATTGTAAGATTATATTTTTATGTTACTTTTAAATGTTTAAATTATACGTTTTTCTTTTTTTCATATATTCATCCTCATTCCATGCACGCTCAAACTGTGGAATGATCTCGCTACTGTGGTTTTTCTAAGCGACTACAATATGGGGTTCTTCACAAAGGGCATTAGAAAGTTTTTACAGAATCGGCAACGCGAGTGTGAACACGAGTGCGATCACGTCCAAAGGCTTCGGCAACCGCGTCCCATTAGGTGGGCCGTGTGCTTGTCTGCCAACTAAGTGGTATAAAAAATAAAACTACTTTTAAGCAAATTATAATTTAAAAATTAAGAAAAAACACTTTAGTAGAAGACAAACTAAAAATGAAAAAAAAAGCAATATTTGTTAATGAATTTGATATGAGAAAATAGAGTGAGTAACAAAACATTTATTTTATAGTTAAAAAGTGCACGGTGCCCGATAATGATTGTTGAAAGCACCCCACGCTATTTTACGATAACACATATGTTTTAATAAAATAATTTATTGTATTGTCATCATCCTTGATAAGTGTGCAAGCATAGATTTCTATAAACATAACAAACGAAGCTAATAAAAGTGTGGTAATAGTGGCATGTAGGTACTACACTTTTTTGTATTATATAAAAATATATAAATATTTGTTTGAATGTCGGGACATGTCACCACAATATGCCGTACGATTATGACACTACGAGTAGGTAAGAATCTGCTAATCTCTGCTAGTCACGCATGGAAGTGCCGGCACAAATCTTGTGCAAAAAAAATACATACAATGTGCACGAGGCACATTGTATTTTTTTGCACGAGTTTTGTGCAAATAATCTGCACGAAATTCGCTCCATATTATTTGCACAAAATAGGCATCTGCAAGCTTGCACACGCACGAGGCAGCGGACTGCATAATCGTAAGCGACAAAATATAGGTACCTATTGAGCATGGCGGAGCGCGCCCGGGAGAGATTTAGAACTCTCCCGGCCCGCCGAGCCCGCAACTTGCTCGCCGCGCGTCGCAGGCGACTCAGGCGCCGGAGGTCACTTAACGACCTCCGTCCTCCATGAGCGCAGGCCTGGGGGTGACAGGTGAGGCCGCCTGTCACTCCAGCAGAAGCAGGCCGGGACGGTGGGGCGACTAGCGCCCTCCCCCAAACCGGGGCAAGACGGGGACACCGTGGTTCCCAAACCCGAGGGGGCCTTCTCGAAACCGGAGATGGCCCAGGGTCAGTCGGGATGCGATGGATATGCTCTATGGGCAACCTTACACCCCGGCGTCTGTAGACCCGAGACGGCGTGCGGTTTTAGTCGGTTCAAGCCCGACATAACCGCCCCCGCTGCCACGCGGGGGGGTATCCGAAGGGATTTCCACACGAAAAAAAAAAAAAAAGGTACCTATTGAGTGGAAACGTAAAAATGTAACTTTTAATAAAATAATGCAATGATTTCGTTTACATTCGTATACACGTTTCTTATTTTATACTAACTGTGCCCTTCGTCTTCGTGGATTTAGGTTGTTAGGGTTTTAATTTTTTTGTGCGGAACCCTAATTACTTTTCTAAAATTAAAATACCCTATGTTACACCTTGTAACATTACCTATCTGCCAGTGAAACTCACGTCAAAATCGGCGTAGCCATTCCAGAGTAATTCAGATTTTATTCACAATTTAGTGGCTTTTAATTTTTTTGTGCGGATCCCCAATTATATTTCGAAAATTAAAGTAGCCTATGTTACGCCTTAAAACATTACCAATCTGCCAGTAAAAGTCCCAGCCGTTCCTGAGATTACCTCTTTCAAACAGACAGAAAGACAGACAAAAATTTTAAATATTGTATTTTTGTTATTAGTATTGTGTATATGTTACTGTAAAAGCCCGAACTGCGGTAAATCCTAACATTTTCCGGTGAATCTTAGGATTTACCAACACGAGTTGGTAAATGTTATATTGTTATTAAACAAATCAATTCCGGCGCTTCGCCGGCCCTTATTCCGGCACGCTCGCTCCGCTCGCTCGGCTCGCGCTAAATTGGGGTCACAGTTCTAGGATTTACCGTAGTTCGGGCTTTTACAGTAACATATACATTCATATGCAATCATTAAAAATCTGTTATTTTAATATTACAAACAGACACTACAATTTATTCATATGTATAGTTACTTGTAACAGGACTTGATATGCCACGCTTCTTCAACCCAACTAGATTGGTAACATTATCAGTTATCCCTAGGGTTTTCATAAAACAACCACGACACACTGTTACCATTGCACCATCAACATTAAAATGATATTTATAGGTGCACTCTCTAATTCTCTGTTTTTCAGGATCATTACTCCGATGACGGACGGATGGTTTTGCCATTTGGATGGTCATCAAAGATGAAATATATCTTGATCTTAAACTGTAGCACCCCAGCTTCCAAAACTCTTGGTGTATTATAGAACGCTGTTCATCAGTGATTTTGGACCGACATTTATTTCGGCAGTCAGATAATTCTTTCATCTGACGTTTTTCCTTTGATTTTCTACATGCTTCCATATAAGATTTACTAGCTGCGGTAAGATTCGATTCGACCAGTGTACTATGCGCAGCGATATCGAACTTTTCAGGATGCGTAAGTAAGCTTAAACTGGCTGGAGAATAACTGTGATAGTTTTCAGAATAGTTATTTAGTGTTAAATTAAAAGCATTGTGTTGATTGCTTGATCTATCAGCAGTATGATATTCAAAATCTGTGAAAAATATTTTAAGTTGTTAGGAAATTTTGATAGGTGTTTTGATGGTTTGACTGGTGGTAGCACATATGAAACCAAATGTTTGTAGATAGATAAAAATATGGCCTCTCAACTATTTTAATGCGGCCTACAGGAAGTCCGTATTTACAGGATCGTTATAACAGATCCGTAGCTACTGAAAGTATTATTCACACCGCAGTTACCGTTTTGAAATCGATAAAATGCTGCGTGATTTAACCCACGCCCCTTGACGTAGCAGTCGAACGCACAACCACCAAGCTACAGAGGTCGGCAACAAAGTAAATTAATGTTCATTTATATTCGTAATAAGAAATTGGGCATATTCGCTTTTAGGCCATCCGCTGCCTCGTGCATGTGCAAGCATGTATCGTGCAAACTATATTTACAAAAGTTGTGCAAAAAATGTAGGTACGTCACACGCAAGATGCAGTGGACGGCCTTAGTTACGGTGAAGCCGACAAAAGCGGGTTAGTTAAACTAGTATTAAATTAATTACCTTAAAAAATCAGCAAATTTCTTTATAAATAAAGCAACTACCAGTTATCGTATTCTTTTTATTTTTGCACCACGATTTTTATTTAATTTTTAATGAAAACACATCAATTTACAACGTCTACAAATTGTACTTTTGAGACAAGTTCTTTTTTTATTTTCAGACCGATGATAGTGGCTTGTTTATAAGTTTTCTATCATTAATATCCATAAACAACCAATAAAAATAAGCTCCTTACTTATACCTAATGGTATGATGGCGAGTAAGTCGCGGGTTTGATTCCCAAACGGCTCGATAGAAACACATGAAAGTACGCATTTCAAATATCATATTGAATTTGGGCTTCAAACGCCAGATGACGATAAAATATCCATCTGTAGTTAGGTACTTATGTTGACGTGAAAACAATCATAATAATATGAACTATGGCAACTATATATTGAGATTTAAATGTAGGTAGTTATGTATATAAGGTGTCACAAAATTAGGTCTCTGAATTTGGTGAGATGACTTGGTATCGACAAAATATGTATTTGAAACAAAAAAAATATATCGGGTAAAATAAAAATAAAAATATAAAAAAAAATGAAAAAAAAAACCACCAGCGACCAGCGTCACGTGACACGACGAGCCCGTGACGCACGTGGTAGGCGTGCAGTCCTTCTCCTCGCAGTATTCTCCAAGCGGATGTGTGGGAAATATCTAAATCGCGACCAGCGTCACGTGACGCTGGTCGCTGCTGGTGTTTTTTTTTTTTTACCCGATATTTTTTTTGTTTCAAATACATATTTTGTCGATACCAAGTCATCTCACCAAATTCAGAGACCTAATTTTGTGACACCTTATATAATATAACTAGCTGATGCCCGCGGCTACGCCCGCGCGGAGGTCGGTTATTGTTTTTGGCCATATCTCTGGTTCATCTTAACTAATTGTAATCAAATTTGAGGCAGTAAGTCTGACCAAGACCTTTCTAATAAATAACTGCATCAAAATTCGTTCAGTAGTTTTTGCATTCATTGCAAACAAACAGACAAGAAGTCTGAAAAAAATATTTTTGTGTTCACAATCGTTCATTTAAACTAACCCAAGGTTTTTTAAATCTCCAATGTACAAACACAACTAATTAACAATTTTATAATAGTAGGTAACTATGGATACCTAACTGTACCACCGGATTTAAAAATAGCTATCCTATTTGTATGCAAAACTTGATGAAATACTTGATTATAATATTAGTATAAATACTATGAAGACTTAGCGATGATCACTAACACATATATCACATTTACAATATTACAAAAAACCATTCACGCTAGACATGGCAATTGATTGATATAGATAATAAAATGATTAAAGCGTGAAAACTCACGATAACATTGTTTTAATCAGGTACTTACATATTGTATACTGTTAATCGAACAGTTAGTTTTACTAGCACTTACAACCAGCCCGGCCCATACGACACATTGCGGCCGGCCTATACGACACATTGCGGCCGGCCTATAAGACACGTTGCGAACTTAAATTGGCCTTATTTAATTTTACGCCGTCGCGTCATCGCAACGTCTATATTTTACAAATAAACTCTCCTGTTTGGATGATTGTGACAATTATTTATTTTGATAATCTCATTTCCTATGGTATAGATTTGGGCTTTGCAACCCTTGAAGCAGTGACTTGAGCAAACCCACCGAGTTTTCACTCCTCTCGACGATTTGTGAGTAAAAAGATAAGCTCCAACCCTGAGCATCGTCCTTCCAGTGGTACTAGATTCCGTGAACTCAATTAAATCTGTTGAACAAATAGATTTGTGAGAATTTCGGTAACCCTTTACTTTGTCAATAACATTGAATCGATCGAAATTACATATTGAGACTAAATTTATAAAAAGTTTTAAATATATTGTCGGCAATAGTGCAGTAGCATGTAACCTACGGAGTATAGGTAACAGTAGGGTTTCATGCATCTACCTAAGCACCCGGCCCACTTAACCCGGCGTCATTGTGGCGGGAAAATGTCACTAGGGCAATTGAGGTGGGTCATTATGACCCTCTTACAATTTTACCTAGTATTTTAGAAAAAGCATATGTAGTCGTTTTAGTCCTTTTATAATTTAAAAATATCTGTCTGAAAATATGTCTTCTTGTGAAGGTAATAGCATCTTAACACGACATTCATTCATTAAATAATTTTCATTTCAATGTTAAATGTGACCTTGGTCACATTTAACATTGAAATTAATACTTTACATTACTACGCCGATCTACTTTGAATATATAAAATAAGGTTGATACTTACCTGCAGGTACTGAGACACACGGCTGTGTGCAGATCTACACGTAAAAATAGTGTATTGTGACATCCCTTGTGGTTATGGGTGTGAAACGAACTTAAAAATAAAAGAACGGTTAGACTGAAATTAAAATATGAATAAACTAAAATAATTATATTGAATAAACAACAACACGTCATTCACTCTCCCACGCACTCCCGAATATTTGTGTGCCCATCCATTATTTCACGCTGACCGATAGCATTGCCTGCCCTCATACGCATTCGCGGGTTGGGACAGCCAAAGAATATCGCTAAATTAACATGTAAAAGATGAAAACGAGAAACAGAAAAGAAGATTGAATGAAAAACCATTTCAACTAAAATATATTTATTAATAAATTGGTCCCCAAAACTAAAGAGAAAACTATACATAGCAATAATACTTAAAAATATTATAACGTGTCCAACTCTAGACTTCTAAAACGTAAGCTAAACATTATTTTTATAATTTGAATTATTTTTAAAGTTTAATTTGTTTATTATTCCTATATGCAACAAGTAGGTAGATACTACTTGTTACTATTTTATGTGTACTATTTTATTGTAAAGGCACAGTTAACGCCAAGTTTTATATTTAAATATTTACAAGCTTTTGGAATTGGAATACATATACCAATAATAAAGTGTTATAAATTGTTTTATAATTTTTAGAGCAAGAAGTTAATACCTAAAAAACTTTGTTATTGACTATACTTTAGGTTTATACGAAAGAAGTAAGTTTTTCTCAGAAGGAGAAGAAAGAACAACAATAACTATACTTACTATAATTTACTTCAAAAATCTACATTTATAAAAATGAATCCCTATTTTCCTTGGTCACGGCATCACGCGTGAACTGCTGGACCGATTTCGCTTATACTTTTTTTTGTTGTGTTTGTTATTGTCAAGAGAAGGTTCTTATGAAAGAATATGTTAGGAAAGTTTCACGAACAATTAAAATTTGAATAACGTAACGACCACATTAATTTTTATAACCTTATGGTGTGTCAGTCGTTTGTAATTGGCGCGATATAAAAAAAAAACCATGTTTTTCACAGGGTCAGTGACGTCCCTGTTCGGAATACTAACAAAGCTATGTCCGAAAAAAGATTAAGAATATTGTATATCATAAAGTATTAGAATAATAAACGGAATGTCGGTTTTTTTTAAATAATTATACTAAATTCAACATTCATAGTTAAGGCAGGACAACATCTATCGGGTGAGCTGTTACCTACTTTAATATTTTTTATCAATTGTAAATAATTAATTAAGCAGTAAACTGCAATTAATGGATTGATTGATTTCATTGTTTGAAATGCGATGAAAAGTATCTATGCTACGTCAGTCAACTAAAATAAGTATAATAAGTAAGTTTGATTATATAAGTAAAATATAGTTAATATAAAATCAAAATGACAATAATCTTATTACTAAATTATAAATGATATGTCATTAAAAAATTGGCACAAATCTTTGGAATGTTTAACAAGTTAAGTTAAATAATGGCGCTGCTGATTCTAGATTAAATATGAGTTTTTTTTTTCACAAATAGTTTACTTTTTACCCAACTGCACAAAAAAGGGGTGGAATGTAACATAACATAAGTTCATGTCTGTATGTGGTTTTTATTTATTTCCAGCTATAATATTTTTTGAAAAATTAATACTTGGTAGGGCAATCGAGTTATGTATACGTTATAAATCTATATTTATAACGTATAAGTAACACTGCCTACCAAGTATAATTCAAACTATTGTAATATTTGTAACAAATTTAAAAAACTTACTTCATATTACTGGTAATATAATGAAACTAACTTAATACATAAGAAAACATTGTATTTTTTAAATCTAAAATCTGTTATTTATCTATAATTATGTGAGTACACATAATCAAAGTACGATAGTAATATGCTATTTTTGATATAATAAACATAGTCAATGGTTATGATGATTATTAATAAGGATAATTTCATTATTAACCGTAAACAAACTCGCCTTACATCCTTTTCTCTGGTGCGTAGAGCAAGCCCATCGTGTTTTTAACTTCTGTTGTACCTGGGCGAAGAAAGTGTACACACCGAGACGAATCAGTGGCTTGCCTTTCTTTGAAACTGTGTAAATAACATCTAAAATAAAAATAAAAAAGATTTGTTAATACTTTTTGGCGAAGATTGCTGTAAAAACCTATTTTTAACTTTCACACGGTTGGGTACAATCGTACTTTAGGTACCTATAAGAGTTAAAAAAAAATAACAAAAAAAATATTTAAAAATATTAAATTTCTACCAATATTCATTATATTATTACTAATTTCGTGGTTTTAAGACTTATACTTGATATGGCAATAAAAACATAACTTTTAACTCTAGAATTAAAGCTAAAAAACGAAATGTGTTTTTGTTACTACGGTTACGGTTTATAAATGGGATCGGATTCTGGTAGTGCATACGACTCCTACACCTTCTTCCTAAAATCCCGGGTCCTTTAAGAGGGGCGTTAAAAAACTTCTGAATAGGCCGTCAAGCCGAAGGCCACCATTGCAGTATTGTTGGTAAGCCTTTAGCTTACCATTAGTGAGGTGAAGTTATATATTGACGTGACCATTATAAAATAAAAGTGTTGGGTGGGCCCGAATACTCGATTCTTTCGATTGTAAGTTTTCCACTTAGTCATTACTCTACACTCGTATCGCTTGTGTTTATGTCAATTAATAATAAGAACAATTTCAACATTAATAGTAAACAGAGAAGTCTTGTAACCTTTCCTCTGATGATAGAGAAAACCCATCGCATTTTCAATTTTTATTACATCTGAGGTCACACTGAAGGCCATCATAGCAACATTACTTTTTTTTTATATTTAGGACACGTCAATTTGACTTCACCTCGCCTGATGGTAAGCTGAAGGTAAAGTCTCAGGAAAGAGGGTCACCATTACATACCCGTACCATGTTAACAATGGTGGCACTCAGCTTGACGGCCTCATCAGAAGAGGATTGTCGTCGCAGCACCGTGTGACACTTACTTGTTTGTATCAGCAATAGTAGGCAACCCTTATTCCTAAGACTTGCCCTTGTGCTCTTTAGCTTACATCAGGCGAGATGAAGACACCTTGCCAATGCATTACCTCGCTAATAAATTCTCGGTACGCAGACAGAAGATATATTAAATATTCGATTATATTCGATTATGATTAGATATTGTCGCTTTTATTAGTGTGTATCTGTTACGAAGTAACTATTAAGCCTCTACCTACCACACAGGCCTAACGGCTGGACGGGTTTGGGACGGAGGATTCGTCATAAATATTTTCACTCAAACTTATCGAGTATCAAAATGAAATGCTTTAGAACGCGATTTCAAAATATACAACTTATATGTTTCAAGATAATTTGGAATGAGAAATAATAAAATAATATTTTCTTCCAAACCTATTGAGTAGGATATCTAATTTAAGAAATTTAATAGGAGATAATTCATAACTAAAAAGTATAAAATAAAATAAATAACAATAATAATCAAAAAATCCGACTGCAACAAGTCAACTTACAAAGTAATGCTAAAAATCTTAGCTGCAAAAAAGTCAATTTATTAAGCAATGCCATAAAAAGATCGAAACAAGTTTGACAGCAGGCAAATTTGCAAATTATAAACCGAAAAAAAATTGTTACATAGATCCCCTTTGCTATCAAATTTGTTTCGGTTTTTTTATGGCATTGCTTAATAAATTGACTTTTTTACAGCTGATATTTTTGATTATTATAATTTTTCTTTTTGTTAGTCAAGTTTTTTTATAACTTTTTAACTTCAAACTATTCCGCTTAAGGCCCTATTCAAACCTGAGCGGTATTCGCTGACGCTTTGGGTTAGGTACCGTGCGGGTTTGGCTCAAAAGTTGTGCGGCTAGAGCCGAATAGTTGGTACATAGTTAGTGAACAGCAGTAATACCACATACCCACTCGTTTTACTCAATTGCAGACGGTAGCGAATACTATTTATGTGTGAACACGCCTTAAATGTGGACCGCCTTCAACACATAGTTAAGTATTGCACTTTAGACACTTCGCACTTAGTTCTAGCCGCTAAACTTCCTTAACTTTCCGCTGGGCCAACACCGGCGACGTATCTAAAACATACCATTATCACATCCCACTAATATTATAAACGCAAAAGGTTGTATGGATGTGCGGATTTCACAAGGGTACAGCCGTAGGCAGCAGGTAGTAAAGAAATAAAATGAGTTTCAGTCTCCAGCTTTATTTTACTCGTTTGAATAAATTTAAATGGCACATTGCTATATGCGTTCTACAGAATAGAAAAAAAAAAATAACAGAAACATATTAGCATTTAAAACTATTACATGGCCAGCATTTTTAAAGATATGCCAATCTTTTTAAAATAATTGTTTAAAAATCCGTCAGCTTTTGTGTACACGACACCGCAGGCGCACCGCGACAGCAGCGCCGCCGAGCTGTAGTTTTGTGTAGACGACACCACTGCTGTGCCGCGAACTGCGTCATCTGTGACTGCCACCGCACAGCTTGATTTAGGCTAGGAACATCACACGTGTAAAGTGTACGTATACATGGGTGACGTTCATGAAAGTACAGTGATATGCCAAAATCAAGTAGGCGATGTTCATGAAGGCACAGTGATATGCCAAAATCAAGTAGGCGATGTTCATGAAGGTACAGTGATATGCCAAAATCAAGTAGGCGATGTTCATGAAGGTACAGTGATATGCCAAAATCAAGTAGGCGATGTTCATGAAGGTACAGTGATATGCCAAAATCAAAAAAAAAAAAAAAAAAAAAAAAAAAAAAGTAGGCGATGTTCATGAAGGTACAGTGATATGCCAAAATCAAGTAGGCGATGTTCATGAAGGTACAGTGATATGCCAAAATCAAGTAGGCGATGTTCATGAAGGTACAGTGATATGCCAAAATCAAGTAGGCGATGTTCATGAAGGTACAGTGATATGCCAAAATCAAGTAGGCGATGTTCATGAAGGTACAGTGATATGCCAAAATCAAGAAGACGGGCGCGACGCACCAGACCTTTTGTGTCATGTACACTCGCGCTAAGATATGGGATATTATTGAACTATATATCATAAAAGCTTCTTCACTATTTTTATTTACATAAAGGTTCATTATGGTTATGAGTATTCTTAATTCTTATTATTTGATCGTTCATTGTATACATGTTTGCCCTGCATCCTTTCGCAGCGTGCGTGGAACAAGCCCAACGCGTTTTAAGCTTTTGTTTAACTTGTGCAAAGAAGCTGTATCCACCGAATCGAATGAGACGATTGCCTTTTTGTGATATCGTGTAGTATACACCTGAAATAGAAAAGCTATTTTAATGTAATCTTAAAAGTTATCGGATTATGACTAAGCGGAACCTGAAGCTATGAACCAGTTGTCAACGTTTACAGTAAAGCAGCTTTCCTATCTTGCAGTTAAAACTCATCATTTTGAACCGGTTTCAAAAGGGAGGAGGTTCTATGTTCGTCTGTATCTATTATTTTAATTAAATATATTTATACATCCTATGCGTCATTGTCCAAAAAGTGTGAAGGCCCTAAATTAGACTTAGCATGTCACCTTGAAATCCAATATTCTTAAAGAAGACATAATAAAATTCTCTTCCTTTTACAAAATTACTTTGTAACATAACATAACATAACATAAACTCACGCCTATATCCCCGAAGGGGTAGGCAGAGGTGCTAGCACCCACATTTCGCCAGTTTATGTTTAGGTCCCAATGTAATAGGTGGCGAGCCTATTGCCATTAACCGGGCACTTATTAACCTGCGATAAATACACACATAACTTCGAAAAGCATCGAAAAGTCATTGGTGTGTGCCATGGTAGAACCTGGGATCGAACCCGAGACCTCGTCTCAGCAGTCCATTACCCATACCGCTAGGCTACCGCGGCTTTTGTACTTTGTAGCGTGATGTATTTATATCAAAACGTAGGTATCTTTACACGTACCTATAGGACATTACTTTTTAGTTCAGTAGAGGTAATTTGGTATTATGTATTGTGTAGATCGATCGTAGAATCGGCAAAAATTGATCTTAATAAAATTACTTGTTTGATATTTATAAAATTAAATGTTTACATTTTATAAAACTGATATTTGAATATTCTAGCAGTAAACTTAGGCGGAAAGGGTAAAAAAATGAAACGACAGCAGAAATCGTACAGGCACAGTATAATGTAATATTCTATCTATCATATAGCGCCTCTGCCTACCCCTTCGGGGATATAGGCGTGAGTTTATGTTATGTTATGTTATATAAATATTTATCTATCATAAGTATATCTATATACATTAAAGAATAGGCTCATAAACCTACTTTATGTATTTGGTGAAAATGATTTAAAAACGGGTAGATTGAAAAGCGTTTAGGTCTAAGCTACTCTTGACAGAAATTCCGTTGCGGATCTTCCGCGTTGGAACGCCAATACATTTCATTGGATATGAATGATTAATAACGGGTACATTACACGGAAGATCCGTCGGTCCACCGCGGATCGGATAGACAATAACATGTATTGGCGTTCCGACGCGGAAGATTCGCGACGGAAGAGAAATTTAGAACAAAAATTGTATCATGGCTCCTGGCCCTGGGTGAGGCGAAAACGATTTTCGAATTTGGAAGGGGACGTAGCAACTAGATAATTGAGTTATTGAATTTTGACAGCTATCCTTACAGTTATAGCTCGGCTTTTTGCTATGCCATCGTCGGTATGACAGCTACATAAGTTAGTAGTCGGCTTGTGGTCTTTCGAGATACCAAATTTTTGTACCCTACAGCCAGTCTAGTAGTAAGTACTTATATATAAAAGTCATTGGATAGTTATTTCTTTTTAAACATTGTTATAAAACGTCGTCGCTGAATTTTAAATGATACACAAGTAAAAAAACAATGACTTCTATGAATGCCAGACTGGCTGTTCGGAACAAAAAAATTGCTATAAATTTTTGGACGCTACTGAACACAAGTTTTGCGCCACTTTTGTTGTTGTCATAGCCAAAGAGTACATTAAATTTATTTTATACAATTTTATATAAGAACATCACCTGACATCTGTAAAGTAGTGTTAGGGTGCAAAATTCTAATCTATGGTGGGGCGTCCCGTGGGGGAGGAGCCCCCGTTCCCGCTTCACCCCCGTAGTTTGACACACTTTTTGTTCTGAAATGCTTGCCTATAGTACACAGAAGTCATTGTAAAAAAAATATCAATCTCAAAAGCACTCATTAGTTTATTTATATTAACAAATAGTAAGCGTAAAGTAATCTAATATTTCAGCTCAGTACACCAGCCACAAGATTAGTCTGAAAGAAACTTTCTTTAGTCTCGATAAAGAAAGTCCTCTAAAACAGAACTTGATGCCTCTTCGTAATAAATGATTAATGAAATAATACCGTAATTAGACTATAATAATTATATTGTTAAACACTTTCAATCTATATATAAAAATGAATCTCTATTTCCCTTGGTCACGGCATTACACGCGAACTGCTGGATCAATTTCTCTAATTCTTTTTTGTTAAGTTTGTTATTATCAGGAGAAGGTTCTTATAAAAGAAAAAGTTGAGAAAATTGCGCGGAAAATTAGAAAATTTGAAAAACTTAACGACTATATTAACTTTTATAATGTAACCTTATGGCGTTTGAGATATCTGTCAGTCGTTTGTGAATAGCGCGATTGACATATTGCATCGGTCAGAATTTATTACATTGATATTTTTGTTTTTAAATGTGGGTGCTAGCACCTCTGCCTACCCCTTCGGGGATATAGGCGTTTATGTTATGTTATGTTATGTTATTTTTGTTTTATTATATCAAATTCAATATTCATATTTCTTGATTCTATTTATTCATATAAGGCAGGAAAACGTCTGCTACCGGGTCAGCTAGTTGTTATATAAAATTAAATTAATGTATAGTGCCCGGTTTTCGGTTTGATACGTCGGAACGAAGAGTGAGAGTCCGGCTATGATTGGCTTGCTTCGATTTAATAGAGCGTTCTCTCTATCGCACAACGGCTGTCTACAAATTGATATTTTTTAATAGTATTTAAAACAGAAATTATGGTTTTAATATTCAAGAATATAAACAGTTTTAACTGCTCTATAAACCTTTATAGAGTAGTTGAAACCATTTATGTTATACATTATATCGTACATTGGACTGATAGATACCTATCTATATCAGTCCAATGTACGATATAGAGAACGCTCTAGTGGAATCGACTATGTTTTTAGGTTTAAGTATTGATGTCAAATTACAGTGGGGATCACATATTGAAAAAATAGCTAGTAGGTTTAGTTCTGCTTCCCACGCTGTAAAAAAGATATGTAGATACGGCTAAAATAGTATATTTCAGTTATTTTCATAGTATTATGAGTTACGGAATTCTCTTTTGGGATAATGACTCAGGTTTAATCTTTATATTCTATATTCTGAGGCTAATTGTAGAGGATTATTGTATATATCTTTATATTGCAAAAGTGGGCTGTAAGGGCAATTTATAATTGGCGCTCATGTATCTCCCTCCGAGAAAGAAATAAGAATGAAAGAAATAAGTTTAAAGAAACAAATAAATGAATTTTTACTTTGACTTTTGACTTTTGACTTTTGCCGTTTGACTTTTGCCGTTTGACTTTAACTTTGACTTTCACTTTGACTTTCGCTTTAAGTTTTGACTTTGACTTTGTTTTGGTTTTGGCTGCGAACTCTCGCTCTCTTCTTCCCGACGTGCCACATCAGAAATCGGGTACAGTCCGTACAGTACATAACATACAGAAGTCTCACAAAATACAACTAGATTTTAAATGTCAATAAATACTATGATTGTGAAAGTTGTTAATTTTTATAATTCTGTCATCCATGGTGTAAATATTTGCCTTGCATCCCTTCGTCTGGTGAGTGGAGCAAGCCCATCGAGTCTTCATCTTTCTCTTGAAATGTATGAAGAAAGTGTATTCACCGATACGAATCTGAGGCTTGCCTTTTTGTGATAACGTGTAAATTATTTCTGAAATTGGGTAAATTTTAATGATTAATGTTCTTAATATACAATTTAATATTAATACAGGCTACAATGCTGTTTACTACGTTTGGCTGGTTGGCATTAACCATTTTAATATTACAGTGAATTATTTAGGCATCCGGGCATGTATATAAAGATTTATTTAGATAAGTACTATTTATTTATGTACATATGTGTTATATATATATATATATATATATATATATATATATATATATATATATATATATATATATATATATACATATTGGATGTTACTTGTTACTTCAAAACGACCAGTCCATCAGAAGTATTTAGAAGGTTGTCTGTAATTGATCGCAGTCTGCGATCAGACCGCGTACTACATTAATTATGAAAAATTATGGTATAATGTATTACAGGGGGCCTAAACATTCACATTCTATTGCCTATAATACCAGTGGAAAAATCCGAAATGTATGGGAGTGACATAATTTGTCGTTATGTCACGTGAGCTATTACTCCCATACATTTCGAACTTTTTTGCGTTCGCTTCGAAGCGATTCCACAAGTAGAATGTCACTTTGTCTACAGGCCCTGATGTACAATAAAGTATATTCTATTTTATTTTTAGGGTTCTGTACCCGAAGGGTCCCCCTATTACTAAGGCTCCACTGTCCGTCCGTCCGTCTGTCACCAGGCTGTAGCTCAGTAACCGTGATAGCCAGACAGTTGACATTTTCACAGATGAGGTATTCCTGTTGCCGCTATAACAACAAATACTAGAAACAGAATAAAATAAATAGTTAAGGAGGCTCCCATATAACAAACGTGATTTATTTTGCTCGTTATTGCTCGTTATTGCTCGTTATTGCTCGATATTGATAACGGGAACAGGTAGATAATGGAACGGAACCATGCGCGAGTCCCACTCGCACTTGGTCAGTTTTTTCTTTTGACAATTTGTCTTCAATAAATAATAAATAAATATTCTACGACATTCTACACAGCGCTTTATAGACCCAAAGTAAGCATAAATCCAGAAAACAATACATATAATATATAAATACATCAGACTAAAGGTAAAAAATATTAATAACCGTAATGACTAACCACATAACATAACATAACTTCACGCCTGTATCCCCTAAGGGGTAGGCAGAGATGTATTACACACCCACGATTCGCCAGTTATGTTAAGGTCCCAATGTAATAGGGGGCAAGCCTATTGCCATCTACCGGGCACATTATTAAGCGTGCGATAATTAACATTTATTAATGCACACATAACTACGAAAAGTCAGAGGTGCGTGTCCAGGGCGACTTGGGATCGAACTCGAGACCTCGTCTCAGCAGTCCGTTTTATGCCACTGGACTATCGCCGCTTTATGCCACTGGACTATCGCCGCTTGACTAACCACTGAGCTACAAATGCTTCATAACTGATAAAATAAAAGTGTACACTCGTACAAATATATTAATATCGTTATTTAAAACGGACTTGAAAATATTAGTTTCGACTGCACAATACTAGCATTTTCCAACATCCTTTTTCGAACTTTTTTTTATGATATAAAAGATGATTTATGTACTTATGTTGTCATTATAACTAGTCTTTCCCCCTCGATAGTGAACCGGGTATAATTCAAAACCACAACCTTCCGATTGTTAGTACAACACTTTACAGCATCCGCTGCTTTTTCACGTATGCGGGGGTGCCCGCGCAACTCGTATGTATTTTTGCACGAAACAGGCACCCACATGCGGCGGCACAAACAGGCTCGTGGCGGCAACTAGGGTGAGAGTCCTCTCGCTCGGCGCTATGATTGCCGCCATGGTGAAGCGCGTGGGCCGCCGCCGCCTCCTTCTGCGAGCAAGTAATGCTCGTGAAGGAGGCGGCGGAGCGAGCTCGGGAGAGATTTAGAACTCTCCCGGCCCGCCGAGCCCGCAACATGCTCGCCGCGCGGGGCAGGCGACTCAGACGCCGGAGGTAGCTCAACGACCTCCGTCCTCCATGAGCGCAGGCCTGGGGGTGACAGATGAGGCCGTCTGTCTCCCCAGCAGAAGCAGACCGGGGCGGCACCATGGTCCGTGGTTCCCACACCCGAGGGGGCCATCTGGAAGCCGTACATGGCCCAGGGTCACCCGGGGTGCGAGGAATTGCCTTATTAGGCCACCTTACACACCGGCATCTGAAGACCCGAGACGGCGTGCGGATTTAGTCGGTTCAAGCCCGACATAACCACCCCCGCTGGCCGGCGGAGGGGTATCCGAAGGGATTTCCGCACGAAAAAAAAAAAAAAAGGCACCACATGTGTTAACACGTATGAGGTAGCGAACTGCCTTAGCTAGGACGGTACTGTTGCTTTAACATTACAAACATATTTATTTTAGTTGGCACAATTCAACTATAAGATGGGAGAAGTAGGATGATGAACGACGGAGACAAAACAAATAAGAAAACGAGTGTTTATCCTATATCTATATATATTAAGTTTTATATGTGTCGGTAGACCTTGTAACAGATTTACTTAATATGAATCGTGAGTTTAATCCAATGGAATAGGGTATTTGGCTTATGCTAAAAAATAGTTCTGTATTATGTATTACAACATAAAAATGCAGATTGCATCAATATTTTTTTGAGAACTGTTTTATTTACGATAAAAATCGATATTAAAGTTTGATTTAAAAAAAGTACGCGCCCTAACGCATTTTTCAACATGGCGCGGATCCCGTGACTTTACTGTTTACTTTGTTGTGAACAAAGTAAACAGTAAGCGACTTAACACTAGGAAATGCAGACAGCCTGTATTGAAAAACTCTGTTACTTATGTGTGACGTCACAGAACGTTTATAAGCACGTGATCAAATCCCAAAAAAAGTGAGATTTTATTCTTGATTTTTT
This sequence comes from Cybosia mesomella, assembly GCA_946251805.1. Taxonomy (NCBI): domain Eukaryota; kingdom Metazoa; phylum Arthropoda; class Insecta; order Lepidoptera; family Erebidae; genus Cybosia; species Cybosia mesomella. The sequence goes on from OX276400.1 coordinate 7,547,947, forward strand.
AACAAAAAAAAACTTATTTTATATTGAAAATGAATAAAATATGTTTTTTACGTTACATTTTATTAGGATGACAACAATTCGTACAATATTTTAAATATAGTCAAACTGCCTATTGACATTCAGAAATTCAAAACACAGAATCTCAAATAAAAAATCAACCAGAATAACGTATCACAAAAAATTACTGCTTTTTTTTAGGATGAACACCTGATGGGCTAGCTCCACTAATGTATGTACGTATGTGTGTATGTATAAAGTATATTTCTGTACAGAGCCGACATTGTCAATGAGTATGCGTATTGTTGACGGTAATAATTTCATCGTTTACAGTCAGCAAAGACGCTTTGCATCCTTTCCTCTGGTGTGTAGAACAATACCATCGCGTCTTCTTTCTATTTTTCGCAGCAGCAAAGAAATTGTATTCTCCAACACGTATCAGCGTATTTCCTTTTCTTGATAAAGCATAAGAAACTTCTGAAAATATACAACGACCACAATAAAAGTATGATATATAGTCTTTGTAGTAAGCGAAGCAATTTTTTGCTGCAAGTGCTGACTTCAAGTCACGAACTAGCGAAGTAGTTTAAAATTAAATCACGAGTGTAGCGAGTGATTCCAATATATACTTCTGAACTGAGGAGCATAGTTAGTAAAAATAGTGCTGGAGAGGTGAAAATATATTTATATATAAATATAAAAAGACAGCCTACAGATTCGGTCACAAGCTACAGTCGGATCTGTTTGGCACTCAATCACGCAAAAAAACAGCTAAGTAGTTGAAATGGCAGGAAAATTTTGCCCGAAGTAGATTATATGTGAGAATAGAATATAGGCATTCTATCTCGGGAATAGATTCCTGGAACGGGATCAATATTCCACCTAGGCGAAGTTGTGGGTATAGAATAGTCATAAATAAAGCGAGTTTCGTTTCATTTGAACATAGAAAATAACTTTTGTTAATATCTAATATATAAAATATAAATCTTTTCTCCCCTGCCGTCAGCCGGGCAGATATGTCGGACTTGAACCGACTAAAACCGCACGCCGCGGTCTCGGGTCTTCAGATGAATATAAACGCGTTTAGTTCAATATACACATCGTTGGCTCATTTTGCTCAATGATGTTTATTGCAAATGAAACTTTGGTAAACGACCTTCACTGGTGATTACACCAGTGAAGGTCGTTTACCAATTATCAACCAAATCAAAAACATTTTTATATCTTCTTTAATTTCTTGGTAATCACAATATTTATCACTCACTTCACCAATTATTTAATTCCCGCATAAAACGATATCTTAGAGATATACTGGTGGTAGAAATTTAATGACACAAATTTGTCACAATATTCGGTCGGGTAGGTACCACGGTGCGCGAGCATGTGATGCTCGCGAAGGAGATGGCGGAGCGCGCCCGGGAGAGGTTCAGAACTCTCCCGGCCCGCCGAGCCCGCAACATGCTCGCCGCGCGTCGCAGGCGACTCAGGCGCCGGAGGTCGCTTAACGACTTCCGTCCTCCATGAGCGCAGGCCTGGGGGTGGCAGGTGAGGCCGCCTGTCACCCCAGCAGAAGCAGGCCGGGACGGTGGGGCGACTAGCGCCCCTCCCCCAAACCGGGGCAAGACGGGGACACCGTGGTTCAAAACCCGAGGGGGCCATCTCGAAACCGGAGATGGCCCAGGGTCAGTCGGGGTGCGAGGGATATGCTCTATGGGCAACCTTACACCCCGGCGTCTGCAGACCCGAGACGGCGTGCGGTTTTAGTCGGTTCAAGCCCGACATAACCGCCCTCGCTGGCCGGCGGGGGGGGTACCCGAGGGGATTTCCGCACGAAAAAAAAAAAGGTACCACGGTGCACGATTGCGAAAAACCCTCCATAGTAATCCAATTTCGGTTTGATTGCGTTCAGGGGTCAGCAAGAGCATAACCGGGCATGCATTGTGGTCGCAGCACTGGTGGCACCGGTGGGTGTCACGCGGTGCTGCGACGACAATCCTCTTCTGATGAGGCCGTCAAGCTGATTGCCACCATTGCATTGTTAACATGGTACGTGTATGTAATGGTGACCCTCTTTCCTGAGACTTTATCTTCAGCTTACCGTCAGGCGAGGTGAAGGCAAATTGACGTGTCCTAAATATAAAAAAAATAAAAATAATATTTCCTGCCCAAAACCAGAATAATAAAAAAACATTAATATCTATTGTGTCTCTTGTCGTACACAGAGTGATTAGGTACAAAAAAAAGCTTTGTAATTTATTTTCCAATTAGTAATATGCCCTATTTTAGGGGGTAGTTAAGATCAGCTCTAACAATTAAGAAATCGTCGACAGTAGTATTAGAGGCGCGGCAGCCTTTACAATGATGTGTAAAATACGCCCAAAAAACCTTCAAGCCCTTGGTCTGTTTTTTGTAGAACCTAAAGCCGTCATAGACCAACATCCTTTTCCCTCTTTGAGATATTACAAATTTCACGGCAAGATAAATCACGAGTACATATTTTTACTAGTCTCGTAAAGCGTTTCATCGTACTTCGTCCATTTCACATTTAGTAAACTTCGTCCATTGCGCAAAACGTCATATTCGTGTATTAAATTCCGTTAGGGCAGGGGGATTAGATCCCCAACAACGCATCGGGGTTGGCAACCGGGGCCGGTCGGGGTCTCTGGGATTTCCTTTATAGGGACACCAGATTCCCCGTACCACATGGTTGACACGAGACACACCGTGCGGTGAAGCCCGAGAGGTACCCTTTTTATTTTAAAGAAAATGGTTATAAATTCTGTATCAAATCATCATTTATTTTCAATATTTTTCATAAGGAAATAAATATTTACATGTAACATCGAAATAAATTCTACCCGGTTCACTAATATAATAAGCGTGATGATATTTATTATCAACGGTCGAGTTTCTAATCAACAATTTTTTACACGTAGGTAACTCTGTAAAGGTTGTCTTTTAGAGATAAGCGATAAGACCGCCCATTGTACCTTTTTTTTTTTTTTTTTATCGTGCGGAAATCGCTTCGGATACCCCCCCCCCCCGCCGGCCAGCGGGGGCGGATATGTCGGGCTTGCACCGACTAAAACAGCACGCCGTCTCGGGTCTTCAGACGTCGGGGTGTAAGGTTACCCATAGAGCATATCCCTCGCACCCCGGCTGACCTTGGGCCATCTCACCACTAACAGCATCGCTCATCCTGTCTCCTCTGAAAGCAGAGGAGTACGGAGAGCGATGTGTTCCCGCCACGTTGGGTATTGGCCGACGATCAATGCCAACCCTATGAAGGGGTGAAGGGGAAGCCATTGACCGCCGCCCAGGGTGTACCGGCCGCTCCGATTCCGCTCCCCCCGGACCGCAGTGGGATCGGAATCGGAGCGACACTCGAGGAGGTTACCCAACACACACCCCCGCCCATTGTACCTACAGTATATTTAGACTTAAGATATTGTATATAATAATATGTGGTGTACAGTAAAGAGTATTCTATCTATCTATCTGTAGTTTTGTAACTCTATTACAAAAATATGAAGTCTTGTGACTTCATATTTTTTTATAACGTGATGATTTATAGTCCGAACGTTGACCATGTCTGAGTTCTATCGAACTGCAGAATTTTGTGATGATCCGCTTTGTAATAATAAAGGAATGATCAATAATAGATTTTGTCGATTTTACCCTGCTGCTCCTATCACACTTACAATATCGTGATGATATCTAGCGCAGTTTATGACCATACCCTAGAAGAATGTTCATGCAAAATTTCAGCTGAATCTGTTGAGCCGTTTTCAAGTGATGCTCGGGCATCGATAATAAAAAGCAGACAGACAAAAATTCTAGAAATCACATTTTTGGTATCGGTAATCTTCCTAGAACAAACAATTATTTTTTGAAAAAATATTCAATGTACAGTTTTTATCTCGTTACGATTTTATTGTATGTATAGATGAGTAAAAAATGTCAATAACCAGCACGTTTTATGTCAATAACAATATGTTTTATATCATGTTTAGTAGTTTGCGTCTTACGTCTTCTCTTGAATCAATGGTTGTCATTACTATAATTCATTATTATATTTTTATACACACTGTACTGTAACAGTTCTGATACAGGGCCGAAATATCGGAAACTCAAATATAAATTAACATGATAAATAGCCCGTTAATTGTTACTATTATAATTTAAAAGACCATGTCAATCCTCTCGAATAAAACATCTGTGGCGAAGCGGTAGAACGAATGCTAAGTCAGAGACCACGGGTTCGATTCCCGGTCATTGTAAATACTTATATTTGCATTGGTCTGGGTGCTTCTATGTATAATATGTATTTATATACAAAAAAAAGTATCTAAGTATGTTTATCCGCATTCTAGAACCTATATGACAAGCTCTGCTTAGTTTGGATCTAATATTGTATTGATGTAATATTTCCTAGAATATTTATTTATTTCTTATTCTAAAATCATATGTAGTTTATCTGTCTACCCATCTTCAATCACTCCTATTCTTAACTCATGGTTATGATCATTCATAACCTTCACAACAGTATTATCGATACAAGTGACAGAGGCCCTGCATCCCTTGCAGTGATGTGTCGAACACTTCCAAAAATTTTTAGGACCGTTTGTTCTCTTCTTGAAGAACGTATAGCCTTCGTAGATCATCATCATTTTGCCCTTTTTAGACTTCAGGAAAGATACTGAAAGGGAATATAATAAAATACATAATTAAATTGTGCAATTAGGTATGTTTGAAAAACACAGTGAAAAAAACTCAATATATTCCAATTTACTCACCGGATCACTTTAGCTCTAAAACCTATCGTATTCACCTTGTCATCTGAAAACTCACCTGCAAGTCAGTTGACCTCCTGATTAACGGATGAGGCTCAGGCGCAGGCTTTCCTTTCGATTTTGGGAGGTCAGGCGGCAGTCGTGCATAAATTGAGGAGAACTTATTATGCGCACAACCTTACAAGGGAGATTGTGCGCATAATAATTTCCAAAACATATTATGTATTCACCGGGGCATAAAATAAATCATATTTAATTGAAAAATATATTTTATAAACAAAAACAAGGTCACACGAAATTTATTCCGTATGGTAAAAACCTATAAAATTATTTGGAATTCTAAACAATTTTTGCACTGAAGTTACTTTAAAACAGGTATTGTCATTGAAAATACAAAAACACCTAAGGGCCAATTCTGGTGATAAAAAGATGTTCAAAATTCAGTCTCAATCTCCCAAACGTCGTAACAAAATTTTGTTGAAAAGATATTGCAATTTTTTTACTAGAACAACTTTATCTTTAAAAGAATGTGTTCTCGTAACAAAATTTGCAATATTTTCAACAATTTTTTTTTACGAGAACACCTTTTTTGACATTTGGGAGATCGACATGAGATCGAGTCTAGATTGAGACTGAATTTTGAACATCTTTTTATTACGAGAATTGGCTCTCTGGTCGATCAGACCAGAACCTCGTATCAACTAACTATCATTACCATATGGTACTAAGATAAGTTAAACATACAATAATTTAAGACGTTTGAAATGCGTAAATATTAATCTTCAAATAAAATATATTTGAATAATGCAATTCGAAAATCTATCTTCAAATAAAATATCTCTAAAACATCAAACTCGTAAAATACAATCTTTAAATAAAATATCTCTAATTTGATAATCAATTAATAACAAAATGGAATGAACTGCTCTAATTTATTCGAAAAGCCTATGCTATGACTAGGCTAAGACTAAAGTGTCTCCGTCTTCATTATAACTAAATGACGTCAAATAAAGCACCTCATTTCTTGAGATATTAATGATTATGAAAGGCATTAACCTGTACTAACGTGTTTTCAATCGAAGTGATAGAGGCCCTGCATCCTTTACTGTGATGTGTAGAACATTTCCATGTATGCCTAATGCCTTTAGTCAATTTCCTCTTGAAGTACGTATAGCCTTGGTATTGCATCATTATGTTACCTTTCTTCGATCTAACGAAAGAAACTGGAAGAAAAGATGCCACATTATTATTAGTTTTTTAAAAACTTATAGATTTAGATCGGAAAAAAAGAACATCTAGGACGGGACTTGAACCCGCGACCAGTCTCATACTCTGACCAATTGAGCTACCTAGCCACGTCTCAGATATTCGAAATTGTCCGATATATTATATACGTCTCGGGACTACGTTGGAGCCATCTACCGTAATTCTTGTGAACTACGAAAACAATGAATAATGCTACAATATTTTTTTTAAACTTTACTCAAACTAAGCAAATTCTAGACATTCAGATATAGGAACAAAGAAATATTAGTAAATGGAAAGTAAAGATTAGTTAAAGCCATGGCTTCTCTAAACAAGCTGATTAGAACAAAAAAATGCGGTTCCGGGGGTTTGGTGGGAATATGGGACGCACAGGACGCAAAGACTAGTGAAATGATTAAATGAATTTTGGCGCCTGTATGACCTATTGTCTGTATGGCAGCTACAAGAATTTACACATTACCATTGCGTACCATTTTACGTGCGGAAATCCCTTCGGATACCCCCCCGCCGGCCAGCGGGTGTGGTTATATCGTGTACCGACTAAAACCGCACGGTGTCCTCCCCAAGTGTCCGTTGCCGGGCACCCCGGGCAAGCCCTCCAAAGGATAACCCCAGGGTAACAGGCGGACTTTGCCCGCCACCGCGGCCTCACCTGGTGGGGTCGAGTTTTCGCGCGTCGGTGAGTTGGCAGGCGTGTGTAGGGCACACGACACGCCTCGGCCACGGCCTGCTAATTTGAATAGGTTAAAGTAACTATCTTATATTACTTGCATTTGCTTGTTGGAGCCCTAAAAAGACCGATTACTGGTCTACTACAGAACTAGATACTGCCATCGGGTTGCAAACGTGACATGGCATCCGCTACACGAAAAATATCGAAGTTTGGCCGCTAACTAGTTAGAACAAGTCAGGAAAAGGCTAAATAGGTAGTAATAGTAGGCTGATAAATTGACTATTGTCTTCTCTTTTTGTGTCTTCAATGACTGAACTTAAAGATAATAAAATGAAATAATAATTGTTGGACTAAATATTTAATTTCTTTAAATTATTATATATAAAGAAATAGCTATCTTACTATTATTTATAGTATAATTCCATAAACCGATGTTGTTTTCATAGTTTATGTAATAAAGAATAACAGTAGGTACATTTTTAACCTCGAAACCTTGGATATGGCTATCCAAATTTATATAACGATAAAATAAAGAACCGGTTATCACCAGCTGGATGTAAATAAGCTATTTGCAGTGTCGTTATACACCTGCGACAACTAACAACCATACTTTGTAGATGTTATCCCCTCCCCATGGAGCCCTAGTGTTAAACATGAATACAAGAGAGAGACCGATATTCTTAGCAATCCATGGATTCTCCGTGCGTGTGCCGGGTCCATCGCGTGGCTGAGTTGGGAACTCGGGAAAGTGCTTGGGACTTGCGACCCAAGTGTAGGTTTAGAAGGGGCCCCTTTTGTTGATGTACATCAACACTCACCTTCACTACCCAAGTTCCCCTCCGCTTTAGACATTCGTCCTACAAAAGAGCTTATTATAGCTCTCGATAGGCTTAGATCTTTAAGTAGATTAAATTGTCTATAAAGCGGTGATTTTCCTCATAATTATCTTAGTGTTGTTCTAGATTATATCCTGGGCTTTCACCTCCTTTCCTTCTCCTCCTTTAGGTTTAGCTTATTCAGATTTTATGGGCGTGACTGCCATCTGATCCCCAACCCTTAGAAGATAGCCTGCGCCAGGACCTCGTCACTCAATCAGCAGTAGTGTGTCAGCTTGCAGATGAGGTGAACTTGGGAAGATATTGGTGGGGTTTTCCCTCATTTGGGTGATGCCAAACACAGAATTATCCCTTTTTATATGGTTATGGTCAGTCATTACCTTTATAATTATGTTACTGACACAAGTTATAGACGCCCGACATCCTTTCCTCTCATGTGTAGAACACTTCCAAAAATTTTTAACACCATTTGTTTTCTTTCTGTAAAACGTATAGCCATCATAGTTCATAATCACCTTGCCCTTTTTAGAAAGTTTGAATGAAACTGAAAAGAAGAATATCAGGTTAGTAATTTTTTGATCATAATGTTGACGGCCTCTGTGGCGTAGCGGTAGTGCATTCGACTGCTACGACAGGGGGCGCAGGTTCGATTCCCGCTGAGTTCACATTTTTGTATGCATGAATTTTTCTATTTGCATTTGTCTGGGCGTTAATATGTATAATATGTACATATTTACAAAAGTATATAATAATAATTCTAGAACCCATACCACAAGCTAGTTATACTATGCTTTGGGTCCAGAGAGCGCTATATATAGCATGTCGTAGAATAGTTCACGAAAACTCGGAGTTCTGAATAATGTGAGACGGTTTTTCACGCCGGAGCGCTGGTGTCTTTTATATAGAACATAAATTCGCCCCTGCATGGAATTCTACTCTCATCTCTGCGATGGCCTCGCACAGTACTTATTAGACGCTTTCGACAGATTGCAGCGGCGTGCCACCCGTATCTTAGAACCCTAAGATACGGTAACATAGAACCTCTGCAGTTGCGCAGAGACATTGTCTCTCTGGTTGTATTTTACCGCCAATACCACTACGAGTTTTCTGATGAGCTCTTTCAACTGATGCCACCGTCTTCTTTTCGTTTCCAGAACAACACTGCTGGACTGCGATACTGTGCCGGCCTATGTACCATGTACCTATATAATTTTATGATATGAAAAATGTAAGCTAGTATTGTCGTGACATTCATATTAAATGGACGTATCATAACACCTCTTTTATTCCGCAATACTCAACGCCAAATATGGAACAGTGGTGACCCCGATATTCGATCCGATACACGCGTACATAGTGCAGAACATTATTATTTCCCTGCTGAAATTTCTTTCGAAATAATACAAGATGCCAGATGAAGAACGCCCGAAAGCTGACGGAGCAGAAATCGCTGTAGTGTCGGTGTCGTCGAGGATTCCGGAGTTTTGGCAGGATCAGCCAAGACTCTGGTTCGTCCAATATGAAGCTGTCCTTGGCCCGCAAGAAACTTCGTGACGAGGCGAGGTACAACATGGTAATTACCAAATTAGGGAAAGGTGTTGTACAACAGGTCAGTGACATACTGATCAAACCCCCAGATACCAAGAAATTTGACACATTGAAGGAGCGATTACTGAAAATTTACGAAGAGTCAGAAATTAGGCAGTTCCAAAAATTACTAAGCGAGATGCAGTTAGGGGATCAAAAACCCTCTCAACTCCTACGGAGAATGCGAGATCTAGCACGTGATAAAATTCCTGATGAAACCCTTAGAATTATGTGGCAAGGTCATTTACCATCCGAAATACGAGGCGTCCTAGCGGTTACGGAAGTTAAAGATTTAGAAAATTTGGCTAATATCGCGGATAAGGTATTAGAAACGACCAGACTTTTACAACTATCGGAAGTACAAGCGGTGCCTGGCAGTAGCAGTGACAATTCTTTTCTGCTGGCAGAATTAGCAAAATTTAGCCTAAAAATACGGGATATTGAGAATCAGAACAATTACGCAGCATATTGTAATCGGTATCGTTCTCGGTCAAGGTCCCGATCGCGAGGAAGAAACATGAGCTGGCGCTCGCCGAGGAGCCCAGACTGGCTTTGTTATTATCACTTTAGATACCGACATAGAGCAACAAAATGCATAGAGCCGTGTGCATGGAAAAAAGACGGAAACCAGGAAAACTAATTGAGGTGCAATCGCAGGCGGAGATTTGCACCGTAACGCCAGTTCACCGCCTTCGTGTTACGGACAGTAAAAGTAGGTTAACATTTTTAGTGGACACGGGTGCTAATATTTCAGTACTACCAGTAAATAAATCCTGTTATTTTAACGCAAAACCCGACGATTATAAGCTGTATGCAGCGAACAGGACAGAAATTAAGACATGGTGTAAAAACTTTGAACTTAGACTTTAATTTACGTAGGCCGTTTCCGTGGACATTTGTGCTGGCTGAGGTCAAGCAACCGATACTAGGTGCTGACTTTCCAGCCCATCATAAGTTATTAGTGGACTTAAATAGACGAAAGCTTGTAGATTCTGTAACGAACTTGCATGCGATCGCATCGGTGTCAGTCCAAGAACAACCTACAGTGAGAACTATTGACTATAAAAACTCCTATAGTGACATTTTATTGGAATTTCCGAATGTGACTAAACCAATGTGTTTTAAAACTACTCCACGCCATTCTGTAGTGCATTACATAGAGACTACGGGACCAGCTATTTACGCGCGCCCGAGACCTCTACCGCCGGACAAATATGCCATAGCAAAGGCAGAGTTCTAGAGAATGCACGAAATGGGTATATGCAGACCATCAAAAAGCAATTGGGCAAGTCCGTTACATATCGTTGTAAAGAAAAATGGTGAAATAAGGCCGTGCGGTGACTATCGTAGACTAAACGCCATTACGAAACCGGACCGATATCCAATACCGCGTATTCAAGATTGTACATATCTATTGCATGGGAAAGCTATATTTTCACGAATAGATTTGCAGCGAGCTTACCATAATATTGCCATAAATGAAGATGACATACCAAAAACAGCAATAACCACCCCATTTGGATTATGGGAATTTCCAAAATTAGGATTTGGCTATAAAAATGCTAGTCAAACATTTCAAAGATTTTTAACTAATGAAGTATTAAAGAATTTGGACTTTGTATTCATATATATAGACGATATTATCATAGCGTCATCTATAGAAGATCATAAGCAACATATACGAGAAGTGCTGAAACGTTTAGATGAGTATGAAATCACTATTAATTTGGCAAAATGTGAATTTGGTAAAATATGTTAGAATGGCATTTTTATATGGCAATAGTTGAGATGGCAACACAGTGGCCATAATCTATCATGGCTTCCCTTCCGTTTTCTACGTTGTTACATTATAGGCTGTGTGTAATTTTAATAAAGAAATTCAATGAAGTAAACGTCTTCTAATGTCCTTGTCCCATCCACGCATTAAGTAAACATCAAGAGGTTATGGGCATATGGATGAAGAAAGAAAAGAGCGTGAAAAAAAAAAAAAAATATAGTTGAAGACTATCAAAAGCACGCTACAACATGGCGTCGGCTTCACCGTTTCCAATTTTGCAAAACACGAGTTATGATAATTGGTTGTACAGGGTGAAATGTTTACTAGCGGAAAAATCGCTCAATCATGTACTCGAAAGTGATGATACGAAGATAAAAGTACAGGAAGAAGCCAAAGCAAAGAATATCATTGTTCAATGCTTGACCGACAAACACCTCAATATAGTAAAGGAATGCAAGACTACAAAGGAAATGTTACAAAAACTATCGAACACTTTTCAGAGACAGTCAATAGTTTCGAAGATCTATCTAAGAAGAAAATTGACAAACATCAAATATGAAGAACAAAATCTAGAAGAATACTTCGCAAAATTTGACGGAATAATAAGAGAACTCGAATCAGCAAATGATAAAGTCGATGAAACAGACAAGATATGCTACTTACTGACAGGACTACCAACGACTTATGACACAGTCATTACGGCAATAGAGACAATAACTGAAGTGAAACTCGACTTTGTGAAGGCGAGGCTGCTAGACGAGGAACTAAAAATTAAATCTAGAGGAACTACAGAGGAACAGTCATTCCTATGTTACCGTTGCAACAAGCCGGGACATATAGCCAGTCAATGTCACACAGGCAGAGGACGATCGACTCGAGGAAGGAGAAACTATAGAACAGGATATGGACGAGGAGGTACACAAGAACAAGGAGATAAGCAAGGACATGAAATAAACCAAAACGGAGGTCAAGGACGTGGTTATCGTGGGAGATTCGGTGGAAGAAGAGGTGGAAATCAATATGATAGAAGACAGGTACATTCAGCGAAAGACAACTTTCCAGGTGATGACTATACATTTTATTTTTGTGAGCAGGAACAGGAACAATTTTGTAACAATTGCTATGGTGACTTATCAATAGATTTTGTTGTAGATTCAGGTTGTACTGACCATTTAATTAGAGATTGTTATGAGAAATATATGACAAATATCACTAGCATTCCAGAAAAGAAAATATTTACTGCTAATGGTCAATTCATTACTACAAATAAGAAAGGTTTCATAAGATTATTAATGAATGGTAACAGTATTCAATTTGAGGCACTAATTGTAAAAGGTTTAACATTTAATCTACTTTCAGTGAAGAAAATAGCACAAAATCATAATGTAATCTTTAATGAAAATAGAGTAATAATCAAAAAACACAACACAAATAAAGCTATTACAGGGGAAAACATAGGTAAACTATATATTCTAAAGGCACACGTAAAAATAGAAATTTCAGGTAACATGAATGCTGATAACAGCAACTTGTGGCATCTTCGTCTCGGACATGTGAACCGTCGGAGTCTGCACACCATGGGATTACCTGTAAGTAAAGAAACTTGTGAGTCATGTGTCAGGGGTACTTCTACCCGTTTACCATTTACATGTATACAGAGAGCACAGTCAAGTAGAGTTGGAGAACTTTTGCACACCGATGTTGCAGGACCTGTGAACATTCCAAACATCAATGGTGAGTTGTATTATCAAGTCATACTAGACGACTACTCTCATTTCGTAACAGTATATCTTTTACATAATAAGTCTGAAGCTACTGATCGATTAATACAATACATAAATCAATTAGAAAACCAAAAAGGGATAAAAGTGTCAAACGTAAGATGTGATAATGGAGGTGAGTTTAAAAACAGGAAAATAGATGCTTACAGTAAAGAAAAAGGAATCATAATGCAATATACCCAACCATACTCTCCTCAAAGTAATGGAAAAGCTGAAAGAATGAATCGGACACTATATAATAAAGCTAGAACTCAACTAATAGCATCAAACTTACCGAAGTACTTGTGGGGTGAAGCAGTTACATGCTCGGCATATCAACTAAACAGATGCCCATCTTCGGCCATAGGATTTCGCATACCAGAGAAAATAATGCACAGCAAGTTAGAATTGTCACAACTAAGAGTATTTGGATGCAGAGCTTGGGCAGTAACTTTACCAAAAGGACAAAAATTTGAAGATAGAGCAAAGGTAATGAGATTTGTTGGATATGCACGGAGTGGCTATCGATTATGGAATTCTGAAACTAATGAAATAGTAATCTCTCGTGATGTTAGATTTAATGAAAATGATGTCTACTACAAGCAAAAATCAGAAATAGAAAGTAATACCTACAGAATTCAATATGAAGAAGAGACACTGCCAGAAAAAGAGAAAGAAAGAGAAGAAACAAGAAAAACGGATAGTGCGGAAGAAATACAAAATCAAGAATCTAGAAATGAAATAGTAGAAGAAGAAAATGAAGAAAGGGACAACCAGAACGTAACACAAACTAGAAACAACAGAGAAAGAAGACCACCGGCATATCTCATAGATTATGTGACAAATGATGATGAGAGTTTAGATATAGCATACTGTTTACTAATGGAACCGCAAACATTCGTAGAAGCAGTGAAAGAAGAAGGCTGGAAGAAAGCAATAAGTGATGAAATCAACTCGCTACAAGAACTAAATACTTGGGAAGAAGCTACCTTACCTAATGACAAGAGGGCCATTGACACAAAATGGGTTTTCAAAACTAAACAAGACGGAAAGAAAAAAGCAAGATTGGTCGCTAAAGGTTTTCAAGTAGACAGCAAATATAATGTTTATTCACCAGTTGCAAGAATGTCAACGGTCAGATTAATGTTTAGCCAAGCAGTACAAAAAGGTCTTTCCATAAAACAACTTGATGTTCCAACAGCATTCTTAAATGGTCATTTATCTGAAGAAATCTACATAAAGCCACCAGAAGGAGTAAAAGTTACAAAAGGAAAGGTTTTGAAACTTAGGAAGGCATTATACGGATTAAGAGAAGCGCCAAAGTGCTGGAACGAACTACTACATAAAACTTTAATCAAACAAGGCTTAAAACAATCCGATTATGACTATTGCTTATACTACAATGATGACACTTGGTTATTAGTTTGGATTGACGACATTATCATTATGGGAAATTGCAAACATATTATTCAAAAGCTAAAAGAAGAATTCAGGATCAGAAACTTAGGTGAAATTAAAGAATACTTAGGAATGGAAATATTGAGAGAAGGGGACAAAATACTAATAAGACAAGAAAAGATGATCAATAAAATCCTAGAAAAGTTTGGTATGGGAGAGTGTAAAGGAGCAAAAACGCCAATGGAAAAAGGAAATACTGAAACTGGAGAAGAAATAATAAACAATGTACCATACCGTGAACTGATTGGATCACTGATTTACCTAGCAAATACCTCAAGACCGGATATAGCTTTCACTACATCATATCTAAGTAAGTATTTAGACAAGCCAACACAATCACTGTGGACAGCGGCTAAACGTGTTCTGCGATATTTAAAAGAAACCTCAGGTAAGTGTCTCACATACACTAGGAGCAATGTATCAAGTCAACTTATTGCATACAGCGATGCTGATTGGGGATCAGACTTGTCAGACCGCAAAAGTGTAAGTGGCAGTGCTATCTTTCACTGTAATAACTTAATTTCCTGGTTCTCTAAGAAACAATCAACTGTAGCATTGTCATCAGCAGAGGCCGAGTTCGTGGCAGCATCCATGACTACTGCAGAGCTTCTATATCTACAAGGTATTGTAAAAGATTTCACTCATGAGGTCATTGAGTCATATGTGTTGATTGACAACCAAAGCGCTATTAAAATGATAGAGTGTTGTGAAAATAGCAAGCGCACCAAACATATGGATATTAAATACAATTTCATTAAAGATTACATCAATAAAAGGTTAATTTCAGTCTCATACGTGCCTACAAATGAAAACATTGCTGACATTTTCACCAAATCTTTAGACAATGTAAAACATAATTATTTTGTGCTAAAACTTAAGATTTTATAAGTTAATTGATAAATCTTCAAACAATGTGTTAGGATAATTGATTTAAATGTGTTAGGATAATTAATTTAAATTCTTTTTTTTAAACTTTCAATGTAGGGATGAGAAACTTATGTTGTAGTGGTTTTCTCTTCTGTTAAGACACAACTTTATACATAAAAGTGTAGATTTATGTTCCTTTCGATAGCAGTGTAACAAGTTATTTGTGTTTTCAGTGACATTACTTTGTTTTTTTTTTGTTAGAGTTAATTTGCAATTCATTTCTTTTAGGTTAGAAATTCTTTTGACGTTTCTTATGACATTTCATTTTGACAACTACGCTTGACGTTAGAATAATGTTGCCAGTATACGTTTTTTTTTATAAATGTACCAAGAAATATGTAAG
Organism: Cybosia mesomella; assembly: GCA_946251805.1. Lineage (NCBI taxonomy): Eukaryota > Metazoa > Arthropoda > Insecta > Lepidoptera > Erebidae > Cybosia > Cybosia mesomella. The sequence goes on from OX276400.1 coordinate 7,563,364, forward strand.
GTCTCAGTGTTGCCAAACGTAAAGTTAAATTACCCGAAAAAAACTGTTCAGTTCAAGTCTAAGTTTAAAAACTTATCCTTGAGGGGGGATGTTAGAATGGCATTTTTATATGGCAATAGTTGAGATGGCAACACAGTGGCCATAATCTATCATGGCTTCCCTTCCGTTTTCTACGTTGTTACATTATAGGCTGTGTGTAATTTTAATAAAGAAATTCAATGAAGTAAACGTCTTCTAATGTCCTTGTCCCATCCACGCATTAAGTAAACATCAAGAAAATAGAGTTAAACTTTCTTGGATATCGTGTGTCCACCAAAGGTCTAAGTCCAACAGAGGAACAAGTCAAGGTTGTCTCGGAATTTCCAAGGCCGAACACTGTGGAAGAATTACGTCGATTTTTGGGGATGGTGAATTTCTACAGGCGACACCTTCCTAAAGCAGCCGAGATACACGCAAAGTTGAATACTTATTTACATAATGCCAAAAAGAAAGATAAGAGTATTATTGCATGGAACGATGAGTCGATGAAAGCCTTCGAGGAATGTAAACAAAGCTTGAAAAGTGCTGTTACACTTTCCTTTCCGTCGCCAGATGCATCAATCGCTCTCATGACGGATTGCTCGAACACCTGTGCGGGTGCCGTATTGCAACAGCGTGAAGGTGACACATGGAAGCCTTTAGGATTCTTTTCCAACAAATTAAGCGAAGCGCAACAAAAATACTCGACATATGATCGCGAGCTACTTGCAATTTATATGGCTATTAAGCATTTTAGACCATTTATCGAAGGGAGACCGCTGACAGTATATACAGATCATAAACCGATTGTATATTCATTGCAGCGAAATACTGTCGGAAAGAGCGATACACCAAGGCGCATCCAACATTTGGATTTTATTATGCAATTTTGTAATGACATAAGACACGTGTCCAGCAGCGACAATGTAGCCGCCGATTGTTTATCACGTATAGCAACTATAGACATATCACCCTTACCGATTGATTATGAACAGTTAGCAGAGTCGCAAGGAAAAGACCCGGAATTGCAAAATTTTCTGCAAAATAAGTCATACGATTTTCAACAAATATTCGTGAAGCTTTCAAAGCGTTACATGAGATTAGCCACCCAGGTGTACGGGCTACAAGAAAAATGATGCAAGAGCGCTATATATGGAAGGAAATGAATAAAGACATAGGAATTTGGACGAAGTCATGCATAGGTTGCCAAAAGTCTAAAGTGCATAGGCACACTGTATCACCTCACGGACATTTTATTCAAACAAACAGATTTGAATATTTACATGCTGACATCGTGGGCTCCTTGAGATATTGCCAGGGGTACCGATATATCGTCACTATGGTAGACAGAAAAACGGGCTGGCCGGAAGCGTATCCGGCAAAGGATATTACATCTGAAACAGTAGCCGATATAATATACTCTGGCTGGATTGCCAGATTCGGAACGCCATTATTCCTAACAACCGACCAAGGAGCAACATTTTTATCACACTTGTTTACCTCACTTGCGAATAGAATGGGTATCAGGAAGTTCCGGACAGCATATCATCCGCAATCAAATGGACTAGTGGAAAGATGGCATCGGTCACTGAAAACTGCACTTATGTGTAGGGTAGGGCGGGGCTAGTTGAGCATAGGGGCAAGTTGGGCAATCGAAATATCTCGCAAACTAATCACCGTACCCATAGGCATCGTATGGCGGAAAGAAGGAGTCGCGGGAGGAGTAATGACCACGCGATCGTCAGCGGCGGCTCGACGAGCGAGTGAAGCGCCCGTGCGTATTGTTTATTTTGTGACCAAAAAGTAAAAACGTCATTTATCGCAAGTTTTCGTCTGAATTAGTCAATTGTTATCTGTTTTCAATCAGGTAAGTGTTAATCTTCCAGAGATTTATTGTACTTTTGTATGTGTTTTGTATGTAGAGAGGTTCTGGGTATAATTCTGACGATTTTTTTTTAACCTCACTTTTGTTTTAAAATTCCGGCTTGGGGTTAGTTGAGCTATAGTTGCTCAACTTACCCCACGACTCAAACAACTAAAGTAATGAATGTTTTTTTTTTAGGATGCGGACCTACAAGAGGAAGACTACAAGATCTTCTTACACTACTGAAGATTTAAAAAATGCTGCAAAGGTTGTCAACAATAAAGGAAGTCGGTATCAAACGGATGACTTTGACAAGATTTTTGAAGAAATCAAATGAAGGCGGTGATTCATCCCTGGGCTATGCAACACAAAGGGAATATTTTCTCCTACACAGGAAGACTCTTTGAAAAAATATGGCATCAATCTTCTATGTATATTCTCCAAAAGACGTCCGTCGCCTTGCCTACGAATGTGCTGCTAAATTTGGCAGAATGGCTTACGATGTTTTTAAAACGAAATCCGGAGCTATCCATACGAAAACCAGAACCCACCAGCCTTGGTTAGGCAACTTCATTTAATGCGCAGAAAGTTAGTTTTTTTTTGCGAAATTAGCGGAAGTAATGGATAGATATCTATCTATAGGATTTACTGCAGCAGAAATTTGGAATATAGATGAGTAAGGAGTATCCACTGTGCTGAAGCCAAATAAAATTGTAGCTGCCAAAGGTAAGCGCAACGTCGGCGCAATGACTTCTAGGGAACGAGGGACTAACGTTACAGTAGTAACTGCTGTAACTGCTATATCTGCTCTTATTATAATTGTATATATAAATATATATGGTAATTTTTTTTAAGATATAAGCTATATGGGTAATAATATAAACATTTAAGTCTGATTTTAACCAGCAAGACTGAATCTAATGCTGAAGTTAATCTTAAGATACGTTAATGTTTTGTTGCTTCTAGTTTTGGTTAATTATTCAAAGAAAATTACTTTAAGTTTTGTTGTTCTGTCACTAAAAGACTATAAAAATAAAGCTGATTGTCAAATACATATTTTACTTCATCTTTAGTCAACATTGAACCCTTGGTTTGGTTAGATATTCTTAGTGCTCAACTTGCCCCATACCCTTGCTCAACTTACCTCACCTATGGGGCACATTGAGCGTACTTGACTGTCTGCATTTAAACAGCTGTACCTCTTAAATTCGACAGTTCCAAAGAGAGAGAATCACCAAGACAAAATATTTGTTCATCCCGATTTGCAGCATTGTAGTCATGTTTTTGTTCGTGTTGACAAAGTGACAAAACCTTTAACACAGCCATACGAAGGCCCTTTCAAGGTTTTGAACAGAACGGACAAATATTTCATGTTAATGCAAGCGGATACACAGAAAGTTGTTAGTATCGATAGATTGAAGCCCGCGTTTACGTTGAATACGGAAAGTGCTGACGCGCCAAATAAGGCAGCGTCGGGTGCATCTAAGGTGTCACAATTCGGACGTACCATCAAACCTGTCGTACGCTTTATGCAATAAGCACATGTTAGTAATGGGTGGATCACAGACTAAGTCACCGAGAGAAGAAATAATTATTGCCCAAAATGGTGCGGGCAATAGCGCCGCCACGGCGCGCAGCACAACGGGAAACGACAGCGACAAGTTCGAAATATACTTGCTTTGCATAATTATGTGCATTCTGGCGGGAACGGTATACTTCATTTGGCGCAGATGCAAAAGGAAGTATACCTCTTTCATACGGCGAGAGATGCAGCAAACCAGCGAGCCCCGCTGCGGTGAGCTTGGCTCCCGCGGCGGCCCTCCAGCGGATCGTGGTTTAGGCAGTGTATACGTTAAAAGTATAATAAAACTGTGAAGTGAAGTGATCGTTATTTGCTAATGAACTCGGACTCTAAAATAAGCTATTTACCAATTACTCGAATCGAAGTATATACAAATATATTACTCAGTTATCAGATTTTTTGCTTTATATACACTTTTTAATTATTTTTTTACTTTTGTAACCACTATGGTTATCATTTTTTTGTAATCTTTGTTCTTTAAAGTTATCCCCAAAAATTTAAACAAAGGGGGATGTACTATGCCGGCCTATGTACCATGTACCTATATAATTTTATGATATGAAAAATGTAAGCTAGTATTGTCGTGACATTCATATTAAATGGACGTATCATAACACCTCTTTTATTCCGCAATACTCAAAGCCAAATATGGAACAATACCACCCGCACACGGTGGAAACCATACGATCGGGAACTTAGCGGTTCGGTTTTATTGGTGTTCGAAAATCTTAGGTAAATCGGCTAAAGATAATGGTTGGAAATTAAAATTTCTGCCTTGATGAAAATTATATTTTTTTTTATATTTAGTCCGTCAAATTGACTGCACCCCGCCTGATGGTAAGCTGAGGTGAAGTCCAAAAAGTAGTGACCACCATTTCCAGAGATACAAAAATTAATATATATAATAATTATATTATATATATATAATAATAATAATTAATTAATTTTATCAAATTAGTGTATTGTCATCGATCCTCGATTAATCTACAAAGTTTGAACGAAATCTGGGCCTGTAGACGAAGTCACATTCTACTAGTGGAATCGCAACGAAGCGAACCTTCAAAAGACCGAAGTGTATGGGAGAGACAACATTTGTCGACATGTCACGTGTAACAAATAATGTTACTCCCATACATATTGAACATTTAAAGGTTCGCTTCGAAGCGATTCCACTAGTAGAATGTGACTTCGTCTACAGGCCCTGGTCGTTTAAAGTGGGTCAAAATCGCGCCCAAAGGAGTTGGTTACAAACAAACATTTTTTTTTTTTTTATATTTAGGACACGTCAATTTGACTTCACCTCGCCTGGTGCTAAGCTGAAGGTAAAGTCACAGGAAAGAGGGTCACCATACATGTACCATGTTAACAATGGTGGCACGCAGCTTGACTGCGCAAATTTGTCACAAAATTCGGCCGGGTACCTACCCGATAAATTTGTGTCATCAAATTTCTACCATATAGGTGAAGCTAATAAAAAGCGTATAAAAATGTGTAACCACCCAAGTAGATCATTCTGTTACCTCTTTTAGATGTAACGAAGCACACTGGAAAGTAATACATCCTCAGATTCTGACAAAATTTTGAGTAAAATACAGTTGGGGAGGAATGGGGTGAGATGTTCTGCCGGCACAAAGGCCTACGACCTATGACCAGGCGGAAATCCTATAATATAATATAGTCCTAAAATCACCGGTTAAAAGGACCAGAACATTTTAATCTTATGTTGATAACCCGTAGCAGAACAAAATGAACAGAATCACTGATTTAATATTAAAAAAAAATACAATTCTGTAAGAAGGTATTTATTATGAAAGTTACAAGAATATAATATATTATGTCTGCTAAGAATTCATTGAATTCAGAAGAGGTATACATAATCTTACTTACGTACATAGGTGGAATGTGAAATTATATTTAAACTTTGGCTTAATCCTTGAGCATTAAATCAAAATAGCGCAGAAAACTAGATAGGTATGCGTTTAAGACCCGAGACGGCATGCGGTTTTAGTCGGTTCAAGCCCGACATAACCGCCCCCGCTGGCCGGCGGGGGAGTATCCGAAGGGATTTCCGCATGAAAAAAAAAAGGTGTGCGAAACTAGAATAATTACTAGTAAAAATACTTAAATTCAATCACAAATACGCAAGTAAATTTCAAGACTACTTGTAAATTTTTATTTGTGACAAAATATTCACTAGAGATATTGCCATAGTGTCTAGTGCGAGCTTTTTACCTAACACAGGTATGCTTGCAAGTGAGTTTGGCTTGGGTTCCGAAAATCCTCACACGCTGACGTAATGGTGAAATCACTCAAAGATTTTTATAAAACTCTGCTTGATGAAGCTAGCATCAATTAGATCTATCTGACAATGGCTCCGTACAATCACGTCACCGACCACAGCCCCCGGTGGCTGTGATGCGCCACGTCCGTAAGAACCACGCAAAAGTAGGCGGGTGCCACGAGTGCTCATTACAATGTTGAACACTCTCGTACTGTACAGTGTCCACCACCGGAGTTGTATCGCAGTCACTGAGTCTTAATGAATTTGTTATGTGGATTAAAGTGGAATAGAGCGCGATCGTACGCCACTCTTATGTTGCGATTCCAAAAAAAACGTGTTAAAAATCTTATAAATAGTTTGCCACCAGGCGGCGAAGGCTGTAGTCGGTGGCCTGTTTGGGGAGTTGCCTTAATGTCGCGAATAAATATCCTACCAGTATCGACTGAATAAATTTGTTTGGCAAGGTATAGTTAAATATTCTATCAACTTTAACAACGACTGTGATCATGTTCACCTTTAATATCTAACACCTCGCCTTCGATGGTTACAATAGTAGCTCGACAACCTTTAGGATGATGTGTAGAACACTTCCAAAAACCCTTTTTACCTGGTTTAGTCTTATTATCTTTTCTATAAAACTTATAGCCCTTTTTTTTTTTTTTTTTTTTTTTTTTTTTTTTTTTTTTTTTTTTTTTTTTTTTTAAAGAATATTAGTAACCGAAATTACTAATATTCCCCCTAACCCCTCCAGCTAAGCTAAATTGCTTGTGTTAGGAGTGGGTTCACGTCGGTAGTGTAATGGCCAGGATTCGAACCCGGGACCTCTCGATCGTAAGGTCGACTCCTTAACCACTAAGCTACCGACGCTTTAGGTAGCTAGGCTTGTAGCTCAACATTCGTTTGCCTTTTCGAGATGTAACAAAATGAACTGAAAAGACAGACAGTGGTTTATTTATTGGTAAAGTTATTGAAGTAATCTATTTTAACAGTGACTAAGTTACCCTGCATAATATCATAATCATAATAGGATAATCTGATTTCGCTGCATTGTGCTTGTGCTTCATTATGATAAAGTTATAAACAATATTGAAACCACACCTAATACCGATTTAAATACATCACGTTATTGTGTAAATTAAAAACTTGAGCTAGGTTACCTCTTAACAGCAAAGCGGTTACTCACAGTGACGACACTGGCCAGATCGGAGGCTTTGTACAATTTTTTTTTGAGATGTATTACTAAGAAATGTTTTACACGATCTTTATTATACAAATAGAATCAGACGAAATATCTCACTGTCCATTTAATTTTGCTAAATGCACAATTATACATATCAATCAATCAATCAATCAATTAGCCTATGGCAGTCCACTGCTGGACATAGGCCTCTCCCATTGTATGTCATAGCACCCGATCCTCCGCCTTGCGCATCCAGTCTATCCCAGCTACCTTTTTCAGGTCATCCGTCCATCTACATATACCTTTTTTTTTTTTTTTTTTTATCGTGCGGAAATCCCTTCGGATACCCCCCCGCCAGCCAGCGGGGGTGGTTATGTCGGGCTTGCACCGACTAAAACCGCACGCCGTCTCGGGTCTGCAGACGCCGGGGTGTAAGGTTACCCATAGAGCATATCCCTCGCACCCCGGCTGACCCTGGGCCATCACACCACTAACAGCATCGCTCATCCTGTCTCCTCTGAAAGCAGAGGAGTACGGAGAGCGATGTGTTCCCGCCACGTTGGGTATTGGCCGACGATCAATGCCAACCCTATGAAGGGGTGAAGGGGAAGCCATTGACCGCCGCCCAGGGTGTACCGGCCGCTCCGATTCCGTTCCCCCCGGACTGCAGCGGGATCGGAATCGGAGCGACACTCGAGGAGGTTACCCAACACACACCCCCATCTACATATACCTAATTTAAAATAAATTATTCAAGACAATTATCACTAATCATTTAAATTTTTATTAATCACTAATGTACTTTAACAACAAAACAGAAATTGTTATTTGTTCAAACCATACAATGGACATCTGGTCATTTCCATGCTGAGAATAAGATACAGTTCGAAATAGTTTTGATATAATTCTACCAATATAATAAGCTAAGTACAATGTTCCAGACAATTCAATTGAATGATACAATTTCTGAATTATGAGGAGAATGGCTGGCAAACATTTTGAAAATGTACTCCAGCTGCACAGAAATCGTGTTTTGGTCTCTTTGGTTGCATTGCAGGGCGCGACTGCTGAGGGGCGCCATTTAACCATTCATAGACTATATTAAACCAATCACGAGCTCAATGGGCTCTCGTCGTTGATTGATCAGTGCACATGTGCGAAGTTTCTGACGTTTGTTTAAGATGTTTGCCGGCACATATAAATTAAGTCAATGATTAAAATGAGTACTGAATATTTCTAGAATTTCTCCATTAACTGTGAGCAGATTCGCTTTGCATCCTTTCTTGTGATGTGTGGAACAGATCCAGCGTGTTCTCGCAATGTCTCCAATCTTACTTTTGTTTTTAGCGAAGAAAGTGTAACCACCCATTCGAATAAGAGTGTGTCCTCTTTTTGAAACCGCATAAGTAATATCTGAAGTCAAGAAATGATAAATGAAGTCCAGAAGATATGGGCAACCTTCTCAGATGCTATCGATCCTATAATGGTGGTCCCAAGCCTCGCTTAAAGAACCCGGGATTGTAACAAGACGGAAACATATGTGCGGGTAGAGTATTCCAGATCTTTATCGTGCGACAAGGAAAGGAAGTACTAAACCGCTTGTTCTTTCTAGAACAATAACTGGCAGAATTCGAAATTTTGAGCTTGTTCTATGGTCAACCTTACACCCCGGCGTCTGTAGACCCGAGACGGCGTGCGGTTTTAGTCGGTTCAAGCCCGACATAACCGCTCCCGCTGGTCGGCGGGGGGGTATCCGAAGGGAATTCCGCATGAAAAAAAAAGGTACTTTATATTCATTTAACTATGACTCATTATATGTAATTAAAAAATTTACAGATTGAGAGTGCATAGTGGTAAAACACAAGATATTAGGCTTGAGTCATTGTTTTGTATTTGTGTGACCTACTTGTGTATGTGTGTGTGTGCGTGTCTGTGTGCGTGTGTGTGTGCGTGTGTGTGTGCGTGTGTGTGTCTGAAGTGTATGAATTAAGTATACAAAAGGACCACTAAAACCCTAAAACTTAAACCCTATTTATGGGAGAGTTTGCTAGGAATAAAACCAAAAAAGACGAAGCAGCCATTTATATCACGGAAGACATTTAAAATTTGTAACAACGTTTAAGTAGTAATAAGGATCCCATATATATCCATCATAACAATACTGCGGCCTAACGATATTATTTCAAACTGTTTCTTTAGGCATTACTATAATCTTGACTAATATTTTTTAGTCTAATTATAAATCGCAATAATATTAATTATTCGCATGATAGTTTGATAATTATTAATAATTAACTTTAATAATTAAAGCATAATATTCATTATTCGCATGATAGTTTGCAACATGTAAATATCAAAAGATTTGGTCGGGTCAAGCTTTTTTTAACGTCATAAATATTTACTCCTAAATGTCCACAACAAACACTCGTGATACTTTTTTTTTCGTGCGGAAAGCCCCTCAGATACGCCCCCGCTGGCCAGCGGGAGTGGTTATGTCGAGCTTGTACCGACTAAAACCGCACGCCGCCTCGGTAGTACAGACGCCGGAGTGTAAGGTTGCCCATAGAGCATATCCCTTGCAACCCGACTGACCCTGGGCCATCTCCGGTTTCGAGAAGGGTTTTGGAACTACGGTGTCCCCGTCTTGCCCCGGTTTGGGGGAGGGGCGCTAGTCGCCCCACCGTCCCGACCTGCTTCTGCTGGGATGACAGGTGGCCTCACCTGCCACCCCCAGGCCTGCGCTCATGGAGGACGGAGGTCGTTAAACGACCTCCGGCGCCTGAGTCGCCTGCGATGCGGCGAGCATGTTGCGGGCTGGGCGGGCCGGGAGAGTTCTAAATCTCTTCCGGGCGCGCTCCGCCATCTCCTTCGCAAGCATTATATATGGCGGCGGCCCACGCGCTCGCGCTCCGCACCATTGCTGCAATCATGCTACACTCGTGATACCTTCGCTAAGAATTATAAAATAAAATTAGAATCTACCACCATGGAGGATCATCAGGATTAACACCCCGACTCTGAGTATTCCGACTCGGATAGATTTGGATTTAGAAGGTTAAGGCGGGAGCTTCGCTTCGCTCCCGCCCTAACGTTCGTGGTTTTTTTTAACCACACAAAAATAGGAGTCCCACGTACACGGTCTCCGTAAAGTCCTTTTTAACGTCCTGAAGAGTTTTATGTTCATGGACTAATGATATTATTATGCCACAGTATCAATATGCTTTAATATCGTTATGCAATTATAATGTTATGCTTTAGCATATTATGCTTTGAATAGTTTTGCTGTAAGAATATGCCTTACAATTTATGCCGAATAATTGTTATGCGTTGTCAGAAATGAAAGTATACCATACTAAATTATGAATTATTTATGCATTCCAATAGGGATCCTAGTAATAACAATATATCATCAGTTATAATAGTAAAATATTAATCTGGCAATAAGGACGCATCTAATGAAAAAAAGTTTTGTTCAATGTGGATTTAAGGGGAGAATTATACTGAAAATCGTACAAAATCATACGTATCGACGTGATTCTGCTTTCGGGTCGTTGATATATACGATTTTAGTTTGTTTGTACCTTACGCCTTTTCTATATAATTCACACCTTGAGGTCTCTACAAGCCAAAGCCGCTGGCGACCCGGCGCGCCGGGGCTAACCCGGCCGCTACAGAAAGTATTGCTGCAAGCAAACTTGTTCCAAAATAAAACCGTAGGCCTTGTCCGGCGGGTTAAGCCGTCGCGTCGGGCCGGTGGCTTTGGTGTGTAGACAGCCTTACTATACAAAATAATATTGAATGTATTTTTTTTTGTGCTCTTCTGTAGAGTTAAAAGACAACATATTATATTGCTTAAGCACACTTTTCATTTTGATGTGAAAGGAGGAAATTAGGAGATATTAGTTATGATCATTAGATAAATTTGCCATTTTACAGCAAACAAGGAAGGTTGTGATAATGTCTTATTATTTTATTATTTTACATTTAATACTTTTAAAGTAATATTTTTACCTTCACCACTGACTTACCTATTGTAATTCATTGTATAATATAATTATAAAAACAATAACATATATTTTTTTTATAAAATTAATAAAAATAAAAGTCAGATATGAAGTCAGACGACCTCTGACTTTGATTCCCGCTCAGTGCAAATATTTAAATGCATGGATTTGTATATTTGTATTGGTCTGAGTGTTTCTATAATATGTATTTAATTACAAAAAAAAGTATCTATCTATATTTATCCGCATTCTAGAACCCATAACGCAAGCTAGTTGTACTATGCTGCTTTTGGACTTAGATAACGCTGTTTAGAATGTTCTAGAATATTTTGATATTATAATAAACAAAGCAGCATTGCTGGCTTAAAACAATTGAAGAATTATTAATTAAATTTTGCTAATATTTATGAATTAGTTGCCGTTTACAATATTTGATTAATAATAAAATATTTTTTGAAGATTACCTACACCTTTCTATTTCATTAAATTAAGATACTTTGTTACGCCGCCACCAATAAATAATTGCTCTCTAACTGTCATTATTATCATCTTAACGGTGATTCCGGTTACATGCGAGGCTGTCGGACACCTGAAGTCGGACCGATTAAATCCATTCAGTTTTCCATCACGGGAGCCTATTTATGTATATTTATTATTTATTTATATATGGGAGAGACCCTGAGTAAGTCTTGCGACACACTTATATAAGTGACCCAATACTTCTTGGGTCTACCTCTCCTCCATAAGCTCTCGGCAGAAGCGGCATGGCCAGACATTTGATACCCATATAGACATACTTTTCATGACGACGAGGCGGTCGCAACAAAAAGTGGTACCAATGATATCGTGTGAAGTCGCGTGAAGTCCAACTCTCAGATGCAACCGAGATCATCGCTAAGTTGATGATGATGGAGATTCGAAACCGAACACAGATCAAAGACGAAATGGTTATGGACCTAACTTATTACCCTGGGGTAATCCTACTATTTTATTTTTCATCTGTGGGTGCATTTAAAATAACTTTAGGTTTTTTATAAAATTTCCGTATCAAATCCCTTAGGTAATTATTCGGACATTTGTACGCTTTGCATTTTTAAAGCCTAATCTTAAACAAACACAATCAAAAGCATTTGTTAAAACAAAAAATATAGTAGTAACAAAATAGCTTCTGAATATACAAAAGTAGTCAATGATTATGAGAGCCTTTAATTTCAATGATCTCGTTTTCATATGTGTAAAGTTTAGCTCTGCAACCTCTGACACAGTGTGTTGAACATCGCCACGTACATTTTCCACCAAATGTTACTTTTTTACAAAATCTGTAGGGTCCAATGCGAATCAATGGGTGTCCTCGCTTTGAATATGTGAAGACATAACCTGAAAAAAAAATATTAACACGGTTATAATTGTTGCAAGTAATCTCTTACTACATTAATTTATAATTTACATATGTTTGAATTTTACTATCCTTAATTTTATTTATGAAATATAATAATGTACGTGTAAAATGAAATATGATTATTGTGCAAATATTACAATTAATGATTGGTGATTTTAATGATGTAACAAGTAGATAATTTTATAGAAATCTATCATAAATAATTTTAAAGTTAAAGGATGGTTTCCAATAAGAAAACGAAATCAATCCAAAAATGAAAATTTACTTCCTTGGTTGAAACTTTATAGTTATAAATAGCAAAATACAGCTGAATTTATTTTCGTACCTATTCAAATCACAGTGCATAAAATGAAGCATAGTTATAAACCAAATTATATTTAAATAATAATATGAAAATAACAAAAAAAGCTGCGTTACAGCCAACTTAGCAACATGAGCTTCTTTGTTTCTTTACATAATATACTATTTAGTCCTATCAGTAACTAAAACAATAAGACCCTATTCAAACTGAGCGGTATTCGGTGAGGGTAGAGTACATGGCGCACGGATTTCGCTTTGAGAGCGGAATTGTTGGTACATATGTACTGAACAGTAGTATTACCGCATTCCCGCTTGATTTTCTCTACCGCAGACGGTAGCGAATACCGCTTTGATGTAAAAAGGCTTAAATTAACGTAAAACGATATTGCCAATAATCAAAATGTGCTAATGCACATGAAAGTTGTGAATTTTAATAATTTCATTATCAAAAGTGTGAACCGTAGCGCGACACTTTTTGTGATTGTGTGTAGAGCACACCCATCTTGCTTTCAGTCCTGCCGTACTCTGCACACAAAATGTGTATCCTCCAATACTCAGCAGATTTCTACCTCGCCGCGACTTCACTAAGGTCACTATAAAAGAAATAAGCCTTATACAAAACTATTATATTATATAAAGCTGCGTTGACATAACAGGGATGGGATAGGCAAATTTAGGCTAGTTTATATGGTTAATATACCTTTGCCAAAACTCGTATGTACTTTTTCATACACTCTAGTCGAGTACGGAAATAAATATTGAAAAAAATCTGTAACGTCTAGCTTAAAATATATTCTAAAAAACAATAGCATGAAATTTAAAGAAAAAGAGAATATAAATGATTTATATACTCTTTTTTTAATATATTTATTTTATCTTTTTCTTCTAAAGTAGACAAATGGTAGTCCTAACATACTTTCGTCCCAAAAATCTTTGTGTCGGTCTTTAAAATTCTTGGTGAAACGCTCACCCTGCGCGTCATAACTCGCTGGGTGACCAGCGTCTGAATTATCATGAAATAAATCTACGTGGGATTGGAGCAAAATCTACCCAATACCCACGTTGGCATAACAGTTTTTCGATAAATCATCAATTTCATTCTTTAGATAATTTTTATTTAATGTTTTCATCCCCCATAAGTAGATCGTCACTCCTTTGACAATTATTCACACTGGACATACATAGAAGTGGCCGGATTTTGAGAGCGAGGGAATACCAGCATATCGAATTTTATGTTAAATTAAAATATGCAGATATTGTCATATCTTCATATATATATTTCTTGTGTGCGTATGCATGTCACTGAACTCCTAGACGGCTGGACCGATTTTGATAAAAAAAATTGCGTGAGTTCAAGGGGATTCGAGGATGGTTTAGATTCACAATTTGGTCGCGGACGAAGTCGTAACAGCTAGTAAAAATATAAAACTGAGGATCGTGATTTGAGGGTGCTATCCACAGCATTAGTGATCCAAATTGAATATACTTAAATTTTATTCTTCTCTCGAAGCTACAATACACAATTACAACAACTTGAATAAAAAACATGTGAACCTCAATTTTTGTTTTGATTACTCACTAAACATCCAAAAGTACGCAAAAATGCTATTCTAAGACAATTTGATATCAATTTTCATTATTTTGGGAAGATAAACTGTCCAGAAACCAAACCAAATAAAAGTAATCAAAATTAAATTAACACACTATAAAAGAAATAAGCCTTATACAAAACTATTATATTATATAAAGCTGCGTTGAAATATGGATGGGATAGGCAATTTAGGCTGGTTTATATGGTTAACAAAACCAATTTAGTTCACAAAAACACAAGAGAACAGAATATAGAATCCAAGTTGACGTAGCAGGTAGACAAAAAGAAAGTATTCTTCATTTAATATTCTTATAAAACTATTAAAATGTGACGTGTGAATTTTATTCGAATACTGCCTTTTATTAGCAAGAGGTAGTATGATAAGAAAATAAGTGTTTTACCAAAGGTATATAAAAATAATAGGTCTTTACCAATTGCCGTTCTGCAGTAATGGCCATTTCAAATCAAAATAATTTTTGTTTGGCTATAAGAATTCTAATTTCAAATTAATTTTATTTTAAAAACATGGTATTCATTTTCCAAAAGTAGTCATTTGTTTATTGATTAGTGTTACGTTTTCATCGCATTTCAATCTTTTTCGTTATCATGGATACGTCAAAAATTCGAGTAATTATGGAATATGAGTATCGTCGTGGCAGCAACGCGGCAAAGCGGCACGCAACATCAACGACGTTTACGGAGCTAACACTACAAACCAACGCACCGCCTGTTATTGGTTTGCTCGCTTCCGTTCTGGAAATTTCGACCTGAAAAATGAACCTCGCGGTCGTTCGAAGACTTTGGTCGACAATGACGAATCAAAGGCGATTGTGGAAGCCGATGATACACAATCTACGGCTGAATTAGCAGAAGCTTTCGACGTTAGCGTCAAAACAATATTGGTCTATTTACGTCAAATTGGCAAGGTAAAAAAGCTTGACAAATGGGTGCCCCACGAACTCAATGATCGCCAGCGCGAAGTACGCGTCGAGACATGCCTCAACCTGTATTGCTCAACAGACACACAAATGAAGAAATTTTGCAACGCATTGTTACTTGCGATGAAAAATGGATTCTGTTTGATAACCGCAAGCGCTCAGCAAGTTCGTTGGATCCTGGTTCAGCATCTAAACAGTGCCCTAAACGAAAACTTACCCCTAGAAAAATGATGGTCACTGTTTGGTGGTCTAGCGCCGGTGTGATTCATCACAGCTTCTTATCAAACGGGGTGAGCATTACTACAGATGTGTACTGTGAAGAACTAAACACAATGATGGAGAAGCTGGCACATCTCCAACCAGCATTGGTCAATCGCTCGTCTCCGCTGCTCCTGCACGACAATGCGCGACCTCATACTGCACAGCAGACGGTCTCCAAGTTGCAAGAACTGGGGTTGGAAGCTCTCCGTCATCCGCCATACTCACTAGACCTTGCGCCTACAGACTACTACTTTTTGCAGAATTTGGATAACTTCTTGGCGGGTAAGAAATTCAATACCCGAGAGGCAGTACAAAATGCCTTTGAAGAATTTGTTGCCTCCCGTCCAGCTGATTCCTTTAAGAAGGGCATCAATAAACTGCCGCTGCGTTGGCAAAGATGCATTGATTGCATGGGTAATTACTTCGATTAGTACAAATAAAAAATACATGAAAAAAAATCGTTTAATTTTTTTCATACATAACTTAAGCAATTTCATAGGTATAGACCTAATATTACAATTTGTAAACTATTATACCTATCAACATAGTTTAGATTATATTTAACTTGAAAAATTAGTTCTGATATATAGAAAAAAAACAAGATCGTTCCTAATAATAAATTTCATAATAATATGGGGTATGAAAAATTATACTGAAATAAGAAACAAAATCATTTAATTTTATTACTGTAAGATGATTTTAGTACTTGGGTATTCGCCAGCGCGAAAAGACCAGTTTCCTCATAATTTATACATTAAATAAATGAATATTTGTTTATTTATATTAGTGGTTTTAACAAAAAAATTATATAATTCTTACTGTGTTTAACATATATTTTTTAATAATGTTATACGAAATGTGGGTGTTTATTTACCCCTGCCTAACCCTTGTGAGATAACAGGTGTGACTGTATCTATGTTATGTAGTTAACATGCTGCATTTCACACAGTTTATAAAAGTATCGGAGGTCTTGCAGGCCTCACCTATACTCTCTTTTTCCCAAAATGGAAAACGGTAACAACGCACGAGGTAACCCTCCGTTGTCTGGAAGCATTCACAAGCCAGAATGATCTCTCAATATTGTTACACAAGTTAGATACGTTTTTCGTACGTAGGTACGTATGATTACGATTGTTCAGATACTATTTCATTTTTTTAAATAATATTATACTGCTTGTGTAATCATAAGGGGACAAGGTTTAAAGTTTCATGACGGTAGAGGAAATTCGTGAAGCCCACACTGCCTACTCCAGTGAGAGAAATGCGTGAGTGTGTATGTATTGTAAGGACTTATCAAGCTGTAATAAAACTGAAATCCTTTGAAGAATGAGAAGAATAGTAATTATTTGAACTTTTTTACTAACATAAATAACATAGTTTTCAATAGTCATAACCACCGCTCAGCGCCCTCTATCGCTGTGGGTCGAACAAAGCCATTTTATTCAGCTTTTGTTATATTTCGTCTCAGCTCAGCTCATTAGTGAGTATGGTCTTTACTAACATAAATAACACAGTTGTCAACAGTCATAACCGCCGCTGAACACCCTCTACCGCTATGGGTCGAACAGACCCATCTTATTCGTCCTTTGTTATATTTCATCTTTTTGTAATAAGTGTAGCCATTGTGTATCAGAAGAACGTTGCCTTTCCTGGAGATAGTATAGACGCAGCCTGTAATTAAATCAAAATACATTACGGAAAGAAAGTGTCGATTGGATCAGTCAGTTTCATCGTCATCATCATAGCGATTTCCCAGTTGCGTCTAAAGTTTGAGCTTTGGAGCCCAAGGTCCGCTAATTGGTATGTCGGCTTTGCCGGGAGCGGCTGCCACTGAACTCTCAACCCTAAGAGGAAAGTCTGCGTCAGAGCCTCGTTCGTTGTTTAATAGCAACACCGACTAGCACGTGAGCTAGGCTTGGGCCTCAAGGCTAAATCAGACTACTCTGTAAAATGTGGTGCGTGATCATTCATAAAAATATATATGCGCTTCGACTCGAGAACCTCCTTCGTTTTTTTTCGTCGGTTAAAAAGAGGGTGGAAGGGAAGGATTTTAGGCCAGTCTATGCCCAGCCAAGAGATAAGTACGGTTAGGTATTAATACTTGCTTAAAGTTCGTACCGCACTGGCTAAGGGCCGGCGTGTATATGATGAAGCGCAGTGCAGAGTATTTTGTACTACCAAAGCATTATTTACTATGTATAATTTATTTAACATTAGATCGAAAATTAATGAACTCAGCAAACATAGGAAGTTGCTTGGATGCTATATGAGATGATTCAATTTTAAGCAATTTAATTTTAATCTGATTGAAACACTTACAAAGTCGATAATGCTTTGACAGGGAAAAAGGCTGTATTACGTATCAATAGCGTGATGGTAGCATACACAACGATGAAATAAAAATATAGTAAACGTACCCAGGCTTATTCGCAAAGTACAATTCGTTCATTTTAGATCAGCGTATACATGACAGTATGCTGCAATTTGTGCAGTTTGTGAGAGCATCCTTTCCTCTCATTAGCATGTTATTGACCTCTGGTACTGCAGTCACATACCATCACGTTGGTCATGTATCTCGTTTACTGCCTATGTTTAATTAAAGTAAATCTTATTTACTATAATATAGTATATTATGGATGCCAGGGATGCCTAAAACCGTGCGAAGTGAAGGAAGAAACGCGAACGGCAGAGAGGTGAATCCTCCGGCCTCGGATGTAAACAGGACACTACGCTTTGAAAATGACAGTACATTATAAATATTATATTCAGGAGACGACCAGGTATATAATAAATAATACCACTACTGATAACGCATACTTTTATTATAATACTTATAAAAATATATGCTATAATTTGCCAAAAATAGTTCTTTAGCCAACATTCGCTAAGTTAAAAATATGTATGTAAATCAACCAGGTGTACTATTACATCGTTAACAGTATGTACGACAGCTTTACATTTATATCTCTCGTGGGTAGCACACCGCCAACGCACCTTGTTGCCTGCCGTACCATTGACGCGATACTTAACGTCATTAACCAGCAAAGTTTTGTTGCCTCGAGATGAGTAGTAAAAAGTGGCTTCAAATACTGTAAGAAATTAAGTGACTGTATTAGAGGATGGTAATATGGTAACACCAGTTTATAAAATTTCACAATATAAAAAACAATACCAAAGATCGATCCCCTCACTGTTGTCCAGATAGATAAGAAATTTTCAGATCAATAACACTACGAGTTTTTATATATATTTTTATTTAGAAACCATATTTTTGTTTTTTCAGGGTTCCATAATATAAGTAATTTTTTGCTAATAAGCACTGTTACAATCTACATGAGCCCATTTCTTACATATAAATTGATTCACCCACAAGAACCCCGCATTATCTTCAGCTGTTTCACGTAGCAGCTGATTCTATACATCTAAATCGTCAGAACCGTTTTGATGTGCAGTTGGTATATATAGGCTACGGATATTTTCCCTTTGACTCAATTACATGGGCAATTTTTATTTGAACACTGATAACCCTGATTTTATATGGAAAATCTAGTCTGGGTGTTAGTTTTACTTAGTTTCAAATATCAAAAAGGCAATAACTGGTTTTTTATTGGACTTTTTAGTTCGAAGTAGGTTTTCGAAGTGAAAGTTTTTCACTGTGTCTTTTCAAAAAGTGTTTCAACCAACATCTTTATTCTTGAACGGATGGTCAATTTTATGTTCAGTTGCTAGTTGATAAGCAAGACGCTTTAGATGGTTTCGAGTGAAACCGTGTTTATTTTCCATGAAAAGTAATTGTTCAACCAACTGCTCTTCTATTGCAGGTGGCAAGAAAGTCTTTCTTCCTAATTTTTTTGTAACAACTTCTTTAGGTGGTAATTCGCTTTTTACTAACCTATGCAGTATAGTTCCGGGTACAGAATATTGTTTTGCAGCCTTGAATAGTCCCATTTCTTTTCCTCTCACAGCTGCTATAGCTTCTGCCATAGCATATTGATCCCAGGCCTTCCTCTTAGGGGTGGACTTCGGCGATGAATTAGTACAAGCCATGACTACAACAAATAATAAAACATAATGTATTAAAAAACTTTTAATATAGACCTAATTCCATATACATGGCATTACGATCCATATTAAAAACGTTCCTAAGCTTTCCTTTGTCATAACGGGCAGTACTGTGACAATCTATTATCACATTGGTTATAACTACAGGGCAAACAAAGAGTCAAGTAACTGCAATTATCGATAATATCGACTTTATTGCAGTAGGCGTGACCTAGATCAGCGTACTGTCGGCGTTCACAAACATGCTTCTCTTTTTATTTATTTACCAAACTTGAAACTACTATTACAGGTTATCACAATACGATAACTAGTGAAAAAAAACATCTGGACTAACTATCTGTGAATAACAAAATATAAATAAACTCTAATTATAACTAGGAATTCAGTGCAGGGTACGACTGTAATAAATTGAGCTGAGGGAGCAGGACTCTTACTTGAAAATAAGACATCTTACTACGGTCGCGCGTTTAGCTAACGCCGCGTGCTCGTGAAACTGTTTTTCGGTGATTATGTCTCAATGGTACATCGGACTTGAACCATCTTGCTTCAAAACACTCCTCAGTGTCCACACTATCACCGTGGTAAATTTGGTCAAGATCGCGCGAGTGGTTACGGAGGAGTTCAGCCACCAACAAACGGCTATGCCGGGCATAAGAGCTTCGCTCGCTCAGCTCAATTAACTCTATCTGTGAATCACAAAATATACATAAAGCATAAATATCAAGCATATTAGTATTACGTGATAATAATTAGCTCTAATTAATATCTATGAACAACCTGTAAGAATAATAATACTAAACATATTTTCTTATTATTTGATTGTTATTATTGACACACATATGAAATATCTTTGGATATAGAGATACAACGATGGTACATCTAGCGGTAATTATCATGAGGTAGTACGTTTTTGAAGTGAAAGTTTTGCCCTGTGTCTCTTCAAAAAGTGACTTAACCAACATCGACCAGCTGAATTACTTTCGAACGGATAGTCAATTCCATGTTCAATTGCCAGTTGATAAGCAAGACGCTTTACGTCGCTTCGAGTAAAACCATGTTTACTTTCCATTAAAAGTAACTGTTCAACCAACTGCTCTTCTATTGCAGGTGGTAAGATAGTTTTTCTTCCTATTTTTTTTTTAACGACTTCTTTAGGTGGCAGTTCGCTTTTTACTAGCCTTTGCAGTGTAGTTTTGGGTACAGAATAGTGTTTTGCAGCCTGGTTTAGCCCCATTTTTTTTTCTCTCACAGCTTCTATAGCTTTTGCCATAGCACATTGATCCCAGGCCTTTCACTTAGGGGTGGGTTTCGGTGATGATATAGTAAGAGGTATGACTGCAACAAATATTAAAACATAAACTAGTCAATACTTTCAATATGGAACTGGTTCCATATACATAGCATTTTGATCCATATTAAAAATATTCGTAAGTTTTACTTGTCCTTGTCTGTGACCTTTTATCTAACGAAATAAGTAAAATTTTCTAAGCTTACTAACTATAACGGCAAGGGCAGTACAGACTTACAATACTGTAACAATCTATTTATCATTAGTTATAACCTAGAAAAATAGTACGATAGTGTAACTTATAGCTTCGCAATAATCCAAATTGGCGATTACAACTAACCAATCTGCAATACACCAGCGGCACACAACAGCAAACTGCGAAACTGTTTGGTACAGACTTGAATTAATTTATGAAAGTTAGCCGATGGATGGCGTTAGTAGTGGCGATAAAATAGTTTCAAACTACATATAAAAAGTAATTTGATGAAAAATTACGGCGATACGGCTCTGGAAAATCTGCTCACAATGAATGTGGCTGATCTATGGCCGGGAGAAACAGTTTACCCACGGAGCAGAATTCCCATCGGCCTTCGGCAGATTTTGGCTAGTACTGCTGTCAACCTCGCCACTTTGGAGGAGAGTAAGCCTTCCTACTATCTCGAACATTGCTCACTCAATACATACACACATACAGTCACGTTTCCAATGAAGTAGGCAGAGACCACAATTTCTCCTTCTACGATCGTAGCATACACCTTTCGCTTCTTAAACTTTTATCATTGTTTTCATACACGCTCGCCGATGACGGGTAGGTATTCTTGATAATAATGTGAATCAATCAATCAATTAGCCTATTGCAGTCCACTGCTGGACATAGGCCTCTCCCATTTTACGCCATAGCACCCGATCCTCCGCCTTGCGCATCCAGTCTATCCCAGCTACCTTTTAGAGGTCGTCCGTCCATCGTCCATAATGTGAATAATAACTAATAATTACTATCTAATTAGCCCTATTATATAATAGTTAAATTCAACCGCGTGGCTGTGTAAAGAATTTACTTCTCGTCCTTATTTGATCAATATTTAATATTTGCACGCCATTAGTGCTAAATAATGCTGCACCTATTAAATCACCCCCACTCCTGTAACCGACCATATTCTGGGAAATAAAGATTATTATTATTTTAACTATTATTGATATGCTATGAATAGGCTGTAAAAATAGAAATATCAAACATCGTCTTAATGTATGGTTGGTTTATTAACACACATATTTTAAAAATATTTTAAGTAAGTACCACTAACAAGTAAGACATAATGTGTACAACTCATATATTCCATTTCCTAGATGCAATATCTTTTAACATAATTGTATTATTTTGCAGAAGTCATTTTTGTAAAACTCAAAATTATTTTACTTTATAGAAGAATACAACACTATATTACAAAATATTACATTATTACTTTCGTGAGTGGTGCTCATAATTATTACAAAAGATATATTGCTGTAATTGTAGTCACGTGTAGGTATATTTTGAGAAAAATAGAATAAAAGCCAGCTAGGTCAAACCAGCGAGCCGCACAACGGGTTCCGTACGAATATCTAATGGGAGCCACCTTAATTTATTTTATTTTATTTTATTTAACTATTTATTGTTGAAGTGAATATGCAACAAAATATTCTGTGAATATTTTAAGCGTTTGCCGTTAATAATATCGAGTAAAACACGGTAAAAAAATTATGCTTGTTGTATGGGAACCCCCTTAAATATTTATTTTATTCTGTCTTTAGTATTTGTTGCTATAACGGCAACAGAAATACCTACGTCATCTTTGAAAATTTCAACTGTGTAGGTATCGCGGTTCATGAGACAGTCTCAGTAATGTCCCGGTCCGGTCCCGTTTTACCCTTTGGGTACAGAACCCTAAAAACGCTACATGAACAAAGAAATTATAACAAAGTTTACTAACAAACATGTCATATTAGCACAGAATTCGTGGCAAATAATATTTATAATTTTAATTAAATAACGTAGACGAAAAATGTGCATTTCATTTTATTTCAAGAAAAATCGTGAAAAACCTACTTAATGGTTATGTGCATTTTTGCGAGCAATTACTTCCTGATCTACTGTAATAAGGGTAGCATTGCATCCTTTATTATTATGAGTTGAACATGCCCATCTTGTTCCACGACCGGCAATTGTACATTTCTTGTAATATTTATAGTCTCCAATCTGTATCATCGGTCGACCTCTTAGTGATTTTGTGTGGATAACTGAAATTTAAATATGGCCTTAATTCTTTACAAATTATGCAGCAGGAAGTTACTAACGATTAAATACTAGATACAGGCATACAACTAAAATGGTAGATGACGTCCGTCCATCATAATACAGTATTAGCTTACCTATGTGGCAGCAAAAGAAGACATTAATAATTAATTGCGACATGGAACAGCTTATGTTATAACATCATCAAGGTAGAATATTTTCAGCGCATTAAATACTGATTTAAATGAAAAACGAAACAATCCTTACTAAGGCTCAGTTTACATTACATAAAGTTCATTATGCTATGTACACTTTCGCTGCAAAAATTCGCTTCCGTTCCATTCCGCGGCAATGTACATTAAGTTGGTAAACATAAACGAGGGTAACCGAGTTACGAGGATGATAAGTACTTATTGTTTGCCTGTAAACGCCTCCTCCTCTTTGAACCCTCCTCTCCAAAAGTTCTTTCTAAGCTACTCATAACTTGCTTAATCGTTTTTATAGTTTTTAGTAGAATGGAGTAATCCATTCAAATAATAACTACGCAACCTACGTTCTGCCTCAAGCGAACGGGCAATTTCATTCCGCCCTACCTTTGCATAAATCTCAATTTATTTAGACCACAAGCTAAATGCTTATCCTTAATTGTTTGTAAATTAATAAAACTACTGATCATGGCTCATTACCAAATGTCCGTACTTAAACTCTTCTTGATACTTCCTATTTGTCTTTTTCCTAGCCAATTATTTAAAGAATACCTATTGATTCCAGAGGTCATATCACATAATGCACACTCGCGCTTATATCCCTTCGGAGTAGATAGAGGCAACAGCCTTGTATATATTAATAAGTGTTGTAGTCGAAGACTTCAATGATTACCATAAAAACCTATGCATCACCATTTGTGACGTAATTCCGCATTGATCAAAATCATCTTTTCATCTGCTTCAAAAGATTGCGTATTCTACGAGTATGTCAGTGCTATTCGTTATCTAGGAAAAGAAATGACAACGTATTTGAATTTGAATATATCGTTTATATTATGACAATTCCATGTATTCTTCAAGTTTCCCTACATCTTAACATAAATTGGTAATACTTTGAAATTTTTACCGGTCATATCAATGTCATTTATTACAATGATTACTAGAAAAAGATATCACAACACACATTTATTTTATTGGACAATAATAAATATAATACAGAATACAACAATATGATATAATTCTTGAATTCTGAATTGAATAACATTAATCTTTGGAGGCAATTTGAAATTAATTTTATTATGTAAGAAAAACAAAACGAAATAAATATTCTCTAGTAAATGATTAATTCACATACGAAATGTGAAACTGATTATGTTAACATTTAGACCCATTGTAAAATAACTTCAACTATATCCAGTATACAATAAAATATATACTTTTTCCTCAAATAATTTACCGTCCATGACTAGATCAGTTGATTAGTAAATTGAAAGATAAAATATGAAATCACGTTAATCATTCGAAGGGCATATTTTCTTCGTCTACAGTTCTTATATCTATGACATAAATCATGTTTGGATTGAATTCATTTATCTTCTTGAGAAATTGTCTCATAATATCTCAGGCTATCATTGATTTGCTACTAAACATTTAATTTCTGTACAAAATTGTATTTAACATCTTCTAGTACACTAAGATTGTGTGAGTACTTTACCGTCACCAGTTGCACATATTTCGACATCGATGTTATCAATGATTATGATCATTTTTTAATCGTATGATCTCATCTCCTATTGTAGTAACACTGGCATTGCATCTTCTATTATTATGCGTTGAACATACCCATCGTATTCTACCGTACGCACCCATTTGTTTCTTACAGAACGAATACAATCCTATTTGAATTAATGGACGTCCACTTTGTGAGGTTCTGAAAGACACTAAAAGAGTAACTTAATTAGTACTATGTAACAATGCTATAAAAAAGTTCGATGGAGTAACCCGATTTTTTAAAGCAGTCTGCCTGTTTGCATTGTGCGTTTTATAAGTTCTGAGATCTTTTCAAATACTGAATTATTTTTGTTTTTGTCTCTCAAGTATATACTTATTCTAAGGTGTGAGATTTATCCACGAACATTTTGATTTATCTGGTTCTTATTTTCTATTCATTCGGTGACTTATCAAAAAGATGTGAAGTTAAGTCCTAATTTAAAATAATTTATAACGAATATCTCACGTGCATAATAATTCGGTCATGTCAATACAAACAACATCAAAAATATGTCTAAATACGTACTGTTAAAATGATTTAAATATTCGAATATATTTACAATCATTTTTTTAATTTTTTTTTATACCACTAAGGTGGCAGACAAGCACACGGCCCACCTGATGGGAAGCGGTTACCGCGGCCTATGGACGTGTGCAACACCAGTGGCGTTACAGTTGCGCTGCCGACCCTGTAAAGGAAAGGGGATGGGAAAGGAGTTTGGGAGGGGATGGGAAAGGAGTTTGGGCTCCGGCACTCTCACTCACCAAACGGAACGCAACAGTTCAAATACTGTTACTTGGCGTCGATATTCTGTGAGAGGGTGGTGCTTCCACGGTCGAGTCGGCCCATTCATGCAACGGCCAAAATTATTATCTAAATTATAAATTATTATTATCTAATGACTAGTGGATGTCGGTCGTCAGCGTGTCCCATCTTATGATCCCCTAATGCACGAACTAGCTGTAGCTATGCTAAAGAAGCTAATAAAGCATATAGCATCAGAGATGGCTAAAGCGAAATTCAGACCTCAAATTGGATAAATCAGTCAAAGACGACGTCGCGACTTCGCGCGTTGTTCCCGTACAACGTATATATGCTTTACAGTCAGCCAAGGTATATCAAAGGCTATTCGACTTCGAAATTATCACCTTTTCACCAATTTTAGTTAGTTAGTTTTGGCAATCTAGAAAGACATGCTTCGTGACATTTTTACAACTCACACTCCAATGGAGTTCTTATATAGTGCTCTGATGTGTAAGTATATTTATAATTTACACATGTCACCGGATTGTCTACCCTTGAAAAAACAAAAATTGCATAAAATCTCCAATCAGAAGAGTGAATTAAAGACGGGACTACAATTTGAACTTTAGGCTGTCTACATACTAACGGCCCGTTCACGACCTGGCCCGCCACGGGCTTAACCCACCGGGCACGGCCTACAGCTATCTTCACACCAAAGTCGCCAGCTTGTGCCACCGGGCTTCTATTACGTTTTGTTCTAGTGTGATTAAACGCATAACAAGCCCGGTGGCACCAGCCACAATGCCTTGGTGCGTAGACAGCTTTACTAACAAATTCATACAATTTCGGTTTCCAACCTTCAGTTCAATGATTATGTTCGTTTTTGATTCGTATTATATCTTCTTCAAAAGTGGTGAGAGTAGCGTGGCATCCTTTATGGTTGTGGGTCGAGCACACCCAACGTATCTTACTATTTGGCGCCGTATATTTCTTGCAGAATCTGTATTGTCCTAGTTGAATCAAAAGCCGACCTCTCCTCGACTTTATGAACGTAACTGAAAAACATACACCAATAACTAAGTTATATAAATATCTGTGAAAATACTTATTCATCGTCATCATTATGTGCCTCTTTTTGGGGCGTATTCAAATGGAGTCGGTGCGTCATACCGTCTTAACTTTTTCTATTCATCTGTATTCATTAGTAATTTTAATTAATCTTTGTAAGCATTTTTTTTATACGTGTGGAAACCCCCACGGGCTTCACCAAATCGGTGCCGACGATGGGGTGGGCGTGTCGGAATCGGACCGACTAAAACCACACGGTGTCCTCCCCAAGTGTCCATTGCCGGGCACCCCGGGTAAGCCCTGGAAAGGATAACCCCAGGGTTACCGGCGGACTTTGGCCGCAACTGCGGCCTCGCCTGGTGGGGTCGGGTTTTATCCCGCATCGGTGACTTGCCAGGCGTGTGTAGGATACACACGACACGCCTCCGCCATGGCCTGCTTCGTCCTCAGGCCGCGATCATGGAGGTCGGTAGTCCCGGGCATAGACGAGTCTGCCGTGAGGACGCAGCAGATTCGTCTATGCCGAGACGGAACTCGAGGGGCAGGGTTCTCTCCCGCTCCCTCTCCGCCGTCTCTTTCGCGCGCATTACCTGCTCGCAGAAAGAGGCGGCGGCGTGCCACTTGGTCCCGTCGGAGACCAAGGCCCTCACCATTGTCTCCAGCGAGAGAATGTCCACGCCCAGGACCACAACGAGATCCCAGCGTTGACTCGTCCACGCAGGGCACTCCACCAACGTGTGGAGCGCCGTGTCTTCGCCAGGATCCTCGCAGTGCTGGCACTGCGGCGTTGTCTCCCGGTGGATGCGCCACAGATACTTACCGAAGTACCCGAGTCCGGTAAATATCTGGCACATCCGGTAGGAGAGGTCACCGTGGTGCCTCTCCAACCACTCCTTCATGATCGGCCTCACAGCCGAAATGATGGATTCCCTCCACCTTGGTTGCTTAAGTCGCACCCTCCATATCTTTGTAAGCATTGGGTAACTATGTTGTTAAAACAATGAGTGTTAGTGTGTGAAAATGGTTTAAATATTAGAACATATTTACAATAACTATTATTATCTATAACTAATGTATTATGAGTCTACAGTGCGTGAAAATCCCATTTTGCGAGAATTAGTTGTAGGCCAAAGAAGAAAAAAACTTTGCTCGCCTTTGTACATCTTTTTTTTTAATGTCATTTATGTTATTATCATTTTTTTTGTGTGTACAAAAAGAAAAAAAAAATTAAAAAATTCAAATAATAAAACATTGGGACTGAAGCGAAATTCAGACTTCAAATTGGATGAATCCGCCAAAGCAACTTCGAGCGTTGTCATCCGGATGCTTTACAGTCAGCCAAGGTGCATAAAAGGCTAGCAAGGAAGTCAAACTTACTAAAGAACCAAGCTTAGTCAATTCGAAATTAAAGTCACCACCACCTTTTCACCAAGTTACTTTAGGCAAAACAGATATGCATGCTTATAATCTGTTGAAAAATGATGTTCGTTGGATACCTCACGCTTCAAGGCTTAATTAGATACTGCTGTGATATATTTTGGGTAACTTCCTTTCTTCCCTATGTGGTCAGGTGTAAGTGTAGTTATAATTTACATATTCCGGATTGTCTACCCTTGAAAAAACGAAAATTGCATAAAATCTCCAATCCAACAGTCGGAAGAGTTAAAGATGAGATTATAGAAACTTTAAGGGACTACAACTTGTACTTAATTAATAAAGGAGATGGAAACGATTCTATACAATCTTGAGCTATAGTAATGAGATGAAAATGGTATGAATTAGACTTATCAGTTCCTTACTGAATATTTCGTAAGTTTTCTCAATCTGAGAGCTGGGTTAGAAGACTTATAGCTTCAATAATATCCATCAGTAAAGTCAGTTGTGTAAGTGATCTTCGGTGTCCAATGTGGAAGCAGCATGTGTGGTTCTTGCACAAATTCATAAAAATCAAAGCAGTAATCTTTGAAAATGAGAAAAAATTGGGCAAACATCGGAAAACACGAAACCAGTGAGCAAACAAAAGCATTCGGCATTCGTCGAATCCGTCATTTTTTTTTAATGTTAGTCAATACTAAAAATGTAGACTTATATTGCTGATGTGGATTCAATTTTTCTTCTATATGATGTTCAGTAATTAATAAATATTTTACTACTTTCATATGCACTATGCTGTATACATATAAGTATTCACCATACCGTGTATTCAATTACTTTGGGTTAAATACCTATAATATAATATAATTTTTCCATCATATTGAATGACTGGACTACTAGTGCAACGTTTTCTTTTTATAATTATTGTGTAACCGATTACGCAACTAATCGGTAATCTCATGAAAACTATCTTTCTCATATTTCGTTGCTTCAAATCTCACGATTGAGCTTATTTTAGATATTTTAAGATAAACTATATTATGACAATTTTTTAAAACACATCTCATCTCTTTACACCCATGGCCCATGCTTTTCTATCTAAATAATAAATATTCTACGACATTGTACACAGCGCTTTCTAAACCCAAAGTTAGCATAGTTTAACTAGCTTGTGTTATGGATTCCAGAAGGCGGATAAACATATATATATATATATTAAACATAGAAACACTTAAATCAATGCAAATAGACATATTCATTCATACAAATATTTGCACTGAGCGGGAATCGAACCCTGTCGTAGCAGTCGCATGCACTACCGCTACGCCACAGAGGCCGTCAGATCAATCTCCTTTATACAATTTTCTTTAATGATTATGCTCGTTTTTTATTCTTATTATATGCTTTTCAAAACTGGTAAGAGTAGCGTTGCATCCTTTATGGTTGTGGGTCGAGCACACCCAACGTATTCTACTGTTCGGCGCCGTATGTTTCTTGCAGAATGTGTACTGTCCTAGTTGAATCAACAGCCGGCCTTTTCTGGACCTTATGAACCTAGCTGAAAAACACACGCGTTTAGTAACGTAACGAAACCTCAATCGTGACAGGGAAATGATTTTGCTTCTTAATGTACACACTGGGCGGTATTTGGAAAATAATCAGATCCTATTATATCTGTGTGCGTATTATTTGCTGTTTCAGGTTCTGGAGAAACAGTTTACTAGTCTCTAGTATTGGCCGAGTGTCATGCTTAGTGTCATATCATCACTGCTATTCTGATCCTGTTGTAAATATTGAAAGTATGGGTGAAATGGTCCCAAGTAAGAAACGGAGATATGTAAGAAAAATATTATAATATCTACGTAACATTAGGAAATAGGAATGTGAATGAACATGATTACATCAATGATTATAATTTTAATAGTAATAATTTTCAGAACAGTATCATAATAATGATATATCAGCCTTCTATTTTAACCATAGTAGTAGGAAGATTTTTAAACATACTTAATACTACATTAATTTGCTTTATACATAACTGAATACTTAATAATTAGGTAATTGATTCTAATTCTGAATGTAAACACATTTCACAAGAATTTGAATTGGAAATTAAAATATAATTACTAAATATGTATTATTCATTTTAAAAACTTATCAGACTTTTTTATTTCATGCTTACTATTTTTATATAGGAGTAGAACTCATCTTACAAATCCAATTAAAAGCATTACTAATAACCATCCAGTTAGATATTCAATGTTAGGCAAAACTGGTTGCAATGACTTGAATATAACTTGTACATTCGTTTAAGTATATATTTCTAATGTATATGTTCATTTGCCACTTTTACTATTTTATCCTCAACAGTATATATTGAAGCACTGCAGCCTCGGTTGTGATGGGTCGAGCAAACCCATCGTATTTTACCATTATTTGTTGCCTTTTGATAGTATGTATAACATCCAATTCTGATAAGTGGTTTTCCTTTTTGTGATCGCAGAAGGAATACGTCTGAAAGAATAATATTGGTAAAGATTCTGTATCAAAAGTAGTTAAGTTAGTAAGTTTTTTTAGAATTTTACTAATAAAATCAAACAAGGGATTTGAGTGAAAAGGCCTTTATTATTTTTTGCAAACCATTTTATCCCGCAAAATTATTTGCACAATAAGAGTTCACAATAATAGAAACAATTATCTGTTAACGACAGGTCAAAGAAGAAAAACATATTATAATATGGCACGTTTGCACCTGTACTAATTTATTTATACATTTAAGTTACAATTTCCTATCGGTATCCCAAGAAAACTATTTGGGCTATGCCTATATAGCCGTTCTAATTTTACACCGGGACAAAAACAAGACTACGAAATGAAATTCCACATAAAAACTATACTATGTTCTTGTAGATAAGTAGAGTCGCGAAGATTAGCGATCCTACTTGACAGTGAAAGCGTAACGCTAGGTAAGTATTGTTAAAATCCCGTGGGGTGGAGGAGGGTAAGGCTCACAGGTTCCGTTTTACATTTTTTTTTAATTAGTCCATTTTGTTACACTTTTTGATATTCTGTATTATCTTACCCTTGAAATTCAGGGTGTACGTACAAAAAGAAAACTTCTGATAATTGGACCAAAATATTTAATTGTAGTACCTACAACATTTATTTTTCATAAATAAATAATTACACTAACTACCTAAGTATTATATAAAACATAAATTTTAATTTAAATATTGCAACAACTTTTTTGTAAAATGCTATTAAAACAATCTAAGTATACCTACATTATACATTTAATTTATATAAATGACCTCCCTTCCTACGTAAAGGATAAAAATAGTATTGTTTTGTTTGCCGATGATACTTTCTTAATATTTAAAATTAAAAGAAAAATAATTATGACGAAGAAAACAACGCAATTTCAAGAGTAGTTCATTGGTTTTATATAAATAATCTTTGCCTTAATGTAAAAAAACCAAATGTATTGAACTAATGTTAGACAAGTGAAAACTAATGAACAACTCAATAGACAGTTGTTGAACCTTGTGAAATCGACTGTGTTTTTAGGATTAACTTTTGATGCTAAATTACAGTGAGGATCACAAATTGAAAAAATAGCTACTATATAGTATCTGCGTTTCGAACTGGTTGTCCATTTGCTAAACATTAGTTTAATTTTGTTTTCTTTTTTGACGTTTTGTAAGTGCTGTTTTAATGATATAATATACAGAATATATGGATTGTTGACTTTGACTTTGACATACATTCCACTGGAATTCTATCAAGGTTTTACTGAAATGGATTAAATCAAATGATACCTCCTATGAGCATGTTTATGGTAAATTTTCTATAGACAAAAAGCGGTATATAGAATTTACGCGCGTACGTCGTAGAGGTCTTTGGTTTATTCCTGGGACGGGTAAAGTATATTTTTTGTTTTAAAATTCTCAGCAGAAGCACAGTTTCTGCATACGTAGCCGGGGAAACTTATGTAACATGGGAACAAATACTTATAAACATATATATCGACACAATAAATCCGTAACAACAAGGAGACTGTCCGAACATTTTATACATACTTGTGGTAGCGCCATTTAAATTTATTTGGCAAACTTCATAAATCGCATAGAACTGCCGACAAACATATTGAACAAAAGTCAGAAAGTTCGCGCATGTGCACTTAAACGGACCAACAAAAAAATAATATAAGGACTGATCAACCAAAGACGCGAGCCCGTTGAGCCCGTGAATGGTTGAATCTAATCTGTGATTGGTTAATTGGTGCGCCGCAGCCTTTGCGCCCCGCACAACCACCAAAGAGACCTATAAAACACTTTCTGCGCAGCTAGAATACATTGGCAAGTCGTTCGCCGTACATTATACAGCGATACAGCCTAGACTTAGCCTCAGCGGCGTGAGTCAAATACAGCGGCAGGATCAAAGTGCGTGGTATGCTGGTTCATGTAGTACACGATTTCATTGTTAACAGTATGTACCACAGATCTACATCCGTACTTAGCGTGCGTGGTACATCGCCATCGTATCTTTATGTCTCCAGGGCCGTTCCGGCGGTACCGATGGCCGTCGATCATAAGTATTTGGGATCCTTTCCTGTTGGTCAAGAAGACAGGTCGTAAACCTGAAAGATCTGAAACTGAAATATTAGAATGTTAGTATATTATATTTTTTTAGTACAGGCTGACACCACTATATTGGTTAGCAGTTGACTGACATGACTGTTTGAAGCTCGCACAGCTGCGGATGAGAATGATGATGGTGTTGACGAAGAGGTAAACGGTTGAAAGGTATGGCCTCTAACATTGACAAACCGTACAAAATGCACGCATTTTAAATGAATAAAAAAAGTAATATTCTACAACACACTATACAGTGCTATCTAGACACAATGTAAGCATCGGTAGCTAGGTGGTAAAATAGGTTCTAGAATGCGAATAAACAAATTTAGTGACATTTTCTTGTGTAAATACGTACATATTATACATAGAGGAACCCAGAGCAATACAAATATATGAAAACATTCATTCGCACAAATATTTGCACTTAGTGGTAATCGAACCCGCCGACGCGACGTAGCAGTCGCACGTTATAGCGCCACGCCACAGAAGTCGACAAATAAATACTGTGTTAAGACAAAACATCTACTTAAAGTCCACCATTTCTTTTATAAGACTACAACTAATACATACTTACATACTTACCATGTTCTCTCTGCATTGTAGGCAAAGGCAACAGCCTGCTATCCCTTTCTGTTCTCAGATACCTCACGAGCCTTTGTCTTGTGGGCTTCTGCCCTGCAAGTATTTAATAAAATAAGCAACTTATCAGAATGTGATTTCAAGTTCAACTGCGAGCAAACTGATCATGATGTTTGCTTAATATACTTGACGTCCCGTTTCGACTACACATAGCAGTTTCGAGAAATCCTACCCCCTTAGGGATAAAAATTCTAAAAGTTCTTCCTCTGTGGTTTTTTCTACGATCCAATCGACTTCTTGTAAGAATGTGTAGAGCACACGTTCTTAAAACCATTTCGATGCCTTTTCTCTTTAGGAATCTATTTAGAGACTTTTATTTAGGAATCGGCCAATTTCTTGCATAATATTATTCTTAAAAACAAATGGCCAGTGATCTACGTATATTTTCGAAGAAATAAAAAGGCTTCATTTAAAAACTTCGACTATATTAGCATAATTTTTCTTTAGCATAAGAGATAAGGTATAGAGGCAAATAAATTACATGAACAATATGTTTATTATATGTTACCGTAATAATATTTTTGGATTCGGTGATGGAACATAGCTGTATTAAAGGAATTATAAGTAGTATTCCTGTTAACCCTTCAGCTAAGCTAAATTGGTTGGGCTCACGTCGGTAGTGTAACGAGCCCGGGACCTCTCGATCGTAACGTCGACTCCGACGATAATTTTTCTTATTTATTAACCGACGGTTATTAATAGACAATATATGTACTTATTGATTATTTTATTTAAGTAAATATAATTGTAGTGTTAACAAATAAGTGAAAGTGAAAACCTTAACTTCGTAAATTAAAACTGGTTCCATCAAATGTAAAATCTCTACATTGATGACGAACAAGTTATATATATAACTTATTCTTCATGAATGTGGAGATGTTCTCTATTGACTTGTATGTACTTATACTAGGATACTAGACAAACAGTTCAGAACAAAAAGTGTGTCACACTTCGGGGGTGAGGCGGGAACGGGGGAGGGGTACGGCACGCCTCACTATAGATTCATAATTTTCGCACCCTTAAACCACAATAAAATCGTATAAAATACATTTTTAATATACTCTGCTGCTATGGCAGTAACAAAAAGTGGCGCCAAAGTTGTGTACAGTAGCGTCCAAAAATCTATACCAATTTTTTTGTTACGAACAGCCAGTCTAGTATACATAAAAGTGATTAGTGGTCAGATTTATAAAATACAAAATATCGATACCAAGCCATTAAAGTCTTATTTACTAGCTACTGAAGCTTTTTTTCTTAAAGAGTACCTTTTTTTCTTTTTCGTGCGGAAATCCTTTCGGATAACCCCCCGTCGGCCAGCGGGGGCGGTTATGTCGGGCTTGAACCGACAAAAACCGCACGTCGTTTCGGGTCTACATACGCCGGGTGTATGGTTGCCCATAGAGCATATCCCTCGCACCCCGACTGACCCTGGGCCATCTCCGGTTTCGAGATGGCCCCCTCGGGTTTGGGAACCATGGTGTCCCCGTCTTGCCCCGGTTTGGGGAGGGGCGCTAGTCGCCCCACCGTCCCGGCTTGCTTCTGCTGGGGTCACAGGCGGCCTCACCTGCCACCCCCAGGCCTTCTTAAATAGTACCTACTAGTAACTGAAATTATTCCCCTCCAGCTAAGCTAAAATGCTTGTGTTAGGAGTGGGTTCACGGCGGTAGTGTAGTGCCCCGGATTTGAACCCGGGCCCTTTCAATCGTATCCTTAACCACTAAACTATGCAAAGCTAAGACAGATGTGTATTAGTTATACAATATCCCATTTTTATTTACTTTGCATTTAATGAACTAACAATCTTACTATTGGTCACAGAATACACTTTTTTCAAAATTGTACCTACTAGTAACCGAAATTAATATAGGCTAATGGAAACCTAGAAAAATTGTAAATTAGTTGTGTCTGTACATTGGAAATATTTAAAAACATTTTGGGTTATGTTAAATGAACGATTCTGAACACAATAATATTTTTTTTGGCTATCTTGTCTATTTATCTGTATGTTCGCGATTGACGCATAAACTACTAACCAGAATTCGATGCGTTTTTTTTGTCTATTTGAAATGTTTTGGTCTGACTTAAAATCTGCAGTATGTTTGATTGCAATTGGTTAAGTAGAACCGGAGATATGATCAAAAACCTATAACCAACCTCCGCGCGGGCGGAGTCGCTGGCATCTGCTAGTCTTAAATACAATTTTTGTAATTATAAGATAGATATACAAGGGCTTTGGATTCAAATTACAAAAAGGAACCTCCTGAAAAGTGAACTTATAGAAATAAATAAAAAACCTGCCAAGCGCGAATCGGACTCGCGCACGATGGGTTCCGTACCATTGTTTATTTTATTCTTTTTTGCGCGTGGGAACCTCCACGGGCTCCACCCCATCGGTGCCAACGATGAGATGGGTGTGTCGGAATCAAACTAAAACGAAACAGTGTCCTCCCCAAGTTTACTATTCTATAAAATCGGCAAAAAATCATGTCTGTTGACTACAACAGACATGATTGATTTCACTAGAACTTAAGTACTTATTTTATACTTTTTCCGTATTTAATGTTATAGCGCCAACAAAAATACATCTATTAAAATTTCAACTGTCTAACTATCACGGTTCAATAGATACTTACAGCTTGGTGACAGACGGACGGACAGACAGCGGAGTCTTAGTAATAGGATCCCGTTTTACCATTTGGGTACGAAACCCTAAAAATGCAAGTTAAAAAAGAGTTTACATTGATTTCGAGTATGAACGCTTGGGAAGGACAGCATGTGGTTTTAGTCGGTTCGATTCCAACCCACCCTTATCGCTGGCACCGGTGGGATAATGTTCATGGGGGTTTTCCACACGTAAAAAAGAGAGAGGCGCTTCTCACCAATCGGCACACCAAGTAGTCTAACAATTAACCACTCAGGTGACCTGCTCTATAATCCGACAGTTAACGTAACCGAATGCTGGATTGTAGAGCGGGAGAGAAAATTATGGGCGTGGACGTTCTCTCGCTAGAGGCCATGGTGAGAGCCGTGGTCTCCGACGGGAACAAATGGCACGCCGCCGCCTCATTCTGCGAGCAGGTAATGAGCGCGAAAGAGGCGCCGGAGAGGGAGCAGGAAAGAACCCTGCCCTCTGAGTTCCGCAGTCTGCGGTGAGGACGCCGCAGGACAGATCATGGACGTCGGTAATCCCGGGCATAGACAAGACCGGGACTACCAACCTGCATGATCGGGGCCTGTGGACGGCAGTTGGTCGACTCGCTGTCCTTACAGAAGCAGGCCAAGATGGAGCCGTGGCGTGTGTGTCCTACACACGTTTGCCAACTCATCGTCCCAGGATCAAACCCGACACCATAGGCGAGGCCGCGATGGCGGCCAAAGTCCGCCGGTAACCCTGGGGTTATCCTTTCGAGGACTTACCCGGGGTGCCCGGCAATGGACACTTGGGGAGGACACCGTGTGGTTTTAGTCGGTCCGATTCCGACACGTCCATCCCATTGTTGGCACCGATGGGGTGAAGACCGTGGGGGATTCCACACGCAAAAAAAGACCTTTCTAATGGAAACAGCCGCATTAAAATCCGTTCAGTTGTTTTTACGTCTTGCGACTTAGAGACAAGATCAGATTTTTTGATCAGATTCGTTCTTTAAAATAAGCCAAGTATTTTTTTATATTTCCAATGTACAGACACAACTTATTTACAATTTTATAATAAAATAGATTGCTGATGAATGTTGTCAAATGCTATAATATTTAAAAAATATTTCAGATACGGTTCCAGCAATCCGGCCTTCAGTTTTAGCACTATAAATTTTTATATGTGTTGACAAAATCTAAGAATGGGATGTAGGTATTATATGTAGGTATCTAGACTAGGTAGGTACATACAGTGTCAAAAGTAGATAATCATATGCAGATTTTCAAGATTAGTTTTTTAGCAAAGTAACTAATATTTCTAAGTGAAAAACTCAGTGGGCTCTATTTAAATGTTTTAAATTATTGTTTTATTTAAAATTTTATTAAGTAATCATTTTCACTCAGAGTTTATATTTTGAAATCTGTACAATCATCACCTATTTTTGATGCTGACTGACCGTACGAGTATTATTCTTAGTTTATACTTGACCAAACTATACATAAGAAAAAAATAAATGTACGGAATTATTACAATTCTCCTGAAACTGTTCCCAAAGAAACAACTTCTTGCAAACCAGACGAATAGATGTGCTCGTTCACAAAATACACTATCTCATTGTTGATCGTGTGAATTCTAGCCTTACATCCAAATCGTTCATGAGACGCACATCGCCATCGCACTTTATCCGGACGTACGCTGTTAATCCGATACTTAATATTCCCCACCATAAGCATTCTACTGCCTCGACTATTTTTGAAGAAATGGCAATCTAAATCTGAAATATAAAAACACAAAAGTTAGGATCATTATTTGTAATATCCTACTAATGTTATAAATGTAAAAGTTTGTAAGGATTGGTGTAAGTTACTTATGCCAAAATAATAATTAATTAATAATTAATTAATTATACCAAAATTTGGCACAGCGATAGATTTTCATCGTCTTTTAATCCCTGGAATAGGTTCTAGTAGGTAACGGGAATATAATCATAATTTAATGCTTACAGAGCCAATGGAAATAGCTAGTGATTTATAATAGAAAGTAAAAAAAATGTACACAACAGTGTCATGACACTCTTAGTGCCAGGTGGGTCAATACAAAGTACATTTTTTTACTTTTTATTATAATGGGGTGTATGTGTGGTGGTGGTGGGACAATACGTTTTCCATCCTAGTGGGATACAAATCTTTACTAGTGTTCACGAGTATTCATTGAGAATCTGAATTAATTTGAATAGTAACCTAGGTTAAAATGACCCGGGGGCGTCGACCACGGGTGCGCAAATTACTGGAGGCGTAAGCCATGAACCCGATACAACCAGTTGAAAATTTCGTTAAAAATAAAATAGATATGCAATTATGTTTATTGTTTTCTGCTGCAACTAGAATAAAATAAAATAAAGTTATATCACAACATATTATATTTGTATGATTTCACACTAGTTGCGACATTGTTTCATTTATATTTGCTACAACATTTTTATTTTCGCATAAAACTATTCAAGTATTAATGCTGAACTTTACAAACTCATACTGAAGATAGGTTTCGGTCAAATCAGTCAAAACTGAAAGTAAAAGAACTCTAATACAAAAAAAATGCGTGGGTACAAAACAAAATGGCTCCAAAACACAATAATATTTTAATACACGTCTATGTATATTTTGATACTCAACATGAAATAGTTATTAGGGGGCCATCTCGAAACCGGAGATGGCCCTGGGTCACCCGGAGTACAGAGGAAGTGCTTTATGATGCCGGATATGCCGACCTTACAACCCGACGTCTGAAGACCCGAGACAGTGTGCTGTTTTAGTCAGTTCAAGTCCGGCAAAACCTCCCTCTTGCTGCCCGTCGGGGGGGGGGGTATCCGGGAGACTTCCGCACGGATAAAAACAAGGCAACGCATGTTTCATGCGTCATTTGACACATTATCACCACTTATATAATATTTGTGATAGGTTACATGTGCCAACACCAAACACCTCGATATGTTCAAATTATCAAGGTAAATTTTCTATCGTTCATTTAAAACATTTTTATTCACAACATGTTTATTTTCAACATATTTATTCATCTTGGACACAACATTGACTGCTTCCACAAAATTGAATCACTTGGATTTAAAATATATCTTGAAAGAGTTTGTGACCTCAGTCGGAGTGATTGCGTTTACTCCTATGTCGTATATACAAAACAAGTTTTAAAGTAAGGACTCACAGTTTTACGTAACGAATCGCCTACAAGGAAGGTGAATATGATTGTCTTTTACTGATACCAATTGGTTCTGATGGGTAATTATTCTTGCTTTGCATCCTTTAGAATAGTGTGAGGAGCAGGCCCATCTAATCACGTCACTTCTCTGCGTTTGTTTGTAGTAAGTAAAAGCGGCATGCTTTAGAACAACATTCCCTCTTTTTGATAATACAAAGTTAGCGATGTTAACTGTAACATGAAAGTTAATAGTGATAAATATTTGATCGATTTTATTCCATTTAATTTCAAATTCATTAAATAATTATTTCAATCTTCGTTGTCCTCAAGTCTAAATCGTCGCGGGTAGAAAGCGTACAGACCGCCCGTGTCTCCTGTAGTATGTTCGACGTTAAGGTGCTATGCAGATAATGTAGTGGAATAAAATCATTGCACCACATAGTATGCTTTGCAATATTTCATTTAGAACCTGTGGGAAAACAACAAATATCATGATTGAAGCAGTAATAGTCAGCAGTGTATGTAAACAGCTAATAAGCGTTGGCAATTTATTTGATGCGTTGAAATTAATTACTACCTTATGATATATGATTAGATATTTTACGTTTCCCAGTTGTTCTGTGCTATTTACATTTTTCTGTGTCCTGGTGTAGTTTTGCTAATGAATGCAAAAGATTAGGAAGACAATAGGGTAAAGTAAAGGAAGAAAGGAAAGGCCTCCATCAATATCACCAATCGTATGAATAGAATATGCTGTTAATTGACGTCTATAGTAAATGAGAGTGTGGTGTGAACATGGCATTACGATGTTAAAAAACCTTCGTAGAAGCCCGATCGAAATTCTGTCATCGTCTTAGGACGATTCATCTATACCTATATGTAATTTCGTTTGATGAAGATATTAGGGCCTTCAAAGGAAGCTTTATAATATCATAGTTGACTATGGACTGTGAAAACACTGAGAGCTCTGAGCCGAGCTCTTCTTTCAGAATTAGCAATTCGCCATTTATTTTTCCTAGCCTGATGTTCTTGTGGTGTTAAATCTTGCACAAAGCGTTTGTTTGCATGGTATCTCTCCAATTGTTTTCTTTTATATGCGGCTTCTTTTTTGGATTATTTTTATACCGTTCCCGATATTTTCGCTGCTTCTTGGCCACTGTATAGCTTTTCATGGAACCTCGCTTAGTTGTAAAATGTCCTGAAAGAATATTTGACCGGTTATTTTATAACCTATTCATATGCAAAGCATATATATCTTTTTAGTAGTATGAGATTTGCGGGGCGGCCAGCGTACTAGGTGTGGCTTAAAAATAGTGGCTTCAAAATTCCAGTCTTTAAATGAAGATTTATAATATCAGAGATGACTATGGAGTGTCCGCAATAACACTAAGAGCTCTAAGTCGGGATCTTCTTTGAGCAATTCGCCATTTCTTTTTCATAATCCGATGTTCTTGTGGCGTTAAATCTCGCACCAAGCGTTTTTTTGCATGGTAACTCTCTAATCGTTTTCTTTTATATTCCGCTTCCTTTTCAGGATTGCTTTTAAGCCTTTCCCGATATCTTCGTTGCTTCTCAGCCGCTGTTAGTCTTTTCTTTGAACCTCTCTTAGTCGCAATATGTCCTGAAACAATGTTTGACCAGTTATTTCATAACCTATACCATCCGTTAATAACGAGGGAGGCCAGTGTAAGTGGTGTGGCTTAAAAAATAGTGACTAAACTTAAAAAAATACCTTTGGAGTCTTCAAATGATCCAATTCTTCAAAGAGTTATAATATCAGACTATGGACTGTCCTTGATAGTACTGAGAGCCAGAGCTCAGAAGACTCTGAAGTCCACATCTCTTTTTAGAATTAGCAATTTGCCATTTCTTTTTCATAGCCCGATGTTCTTTCGGCGTTCAATCTCGCACCAAGCGTTTTTTTGCATGGTAGCTCTCTAATGCCGCATACCGCATCTTTTTTGGATTATTTTTAAGCTGTTGCCGATATCTTCACTGCTTCTCAGCCGCTGTAAGTCTTTCCTTTGAACCTGTCTTAGTCGCAAAATATTCTAAAACAATGTTTGACCGGAAATTTCATGATTTTTATTGTCCATTGGTATGGAACGCATTGTTCATAGCAGTGCACGGTTTCTGTAAGGTTTCTTAATATCAATATGCTGCTTTCTTTTCAGGAATATTTTACGACTTTCACGATATCAGAAGCGGTTATTTTACTGTTATAACCAGACAGAATTGTATTTATTTGTACCTATTGATGTAGAGATATGATGGACGACCAACAACGACCCACGATATCAATATTAGGACTAAACGCTTGCTGAGTAGATGTATGCCATGCTAGCACCTTTCCCTGCCCACATGAACACACATCAAACATTTTCTCTTTTCGGTGGCGTAACACTGCTATGCAAGTTGTCACAGGTTCAATGTCATGTCGGGCAAAGTTTATTAAGTTTTTCTGTTAGGAAATTCTTGATACCAGAACAAAGTGAACAAAAAGTGTAGTTGATATCAATAAGCGCACCTTCCATCATCATCATCATCTGCGTGCTTATCGGTTGCGTTCGAGGCTTTCACCTTGAAATCCGGGTCCGCTTAGTCATTTTCTAGCTTTAAATTTGGCTTTTAGTGGGGCGACTGCTGTTTGACCTCCCAACCGCCAGAGGACGGCCTTCACCAGAGACTCGTTCATCAGATTTCTTGATTTGCAGGTGAGGTATGCTTGACCCCATGGGTCTTGGTGGGGCCTTGCACACCCTATATAGACTCGACCCTATCGGGGATTAATTACACTTCTGCGGGGATATATAGGTGTGAGGGGGAGGGGTTATATAAACATGTAAATAATTGATAAAAATAACTTTAATCTTAACTTTTCTCTGTTTATAGGAAAGAAACAACGAAATATATATTATGCATCTCTGGAACATTTGTGATTTATTTAGGACGAGAACCAATTCTGTCTAGGTATTGGATGACAATGATCTTCGATAGCCATAATAATGAAGTCATCTGCAGTATGCACTCTCGCAGGACAGCCTCGAAGGCAACACCTCCACCTGATCTTGCGTTCAGATTCAGAGTTTATACAAAACGCGTACCCGTTGAGATGCAGTCTTTTAAAACCTCTTTTCGTCAAAAATATTCTTGCTACAACAAACAAAAACAAATTACAAAAAAATTAACATAACTGAAGTTACTGACTCTCAGTCTCATAAAATTAACATCGATCGACTTCGACTTAAGTTCAAAAGGTAGGCCACAATTCCCGATGCTATCTCTAAAATGGTGGTCCCTAATACCTTGGCGGCCTCGGTAAATGCTTTGTCACGCTCGGGAGTTTAGCTCCATAAGAGTGCCATTCCATGGACATGCCACTCTGGCTAAAATTCCATTAAACGATGATTTACCTATTACAGATAAATTACATACATTAACACGTATGTCGTCCTGCGCTTATTGCTCGTGAGGGTACTTTAAGGCTGAGCGCACATTTAAGACAAGACAGTCTTTAGACAGACTAGTCATGACATGACTTCAAGATTATTAGACAACTTTCTTTTGTTCTAAGTGTACGCAACTTTTATATGTTTCTGTAGAGCAATAGTCTGTTTTAAGACTGTTTTGCCTTATGAGCACTCAGCTTAAGATTGACAAAAATGTCCTTATTTATCTGTAATTTGGCAATTAGTGCACATGGTACCCAATTACTGCTAACAGTGTATCAAAGTTTGGATTCCGGCTGTACAAGGGCATTTTCTTCTCTTTCTTTTTGAGCAGTACCACCAACGTCTCGGTATATCTATGTAAAACGGTCAGGCCACAAGGTATTATTACCATATCGGAGTATAAATTCCCTCGCTTTGTTGGCAAAAATTTATAATCTGGAAATAAATATCGTATATTTGGCTATTAAGAAGTAAGACGTGAGTTTAGATGGTCATAATATGAAAACAGATGACTTTAAATAGATCATTTATTACAAAAATCTATTTCTTAACACTATAATTTCATCATCTTTCAATATTTGCCGAAGAATATTTTCAGAAAAGCTATATTTTGACTGCAAGCTGCAAATATATTTACAATAGATCATCATCATAGTCGGCTTCTTAGTCTAACTACAACATCAACATCATCAACCTATTCTAGTCCACTGCTGGACACAGGTGTCCCCTAATGAGCGCCATAGCCAGAGTCTAACTACGATGCGGCCGAATTTCGATACTTTCCTTGAAGCGACTGCCATCTTGGGCCTTACCATGATACGTTAAAAACAGTTTTGTTGCGGGCCGCTCACGGAGAGAGATGTTACGATATACACGGTGTATAGGTTCACCTTTCTCCCTGAGCTAAGCGGCTTGAAACTAAATTTTTCTTAGCGCGTCGTGGTAAGGCCACCTTCACAACCCATTGGCGATATCGAAGCTCTGTAGTAAGACCAGTTGCCGGACTTTTTAGGGCTCGATCTACCCGTAACGACTGCCCTGTTCGTATGGCAATCGGGATTGACGGCTTAACGTGCTCTAAGAGGCACGAAGGGGTCTTATAATGTGTTAAGACCCCATCCTAAGACTTACCTGGCTAGGATAATTTAGCATTGTGTTAACCTACTCGATTACCACTAAACTACGAGCCGAGCGATTTGCAATAGATATTTTTATATATATATCGATTGCACATTACATTGATTTACAAAGTTGAATCGCAAAATTTGCCAAACGTTAGGCTTGTGATTTGTAACTTTTCGTCAATGTGAATTCGATTTCGCTTAAGGCGGTTTTGTTAACCTCGATATGATAGATAATGGCCAAGGTCCAGGTATGGTTTTAATTAAACGTACTTTATCACTTTGACGGTAAGTAGATTTTAAGTGGTACTTTTCCGCGCAAGAATAGGTAGACTTAAACGTAAAAGCATCACACTTTTACTTAACATTACCATTAAAATAGAAGTAAGCCGAATATTCGGACAGTGTTACGAAAGCCTTATTGTCTATTTCAGTTATTAATCTAATAAAACCACAAATAACCGCTTTTTACTGAATACCACTCAACTATCAATATTATCTCATAATAAATCTCGAATCTATATGTAGTGAATTCTGAATCTAAGCTCTTTGTGCTACTGAGCATATTTTTTTTTTTTAATGAAAACCGTACTTAACGCAAAACTTTATACATCTAAAAATATCAAATTAAGTGTCAGTACTGGATGCTGCTCACCTGCTAAACTGCTCTTATACTTAAACTAGCGCCTTAGTACGTACCTGAGAGCATGATTGACTCCCACTCAGGAAGAAAAATCTACTACATTTTTACTTAAAATGATCATCAAATAAACCTACTTAAGATCAAATGCA
Source organism: Cybosia mesomella (assembly GCA_946251805.1). Classification (NCBI taxonomy): domain Eukaryota; kingdom Metazoa; phylum Arthropoda; class Insecta; order Lepidoptera; family Erebidae; genus Cybosia; species Cybosia mesomella. The sequence continues at coordinate 7,607,834 of OX276400.1, forward strand.
TCAGTACAAAAAAAATGAAAATTGAAGCTATTTTCATCAGATTCTATCGCCATTTATTTGGTGGTAGGTAGAAAATTCTATTATTAACACTAATCTCGACTTTTCTGTTGTTTTCGGTTGCTACTTGCTACCCATGACTATGGCTGCTGAAAAGTAACCGTCAAAATCAGTGTAAATAATGAAATAACACCAAATAAATAGCGTTAGAATCCTTTAAAAATCGTTTAATGTCTATGTGTAACATTAGCGTAGACTTTCGTCAATATCAAAGATAATAACAAAATCTTGTTTTTTACACAACTATTCTAATACACATTATAAATGCTCAAATTTTACATTTAGGTACATGTGCCTGGGGTGTGTGTTGGGTAACCTCCTCGAGTGTCGCTCCGATTCCGATCCCGCTGCAGTCCGGGGGGAACGGAATCGGAGCGGCCGGTACACCCTGGGCGGCGGTCAATGGCTTCCCCTTCACCCCTTCATAGGGTTGGCATTGATCGTCGGCCAATACCCAACGTGGCGGGAACACATCGCTCTCCGTACTCCTCTGCTTTCAGAGGAGACAGGATGAGCGATGCTGTTAGTGGTGAGATGGCCCAGGGTCAGCCGGGGTGCGAGGGATATGCTCTATGGGTAACCTTACACCCCGGCGTCTGAAGACCCGAGACGGCGTGCGGTTTTAGTCGGTGCAAGCCCAACATAACCGCCCCCGCTGGCCGGCGGGGGGGTATCCGAAGGGATTTCCGCACGATAAAAAAAAAAAAAAAAATTAAAAAAAAAAGGTACATGTGCCTGGTTCGCAATGCAATAGTAGAGCTATGAGAAGAATAGAGACAAGAAACCAGACAAAAAAACTCATACGATTATTTTCCATTCGTGAAACTGCAATGATTGTACAAATTACACAAGAGTATGGAGCTGCAACCAAAGCTACTATGCTATAATGTAGGGGGAGCAGTTATCCTTCCCGTGCTCCTATTTTATTCTATGTTCAACCGTGTCTACCGATAGTCAACATGAAAATTCACCATCAGGCCGACTGACATTTTGCGATTGAAACGACTCTGTTTACGATAAGCAGTATCACTAAATGGCTTGTGTGACGGCATCAGTGGCAAATAACATGTACACGCTGTATCTAACCCAATCTAATCTGTGGTCTAGATGCATGCATGCTGGATGGGCTTGTTCTTTACTCAAAACTAGTGAACGGATCTGGATGAAATTTGGCACAGAGGTAGATTATAGTCTAGAATAGCACATAGACGGGCAGAGCCACGGACAACAGCTTGCAACAATACTTCAGGCACAGTACTTAGAGCTAAAATGCTGTACAGAGCTATTTACTATCATTAATTTAATGTATATGGTCGCCAAAAACTGCAAGTACCCGTTCAAAGTCAAAGGTCCTTATTGTAACAGGACACTGTTTACTCTTGCGCTTGGAACAGTACCAACGTCGCCATCGGAAGTGGATATCAGCCGGCTGCGCAGTCCAAAAGGTATTGTTGCCAATTCTTAAAATGTATTTTCCTCGACCGGTGGGCAAAAATTCAAAATCTGAAACTAAAACAAACAAAATGAACACTGTAGACTGATACTAACTACTAGTATGATAGAAAATTTGAATTTTCATAGTTCAGAGCAGAGTCGGAGATTAAAATTCCGCATTAAAGTCGAAATCAGGTTCGGACCTGACAAATCTGACAATGCAGGCTTGATACACAAATGAGGTATCCATTAAAAAATCCTTTTTTTTTAATGTTTATCCTTAAATCTCAGCCTCTTAGGCAACGGCCAAGTCTTTTTAAATATACATTTCATCAAGAAATAACGATGTACGAAAGAGATTTGGCCATTGCTGATAGTTGTGAAACTGGATATTTACAAACCTTGTTCTAATTTATTGTCTAATTTTTAGCTCTGTATCATTGTATCCTCGTTGGTATGGGAAATTGGTTTTTCCTTTAAAATGTACACAACGCAACCTAATGTTGTGAGCATTGGGCAGAGCAACTGTGCGGCCTATGGTAGACCCTGGTCAGTGTGGGGATTGTCGCGAATTTCATTTATGTGGGTATTTTCATTTTCCAATAGAGTTGGGATTGTCGCTTGTTCAAGTCCCGTGGGTATTAGGCACTTCAGTCGGGGTGCGAGGGATATGCTCTATGGGCAACCTTACACCCCGGCGTCTGTAGTAATGTCTATGAATTGTTTTTGTTGTAAACGATCCGTACTTTTAGAGTTTATACGAAGCAAACAATGGAGTTATGGTACATGAAAACGAAATTATAATAAAAGTTAATATTCACTAATCTGAATAATTAAATATTTATTTCACTACTTTGATAAACATTGTTTACAAAAAGGTCTTGAGCACTGTAAGCATGTCGGCACTTTACAAGATACACAGACGTACCTCGTTTTCCTTCTTCTCTTAGATTCGATACAATTTTGGCAACACTTGCGTTTGGGCACTTTGTCTAAATCAGCACTACCATCGTTGCTTAGTAACCATTCTTTTTCCAAATAAGTAAGTCTAATTTTAGGTCCGTTACAAAATGCACAGTAGTCTGAAATATCACAAAAAAAAAACATCATGAAGAAGTTTTTTAAGTTCACTTTGAGTTCTCATCGAATAAACTTCAAATGAACTTCACATGAAAGGGCTACCATGAAATGTAGATCCAAAACTTCAGGCTCATACTAAATACGAACGTAAGACGTAGAATTTACGTACCATGAAGTTACTTCGGATTTCTTTCAGTAGGGTTTAAGGTGTCATTCCGAGATCGACAGCAGACCGCAAACACAAGCTAAATACATAGAAACCAGTGGTCGACTGCAGGTATTTCTATACTATCTACCTGCGGTTGCGGTCTACGGTCGGTCTCGGAATGGCACCTTTAGGCCGAATAAAGTGTCATGTGCCCTGTTTGGGCCTGATTGCGGGACATTGCCCGAAACTTCGATCCGCCACTTCGTGTGTAAGTTTCATGATACGTCTATTGATCGTTGTATTATCTGATTATTTAACTAACTATAATATTTGACAGAAAACGACATTACTTAAAATCATAGTTTCAAATATATTTGGCATTCTACGTTTAAATAATTATTATAACTACAATAGACATTATCTACATAAGTAACAAAACATTCAGAAACATATTAATCATTAAATTTTGGCACATTACATATTATAAGTACTATACTTTGTATAGCTTTTGAATAGGAACTTGAAATACGATCAACTTTAGTGCTCTTGGATAATAATTTACTATCTATACAATATTTTGCAAGAGACATCACCAAAAATTTCTGCAGTCACTTGATTTTTTTATAAACAAAGTTTCAAAGCCCATTCTTCAACATGGTCGTATAGAACGCCGACATCTTTGATACTATTGAGAATTTATTTCTGAGTGTAGACTCAAGAGCATTATAAATAAAAATGCATTAGAAATAAAATGAGCATAAGAAATGAAAGGAACTATAGATTTATATTATATTTTAGATTTATATTATATTATAGATGTGTGTTATATTATAGTTAAAATTCTTATATTATTATTTAAAAGAGCATTAGACGGATAAAAATTGAATGCTTGTTTCCCATGATCACGCAATAACTTAAAAACAACTTAGTTTTCTTTTTTGTAAGCTTTTTGACACTTTGTCGTTTTTCATTATACGAAAAGAAAATTAAGCAGAAAATTGGAAAAAATCAGAAAACTTAATCACTCTTTCAGTATAATACATTCCTTTCATTTTTAACGCTCTTTAGCCTACTTATTCGCTTAATGGTTATGCATGCCGAATGCTGCCGCGATTTTTCCATCAATGGTCTTCAAACTTGCCCTACATTTATCAATTTTCCGTTTTGAACAGTACCACCTCCTTACTGGTCTATTAAATCTCATGCTGTTTTTGTAGGCATTACACCAGTAACTGTACGGCCCAAAGTGTAATGTATAATTACCACTTTTCGTTGGCATAAGTACTGCCTCTGTAATATGGAAAATGATCAGAAAATAGAATATTGAACATGTTGAGAATAGGTTCTCATCAAACACGGTGATCATACATGGTGAATGGTGAAGCTCGAGGTAGTTTCCGCACGTAGGAACAAAGGGTAGTCCTATATTTTTGTAAGGTTTTGTGGTTATGTAATAAAAAAACTTCAGGTTGGTGAACACGGAAATAAATGTTATTATACTCTTTGGTTTCAGTTTGATATACCAAACTATTTTGTATTTAAGTATAGCTTTCAAAAGTTTGATAAAGACATGTTGCTATAATATTATGCAAAATATATTTGTATTTTCTGTATGTACACTGAGGTAGTAAGCAGAGGCACAAGTAGGCACACATAAATGCATATTGCTCAAAGATATGATGAATGTGAAAATTAATAATAATATAAAATTAACACTACACAACGCAAACATATCACTCAAGAAATGGCGGCATATGTACCAAAAAATTAATAAGCCCAGGTCAAATTTGCCTGGACACGACGGTCCTGTTCAGGCAAACAGCATACATTTAGACTTCTTCGTAGATTACAAAAGATTAAACCGCGTCACAGTTAGCGGTTACTGAATGTTTAAAGCGAGTCATTTACAAAGTCATGTATTACGTCACTAACAAATACATCAAAATGTGTTGATAGACATTTTGACCTGTACGTCCAGCTTGTATTATTTATTACTAGCTGACCCGGCAGACGTCGTACTGCCTCAATCGATAACAACTTCCATATTTATTCACCTTTTAAACCTTCTCTGGACCTCCACAAATAATTCAAGACCAAAATTAGCCAAATCGGTCCAGCCGTTCTCGAGTTTTAGCGAGACTAACGAACAGCAATTCATTTTTATATATAAAGAAGATTAGAAAATTTAAAAAATGCCCTATAGTGTACACTTCGAGAATTTAAACTACACTTAATCAAGACGAGTGTAAATTCCTTTTGCGATGCAGAACCGCGGCTTTTCATGTACATGCTCTCCTTTTAGCCACACCATATGCGTGTCATCGTGCAATTCTAGCTCGACTCGGCACTTCTTGCTGGTAAAGGATGAACACCTCCATTTCGTGGTGCGTTTTGTAGGGCATTTTCTGTAGTAACAGTAAGTAAAATCTTCGAACAATATCTGGTCTCTTCCGCGTCTTGATGTTATGTATTTTATAACGGATGCTGAAAATAACACAAGTAATTTATTAAAAAAATGTTATTTGAACGAGCTTATTGCGTTGCAAAAAGGCCAGGTCAAAATCACTAGCCAAACAAACTTGCAAAAAGTTTAATGATAGTAGAGGAAGCTCGTGAAGTATGTAAGGATAAAAGCAGATGTCTCTGCCTACCCCGGAGGGAAAAAAGTATAGATATATGTTATGTATTCAAACACGGAGTAGTTATGTTTTGGTTTCCAACGTTTACTAAAATTACTAGGATCGAATTACATTTTTGAAATATCTACTAAACAACTACATTCTAAACATAACCAAGGAGTAGATTATAAGTCTCGCGGGGTGGGGTGGTGGTGGCGGTGTCTCTTGACATCGCCAACGCCTTCAACACCCTACCCTGGAGCTGCGTTAGGGAGGCGCTCGCGTATCACGGAGTGCCTCCTTACCTCCGCCGCATTGTCGAGGCATACCTATCCGAGAGGGCCATAGTTTACCCGAGCTGGCTAGGGCCAGGGCGGCGAGAAGTGTCGTGCGGTGTTCCGCAGGGGTCGGTCCTAGGGCCACTCCTGTGGAACATCGGATACGACTGGGTGCTGCGCGGTTCGTTGCTCGAGGGTGTCAGCATAACGTGTTATGCTGACGACACCCTCGTTATGGCGCGGGGAGCAACGCACCGAAGCGCGGCACTAAAGGCCACGGCAGGGGTTGCTCAAGTCGTGGGTCGAATACGGCGGCTGGGACTCGAGGTGGCTCTCCACAAATCCGAGGCTATGTGTTTCCACGGGCCTCGGAGGGGGCCACCTGCGGGAACCAGCATAACCGTAGGGGGCGTAAGCATCGGCATCGAGCCCACGATGAAGTACCTTGGGCTCGTACTCGATAGCCGATGGGACTTCGGACCTCATCTCCGAAGTCTGGTCCCGAAACTGAGGGGGGCTGCGGCCGCGCTATCGCGGCTGATACCCAACGTCAAGGGACCCAACGCCCCCACTAGGAGACTGTACCTGGGGATCGTGCGAAGCATGGCCCTGTACGGGGCCCCAGTATGGGCGGAGACTCTGGCGGCCCCCAACGTGGCTGTATTAAACAGCCCGTTAAAAGCGATGGCCGTCAGAGTCATCAGGGGGTATCGCACGATCTCCGTCGAGGCGGCATGTCTCCTAGCCGGGACCCCTCCATGGGACCTGGAAGCGAGAGCCCTTGCGCTGCTGTACCAGTGGCGAAAGGAGGCGCTGGAGCGGGGCCATAGGCCAGAGCCCCGAGAAATCAGGGCTCAGCGGTCCCTGCTCCGCCAGGAACTCATGGAGACATGGAGGGTGCGACTTGAGCACCCAAGGTGGGGGGAATCCACCATTGCGGCGGTGAGACCGGTCATGAAGGAGTGGTTGGAGAGGGACCATGGGGACCTCTCCTACCGGATGTGCCAGATGGTTACCGGACACGGGTGTTTCGGTAAGTATCTGTGGCGCATCCACCAGGAGACAACGCCGCAGTGCCAGCACTGCGAGGATCCTGGCGAAGACACGGCGCTCCACACGTTGGTGGAGTGCCCTGCGTGGGCGAGTCAACGCCGGTATCTCGTTGCGGTCCTGGGCGTGGACGTTCTCTCGTTGGAGACCATGGTGAGGGCCGTGGTCTCCGACGGGAGCAAGTGGCACGCCGCCGCCTCTTTCTGCGAGCAGGTAATGCGCGCGAAAGAAACGGCGGAGAGGGAGCGGGAGAGAACCCTGCCCCCCGAGTTTCGTAGTCTGCGGCGAGGACGCCGCAGACTCATCTACGCCCGGGACTACCGACCTCCATGATCGGGGCCTGAGGACGGCAGTTGGCCGACTCGCCGTCCTTACAGAAGCAGGCCGTGGCAAGGCGTGTCGTGTGTGCCCTACACACGCCTGCCAACTCACCGAAGCGGGATAAAACCCGACCCCACCAGGCGAGGCCGCGGTGGCTTCCAAAGTCCGCCGGCAACCCTGGGGTTAACCTTTCGAGGGCTTACCCGGGGTGCCCGGCAACGGACCCTTGGGGAGGATACCGTGCGGTTTTAGTCGAGACACGACATAACCACCCCCGCTGGCCGGCGGGGGGGTATCCGAAGGGATTTCCGCACGTTAAAAAAAAAAAAAAAAGGAGTAGATTATATGGTTTTCCGCACGAAAAAAAAAAAAAGGTACTATTAAATAATAGCTAATGACGACGACTTGCATGAAGGTTTCTGTAATTATTGTACCAGGAAGGAGGTGAAGCAATTGGATTATGCGTTTTATTTGCGTTATTTTCCCGTAACCGCGACGTCCCGTAACTACAAATTAGTAGTGTTCTATAAAAATCAAATACCTAAGCAAGATTCGCACAAAATTTTCAACTCTCTTCGCCAATGCTCCGTGTTTAAAATAAATCATAGACCAGGGGACGAGTGGAAAGGAGAATGCCCATTCTTGGTTGCGCTTTTAGACGTACGCGTCAATATTTCAAATGTTAAAAAATAATATTGATTATAGTATGAGTTTTCAACACTAAATCGCTTCTATAGAACTTGGGGTTTGAATTTAAATTATAAAGATATAAAACTTGAATGAATAATCGTTTCCATTTTAATTTAATTGTGACCATTATATAAAATAAACCATTGGTGGTAGAATGCAAATATATCAATCTTTTTAAAATAAAATGGTTAAATAATAATACGTGATACTAATTCGCGATGTGACATTCAAATATATTGCAATTATGAAATCTTAATATTTCGTGTATGTATTCGTAGTTTATTAGTGATAATCAGTTACAAGTTGTAAAATAATGTATGCTTCAGTGGTAGTTTTCTCTTAATTTATACATGGTATCCCTGTCTTACTCAAACGTCAGTTCAACAGTCTGTGTCACAATATTTTCTAGTTGTTGTTGTTTTTCTCGTTGTGATCATTTAATTTCTCAATAACCCCAAGTTCTGTTACAATATGCGTTTATATTTCAGATAATACTTAATGCAGGCTTTTTAATGTAGTTTATACTTATGTGACATAGCAAAAAAAAGTGTGCAACCGATTTCCATACTGACATGGGCATTGTCCTTTAAATATTAGAGGGGAGTGGGCACAGGGTGCGAATTTCAGGGGACCAGTGGGTTCTGACCTATCACCTATGACCCCTACCAACTCTTTGTTAACTATCTTGATAAGACTTTTTACTGGCACTTTTTAGTGAGGTTAGGCCCCTTGAGTCTGTTGGCGGAATATGTGTGTTCGCCAATTTATAAAATATAGCTATCAGTTGCCAAAGAGATCAGTAAACTGATCTCTTTGGCAACTGATAGCTATATTTTTATTTTATTATTCTGAAAAAGAAAAATATAGTTATTACCAAAATCGTTTTACAATCATTGAACTGGCGATTAGAAAAGTATCGGCGAGTTTATACTGCCAAGTTTTTTCTCATAAGCTATACCTTTTTTTTTTTTCGTGCGGAAATCCCTTCGGATACCCCCCGCCGGCAGCCCCCCAGCGGGGGCGGTTATGTCGGGCTTGAACCGACTAAAACCGCACGCCGTCTCGGGTCTTAAACCGGGGCAAGACGGGGACACCGGGGAAACCGAGGTTCTCATAAGCTATACCTAGGTATTAGGTACCTTGCGCATCTGGCTGTAAATGTAGAACCATTAATTAGACCTTCATAAGTGTTACTTTCTGATCTAAATGAATAAAAATATTTGATTTGATTTAAACTTATTTGAAAGGTATTTGAGGAAGTTGAAGCTGTCAGTAAGTGGTTTCAAATAATAAATCAAATTATCAAGATACATTTTTAACAAATTCGTACATATTGTCCATCCAAAATACGATATTTAAATGGGGGGTGGTTATGTTCATAATATCCAAAGTCGATTTTGTTCTCGCTGTTGAACACCAGTCTAGCCTTGCAACCCTTACTGTTGTGTGATGAGCATCGCCAATGATTTGTGCCTTTCTTCTGAAACTGCCGACTATGGCAGTACGTGTAGTCATTCAATAGAATCAGTTGTTTGCCGGACCGAGATTGTACGAGATCGTAATCTGAAATAGCATAACAGAAGTTTATATAGAAAGTGAAAAATCAAAACAAATACAAGTTTTTTTTTGTCTCTATACTGCCTGTTATCGTTTGCTGCATATTTTAACTACTCTGTGTATGTATTTGAGTGTGTGCGTGTATATATTATGTTTGTGTGTGTGTGTGTGCGTGTGTGTATATGTGTTTATGTGTGTGTGGCGTATATGGAAACCCTTCAAGTATTCAGAACTCCAGTACTTCTGATCTGCGGGAGAGTTTACAAGTATTCATTAACAAAAAGTAACTTGAAACCATTTCACTTTTCAGTGTTGCGAAAGTTCTGGATTTCGGGTATCGTTTCACCTGTGGAATAAAGCAAGGATGCATCTTAGTACCAAAACTGTTTACTATGAATTTACAATCTATACCCGAAGGTGTCCATATCCACTTCAGGACAGATGGAAAACTATGTAATTTGAGTAGACTCCGAGCCTATACCAAAGTGTCGTTCGCATTAGTTACGGAAATAATGTATTCGTAGGACCTGTATTTCGTAGGACAATCCCCAGATGGCTTGCAACAGCTAATATCCGCTTTCTCTGAATCTTTTTACATGTTTGGCCTAAATGTCAATATTTATGTCAATGTCAAAAAGACAGAAGTTATGTCGTTAGACACTCATGATCGTGACCAGCTAGCCATAAGACTCGGTCAGGATGTACTTAAGCGGGTCGAAAAGTTCTGTTATCTTGGGAGCACAGTAACAACCAGGTGTGATGTAGAGGCGGAGATCAATAGCAGAATCGATGCTCATCATCATCATCCTGACGCTACAGCCGCGGGTGGGCCTTGGTCTGGTCGAGTACATTTCTCCATTCGATCCTATTCTTGGCTTTTTCCTGCCAGCCGGTCAATCCGATTGCCTTCAGATCTTGTTGGATTCCATCGACCCATCTGAGTTTCGGTCTTCCAGGGGGTCTTCGGCCATCAGGTTTGCCATGCAGAAGACACATCGGTGCCCTATCTTCTTGCATTCGTTCTACGTGACCAGCCCATCGAAAACGGCCTACTTTTATAAACTTTACGACATTTGGCTCTTGGTACATCTCGTAAAGCTCATGGTTGTATCGTATTCGCCAGCAGTCACCATCCAGTACAGCGCCGAAGATTCGTCTTAATATTTTTCTTTCAAACACGAGTAGGCTGTTTTCGGTTTTGTTGCTTAGGACCCAGCATTCCGAACCGTACGTTATGACTGGTCGTAGCAGCGTTTTGTACAGGAGGATTTTAGTTTTTCGTGATAGCAACCTAGAGCGGAAATATTTGTGTAAGCCGAAGTAGCATCTATTAACGGCTATAATTCTTCTCTTGATTTCCACGTCCACCTCATTTGTACCAGTAACCTGGGAGCCAAGATATACGAGCAAGATATAACGATAGTTGTACACGGCTGTTGAATAGTATGATCTCGGGAGGCTCTAAGATATTTGGTTTTCTCCGCATTTACTTGTATTCCTGCCTTTCTTGACGCTTCTTCCAAGGCGTGAAAAGCATTCTTCATAGCAGAAAGGTTTCGCCCTATCAGGTCCAAATCACCGGCATAGCCCAGAACTTGAACTGATTTCAGAAGAATAGTACCTGTCATTTCAATTTTGGTGTCTTTTATGTACTTGTCAAGAGCTATATTGAAGAGTAAGCATGAAACAGCGTCACCCTGGCGAAGACCACCGAATGTTCGAAATGGCTCTGATATGTCGTTCTGCACCCTGACAACACTAGCTGACCTTTTCAGAGTATTTTTGTCAGTGCGACAAGTTTTGGTGGTATACCAGTTTCAGTCATAGCCGTGTAGAGATACTCCCGGTCGATGTTGTCATAGGCTGCTTTGAAATCGACGAAGAGATGGTGGGTATCTATATCAAATTCCCGCGACTTTTCGAGTATCTGTCTTAGGGAGAAAATTTGGTCAATGGTTGATCTATTGGGACGAAAACCGCACTGATATGAATCGAATAGAATCGATGCTGCAGCCGCGGTATTCGGTAAGCTAAACCGCTGGGTCATCTGCTCTCGTGACCTGAAGCTCGGTACAAAAGTTACCGTGTACATGGCATGGTTTTGCTGAATATTATGTACTCTGCCGAGACGTGGTGCATGTATCGCCGTCATATTCGCATACTCAACCAATTCCACCTCAAATGCCTACATAAAATTATATCAAGTCGTCCGATCAAGTGCGAAACACAAAAGTGTTGTAAGGAGCCAATGGCGGTGTAATTGAAGTTTAGCTTTTGCGGTGACTACTTCGGTGGTGCGGACTGTGTCGCGTATGGTAGAGAAACGCGTGATGAAACGTATATTCGGTGGCCAGTACCTGAGATACAAGGATGTTGATGATGATGAAAACATTTGAAGAAATACCGCTATTATCGAGTCTTTTCGATGGGAGGAAGCAGCAGCTAGCCGTGTAGAGTGTTGCAACTCCGTCCACGTGAAAGTGGACGAGTTTGAACTGAAACTCAGATCTGATCTAAATCAAAAAGAGGATTATACCAAATCCCGGCTACCTGCAGCCATTTTATACTCATACAGAGACGGTGTGCTAACATGTGCGTATGATACTATATGATGTACGTATAACGTACCTTCATAGTCAAAATTGGGTATATAAGTGACTGGAAAGCGCACCAGCAAACCAACTAGCTCGGTTCATAAACATGAAAGCTATAGTCGAAAACGGTTGTGAGGCATCATCATCATCTGTACTCCCTATACTCAGAAATCTGTAAAGCATAAAGTAACTGCGATCTGATACGCGGAAGGGTTTTCTGCGCTATGCTCCCCTATCTCAGATCGCACCGGCGCGTGGTAAGAGAGACCGAAATCATGCGAATTGCTCTGTTGTTTGCTTTGATTTAAATTAGTTCCATTACCGATTGTGCACGAAAACCAGCTACTTCCGCATTTTTTATATTAATTTTAATGTGTATATTAAAAAGAAGAAATTATTGTGAAATTAGATACGGTTACGAAAGCATTGTGTTTGAAAAAAGGAACTAATTTATGTCGTGCAGGAAAGAAAAACTCGAACGGCTTTTAAACTACGTTGGTTTTGTTTGTTGTCACTAAATATGACTCTCAGGTAAGTGAACATTTTTGTGCTGAAGTGAGATGTAAAGTTGATGGAGATGACTATAGTGATTTCTTTTCTGAATGGATTCGGAGATTTTCGAAATTTAGTTACACTAATTGGATAGTAAGGTGCACTCCTACGATTGGCATTTAGAAAGGTATAGGCTATCCGACCATAAGCAAATATTTCTGGAGATAGGCGGTTTCGCACCACGAAGCAATAAAAGATCCCAATACAAGGCCCTCGATTATACAAAACTTTATAATAGCGTTTCAATAGCAGACTACGAAAATGAAGAAGACGACTATTATTACCTGGAAAGATTTATTTCAGAACATAAAGATAACAGTAAAATAGACAAGACAAAATTTGTAAATCCACCACAAAAAGATTGGATAAATAGAGAAATTTTAGACGCAATAAATTTACGCAACAACTTCTGGCAGCAAACTAAATGTCACCCAGATAATGAAGATATACGAAAAAACTTTACAGAAGAACAGAACCGAGTGAAATACTTAATCAAATCCTACAAGAAAACCTACTACCATAACCTGTTTCATAATACTTACAACCAACCAAAGAAAATGTGGGAGGTAATCAATAACTTAGCATTAAACAAAATTAAAGAAAGCAGTGCTCCTCCAAAACTAATGTCAAATATGGGACTCATCTCCGAAGGTAACCAAATATGTGACTATTTAATTCATACTTCTCATCAATAGGCGCGGATTTAGCCAATAAAATACCCAAATCATATCATGACGACACCAAAATTATCTTTATGTACGAACCTAGCTACACACATAACATAACACTAAATGACACCATGCACCACACACGAAATATCAAAAATTATCGACGACCTTGACTGCAACACTAGCACTGGTTTAGACGGCATAAGTACCAAAGCAATTAAATGCCTTAAAAGTTTAATTACTGAAAGGGTCACCAAATGTATTAATTTATGTTTGATATGCGGTACTTTTCCCGACAGTCTCAAGGCTGCTAGGTTGACTCCTATTTTCAAATCCAGGAGTAGAACTGACCCCAGTAACTACAGACCGGTGTCTGTCTTACCCATTATGTCAAAGATATTTGAGCGAGTTTTATATAGCCGACTAAACAAATACCTAATTGAAAAGATTTTTTTAATCGACCAACAATATGGCTTTCGCCCCAAATCAAGCACCCTTATTTGCAGTAGACTTAATTACAAAAATAAAAACTCAAATTGATGAAAAAAACGTCGCAGTAGGTATATTTATTGATCTAAAGAAAGCATTTGACACAGTGAGGCATCCCAAATTAATAAAAAAAAAAATAACATAGGTGTCACAGGCACGGCCCTTGACATGTTCAAGTCATATTTAACAAACAGAACACAAGTAGTGAAAATAGATAACTTCACTAGCTCCATCAAAACAGTACCTTTCGGCTGTCCTCAAGGTTCAATATTAAGTCCATTGCTGTTTCTGATCTATACCAACAGTATTAACGAAATAGGACTAAAAGGACACCTAACATTATACGCGGATGACACATGCCTCTTCTACTTCGATAATTCCATAAGAAACATTATAACGGTAGCTCAAAAAGACCTTGACATACTTAATGAATGGCTGAAATATAATTTGCTAACAATAAACACAACTAAGACGTCATATATGGTACTTGCCGCTAAAAATAAACCAATAGGGGAGTTCTCACCGCTTACTATAAATAATGATATTATTAAACGGTCCGACCACGAGAAATACCTAGGACTATGGATAGACGACACACTTACCTGGAAATTGCATATCGATCAAGTTAAAATAAAATTATTATCATTATTAGGAGCCTTACCGCAAAGTCAACAACTGTATTCCAAAAAAAGTAGCTATCTTAATATACAATTTATTATTAAAGTCGCATTTAGAATATTTAATCGAAATATGGGGATCAGCCGCTAAACCCAACTTAAGTCCATTACAAAGAACCCAGAATAAAATAATCAAAACACTTTTCCATTACCATTATCGCACACAAACAAACACATTATAAAATAAAACCAAATTCTTAAATCTGTCGCAACTATACACATATAACACCTGTTTATTAATAAAAAATATCACTACAAATTCTATACAATCGAATATACAGTTAGATAAAAAAAATAACCTATAATCTAAGAAACAAAAACAAACTACAACTTAAGTCTCCTCGGACCAATTATGGCAAAAAACACTATTGTTTGAAGCTGCACAGCTATACAATAAATTACCTAATAATATTAAAACCTGCGAAAATATAAATGTATTCAAAAGTAAACTTAAAGAATATATCCATACAGTGTGAGATGGCTCGAATCTAAATTTGTAAGCGAAAAAGAAATATTTGTTAAAGATATCCCAACTCGCCACAGACAGATGTTTTTTATCATTTTATAATAATATTTTACTATGTATCTCATTTTAAGTGAACTGATTTTGTTCTTATGAGAAATAAAGTTCTTTAAACCTATACGTTTTCCATCATAATTCGCACAACAAGCAAAAACCAGAAATGTCTAAAAAAAAACAAGCAGTGTCACGCAAATATTGACTTTAAAATAAAGTTTATTAATAAAAAACCATGAACTGAAATGACGAGTACCTAAAACAGAGCTATAACGCAATAATTACCATCAGTTTCACTCATACTTATCCAGTAGACAAGCTACTTAAGCATATAAACAAGCTATAGGTGAGACGTATGGAATGGTGTTTAGCAAATATGCCAAACACCATTCCGTACGTCTCGAAGCGATGTGATTACTAGGGGACATAATACAAATAATAATTATACTGAGGCTTGTATCCGCATACTAAAAGATATTATTCTGCAACGCTGTAGAACTTTTAACATCTGCGCAATTCAGTAATTCATTACTACAGTTTTTGAAAACTATCATCAACGTAGGTTTTTAGCTTTTGCCGATGGAAGAAAAATAAACATGTTTGTATATTCAAATTTTCAAGAAGGGAATGAAAAGTTTTAAAATTACACAATAAACCAGAACCAAATCCAAATTCAGTCTACTCGTGAGTCGGACACAGTCTATACGGTACACACCGATACAGCAACCTGTGATTGTATCTTCGGCCGCAGGGGTAAATTTGGCAAGCAAATGTACCACATTGAGAAAGAAACGGGAACAATTTTTAAAATATCTCTGCTGTTATCAGTTGAAGATAGAATTTTATTTGCAAAACTGGCTTTGGGCAATGACATTAAAGAAGATTTCTACAGAAACATGAGCGAAAATGATGATTGCATTGAAAATCCATCCATTTGATCAGAAAATGCACCTAATACTTTGAGTTTATGTGTACCAATGGATATAGCTTCCGTTTTGAATAAGTCACAAACTGACAGTTTAAAACGGAGTTTGACGTATCTTTCCGGCAATTACACAACGCGTTTTGTAAGTTCAGCAGTGTTCTATGCAACAATAAAAAAATAATTTCTTTGACCTGCATAAAACGGATGACAAAGTTTTTCGAGAGTGCACGAACTCCAAAGCAAGCTTATAAATTGGTCTTCTACGAAATACTACAATCTCATGATTAAAATTTGTAAACGTATTATAAAACGTAACCTCATAAACTAAGTATAAATATTTTTATTCCCTAATAGTATGACATTTAGGTATAGTGTGATATTTTATAATTCAACCTTTTTCTAGTCTTTGCTCGTTTACATTGAAATCCTTACCGAGTGTTTCTGTTTTTTTTACGTGCGGAAATCCCTTCGGATACCCCCCCGCCGGCCAGCGGGGGTGGTTATGTCGTGCATCGACTAAAACCGCACGGTGTCCTGCCCAAGTGTCCATTGCCGGGCACCCCGGGTAAGCCCTCGAAAGGATAACCCTGCCAAAATTTTAGTCTGAGTAGCTGCGGTAGGAATTCATATTCATAACGCTAATATTCCGTTTGTAAAGCTTCTGGCATCACAGAGCTAAAAGCAGGGTAGGCTTATCTGAGTAGCGGTAGGAATTTTGTATCCATGATGGTAGTATTCCGTTTGTAAAGCTTCTGGCATCACAGAACTAAAAGCAGGGTAGGCTTATCTGAGTAGCGGTAGGAATTTTGTATTCGTGATGGTAGTATTGCGTTTGTAAAGCTTCTGGCATCACAGAACTAAAAGCTGGGTAGGCTTATCTGAGTAGCGGTAGGAATTTTGTTTCCATGATAGTAGTATTGCGTTTGTAAAGCCTACCGCATTACAGAACTAAAAGCAGGGTAGCATGAAATCCATCAATCTGCGTGTTCAATCGTGTTAATCTCTGTCGCAGTTCAGGACTACTGGAAGGGTTACCATATAGGCGTTTGGGTGAGGGAGATGGTGTGTTCATGACAGAGAATATTATAAATACATAATAATAATCTCTATTAATTTATGTATATTGTGTTTGGGTTGATTTAACGCATATACTCGTACATTTCTATTTTTTGTTGGTTTGAAAAATCACCATCCGTGTACTCTGCCTAAAATAAGTAGACGTGCAGCAGTGCTGGTCTGATATGATGTTGATTGCTGCCTCAGCACAAGCTCATAAGGTGATCAGCGAGTTCCGTTTCCTAACAGAGTGATGCCTCAATAAATTACCATCAACTCTTGCAAAATCAAGGAGAAAAGGTATACGACACTCTAAAAGCGGCTTCACACAGTGCAGTGATTCTACAGATTTTATCATGCCCGGCAGATGACCATAGATAGCCATTATATATAAAGCGCACAAAGCATTAATTGCTTCAACGGTGCGTGTCGGTCTGTTTCCAAGCTGCGGATTTGTCGCACCACTACGGACTTATCTGCGCTTCCACTGACACTACTACGAAGACAACGTCATCAGTCTGCAGAATCACGCACCATGGAAAACCACCTTAAGAATAACATTAGATACATTACTATATAATAATAATTTCATTATGTAAATTTCATGGGTGCTCTCAGTGTAGAAAAAAAAGGTATTTAATTTATTTCGAAATTTATTTTAATCACACTGAAACACTTCCTGTTTTATACAAAGGCAATACTTTACGGATGGGCACAAATGCTGTCCCTTATATTCGTCACCCGCTTCGCTGACGATACAGATGATCAAAGGGTTCCTTCACACTGATCCGATGATTCACCTCCTACTAGAAGACTACGTCCTCACAGAACTACCGGTGTCAAAAAGTCTCTTCGTGGGCAACGGAAGCGGCAGCGCCTCTCGTCCTTTCTGGGAGGTATTGCTGCTTCTGGCTAATATTCTACCAACGTCAGAGTGACCTAAGAGATGAAAATCTCGAAACAAAACGCTTAACAAACCCATCTGGCCAGCGTAGTAACAAGTCTAATAACACATACAAAGACACAAGCCACAAGGCAGACGTCGGGAGAAGTCTAAGTCCAGTAGTGGACTGCAATCGGCTTAGTGAGGGTTGTAATTTATTTTCTGATAAAACCACTAAGTACTACGGAGATGCAATGTATCCACACCGCGTAAGTCACCTATAAAGTTAGAATTAATACCTAGTCGGCAAAAGGAACGCGTTGCTTGAGCTGACCTTATGAATCAAAATTACTATTCGTGCTAGTCTGCATGAACAGAAAACATTTGTTTAAAAGATAAATAATATTACTTGTCACCAATAAGTATTAATTTATTAAGTACATATAATGAACTTCTAAAAATAATCACACACTAGTCAAAAGTTCTAACATTTCCATTATACAGTTTACATTATCGTTTATCCACGAGCGCGTATCTGAGATACAATGTGAAACACGCAATGTAATCTGTATAAAACGATTTAATCAACGTCGGTACTTAGTGGTTAAGGGGCCAGCCCTACGATCCTGGCCATTAAACTACCGATTTAAACCCAACACAGGTAATTTAGCATAGCTGGAGGAGTTAGCGGTTATACTAGTAATTTCGGTTACTAGTAAGAACTCTTAAAAAAAGGTTTATTGGAACTCGCAAATATTGACGCTTATGTAATATCTAAATCTACAATTAGATAACATATCTATTTATGCTCTTATATACTCTCCATTTACAATATAATATTGTGGTGGGGCATGATTGTGGTCGTATCTGCCTGTTATAATATTATTTTCACTATCTAGAACCATTTTTGAAGGACAGCGCTTACTGTTATGATAAGGGCACCTCCAATGGTATGTGCCTTTTGCTTCGAAACGTTTATGGCTTGAATATGTATACCCATGAAAGAGAATCATTGTATTACCCGTTTGTGACTTTATGAACTTGATATCTGAAACAAGCAATGAGAAGATGGATATGTGAGAAACAAGAAATAAAGGAAGAAATACGAAGAAAAAAGAACCTCAAAGAAGAAGTTTTTGTTTGCAAACGCTCAAGTTTATTGATAAAAATTTATTGGTTCATGCATCTGTCCGCCTACTGGCATATTTACTTAGATAATGATGATACTTTCAACATATCAGTAATTGAAGTAGATGGTCTATTATCACTTTTATAATCAGTACCTACGCAAAAATTACAAAGAGCCGTTACGATCTCTGCATACTTTCTTGCTCCTTTCTCAATTCTGCTTCATACGAGTTACGAACTGAATTTAAACTGTACAATATTTCGACATGTAGCGAACTTCGAAAACACATTATCGACAAGCCATTGCTTCGCAGACAACTATAAGACAATACACACCTTCGAATTACCACTACTTCGACGGACGATTATTCGACAGACAATAATTAGACAAGATAAATCTTCGAATGACCACTACTTCGACAGATTTTTAAAATAATATTCCAAAAATAATTAATTTAAAGAATCTATTATTTCTTATTAAAAAAAGGGGCTGAGCGCAGACACAACAGTCTTAAGACAGCTGTGTCTGCGGTATTAGACAGTTTTGTTTTGTTCGAAGTGTGCGCAATTTCATATGTTTCTGTAGAGTAATAAGACTGTCGTGTGACTAATGAGCACTCGGCCGGCCTTAAAGAAACCGACACGTCATGCATACAAACAGAATTACTCGCGATGTAATCTAAGTTATATCTGAATTAAACTAATATATTAATATCATAACGTAATAGAGCGATTTAAGTAAATAATATTCTTACTGCAAAAAATAAATGAACGATAACCCAATCATTGATATTTGTAAAATACACCATTATTAAGAATGTATTTCACTGGAGGGTGATTGTGGAGTTTCCTATAAATGACATTGTGGTCGCAATCTATAACAATCTTCCCAGTACAGTTTCTGCTTTTGTTAGATGAACATCGCCAGTGATCAGTGCCCTTAATAGGGAAGTGTCGATAGTGGGAATACGTAAAGTCTTCGTGTAACAATAATTGCTGGCCTTTTGGAGATTTCACGAAGATTATATCTGTAATAGTTATATTGCATCTTTTTATAGGAAGTCCGGCTCTACACTTATCCACGAATCTCGATCGATTATCGACTGCGAACTTATTTGACGAGACTGTTTCGTTAATTGTAACCTTTGACGTTCATTATACTAAAACAATAGTATGAACACTTTTCAAAACATAGTAAACGCTTCTGCAAAAATACTAGGAGTTTACATGTGTACCCGCTCACGTGCCGCGAAACCCGCGCTAACACTTACCGAAGTTGCGAAATGATCTTCACTCGTGTTTCACTGCTTGCGAAGGCTTTCGCTTCGCAGCACGAGTGTAAAGCTGGCTTTAGGAGTGAAATAAAAAGTAAAACCCGTGATCTTCGCAGACATATTTTATTTACTTAAATAATTTACTAAACTAAACATATTTGGTAAGGTGTTAATTAAAAATGTAACACAACAAAATTTAGTTTAGTGAAAATGTACAATATAATAGAATTTATGCCTATAAATAGCAACAAATAACAGAATGTGTGCCTAGAAATTTAGTGAAAAATGTATAAAATAATTTCCAATGTTTCTTCTGTTTATTATGCTACTAAATTACTTTACTACGCTACTGATAAAACTTTCAACTTAAAACTCACGACAAATATTAACTCGTGTTTGATAAATTAAACTTATGTTTTGATAATTAAAGGTTTAGTATGTTTCACTAATTATATGTGTTAGTATAGTTAAATGTGTTAAAAATTCTAATTACGAGTTTGAGAGGTGATACGAATTTGCTCTGTCTTGAAAATGAACAGCACTAAATGGCTAACATTTGAGAACGAATGAATTTGGCTGCCAACGTGCCTTGACACCCAAGTCAACCTCACCTGCAAGTCGCTGCACCTGCTAAGCAACGGACGAGGCCCTGGCGCGGGTTGTTCTCTCATGGTTGCCAAGCCTAGCCAAGGTTAGTATTTCAATTTTTCCGAGAGAGACTGCTTCTCTCGGAAAAATTGAAATACTAATCTAAACAAAGCGGGCCTCGGATCCAACGTGCAAACTTGGACGTAACTGGGAAATCGCTATGAGGATAATGATGTTGACTTGTGGAACAATGAAATTAGCATTCGAATAAATAGATGCTCCAAAAATTGCTCTAAAAGCTACAATTATTAAAAAAAAAGTTTGTTTAAAGAAACCGTTATACTAAAACGGAAATAATCCTATCCTATCTTATCCTATCCCATGGCCACCTTCCTACTCCATCATCAAACTCTGAATACTATACCACATCAGACAGTTTGTCATAACAAAACAAATGAGCTCGAACTCAATAGGTTTATCTTTTATAATTTAGGAGTTCCAATAGCCCCCTTTTACTCCATCATCAGACCCTGAATATGACTATCGCTAATGGGACATCAGACCATGTCCCATTAGCGAGTTTGTCAAGACAAAAGGAGTGAACCCAAACTCGAGATTTATCTTGTTTAGCTTAGGAGTTCCTACGGCCATCTTCCTACTCCATCATTAGACCCTGAATACCACGTTACATCAGAGAGCTTGTCAACACAAAACGAATGAGCCCAAACTCGATAGGTGTATCTTGTTTAATTTAGCAGTTCCTATGGCCACCTTCCTACTCCATCATCAGACCAACTCCATGGTACTAAATTAATATATTGTCATCCAAACTAAACTTGCATGCCAAATTTCATCTCAATCGGTTGAGGATAACTGCCTTAAAATTCAGGTGCAAGATGTGACCCGCACTAACATACACACATACATACAGAGTAAGTTAAATTTATCTGCGTTGACAAGAGATATATGCACATCATCATCATACTTTCGTTGGTTTCGGTCACATCCAAGGTCTTCACCTCGGAATCTGGGGTCCGCTTTACGGTCTTTAGTATCCATGGTGTGAGACCAGGAAGTATATCATAAATCGTAATTTGAATTTCAGACTAACTAATATTTCGAAAAATTTGTTCAATTGTATAAGCTTTGTGTATGTAAAACATGTATTCTAAGATGTGTCAGAACTACTATAACTACTACAAATAAGCAATTATTAGTGTCAAACAATCATGTAAACTCAGTTGGTTAGAGCATTCCTCCTGTAAGGGACTGGTCGCGGGTCGAAGTCCCGTCCTAGATGTTCTCTTTTTCCGATCTAAATCTATTTAAGAAATTAATATAAAACTAACAGTTTTTAAGAAGGAAGTTAACATAAAAAAAAAAGTTATGTTAAATACATATTAGTTACACTATTACAATACCACTTCATTTAGAAGAATTACTTAATCTTGTGTAATCAATAGCATTTTCATCAAAGGGATATAGCCCAGCTTGGCGAAACCCATATTGTATCATATTTGGTTGTAAAGTTTCATGAATGCACTTATCAAGTATTGGCCCAAAATCTTCTCTCTTCATACGTCTATCGTTTAGGCTTCGCCAAGCATCTACATCTCTTTTCCAAGCTTCTTTTAAGTTCTGAAATACTATTGTATCCAATGGGTGTGTAACGCGAGTAGAGCTAGGTATCAATGCCATTAAAATTATTCCATTACCGTTACAAAATTCAGTGACTTGATGCGACAAATAGGAAACTTGACCATCCAAAAATAGAACAACAGGTTTCTGGATGTTTTCATTAACTAAAATTGGATTTAAAACATTACTAATGTATTCATAAAAATTGTCCGATGTCATCCACCTATTATTGCTTCTGCCGCATGACCAAGTTTCTGGATATTTTTCTATATCAGGTAGCGTCTCACAAGGAAATAATGCTAGAGTTGGCATTAAATTGCCATCAGCAGATGCACCCAGAACCAGTGTTAAGCTATCTTTTTCATCATAACCAAATTTGTTAAATTCGTGTTTTCCATCTTTTCTGGTCTGAGCAGCTTGACCTTTAGGACCAATGTAATATGCTGATTCGTCATAATAAAAAATTCTGGATGGATCTTCTAATACTCCAAATATACGATTCGTTATAAAATATTGTACAGTCTGCTTAAACCATGCCCTTGTTTGTTCTTCGGTAAGTTCAATTCGTTTTATATTCAAAGTTTTACAAACTTTTTCGTTGGGAATAGAATTTCTTTTGATAAAACCAACATACCAAGAATGACCAGGCAAACCCAACCTAAATTTAAGGGGTCTGTCTACTCCAGTCACCAGTTTTGTTACAGATTGAGTAATAATTTTTTTAGTTACAAGGAAACCCATATCAGTTATGTATATTATCCATTTTTTAATGGAGGCCTCTTCATCTGGTGTTAGAACAGTTGGAGCTCCTGGTTGCTGCTGCTTGATATGTCTTTGTTTTATTTTGTCATAAAGCGTCTGGTTTGGTATTTTATATTTCTTCGCCGCTTTGAGAACTGATAAAGTTCCACTTTTTATGTCATCCAAAGCTTTTAGGAGAGTTTCAACGGTGTATTTTTTTGAACCTGAAAAGACTAAAAATTATGTTAATATTGTTGGTCCCGTAAAACAGGCGATTTTTTAGTATAGATATTAACTGCTGCCTGCGGCTTTACACGCGTGGTATTCTGATCCCGTTCGCGCTAACCATAAGAAACTATTCCAGAGATAAAAAGCTAATACGTTATTCCTGTCAATCTATCCCTGCACTAAATTTTAGCCAGATCCGTTCAGCTGTTTGAGCTTGATTGAGTAACAAACATCCAAACTTTCATATTTATATAGTATTAGTAGGATAGTAGGATATTAATAATTTTATAATTTAGACAAAGAAACATCATTCATTCATCATTTTTAATAATAACCTGTATTCAATAATAATGTAGAAAATACAAAATATAGATTTTCATCGAGTTTTATACATAAAACGTCAGTTTAAAATTCGAAAGTATTTATATATTATATTTCAATAATCTTCCTGATGATTGTTAGCGACGCAATCCTGAAATATGTATTCGAAGTAATATTACTAGCATTTGTACTATTAATCCAATTAATGTAGGTATTACTGCCAACGTTTGTTAGAGGACGAGCGCGGAGTGAGGGACGTACCGGAAGGGAGGGGATTGGTCCTCCACTTAACCAAACAGTCTCTCGATACAACTGCCGAACGCTACGCGCGTCCTCATAGTATTTTATGTACATACTTACCCGACATTGAAAAATATAACCGCATTACTGCAAATTAGCTGTTTCTTTAAAAATCTCACTTACTACCACGCATCGTTGCCTACAATGATGACAATAACATTGTATTCTATTTTTTAACCATTACTTTGATTGTGAATATTCTTCTTATAATTATAATGATCGTTTCTAATTCCGTGTCTTTAAGTTGTTTTCAGATTGAATTTAAAAAACTTTATGTAAGCCATTACGTTAAGAAAAGAGTTTTTACTTATTTGATTTAAAACCAAATTTAAGTACCATAATTCCAAAAGAAATGCATTACCGCCTATGGTACTTGAATTTGGTTATAAATTACAGAATTACACGTGGCAATGCTGCCAGCCTTTTGGGTACGTTACCACAGGCGGAGCGCGCCCGGGAGAGATTTAGAACTCTCCCGGCCCGCCGAGACCGCAACTTGCTCGCCGCGCGTCGCAGGCGACTCAGGCGCCGGAGGTCGCTTCACGACCTCCGTCCTCCATGAGCGCAGGCCTGGGGTTGGCAGGTGAGGCCGCCTGTCACCCCAGCAGAAGCAGGCCGGGACGGTGGGGCGACTAGCGCCCCTCCCCCAAACCGGGGCAAGACGGGGACACCGTGGTTTCCAAACCCGGGGGGGTCAGTCGCGGTGCGAGGGATATGCTCTATGGGCAACCTTACACCCCGACGTCTGTAGACACGAGACGGCGTGCGGTTTTAGTCGGTTCAAGTCCGACATAACCGCCCCCGCTGGCCGGCGGAACGTTACCAGAAGATACAGAGGAAATTCATGATGCCTTTAGGTTTCTTTAATTATTATTTATTTATTAATTACAAATATTTATTTTTTATGTCATCTTGCATATTATCTGAAAACTTATGTGAATGTAAATAACCTTGAACTGGTATAAAATAATAAAAGCTTCAATTATACAATATTATTATACTTCTGTATAACCTACTAACTAATTTTAATTGTCACAGGATTGTGACAGGATGGTATAGCTAGATAGGTACTCTTTATTGTGTACTTGTTACACTTTTCCATTTCAGTTACTAAGGTTATCTGTATTCGCCTTCATCACTCGTTGTGCTGGGGTAATAAGTTATCATAATCTACATTGTCAGAGTTGAAAGGATATAATCCACAACATTGGAATCCATTCTTGATTGTTTGGGATGAGAAACACCTTTTTAAGCAAATGTCTGCTTGAAGTGCAAAATCTGTTCGTTTTAATTTTGTTAAGTTGTTATTATTTCTGAAATCATGTACGACACCTTTCCAAGTTTCTCTTACAGGTTTGAACAGAGCAACATTCAAAGGCTGGAAAATCCGCGATGAATCAGGTAATAATGCCACTAGAATTATTCCTTTTTCCTCACAGAATGTTGAGAGTTGTAATGAAATATGAGTAGTGTTTCCGTCTAGAAAAACAACCACCGGCAAACTTATCTTATGCTTAACAAGCCAGGGATAAAAACAGTTAGTAATGTACTCATAAAATACGGCTATATTCATCCATCCTGACTCGGTATTGCCTATGCCCCATCCAAACGGTACTGTTGATACAAGATTTATCGGTAAGCACTTATATGGGTATAAAACCATGGAGGGAGCTATTGCAGCATCTGCAGAAACATTAACAATTATTGTTAGACATTCCTTTTCGTCATTGGCCACTCTACTAAATACTTCCTTACTACCCCTTCGGACGAAGATCTGTTTTGACTTGGGACTTAAAAATAAGCCCATTTCGTCGCAATTAAAAATTCGAGTTGGATCTTCTAAAACATCAAGAAGGTTATTTTGTTCAAAATAATTGTATACTCGACTGAACCATCCTCTTATAGCTTCCTCAGTAATTGGGGTCCGGGTTGTGGGCGCCTTCTTTGTAATATGTTTTGAAATGGTGGGATGTCTTGACTTAAATTTTGTAAACCATCTTTTTCCCGGAATCCCGTCTTTAAAAGGATTATTTCGAGCTAAGGTCTCCACTAATATCGTTACCGTTTCCAACAACTGAGATTTGGTTACAGTAAAACCTAAGTTCTCGAGACAGGAAATCCAGTCTATTAGTTTCTTTTCCTCGTCTTTCGTTAAGACTGTTGGTGCTCCACAGCTTTCATGAGTATATTTATTATATTTCTTGTTGCGTAGAGTAGTGTCCGGTATACCGTATCTTTTTGAAGCTTCGTATACACTGGTTCCTTCATTTATAGCTCGGAGAGCAGCGTCGACCTGAGCAGAGGTGTATTGCTTGCGTTTCCGCTGCCTCTTGTTTCCTTAAAATGAGGATATTTAATTCTAAGAATATTTTAGGAAACTTACTAGGTACTACTTACTTTACTTATTAGATACTGGTGATGCAGGACAAACGTATGAACTGCTAGTTAACTATCATCAACAACAACAACAACTAGATACAGTGTATCAAAACATGCCTTTTATTTCCTCGCAACTTTGACGATATAGCCATATCTAAAAA
The DNA here is from genome assembly GCA_946251805.1 of Cybosia mesomella. Lineage (NCBI taxonomy): Eukaryota > Metazoa > Arthropoda > Insecta > Lepidoptera > Erebidae > Cybosia > Cybosia mesomella. The sequence continues at coordinate 7,634,186 of OX276400.1, forward strand.
AGGATTCTGACCCATAGCCATGGGTCAGTATTCGTTTTTAGGGGTCCGTTGCCAAATGGCAAAAACGGAACCCTTATAGATTCGTCATGTCTGTCTGGCTGTCCGTCCGTATGTCACAGCCACTTTTTTCCGAAACTATAAGAACTATGCTGTTGAACCTTGGTAAGTATATGTACCGCACCGCATTGAGATTTTCACACAAAAATAAAAAAAAAACAAAAATATTTTTTTTTTATATTCAGGACACGTCAATTTTACTTCACCTCGCCTGATGGTAAGCTGAAGGTAAAGTCTCAGGAAAGAGGGTCACCATTACATACACGTACCATGTTAACAATGGTGGCACTCAGCTTGACGGCCTCATCAGAAGAGGATTGTCGTCGCAGCACCGCGTGACACCTACCGGTCCCACTAGTGCTGCGACGTCAATCCCCCTGCCCGGCTATGCACTTGCTGACCCCTGAACGCAATCAAACCGAAATTGGATTACTATGGAGGGTTTTTCGCAATCGTGCACCGTGGTACCTACTACCTACCCGGCCGAATTTTGTAACAAATTTGTGTCATCAAATTTCTACCACCACAATACCACCACATATTTACTTAGAACTGAAACTCAAAATTTTTTTTTTCATCAAACCCATACGTGTGTGGTATCTAATATCATTTTTCTCTAAACTGAATAGTTTGCGCGAGAAACACTTCCAAAGTGGTAAAATGTGTCCCCCCCTCCCCCCTGTAACTTTTAAAATAAGAGAATGATAAAACTAAAAAAAATATATGATGTACATTACCATGTGACCAATGAAAATTGGTTTGAACGAGATCTAGTAGGTAGTTTCTTTTGAATACGGCATAAATCGTAAACCGCAATTTACATTTCATTCAATCAACTCAAATATAAAAATTAAAAAACCGGCCAAGTGCGAGTCAGACTCGAACACCGAGGGTTCCGTAAAAAAATTCTAAAACATTTTTTATTATATGATGTAACTAAAAATTCACGATTTTCGCAATTTTTCCTTTATCTGTACTATAAGACGTTACTTCGTACCAAATTTCAAGATTCTAAGTTCACGGGAAGTACCCTGTAGGTTTTGATTCCCGCGCGAGTTCCGAAAATTTGCGGAAATTTGCGGCATAAACAGCTGTATCTTTTGATTGTTTTGGCTTAGAAGTTTGATTATTTCACAGCTCCAAGGGACAGTAGACCTGAGTATTAAATATAAATTTCAGTTTGATACCTCTATTAGTAATCTGTGCCTCTACGCGTTCCTGAGAATAACGATCTTGACAGACGGACGGACGGACAACGAAGTGATCCTATAAGGGTTCCGTTTTTTCCTGTTGAGGTACGGAACCCTAAAAAAGAAGTCATTATTATGTTACTTGCTACTACGGAACCCTTAATGGGGGAGTCCGACTCGCACTTGGACGCTTTTTTTATAGTCCTAGTAACTGAAATGAAAAATGAAATTACCAACCATCACTCATTTATTTCCAAAAATCAAATCATTTGAATTGTACAATTTGGCACTTTGGAGATTAGTTAAAGCTACAGTTTAACGCCTGTAACGTAAGTAACCAAAAAATACAAGAGACAAAAGATGAATAGGCGGCCGGCTCGAAAAAGGATGAACCAAGGTACCTTCAATATCAACTTCAAGTAGTAGCTTGCTGCAATTAGTAAGATGCCTCCCTTGCTAGCCTTTCATACATTCCCCTCTTTTACATTCCTATAGTCATCTGCAGGAAGAGTCATGCAAGTGGCACCACTGCTGTAATTTGTGATCTTTTAATAAAATAAACACATTAAATTTTAAGGTTATTTATCTTTGGCATTTAAGAAACATATTATAATAATTATTATAAGGCCAATAACGTACAAATTATATTTGTTTTCTTCAGATTGGAGACTCTTCATCGTATAGTACATAACAGAAGGTCATTATTACCCTAAAGATTACCGTAAGGTTAGTTCGGTCTCCTACTTCGATTTGAGCACTACTCCTCTGTCTTTTCTAAGTTATTAATATATCTAGTTTACGATTCTATCATATTTCCCGTCCTTATACTTGGGTGGTGAATGGTTGTGACTATATTGCGTATACATCTTGTACGTGTTGTCTATCACTAATTTTGCTTTGCAGCTTTTGGTACTATTAGAGGTGCACAGCCAAATTTTTCCTCTTTTCGAATTTTGTGCAAAATTGGAATATGAGTACATGTATCCGTCGTAAAGCATTAACTGCCTCCCGCGAGATGTTAAGAACTGAATTTCTGAAACAGATACACAAGGATTCTTAATAAAATTTACGAGGCTTTGTATTTATTAGAGAATGATATCGATCTCAAGCAACTTGGTTATTTAGACGGTAATGTTGCCAGTCCCTTTTTTTTTTTTTTATAGTGCGGAAATCCCTTCGGATAACCCCCCGCCGGCCAGCGGGGGCGGTTATGTCGGGCTTGCACCGACTAAAACCGCACGCCGTCTCGGGTCTTCAGACGTCGGGGTGTAAGGTTACCCATAGAGCATATCCCTCGCACCTCGACTGACCCTGGGCCATCTCACCACTAACAGCATCGCTCATCCTGTCTCCTCTGAAAGCAGAGGAGTACGGAGAGCGATGTGTTCCCACCACGTTGGGTATTGGCCGACGATCAATGCCAACCCTATGAAGGGGTGAAGGGGAAGCCATTGACCGCCGCCCAGGGTGTACCGGCCGCTCCGATTCCGTTCCCCCCGGACTGCAGCGGAATCGGAATCGGAGCGACACTCGAGGAGGTTACCCAACACACACCCCTTACCCAACACACACCCCATGTTGCCAGTACCTAATCTTTTAGGCGGCAGTAGCCTAGTGGCTAAGACAGATTTGCAATCGAGAGGTTACAGCCATCCTAACGTTAACAAGGGTTTAAGAAGAATACTTGTAATGTGTAGCCCACGTTACAAGTAGTATTTTTTTAAAACAAGAAAAATATAATATGCATTTATGAAGCTGTCAATTTCACACGATAGATTTACGAGTATACTGCACTAAAACTGCCTTCGAAGTAGTTGCTGTAACGCTTTAAAAATGTATTGTGAGGGGAGTTTTTGGCTAGTAATGGTGTGAAAATAAACTAAGTAAGATTTAATGAGTGGTTTTATTGAATGAATGGACTCTGAACATGAAAACCCTCGCATATCACCGATAATGTACTTGTTCTATCTACTTTGTCGATTTGACCACTAATGCCCAGATGACATCAGTAGTCATATTAGAATTCGCCTTCATCACTCGTGTTGAGGAAAAAATATTTCATACTTTAAACTGTCAGGGTTAAAAGGATATAATCCACAACACCGGAATCCATTCTTGATTGATTGGGATGTGAAGCACTTTTTTAAGCAAATCTCGGCTTGAGATGCAAAATCTGATCGTTTTAACTTTATAAAGTTGTTATTATTTCTAAAATCATGTACGACTGTTGTCCAAGTTTCTTTTACAGGTGTGAACAGAGCAACATTTAAAGGCTGGAACATATGCGCCGAATCAGGTAATAACGCCACTAGAATTATTCCTTTTTCTTTACAGAATGTTGAGACTTGTAATGAAATATGAGAGGTGTTTCCGTCTAGAAAAAGAACTACAGGTAATCTTATCTTATGCTCAATAAGCCAGGGATAAAAATAATTGGTTATGTACTTATAAAATACAGCCATATTTATCCATCCTGACTCGGTATTCCCTATACCCCATCCAGATGGTACTGTTGGAACTAGATTTTTCGGTAAGCGCTTACAGGGGTATAAAACCATGGGAGGCGCTATTGCAGCATCTGCAGAAACATTAACAAGTATTGATAGGCATTCCTTTTCGTCATTGGCCACTCTACTATATACTCCCCTACTATCCCTTCGGAGGAAGACCTGTTTTGGCTTAGGAGATAAAAATAATCCCATTTCGTCGCAATTAAAAATCCGACTAGGATCTTCTAAAACATCAAGAATGTTATTTTGTTCAAAATAATTGTATACTCGACTGAACCATACTCTTATAGCTTCCTCAGTAATTGGGGTCCGAGTTGTGAGTGCTTTCTGTGTAATATGATCTGAAATAGTGGGATGTCTGGATATAAATTTTGCATACCACCTTTTTCCCGGAATCCCGTCTTTAAAAGGATTAGATCGACCTAAAGTCTCCACTAATATAGCTACTGTTTTTAACAACTGATCTTTGGATACAGTAAAACCTGAGTTCTCTAAACAGATAATCCAATCTATTAGTTCATTTTCCTCGTCTTTCGTTAAAACTGTTGGTGATCCACATTTTTCATATTTATATTTATTATTTTTCACCTCGTGTAGAGTCGACTTCGGTATACCATATATTTTTGAAGCTTTGTATATACTGGTTCCTTCATTTATTGCTAGGAGAGCAGCATCGAGCTGATCAGATGTATACTGCTTGCGCCTATGCTGCTTCTTTTTGCCTTAAAAAAAAGGATATTTAATTAATAGAATAATTTAGTAAAACGTAGTGTGTTGAATATCTACCGGCAAGATTGAACGTAGATCGCAGTAGAAGTAGTAGTGGTAGGAACGCGGTAAAGCGCTGAAAACTTATTCACTTTATCATTTTGGCGACAGGCTGGACTTTTTGTGGTTTAGTCGTGGTGGAACAGCAGCTGTATAACTAGCGATAAATTGGTTCGGTACTAAATTCCATAATAAATTAACAAAATTTCACTATTCGTTGACGACGACTTTAGTTCAAAAACAACATTTATTGGAACATTTGTATTTTAAAATTAAATATCCGTCTATTACGGGATAAAAGTTACTTAACGAACACCACCAATTGTAGAAACGATCTTTACATTGAACTAATACCAGAAATAATTGGTGCATAATTATCTTTGTATTCTTCAGAGGACAAGTTTAATTTATTTCATGTTGTGTATATTATACAAAAGACTAGCTGTTGCCTGTGACTTTGTCCGCGTTAAGTTTGGAATAGATAAAGGTATGTTTAATTCTGCAGCGGGTATCGGTTCCAATATGTATTAAGTTTTTCCAACGTCATAATTTACATTATTTATTTTTCATAATTAATTTGTGTTTTGCTGAACTGTTTAAGAACCCAGGGGTCCGTACATGTGTTAAGTTACTTTTTAGCTGCAGCACTAGTTACAATTAGTAATACTTTTCTTCTACATTTTGATATGTTTCCCATCACATATTAAATATCATGAAGGGGGGTGATTATGTTCTAGATTAGAAGAAACAATCTTGTGTTCAAAGTTGAATATGAATCTTGCCTTGCATCCTTTACTGTTATGAGATGAACAACGCCAGTGGCTTGTCGTGTTGAACTGTTTAGAAAAACTATAAGTGTAGTCTTTCAAAAGTACTAGTTCTTTACCTCTGCGGGATACTACCATCCGGACGCCTAAAAATTCAGAGAAATACGATTATTTATTAGATTATATTGCTAATTCTTATTACTCCAATGCCAATAATATAAAACTAATTCAAAAAAAAACTGAAAACTGTATCAAAATCTGTTCAACCAAACGCGAGATAAGTCGGTAAAAAAATTTAAGCACGCACTGCCAAAAAAATAGCTGAAATAGAAATAGGAGGTTTATATATCTATTTGTAGTGTGCTCTGCTTAAGTAACTCCTTGTTCGTGTAGGTATATTGCTTTGGTCATATAACCCAAACAATATTTAACGTTTCTATTCTATAGCAGACATAATACTATATGCTTACTTGAACGAAGGAGACGAGAGCTCTGATAAGCTATTTAATTAATACCATCGTCTATGTTCCTATACAGGAAAACATATATTGGACTGAGGTACCTTCAGACAGAAGGTCTATGAGATCTTATTTAGGTAGATTACTTAATATTTTTTGGGTCACGAGTACTGGTTTTACTTTAAAAGAACTCCTAGCCATAGTCTTTTGTCACCACCATCACAATCAACGCACAAATAAAACAACCAATTAAATATAAATTATGAACATTATTCAAATTTCAATAAGGCAAATCGTTCGTAAGTTACAAGATAACATAACACAAAACCTTCACACGCACTGCTCGGGTTACCGCATGGTACGTATGAGGTGTCCAGAGAGATGAACTTCTGAGCATTCACCGTGCGGATGCCGAGTCCATCGATTGGCCGAGAGACAAACTCCAAGTAGATCCCGAGACTTGTGACACGGCTGTAGGTTTAAGGAGCTCTTTTTCGACGTACATTAACGCTCACCATAACATATTATATTTTATAGTATTTCCCATGTCGAAGTACGTATTGCACGGGTGGATGATTATGCTGATAGTTGGCAGATAAAATAATATTATCGAAACCTAGCACTATTCGTGCGTTGCAGCCTTTACCGTTGTGAGACGAACAGCGCCAATGATCCGTGGAAGTAAACCGTTTCTTATGCGAATACGTATAGTTATTTATAAGCATAAGTTGTTTCCCTTGGCGGGAATCTACGATTATCATATCTGAAAAATGAAAACAACAAAAATAATTAGATAATCACATTAATTTTAGATTTCTACTGTCTTCATTACAGAAACAACCTTATTAACCTTTTTATTAAAAAATAAGAAAAAGGAATTTTGCATATGGGTAAATAGTAGATGTTGGATCAAGAAAAAAATATTGGTAACCAAAGCGACAAGCATGCTGATTCTGCCGATGGCGCAATCTCTAAAATGTTTGTTTGTTTGTTATTTTATAATTTTGAAACTGCATGTCATTTGGCAGCTGATCAAATTTAAACTTTAAAGAGATTTAGGATTAAAAGTGATTTTTGATTGAACTTATTACTTTTGGTTTACATCGTTTTGACTAGATTTAACATGTTAGCGATTTTTAATCTAGTTTGTAAGTTTTGCAAAGCAGAATCTGCATCATTGTCCGTTTTATTTGTTTGACAGAAATACAAATAGTTCTGATGATCAAGCTATGGTAATACAAAGTACACAGGCGTGACGGAGTATTCAATTTTAAACAATGATTTCTATATACATAGTGAATAGACCGCTGTATGAAAAAAAAATGGTATCGCGAAAAACCACTACTTGACGAACCACTTTTTGTAGTTGTCATACAAATGACATTACAAAAAGAGGCCAAGGGTGAGTCGGAAGAGCCCATGTAGGGTTCCGTATCAGCAGTAAAAATTTTATATCCGAGTTGATTGATTGAAAGGTAAATTGCGTTTTTCGATTTATGACGTATTAAAAAAAAAACTTACTAGATCACGTTCAAACTAATTTTCGGCGGAAGTTTACATAGTAACGTACATCATATATTTTGTTTAGTTTTATAAATCTCTTATTTTAGAAGTTACAGGGGAGGGGCATACATTTTACTACTTTGGAAGTATCTCTTGCGCAAACTATTCAGTTAAGAAAAAAATGATATTAGAAACCTCAATATCATTTTTGAAGACCTATCCATAGACACCCACGTATCACATTTAATGAAAAAAAGTTTTTGAGTTTCAGTTCTAAGCTGGAGAGCCCCTAAAATTTATTGTTTTTTTTTTCTTTGTTTGTGTGAAAATCTTAATGCGGTTCACAGAATACATCTACTTACCAAGTTTCAACTGCATAGTTCTTATAGTTTCGGAAAAAAGTGGCTGTGACATACGGATGGACAGACAGACAGACATGACGAATCTATAAGGGTTCCGTTTTATGCAATTTGGCTACGGAACCCTAAAAAAGCGCGCTATACCTACACAGATCGGTGTCAAAATTCATTAACTCATTTAGTTTCAGCCTCACCCAGAAACTTTGACACATTTTTTGTTCTAAACAGCTTGTCTATACGTAGAAATCATTTATTTTAAATGTAGTGATAATTAGTATACATTGAACTATTATACTTTAAAATATCTTCCTTGACTGACTACATACTTAGCAGGGGGATGATTGTGTTCATAGTTAGCAGATACAATTGTGTTATTCAAGTCCAGTACTACTCTTGCTTTACATCCTCTGCCGTTATGAGACGAGCATCGCCAATGGTTCGTGGATGTAAACTTATGCGTATGACAATACGTGTAGTCTTTTACCAGTATCAGCTGTTTGCCTCTACGTGACTCTACGATCTGAATATCTAAAAAAAAAATAATGAAAATAACTTAAGAAGTAAGGTAGTTATTTTTTTTAATAAAACGATAATATTTTAAGTAATTTTAATATTAGTTTAATCCAAACAAAAATTGACATAGAACTTATTCACATTTCGACATCAAGAACTTCGGGGCCCAAACCAACCTCAACTCGTACCCAGTGGGTAAACCTTGACAGACGAGGCCCTGGCGTAGGCTTTCCGCTTGGGAGTCAAGATATATAATAATAATAATAAAGCTTTATTTATGTCGAAAAGAGTATACATTTTATGTGTTAAAAATATTTTGCATGAGTTAACTTCGGACCCCTTTCGCCCCTTTCCCTCCTCCATTTTTTTCCACCCAACTATTTCCTGGATTATCTCTGTTCATCCATTTCCCGCAATCTCCACTATATCCTCCCACCGTTTCTTTGGTCTCCCGACGAGTCTCAAGTTAGGGAGTCAAGATAAGGAAAATCAATAGAAAGAGTAGAACGGACTCCGAGTTTCAAAGTGCAAGCTTTGGATGCCACCGGAACTAATGTTGTGACGATGATGATGATGAGTTTATGGGTATAATTCATCCTAAATGAACATTTGTACAGGAAATAAACCTTTTAACGTTTTAAGCTACCTGGGAGAACCTATCCACTTGTTTGCCACCGCATAGCACTTGGCGGTATGTTAATCTAACATACTAAAACTTTTTCTTTTGCCATTACAGGGTTCCCTTCCCTTCTCCGGGCTACGCGATACGTCTGCGTGGTACGCCGAGTCCTGCCCTTACAGCTAAGCTAGGTGCTGCTCACCATCTCAAGCACGCGGAGCTTGAGATGGTGAGCTACTTCTCCTTCTCACTTCTAACGTTTTTATCCTTTACGGCTGAAAAAAAAATTAATACAACCCATCCCTGGCATTTCTCTGTAATTTAAATTTACCTTGTACCTATTTCAGAAACCCTCGAATTATGTGTGAATCATATGTATTGAAGATCAATCTTGAATGTTCTCGGCTCTTGAGCTAGACCAATAAGTAACTAGGTAATTTTAATATAAACAAATATAAATATAACAGTTTTATGATTTAGATTTTTTTCTGTTCATTATTATTTTTATTTTGTACGAGTCTAATATAGAACATTAAAACTGACTTCCTATCAGGGGAGCGGTTTTGATGGCTGCGTCACAGTGTACACTTTAGCAGCTATCATCAACCAATTTAGTATTTGCTTATATTGTTTTTGTTCAATAAAGATTATTATTTGTATGATTAATTTTCACATTTTAGACTCCTCGCAGTCTCATTTAATTACAAATTTGAGTGCATAGTTTCAAAACCAACTTAACTGTGCTGCCTGCCTGCGTGCGGGGCCGAGGCAGGGATAGTTATGAACAAGGAGGCGATTCGTCATTATCATCACAGTGGTAGTCCCGCTTGCATCTAACCTTGGCTTAGGCGGGAGTGACTGCTGTCTGTCTTCCTAACTCTAAGCGGAAAGCCTGCCCGAGATTCTTGTCTGTTAATCAGCAGATGCACCAGCTAGCAAGTTAGGTTGGCTTGGGCTCCGAAGACCTTTGTGGGCCCCCACATACCCAAGAAGGCGAGTATACAATCAAATAAATGTTTCTACATGAAAAATAACATTTAAACTGATGGATAGTGATTATGAGGTTTAACTTTACAGACTATTTTATTTTCGAATAGGACTAAACGTCCCTTGCAGCTAGTTTCGATGTGGGTGGCGCATCTCCAATAAGAAATTCCTTTCCGCTCTACCGTATAATGAATACCATAAGTATATTGGTTGTGTAGTACCAGCCTACTGCCTTTGCGCGACCTGATAAACTCTATTTCTGAAACAAAATGTCAATATAATTAATTTAACTAAAAGTAAAGAATATTAGTAACCGAAATTACTAGTATTCTACATGGGAGGAAGGGATTAGTAGTATTCTGTATTCGCCCTAACTCTTCCAGATAAGCTAAATTGCTGTGGGCACTTTCTGAGTACACTTACCTCGGGCAGATTGTGCAGTTAGGTAAAAACAATTTTGAGAAGGAGGCCAAGAGGAGGATCTAGCTGGGCTGGGCAGCGTTTGGGAAACTACGTCGGGTCTTCTCGTCATCCATACCGCAGTGTTTGAAAACAAAAGTTTTCAATCAGTGCGTCCTACCCGTAATGACCTACGGAGCTGAGACGTGGACACTCACGGTAGGGCTGGTCCACCAGTTCAAAGTCGCTCAGCGAGCTATGGAAAGAGTTATGCTCGGAGTTTCTCTGAAGGATAGGATTCGTAACGAATACAACCGACAGAGAACCAAGGTTATCGACATAGCTCAAAGAATTAGCAAGCTGAAGTGGCAGTGGGCCGGCCATATCTCGCAAACGTAGTGTAGGACGTCCTCCGGCCAGGTGGGATGACGATCTGCGAAAGACTGCGGGCAGATGCTGGATGCAGCAAGCTGAAGACAGTGCGCTATGGTGCTCATTAGGGGAGACCTATGTCCAGCAGTGATGATGATGATGATGATGATGAAATTGCTTGCATTAGGACCATTCCTAACGCAAGCAATGTGAACCCATTTTCACATCGGTAGTGTAATGACTAGGATTCGAACCCGGGACTTCTTGACCGTAAGGCCGACTCCTTAACCGCTAAGCTAATGATGCTTACCACTTTGTAAGGAGCTTGTTAAAACAAACTAAATGAGCCCAAACTCGAGGGGCTTACTATGAGCCGTTAAAGAGTTCCACTTTCCACCACTTAGCTCCTCGGCACCTCGATAATGTCAAATCAATGTATTGGCATTTAAATGTCACTCACAACGTTTTAATCGATACGACGATGACGTTTACAAGTGAGGCGAATACAACGACGATCTCACTGTACCGTTTAAACTGCACCGATAAATAGATGCGTTTGTGCTTCAGACTGTAAACTGACTGTTTTTACCACACACACACACGCATTGTTTAATCGGTGCAGTTTGAACGGTACAGTGCGATCGTAACAGTTTCTCGTAGCGTGTGTGCCCACCCGTTATTTTATAAAACGAGTAATTCTTTTACATATAAGTATACACTCCACCCAAAGCTTCGGGGCCTAAGGCAGCCTAACCTGCGAGCCGGTATACCTACCGAGTAACGGACGAGACTCTGAGGCAGCCTTCGCCCTTAAGTATATCTTGAGTCACTGCCTTATAAATCAAGATACTTTAACCACAGCAAAAGGAAAAAGTGTAGGAGAGCGAACCCCAAAGTGCACGTTGTTCGGCAGATGTATCGGCTGGCAGATGAAGTCCCGAAGACCTAAACGGGGCGCCATACACCCGTACAATGAAAAAAAAAGTGTTAAGTTAATAAATTTGGATACATACATTGAATTATTATATCTTTATATATTTTCCTTGATAAATTACATGCTGAGCTGGGGAATGGTTGTGTTCATAATTAGCAGACACAATTGTATTATTGCAGTCTAGTACTAGTCTTGCTTTACATCCTCTGCCGTTATGAGACGAGCAGCGCCAATGGTTCGTGGATGTAAACTTATTCGTATGATAATACGTATAGTCTTTTACAAGTATCAGCCGTTTGCCTTTGCGTGATTCAATAATCTGGAAATCTACAAATGCAAATGATGGAAATAATTTAAAAATGTGACGTCAGGTCATAAAGTAATATTATAAAATTTACAATACTGCGCCATACAATGTACACTTCATAAATGTCTTACATACATTTCACAAAATTTGTATTTAGATTCAAATAATATTAATTATCTTGTGATATACCTACAACAAGACAGGGCGCTTTGGCGCTCTTTAGTGGAGACCTATGTCGAGCAGAGGACTAATAGAGGTTGATGATGATGATGATTATAACAATATAATTAATAAGGCTAGAAACAATAGTCATAAGGCATGCGTTCCAAAGCTTTTTTCACTTTTTTTTTAGGGTTTCGTACCTCAAAAGGAAAAAACGGAACTCTTATATGATCACTTCGTTGTCCCTCCGTCCGTCCGTCCGTCCGTCTGTCAAGACCGTTTTTCTCAGGAACACTTGGAGGTATCAAACTGAAATTTATATCTAATACTCAAGTCTACTGTCTCTTGGAGCTGTGAAAAAATCAAACATCTAAGCCAAAGCAATCAAAAGATACAGCTGTTTATGCCGCAAATTTCCGCAAATTTTCGAAACTCGCAAGGGAATCAAAACCTACAGGGTACTTCCCGTGAACTTAGAATCTTGAAATTTGGTACGAAGTAACGTCTTATAATACAGATAAAGGAAAAATTGCAAAACATTTTTAGTTACATCATATATTAAAAAATATTTTTGAAAATTTTAAAGTTACTACTACCATAACTATGACTCGATTGTCGTGATAGGTGAACTTTTACTTATATACCTACAGGTTTGTACGGAACCCTCGGTGTGCGAGTCCGACTCGCACTTGGCCGGTTTTTTTTTGTTAGGTATTTCATTATAATCGAATGAATGGTATAGCATGGATAGAGGACAAACAAACAAAGAAACATTCATTTTTATACATAGAGAATTCGTCGATGTTTTCTTTTATTTGGTGGGTGATTATGAGGTCTAACTTTACTTATTACTCTCTTATCATACACAACTAAACGACCAGTGCAACCAAATTTATGATACAAGCACCTCCAATAAGTAGTATAGTCGCGTCTTCCTCTGTAATGAAAACCATAGGTGTACTCATTATGTAAAATCTGAGTCGTCCCTCTTCGCGATTGAACGAAGCATATTCCTGAAACATGGTTTATTATCAAAATTAACGTAAACACAACAATATAGTTACATTATGGAGTAAAATAAAATAACATCACGTGACATGTAGAAAAAACTGGGAATTACAGGGTAAGTAAAAAGGTTAAATACAATTTCCTCCCCAGAATTGACAAGGATTGCGAGCTGGGCCTGTAAACAACGTGACATTCTATTGGCGAATTCGTTTCTATTCGTTAGTAATGGATCTCGTAACACTGATAATTATAATAATAATATAACAAATAATTGTTAGTTACAAGGACTCACTTAAATTTCATCAAATTGTTGTAGTCGATTATGTCAATTATATACATCACTGAACATTTCTACTGTAGTTATCGCTATTAGAATGTCTTATCTGAGAGTCGTGAGTTCTGGTTGATCGTAACTTTACAAAGGAAACCTGCCACAAAATACATGTTGGTGGGCTGTTCCATGGCAGCTCAGAGAAAGCCGCTCTCTTATACTTTGACGTAAATACTCTCTTTGCGTCAAAGTTGATTCGTTGAATTTTATACCATTCTACCGGTGTGGCAATTAACCGCGAAATAAACCTTCCAGCGGGAATTTGCAGAAGCTGAGATCTTTAGATGTTCATAATACGAGTGGGCCAGATAGTGCCTTCAGCACTGTGTTTCTGTTGTGTATTCATTACCGATACACCATTTCGTGCTTTCATAATCTACGAGACAAGTTACATTTTCATAGAAGACCACATATGTGCTTCCAATTTCTGGAAGGTGCAAACAATACACAGCTTCTGAGTGACACGACCTTGAGTGATTCACCGGATTCTGTGACAATCTTGTTTATCATTCTCACTCAATGAGGTGAGAGTCATGTAGAGCAAAAGTGAGTCACTAATGATCGGCCTAGATATAACTAAGGCTTTGAATCGAATAAGACACAACCACAAAGATGTTGTCTTACGGACCGTCTCAAGGAGCTTCGGTAAATGAGTTATCAGTTTTTTGTATTGGGTTCTTAAATAAGGCGTTCGTCAAAAAGGGCATAAGAAATTTTGCGTGTGTGAGTGTATTACAAATATCCATAAGCTACAGTAATTATTTCCCAACAGATGTGCTAATGCTTGTGTGCCTTAGCGGTACCAAGTAAGTAAATTAAATAATTATTTTGATTGCAGTTTATTGACAAATGAATTATCTAAAAATATTCTGACAACAACCTTAGAAATAAGAATACATTACACATGGATCGGCCCATCTAAACCACTAAAAATAGCATCAACTAATTGGTGTACATAACGTCAATGTTACAACAACTCAGGTTCAGGTTCAGGATCAGTCGATCAGAGGTTGACTTCTTCGCACGTTATCATTGTAGTATCGGTTGGAATAAATTATAAGTTATATCAATTATATTATTACAGTAACCATATTACGTATCAGTCGTTGTCTTTCATGTTATAATAATACACAAAAACTGTTACTCGCTATTGTACATTGTGTAACGTATGATTAGTTATACTAGGCTCAAAGTAATTCCACGTTTAATCCAGTTGTAAATACACCTTAAGTCTCGAAGTCAATTCACCTTGATGCTCTGTTTTTAAGATTTCTTTCATAAAATATTTAAACTTGTACAACATGTAGTTCTAGATTTGTTAGCATGAATTTCTCTTACTCAGAACTGGTAAGACTGTACTTGTATTCTGTTGTATGCTTATCTCTAGTTAATGATCCCAGTCTCATTATTCAATTCCAAGTAGGTACTTCCGTTGAAGATTCCTCAATCATAATTCTCTGTAAGACGTGTGATAAAGTGACTACTCACTTGTGACTTTATCTCATTATTGAGGATTTTGAGTCAGAAGATGTGTTGTGTTCATAAAATAAATTCTGAAATAAAATATATGAATATTCATATTTTACATAAGAATTCAAAAACAATGACCAAAAAACACAATGCCCAAACAACAAACAATGAAACAATTTTTAAATGTATGTGAAACCACGGCAATTTTTGTTGTCAAAGCCTATTGTGAAGCCTACGATTTCAAGAAGATAAGTAATTAATTATTGGTTCCTGCTGGAGTCTTCTCAGAACTTTGTGAAAAAGTGATAAGTTTGACCACGTCGTGAGCAGTAAACATCAGACTGGTCATTGATATAATAACCTTTGAAAATGCCGAGAGACGACACCGGTCAGGTTAAATAATAAATATTGTGGAAAAGTTTAAGTGTTTCAATTCAATAGACATTCGATTAATTTTATATTATCTTTCTTAGTTGTTTTGTAATTCCCGTTGCAATGGTCTATACCTACAGGATAAATTAGTTTTAACTTTTCACTTTAAATGAAGATTTAGAAAACATTTAGTCTGTTTGTCAAGTAAGAATCACAGTGCCTACCTGGGTTCATTTCTTGTGGCCATGTTGAATCATGAACGCGTGGCCACGTTGGGACATGAATATGTGGCTTTATTTTGAGCACATCTCTATTTTTGTATACAACTAAGCGTCCTCCGCAAGCCCGTTGCGCAGAACACTTCCAATAGGAGATCTCTTTCTCTTGATTCGCGTAGTGAATACGGTAAGTATACTGATTGTAAAGAAGTAGATTGGTTCCTTTATTGGATTTTACGAACATTATTTCTGAAATAAAAATAGACATTTACCTAATCAATATATACAGTCGCCCTCAGACATTTCTTTACATTGATTTAGATCAGTAAATAATTAACGTATAAGTATTTTTGTAATCTTCAGAGGACAATTTTACATTTTGAAATTTTTGTTTACTATTTTATATAAAGTTTTAAGCTATGGTGGTCAGTATCATTGAATTTGTTAAGCTAATATTGATGTACTACAGATGTCTGTGCCTCCGGCTGCGCCATAAAGAGATTGGTAAAATGTGGGTATTTCTTCAACTTTGTCTAACTCTTCTTGGACAATAGGCTAGCGTATAATTAAGCAACATCTAAGATATTTCGTACAAAATAAGTTCTTGTTTTTGAATAACAACTTTTATTTAGAATAAGATAAATATTATTTATTCGTATATTATTAAATAACATTAATTAAATAGATAATATCGTCCAATATAATCATGATATTTTTTTACAACTTTATTAATTGTTGTTACGAAAAGATGGTAAATACTCAGATCATAAACACAAACTCAGTGGAAGACAAGTAACATTTTATTTTACTTTCTCATCATGGAGCATTAAATATTTTCTTCTTTTCTTGAAAATTCATTTTTTTTTATATTAATTTAAAACTAATCTACCTATCTTCGTTTATACCACCTTCACCATGATAAATGTCTTTTTTTTAAACTATGATGTAATGAATTTCAAAAAAAGAGAAATCAATCCCTTCAATAACCCATTAAAAAGTTCAAAATGCCACGGAAGTATCCATACAAATTGTTTACGGTTGTCGAGCCTGCATTACACTAACTACTTAATTTGCCTAAAAATTCCAAAAGTTCGTTTTCATTGTGTTCGCATCGGTAGATGGCGCTGTAAGCGTTTTAATTGAAACCTAACTAATTATCGATCTAATTTTGTAATTTGAAAGCAATTTCTTCATTCAAGCAGGCCGATTTCTACATCGAGAACGATGTAGGTGGTAACAGTATTCACCAGGCATCACGCCGAAACGTTTCTCGATAGGGCGAAAAGAGGGCAACATATTGTCGATTTCCTGGATTTAGTAACTGATAATAAACTAAATTAGTATATAATTTCTTTATTGTTAATAATATTACAAAATATATCAATAATCCCACACGTTTGTGATGTCAGGATATAATATAAGTCTCTAAATGTTAGCGACATAATATATAAATTATGCTAATATAACACTTCATATTGACTTTTTTTTTGGATTATAGTTAAGGCTATTATATAATAATCATCTCTGGAATTAGCTATGGAAAACATAGTTGGAAGTGATAAGGATCTTGAGTAATAAATATGTTTACAACAATATAATTCAGAGCAAGTAAAAAAATGCAGAAAATGTAATAAATGAAATAAGTCATAATAGTAACTACCTCATTATTGAAGTAAAAATATTGTTATAGTCTTTATTTCTAAGGAAGGTAAATGAAAGTTGTTCCTCTTTGGAATTCGATTACTTTCATTTGTGATATCGATCATTAATATGATAGAAGCACAGAAAAAGAACATTAATCTAAAAAAAAAAGCATATCTATGTTCTATCAATTCTTGTATATAATATGAATCTCGGAAACGATTCAACGATTTTCGTAAAATTTAGTTTATAGGGGGGTTTCGTGGGTATTACCTAATTTTTTATTCAGATATATAGAAAATCTTACTTTCCCTTAAATATAAATACTAACGGGTCAAAATATCCTAGCATACGGCTTTCTATGATGAGATGTTCATCTTTCACGACTGTAGATTATAAATAAAATTATATTGACTGAATGCGGAAGACGAGGGATAAGGTGCTACGGCAGACATTAAGATAGGCCTATTTCCTCTATGTCCAACAGTGGACTGTAATAGGCTGATGGGTGTATATCGGATTTAGCTTCGGTGCAGCGATAAGAGTGGGAAAATTGAATAATAAATGTGTGCTAAATTTTTATATATTGCCCTTCGTGAATGCAGTATCTCGCCGGTGGATGGGTGTGCTCATTTTCTAACCCAATGATGGCAAACTTTTCATCCAGCTTGAGTTTAGCATTGCATCCTCTGCAGTTATGCGTCGAACAGTACCAATGGAAATATTTAGTCTTCTTGCATTGCTTCTTGCAGTAGTAAGTATAGTCGTTAAACATCACTAAATGCTTGCCCGAGTACCGGGACTTTGCCAATAGTATCACTGAAATAACATGACATGCTTAGAGACTGATTTAGACTGTGGCTTTTGGATTATAAATGAAAAAAAAATTGTGAAAACATATTTACGTTGTATTATTTTTAAAAATTACATACATTGTTAAGACTAATAAATAAATTCGTTATTTTCGAAAATACTTTTAGCAACAAAGGCAAAGGACTAAATAAAATAGAAGGTGATTTTTTACAGTAATTGTTGACGGAATTATTCTCTAAACTTCTTGGTTTACAGCATGTAGAGAATTTGACTACCTATTCAATATTGATGATTTAAAGTATTAGAGCCCCAGTCAGGTAGCACAGTAGTTTTCCATACAGTTATGTTTCTATGCTTAAAAATACAGCTAAGTTGGCTCCGTAGCATAAGTTTGCACTTACTCAATCTAAATAAATCGTAATCATAAAATGTGCGATCATGTTGTCAGGGCTCGATTCCCGGGAATCGAATAAAGTATTGTACTGAGTTTTTCTGGTACCTATGAAATTATCAGCAGCAACTAATATAGTCTGGAAACGCAGGTAGTGAAACCACACAATATAGTTACGTTTCTTTACAAACATTCGTATTCTCAAAACTTTCTTAATTTAGAACATGTTTGAAATTCCATTATTGTCCATTTTTTAGTACAACAGTATTATTAGGTTTGTATGATGCCTTAGTATAGTTATACTTCTAGTATGCATTTCATAGCTTTATTACTGTTTTTTTAAATTCATACTGCATTTTTTCGTATTCGTTTCCAGCAATTTAAGGCTAGGTACATTATATTGGGGTGTGTGTTGGGTAACCTCCTCGAGTGTCGCTCCGATTCCGATCCCGCTGCAGTCCGGGGGGAACGGAATCGGAGCGGCCGGTACACCCTGGGCGGCGGTCAATGGCTTCCCCTTCACCCCTTCATAGGGTTGGCATTGATCGTCGGCCAATACCCAACGTGGCGGGAACACATCGCTCTCCGTACTCCTCTGCTTTCAGAGGAGACAGGATGAGCGATGCTGTTAGTGGTGAGATGGCCCAGGGTCAGCCGGGGTGCGAGGGATATGCTCTATGGGTAACCTTACACCCCGGCGTCTGAAGACCCGAGACGGCGTGCGGTTTTAGTCGGTGCAAGCCCGACATAACCGCCCCCGCTGGCCAGCGGGGGGGTATCCGAAGGGATTTCCGCACGATAATAAAAAAAAAAAAAAAAAAAAAAAAAAAGGTACATTATATTATTTTATTTGTGGTTCATCTAAACCACAACGGATACTAAATATGATTTGCAAAATTTTTAGCTTAAATATGAATATAGACTATTCCTATATTCTTTCTTCATTCAATAATATCGTTTTATAATACTTGGTAACATGGTTGTTCTTTTATAACACCACAAGGTGTTTTAATTGCTGTTTTAAAGATTTAGTTTTTTGAAGCTTTGCTTTGAATATAATGAAATATAAATTATTTAGCTAATTTGAAGTCCTAACATATAAAAGCTTTAAAAGAGATCAACATACATTTTTAACAAATAAATTGCATAATTTTCATAAATTATATTTCAATTATATTTTTATTTAAACTAAGAAATATTCACCTACATTAAATTAGCTACGAGTTGCAATACACAAAATTAATTGTAAATCAAATTAAAATTCTAATATTTTACTAGCTTGATATTAAAACAACTTACTTGATTTGAACGGTCCTTATTAGACTATGTTACGTTAGTACATACGTATGTTACGTACGTATGTTAAGTTTCAACAGAAAAAAATATTACTAATTTACTAATTTGTAACGTTAAAAGATAGTTTGAAATTAATAAAATCATACCGATCATTAGTCATTTGAAAGGATACATTCCAAATCATCCATCACATAATTTAGAAAAAACATTATAGAATACCCATTAATTCCGTTTCCTTTAATAAATCAAATTCTGACATAACACCCATTTGTAATTACATATGTAGGTGGAGGATGTTTATGTTCCAGTTTTGCAGAAATCACCGTCCGGTCTCCAGCCAGTGCTTCATTGGTGGTGATCAGTCTCGCCTTACACAACCACCCATTGGTACATGACCAGAGTTTAGTCCTGATGCTATTCTTGTGAGAATAAAAAGTGTAACCGTTCACCAGTGCCAACTCCTTTCCATTTCTTTTCGTCACCCACTGAACTGGAATATCAACGATAGGTTATTTTTATTACGTCATAGAATTTTTATGTGAAATTTGAAAGATACAAATTTTAATTCTGACTTTCATAATGTATAGAAACGTCAGAGTTTAGAATTTAAAGTAAACGTCAGAGTAGAGTGAACTTGTAAGACGTAACGAAATTTTGTCCACTCTGGCCGTTTGACTAGGTAAAAGTTCTAACCTCGATTATATAGCTAAGTAGTTTATATGTATGATTTGTACAATGTGAAGACATTATCCTTTAATGACTCAGTGAACTTAGCTTTGTTCAGCATTCTCTGCTGCAGCTTTCGGCAGAATCGGAGGATACATACTATATGTAACGAACTTATCATAGTTTACCAAATATATTATAATCTACTTACCAACTCTTTAACTGAGCTTATGAAATAAAGAATAATAAAATACGACATTTCCTATTTAATCTTTTTTTATTAATATTTCATCATTCACCCACCCAACCATTAACAGTAAATTATTTGCCAGAATGAAATGTAACGTCTTCTTCACATCGTACAAATTTTCATAGAACTTACATATTTGACGTTCCATAAGAAAAAATGAATTTGACTTGACAGTCAAGTATCATCGCCATGTACTGCTGGAGTTAGACTGTGCAGCGAAAGAGTATGTATAACCTTTGTACACGGCCATCGGGCGTATGGTCGCCGTGTACAAAGGTTATACGTACTCTTTACCTTTACCTAGGTTTTTCGCAAATTGCACTGTAAATTAGATGCTTTGTTTTATTTAATGACTCAGTGAACTAAGCTTTATTCAGCATTCTCTGTTGCAGCTATCGGCAGAATCGGAGCATACATATTATATGTAACTAACTTACATGTCATAGTTTACCAAATATATTAAATTACCAACTCTTTTCCACGTTCCCACGTTACAAACGAAAGTAAAAATATTACAATAATTAACTTAACTCGCATTTTATTAAATTATTTAACTGAGTTTATGAAATAAAGAATATATAGTAAAATACGACTTTTACTATATAATCTTATTTATTTATTTTTAATCATTCACCCACCCAACCATTAAAAGTAAATTTATTTGATAAAATGAAATGTAACGTATTCTTCACATCATACAAATTTGCATAGAAATCACAACTTTGGCATTTCATAAGAAGAAATTAATTTGACTTGACAGTCAAGTACACAATTTTCATCTCAGCATTTAAATATCATGCCATTTTTAATGACAAACTGCGGTGGTTCGTGGCAGTGATCCAGTTGTGCTTTATATATTTTTCCGTTTTTGTTGTATGTGAACCTAGCCTTGCACCCCCGGCTGCATCGCCATGTACTGCTGGTGTTAGACTGTCCAGCGAAAGAGTATGTATAACCTTTGTAAACGGCCACCATTCGCCCACCTTGGTTTTTCACAAATTGCACTGTAAATTAGATGCTTTGTTTTATAAGACAGTATTGCTTAGTGAGACAGTATGAAGGTCCATTAAATATGACCATCACAATTCATTATTTACTATTAAGGTCCAGCAAAGTATAGGACCCGCGTGATAGGAATGTGATAAAAATACTTTGTTTTATTCAATACTTCAAGCTATGCTGAAGTCCAGAAGATACGGACCACAATTTCAGATACCGTCGATCCTAAAATGGTGGTCCATACAGACACTTTTTCACGCCACGCTCAAAGAACCCGGGATCGTAAGAAGGAAACACGTGTGCGGGTAGAGCATTCCAGTTCTTTAGCGTGCGATAATGCAAAGCGCTTGGTTAGGAGACGGTATTGTTTCTATCGTGTGCGACATCGCAGTCCTGCATGTGTTATTCTGGATAGGAAGGGAGACGCAGGGATTCGTTGAAAGAGCTCATCAGAACACTCTCTTTGGTAGAGGCGGTAAAATACAGTCAGAGAGGCAACTTCTCTATGCAATTGCAGAGGTTCTAAGGGTTAGTAACCTCAAGACTCCCAATGACACAGACTGCCTGCCGCTGCGATCTGTCG
This sequence comes from Cybosia mesomella, assembly GCA_946251805.1. Classification (NCBI taxonomy): domain Eukaryota; kingdom Metazoa; phylum Arthropoda; class Insecta; order Lepidoptera; family Erebidae; genus Cybosia; species Cybosia mesomella. The sequence goes on from OX276400.1 coordinate 7,656,129, forward strand.
AGAGCGTCTTATAAGTACTGTACAGAGCCATCCCAATTGTTGAATGGAATCTTTTTTACCTTCTGAGAGAAATAAATAAACAATAGGCCTTTCTTTGCTTATGCTGATCTGATTTTGGTATATATTTAGAGACTCCTAAATGGTTCATAAAGGCTCGTAATTAGAAAGAAGACTTTCCAAATGAGAAATGACAACCGAGACCACAACATGCTAGTGAGGATTTACCATATAGCGATACATTACGCGCATCTTCGTAGACTCTCAAAACGGCTTTTCTGTATTTACGGTGTGCGATTTTGTAACTTTCTCTAATATGGAGGTAAAAAATAATGAGCAGTCGTTTCGTCGTGAATATACCGATTCATGCTTGGCCTGCATGCTGTTTAACAGATTATTGTGTGCCTAGCAGTAGACCGTCGCTATATTAGTACGCAATAGTACATAGGTATGTATCAAGGGTCAAAATAAGGGTAATTATAGCTTTTTCAAGTTTTTATTAATTACAATAAATATGCGGAGGTAAAAGATAACATTCTTATTTAAGTTAAAATCAACATACTGCGCACAGGACGCACTGACATAAAAATAAAAATTACTTCTATAGCTTACAAAATGACAATTAGAATTGATTATATTATTTATTATATATTTATACACCACTTATTTTTGTATTTAACCCAAAATAAAACACTGGTTATATTAATTAATTAATACAAATACAATGAATATGAATAATGAACCGATCCGATCACGGACGAGGCTCTAGCGCAGGTAAAAGGAATAAAAGCCAATAGGAAACAGACCCTAGGTTCCGAGGAGTAGCTTCGGATTCAAACGGAAACACTGCTAAGATTTAAATGACTATATTTTATAGTGAAAATTGGCCACCTGATCATCATCATCAGCTGAGCCCCAATCCCGGTTGCATCCAAAGCTTTCACTTCTAAGCCCGAGGTCCTCTCTCTTTCTTCTCCATAATTGGTTTATCTTCGCTTTTACGCAAGCGAGTGTCGCCTGGCCCCTTAATTCCGTAAGGAAAGCACCAGAGCCTTGCACGTGAGATTGACTTCAGCCCCGAAGATCTTAATGGGGTCCGTACCCCCTGACCATTGATTGATCCTGAAAATTGGCCAATTTTGATATAGGAACTAGATCTTCATATAAACGCCATTGTGTACAATATATTGAGGTGGCTTATGATGGTGTATATCTATATTGGACATAGTAATAATGGTCCTTTTAGCATCCGCTATGAACCTCGCCGAGCATTGCTTATTATTTGTACACTGGTAGTAAAATCGGTGTGTGGTATGCTGATGACAATAGAAAGTGTAACCTCCGATGATCGCCAGATACTTGCCGGCTTTGTTTTTGACCCAGGTAACTGTCGGATAAGAAAAAGTATTATTGGAAATAAATATTTAATACCAACTTAACTATCGTATCGAATGATATTGTCAGAAGTTTACGCGAATGTCACACATTGAAATAAAACTATTTTTAACGGATTCTATCGCGATTTATTTGATGTTATTTTATGTAAAATATAAAATAACATCAAATAAATCGCGATAGAATCCGTTAAAAACATTTGATGTTATTTTATAATTTAGTACACTCAACGAACTTCTTACAAGTAGGTAAACTGTGCTTAGAAGTAGGAGTATTTTTGAAGTGAAACTAAAGAGTAAATTAAACACATTTAATGAACTATTTTAAACTCACATTTAGGTCGGACCAGTGAAACTTGCTAATGCATATTAGTTCACAGTTCCCATAATTGGTGAAATCGGCTGTTAACCGGTGGCAAATAACTCACTTCCTGTAAATCACCTAAGTGAATACTAGTGTGTCATACAGTATAATGTACTATTTAATAGTCACCTGAATTAAAGTCAAAATGTCTGTGAATAACTTGTAAAGCTTGTGGTTTATAAGTTTAATAGATGTAAATTATTACTAACGCACACAAATCTTATAATGAGCAGTGACAAGAACAATAAGTCTTATTTATAAAATATTACTAAACACCGAATGTTTTTTTTAAATTTATTAGCATTAGTTTTACTTTGGTGTTAAAATGAAGTAGGCAGCTTAATCGGCGCTGATATTGGTCCACTTCTGAATTTCTCATGAGTGGACCAATTTAAGCACCGGCCGGTGCAATATTGGTTACTTAAATTCAATAGCACAAATGAACCCATTGTAGAATTATTGATGTTTTCTTTTGATTGTACGCCATCAGCAATCAAGTAAATTCTAAACTACAGGCGCGTCTTATTTAATATTCAGTCTGCACTGCACGCAGCTAAATGGCAAGAATCTACGGTGAGTCCAGAAGTAAAGACACCATTCTATAGGCTATCTATCCTTACAGTATCCAGCTCTTAGACAGATGCTTGTTCACGCCCCGCTTCAAGACCTTGGGATGGAGAGAAGAATGAAACAAGTGTGTGGGTGGGGCATTCCAGTTCTTTTACGTGCGACAAGAAAGGCAGTAATGAAGCGTTTGGCTTGGGACGGTACAGATTGGTAACCGATAATCGACACCTAGCTGCTACCCTAACTCTAGTCTATGTAATCATCAACAAACGACAACACATAGCAAGTAATGTTGGTACTGCCCCGGTCGAGCAACTGCAAATTCCACAGGAATGCTCTTTATGTCCTTGCTTCTCCAAATTCATGTACTTATATCTTAATATACACTCCATCACGTATAACATATGATAGGGGTAGATGATTCGGAATATGTTCTAAGTGGCATGATTTCAGTGTCTTTTTTCCTTTGTACGTCACGAATCGAGCTCGGCAGGGTCTCCTTGCACACATCCAAATATCAGTAGTTTTGCTTCTACCGTCACAGTAAAAGGCGTAACCGTCGATTAAGACCATGGGTTTCCCACATTGTCTGACTAACCATTGAACTGAAAAAAGTAAAGTAATTAATTTAATCAATAATTTTAAATTTCCAATAGAGAATGACACACTGATCAGCGATAACTGCTGAATAACCTTTGACATTAGTAACTGAAAAAGTGAGCATACTAATGACTTTAAAATTTCATCGAATGAATTATCACTTAGTTTTGTTTGAGGATCTGTAATGAGTGTTTTAAATTTTGAACATTGAGAAATGCAGAAGTGGTCAAATTAAAAGCGCCGCCAGTTCAGTTCAGTAATTGATTACTCTCCCCTAGATGATAATAAGGATATTAGAAGCTTATCACAGTCAATTTTTTTTTTTCGTGCGGAAATCCCTTCGGATACCCCCCCGCGTGCCAGCGGGGGCGGTTATGTCGGGCTTGAACAAACTAAAAAAAAAAATTCAAATCCTTCAATATAATTTCAGAAGTAATAAATTATTTACATTTCTACATAAACACCTTTATGTATCCATATATCTGTTATTTGTGAGGTTATGTAAAAAGAAATAGGAGGTTATATGTAAACGATCCCTGGTTATCACAAATTAAGCTTTGCATGACTACGTATGTTTCTACTGATCAATTCGAAAGTTTAGCCGTTGCATAAAGCCAATTCTATCATATACTAGCTGTCCCCCGCATCTTCACCCGTGACATATTTCGCCCCGTGGCACCTATTTATCCCAAACATGCCTGTAATCTTTACTTTTTCAGGCAATTTTAAAAAAAATTCTCTACGTAAGAACCATCCTCGTACTTCAAGGAATATTATAAAAAAAGAATTAGTGAAATCGGTTCAGCTGCTGCCGAGATTCGCGCTTAGCAACCCATTCAGCGATTCATTTTTATATTACAGAGATATTATATTTTTGAGGGTAATATTTTATAGTATTTTGTTTTAATGGTTGTCTGGTAGAGATCGCTTCTAGCGATAAGACCTCCCATTGTACCCACAATATATTTAGACTTAAGATGTTGTGTATAATAATATTTAGTATACAATAAAGAGTTTTCGTTTTTTTTTAAGAATATTGGTAACCGAAAAAACCGGTTATCTGTAAAGTCGGTTTACTGACGATAGTTGAACGTGACAACGTCATAAGAAAATACTAATACTATATGTACTTATTACTTATTAGTACGTACTATACTATATGTATAGCAGCTGTCCACGCGGACGCATCGCTTGCACTTCAAGCCCAGAGGTAACGCCGCATACGAGGTAACGGCATACGAGGTAACGCCGCATACGTCAGGTAACGGCATGTTGCGTCATGTTTTTTCGTGCGTGCAGCCGGCTCCATCGATTTATAAGACGTTGTCACGTCAAAAATTTGATCAATAGTACTCTAAATGAAATAAATAAATGTAAGATTATATACATAGATAGATAACTCTTTATTGTACACCAAATATTTATTTGTTCAATACAACAAGTGAGCAGAGTAATTTTTTTCTGCGAGTGCTGGCTTTAAATCACTATAGTAGTAGTCTAGAATTGAATCACGAGTGTAGCGAGTGATTCAAACATAGACTACTGAGCATAGTGAGTAATATAAAAACACTAAAGACATCTAAAAAAAACATTCTCACGTGTGAACATACAACTTTTCAACTCGACCAGTGTGAAAAGTATTTTAGGTAGAAAAACAAGACGATATTTATAATAATTCTCATAATAAATAGTATTAATAAGAAGTAACTAGAAAGTTGCATGTACAATAAGCGGCCTTATAGCTACAAACGTTTTCTTCCAGGATGCTTCCAGGTAACCTTTGAATGGACAGGAAAGGACAAAAGTTTAAGAATCTTTACCTATGAAATTGCCGTTATGAAAGAAAAAAATTAAACGATTATTTTTCATGTATTTTTTATTTGTATTAATCGAAGTAATTACCCATGCAATCAATGCATCTTTGCCAAAGCAGCGGCAGTTTATTGATTCCCTAAATAGTTGATTCTTAAAGAAATCAGCTGGACGGGAGGCAACAAATTCTTCAAAGGCATTTTGTACTGCCTCTCGGGTATTGAATTTCGTTCCCGCCAAGAAGTTATCCAAATTCTGGAAAAAGTCCAGTCTCCTCGCCTAGTCTGTAGGCGCAAGGTCTGGCGAGTATGGCGGATGCAGAGAGCTTCGAACCCCAGTTCTTGCAACTTGGAGACCGTCTGCTGTGCAGTATGAGGTCGCGCATTGTCGTGCAGGAGCAGCGGAGACGAGCGATTCACCAATGCTGGTTGGAGATGTGCCAGCTTCTCCATCGTTGTGTTCAGTTCTTCACAGTACACATCTGCAGTAATGCTCACCCCGTTTGGTAAGAAGCTGTGATGAATCACACCGGCGCTAGACCACCAAATAGTGACCATCACTTTTCTAGGGGTAAGTTTTCGTTTAGGGCATTATTTAGGTGCTGAACCAGGATCTAACCAACTTGCTGAGCGCTTGCGGTTATCAAACAGAATCCATTTTTCATCGCAAGTAACAATGCGTTTCGAAATTGCTTCATTTGTGTGTCTGTTGAGCAATGCAAGGCATGTCTCGACGCGCACTTCGCGCTGGCGATCATTAAGTTCGTGGGGCACCCATTTGTCAAGCTTTTTACCTTGCCACTTTGACGCAAATGGACCAATATTGTTTTGACGCTAACGTCGAAAGCTGCTGCTAATTCAGCCGTAGATTATGTATCATCGGCTTCCACAATCGCCTTTAATTCGTCATTGTCGACCAAAGTCTTCGAACGACCGCGAGGTTCATTTTTCAAGTGGAAATTTCCAGAACGGAAGCGAGCAAACCAATAACAGGCGGTGCGTTGGTTTGTAGTGTTAGCTCCGGAAACGTCGTTGATGTTGCGTGCCGCTTGTGCCGCTTTGCTGCCACGACGATACTCATATTCCATAATTACTCGAATTTTTAACGTATCCATGATGACGAAAAAGATTTAAATGCGATGAAAACGTAGCACTAATCAATAAACAAATGACTACTTTTGGAAAATGAATTCCATGTTTTTAAAATAAAATTAATTTAAAATTAGAATTCTTAGCCAAACAAAAATTATTTTGGTTTGAAATGCCAGTACTACAGAACGGCAATTACATAGGCAGAACGAATATGGGAACTAATTATTTTGGTAACTTTTTTACTTATTATACATGTGCAGAATCTCATAGATATTTGAAAAATAATCTCAAAATTCTGCAGAACGACCTCGATTTTTCTAGTCCGCGTACAAATCTACTCAAATTGTATATTACTTTCGAGATTTTTCTAACTCGTACATATTTTTGTTTGCTATCCTTAAAACTCTAAGTAAGTTTCCATAATAACGATAAAAATTACAAAACTTCTTCATCGAGTCAATGGCTAATAATGATCTGGTATCTTGCTAGATTTTGTCGGCCCAATACTTGGCTACAGTCACAGTGTTGCCCGTTGTAGTGTAGTAGTAGTGTCCCTCGTTAGTACACGAAGATGGGCACAGTGGACAAGAGAGAATCACAAGTTGGTATAGAGATTAATAGCTAATTTTAAGATAAATGCCATTACGTATCATGTATTTCGTTTTTGTATGATCATGTGTTATGTAAGAGGTCTTCACGTACAGTCGATCCTTGGATATTACAAATCTAGCGCGGCAATGTGCTCTCGAACACCTCCAAACGTCTGTACTCTTATTTCTACCATCACAATAAAATGTGTAGCCATTGTGTAAAAGCACATCTTTTCCATTATCTTTCTTTAAAAATTGAACTGTAAAGTAAATATTTATTTATTTATTATACACTTGATGGCACACCAGGTAAACATAATATACACAAGTACTATAAAATTAGAGGAGGAAGCAGTACAATGGGCGGATTTCTACTAGGCAACCTTAATATATTTAAGAATTAGTTTAAGACCGTATCATCATCCCAGTGGTCGTCCTGGTTGCATCCAAAGCTTCTTCTTTGGAGTCCGGGGTTCACTCTCCTACTCTCTCTCTCTCTCTCTTGGTTTAGTTTATCTTGAGTTTGGCAGGAGCGATTGCCGGCTGACTCTCCCAACCCAAGAGGAAAGCTTGCGCCAGAGCATCTCATAACTCAACGGATGTACCCGTTAGCAGGTATCGTTCGCTTCGGCCCCGAAGATCTTAGTGGGGCATAGATTAGTCTAACAACAATCTCGATAAAATAATATCGAAACTGGTTTTTGTAATAAAATAGGATCTCGTAATGGGTTTGCAATTTTATATTTTGTTAAACCACTCTTCTCGCCCAGTGTTAAGCAACATTTACGATATACACATTTTAAGTCCTTACATTTAATTTATTTATAATATCGAAAAACAGGGAGTTGGAAAACGACTCCGCTACTGAATGTCGAAGTTTAAAATGTCGACGTATGTTAGTTCTAAAGTACAGGATCTCGATGTACGCCAGTTCGAAAGTTCACTGCAGCGAAGTATGCAAGGCCGACGTATGAAAATTTGATAAAACAATATCACGAGACACACAACAATTAATTTTCTAGGTGGTTAAAAAAAAATAACCACGAAGGCTAACCTAACCTAACCTATCCGAGTCGGGGTGTTAACAATAATGACGTTGGTATGCTTTCGAACTAACGATACGTCGGCCTTGCATACTTCGCTGCAGTGAACTTTCGAACTGGCGTACATCGAGATCCTGTACTTTAGAACTAACATACGTCGACATTTTAAACTTCGACATTCAGTAGCGGAGTGTTGGAAAACATGTTTCAATATAATTATGACGATACCTACATCCTTCATTTTGATAATTGGGAATATTTTTTTCTAATGTTCAGTACAGTGGCATATTTTAAATTTACAATTTACGAATAAGTGTTCTATGTACTTCTACAGGTATAAGCTATCTCTGCGTCAAAATTTAACAAAATTGGTTAAGCGGTCTAGGCGATAAAAGGTAACAGCCAGGTGGACTCTGATGATCTGTCTCAGCATTAGATATATTAAAAAAAAAACGTGTTAACCACAAATACGTTGAATTAACGACCTTGAACTCAATTTTTTATTTTTTATTTATTTAAGGTCGCTTTTTAACATCTGAGGTCATTAACGACCACGATGTACAATAGGCATATCTATAATACGAGGGTCAAACTGAAAGTTCTTAGAACTGGCCACTTATAAACAATATAATAAAAAAATAATTCTAAAATTTGAAAATAGAACTCTTTGCCAATATTACTGAGTATATATTTCATTCATTTATCATTTGTTTTACGATTTGGCGGCAAATTGAAAATTGTCTGTGTCACGTTAACATGAATTTAACACGAGAAAATTTTCGTGCAATGATTTTTTATGACTTTCGATGTCATTTAAGTCAACAAGAAAGTTATGATAGACTACGATTGGCCTTTCACGATGAAGCCCCATCTCGTGCGACTGTTTACAACTGGTTTAATGAGTTTAAACGTGGTCGCACTAATCTCACTGATGATTTACGTGAGGGACGGCCTACTACGGCGACGACTGAAAATAACATCTGTGTTGTGCGGCGTATGATAGAGACTGACAAAAGAGTGACCTATCAGCAGATTCGGACAAGCTTAGGCATCGGTATGAGTCAAGTGCACAAAATCCTCCACGAACATTTAGCGGTCAGGAAGCTTTGCGTCCGGTGGATACCTCATAATTTGACTGAGGCTCAAAAACTCCATCGTGTGGATTGGTGCCGTAAAATGATTGAAAGATTTAACGGAGGTGACTCTAATGCTGTGTTCGACATACTAACAGGTGACGAAAGCTGGATTTACTGTTATGATCCTGAAACCAAAAGACAATCTGCTCAGTGGGTGTTTCCTTTCGAGGAGTTGCCAACTAAAGTGAAGAGAGATCGAAGTGCGGGAAAAAAAATGGTGGCCTCGTTCTTTGGAAGGATAGGTCATTTCGTAACAATTGTGTTAGAGGATCAAAAAACAGTTTCTGCAGAATGGTACACTACCAATTGTTTGCCACTTGTCTTGGAAAAAGTTCGAGAGAAACGACCTCGCAGTAGGATCCTCCTTCACCACGACAACGCCTCGTCGCACACCGCCAAGCGAACGATCGACTATTTGGCGACATCAAACGTTGAATTACTGGGTCACCCGCCGTATAGCCCCGACCTCGCGCCTTGTGATTTTTATTTATTTCCAAAAATTAAAGAAAAACTTAAAGGAAAGCGGTTTATGAATGCTGAAGAAGCGGTGGCTGCGTATCGCGATGCCATTGAAGAGACCCCTAAGGACGAGTGGGCAAAGTGCTTTTCCCAGTGGTTCCATCGCATGCAGCGGTGTATTGACGTGAATGGACAATATTTTGAAAAGATATAATAAAACTAATAACTGGCTAATGTAATCAGTTTTTGATTTTCTAAGAACTTTCAGTTTGACCCTCGTATATGTAGTACAGTAAATTACACTAGTTTATAAACAATACCTTGCAGAAAACTTAAAGTTATATCCTTTCTGATTTAAACAGTCTTGTAAATAGTTTGGAATATTACATAACTTTTTCTCGTTACAATAAGCTGTACATTCCTCTAATACATGTATAACCGTCAAATCTAGTCCACACTTGCATTTATTCCTATCGGTTTTAGTAATTAGATGGATATGTGTCATATTTGTGTGTCCGATACGTAACCGGGTGATGGCCACTTGATCTTTTCTACAAGTAAAATGGTTGGGGGATTTATCAAAAATAGATTTTCTTATAATATGTAGCTTTGATGTATTTCCTACTTTCCAATACTGATCCCAAATAGTTTTAATTTTATGCTTGAAATATTTTCGTAGTTCATCTGGGGTTGATGTATTTGCATGCCAATTTTCAGATTCATTTATTGCTTGCCTCGCTTTTTTATCTGCTTTATCTGCTTTCTCGTTACCAACTATCCCTTGCTGACCTGGAATCCAAATAATCTCAAATTTATAGTTACTTTTAAGTAAATTCATAATTTTTTGTTTATATAATTATATTATAATTAGGGTATTTGTATTGTTTATATTTTTTAGCGCTGTTAAACATGATTTTTAGTCAGTGTATATTATATATTTATCTGTATTTATATTACTACTTATAAGTTCCAAGGCTTTAAGGATAGCTATAGCTTCGCAACTAAAAATTGTATTATAATCTCCAAGTCTAGAACGGTTAGAATTATTGCCAAATACTATTGAACACCCTGATTTCTCTTCCTTAACTGACCCGTCTGTATGCAAAATCTTACAATCGGAGTACTTACTATTAATTTGTAAGAATAAAGTTTTATATATGTATTGAGGAGTATCTTCCTTGTAGTTTTTTGATAGTTCAAGGTAAATGGGCAAATCTGAGTTTTCCCATGGGCCAATCGTGAGTAATTTCTTAATAAAAGTTTTTGGGATCTTCCTTAATATCCCAAAAACTTTTATTATTTAAAAAATATTAACCTTTTAATTTCTTTTAAATATTTAGTTGTCTTATTCTCAAGGGTTGTGGTAAATGGGGTTGAAGTACATATTCTGTCAGTAGCTGTTGTTTTAGTATAACTATTATAAGTTGGGTTTTCAGGTTGAGATAATATATTAATACGATATCTTATATCAAGTTCCTTCCTTCTAAATTCTAACGGCATTTCTCTAGCTTCAACGAAAATAATCTTAATCGGGCTTGTTTTAAATGCACCAATACTCACTAAGGGCAGTATTTTGAATGGTTTCTAGTGGATTGATTGTTCCTTTTTTGCCGAGTCATATATTACGGATCCATAGTCTACTTTTTGTCTTATTAAGGCACGATACGTGCTTTCTAGGCATTTTCTGTGGGATCCCCATGATGTCGACGACAGGCTTTTTATTATATGTATCCTTATATAGCATTCAGATTTGAGTTTATTTATGTGTGGAATCCAGATCATCTTTTTATCAAATGTTAATGCTATAATTTTTAATTTATTAACTTCTTTAATACTATGTTCATTTAAAGTCAACTGGATATTTCTTGTTTTAATTCTTTTATATTACCAAGTTTCAACTTTTATTAATTAACAAACTGAAATATGTACTTATAGCAAAAATACAATTTAAAGCTAATTACAAATAAATGTGTTTATAAAAAAAAGAGAACTAAACCTAAGAGATAGAAAAATATTGCCTGGCAGCTTTGCCACGTTGAATGGTCACGTGTAGCGTCGATCAGCCGCTTTGTCAATTTTTTATAGACAAAACATGACCACAACGTCTCAACCCCAAACGGCCCAAAAACATAATCCCCTACTAGGTTGGAGTATTTACGCCGTTTGAGGATTTCGGCAGATGCAGCAGCAGCGCCGGCACAACCCGCTGTGCTTGGAAGGTGTGAAGGCGCAAGGGTGTCGACGCACGTTCCGTCCCATACCAAAGGCCTACCCATCTTCCAATGCAATAACGACATACCATCCGGTCTCTTGCCATCGTCGCGTACCAGCCCATTAGGTTTACGAACGGCTGGCACGCCAGCAGTGACAAGAACACGGCGGATTATGGCATTGATGCTAGCGTGTCGCGAAATACGGCCTGCGCTTCTGCTGCATGAAAGGCCATGGTGCCCAAGGCTTTCGACAGCTTCACCACAGTGACAATGATGCGGCGAAACACACGGCGCTCCCGGACGAAGGCAAGTGGCAAGGCGGAAAGTAGTATCGTCCAACATGGTACCTATGTTGGGCGATGGAAGTACCTGGATCCAGAGTCCTGACTCCCATTCCCCCACAGCCAACAAGCGCGCACGCTCTGAAACATTGGAAGATGTATTTATTACATTTGACCAACTTGCAGAGCGGCGCATCCCATTGTCTCTGGGAGAAAAGGTTAGCAGGCAATTCAGTATTGGGACAAGCCACTTTCCAAGCATTTATGGCATCGGTCTTGCACGACACTTCAGAGTCAACCTGTGTGTTTAATAGAAATTTCCTGGTTAAGTCCTCAGTGTCATGGAACGACGATAGAAATGCTGGTAGGCTAACATCGGAAATTGTGCGAATACCGAAACCACCCAGCGAACCGGTAAAGATGCTTGGAGCCAGGCTCGGTCGCTCAAGGCCACATTTAAAATGTTGCTAAGGGTATTATGGATAATGTTGTAAATTTTTGCCAAAAGTGTCAGATGTTGCCAAAACTGGGATGATCGAAGTGCATGAGTAAATTTAGGGACAAAAAGACAAAACCGAAGTATGGTTAAAGCCGAATGAATACTTACTTTTTGCAACTGATCTGTTATTTTTTCAAAATTTAGAATTTTTCCTCTATGAATGAATGATATCCATCTTCCAAGACCGGGGACCTAAGGCATAGTGAAGCTTTTTCTACTATTTTATTGTTCGGATCCAAATAATTAAATTTTTCTATAGTCGAGAGTTTGTCTATTTTGGCACTGATAAAAATTTCACATTTGTCAGAGTTAACTTCTAAGCCAATGGATTTAAATTTATTTTTAATAAGTTCTAGGTCTTGCAGAACTGCTTGTACGCTACCCCCTAGGGTCCCGTCGTCTAGATACCATATGTTGAATTTTGAATTTATCTATTGAATTATAGGGTGTATCACTAGACTAAAAGTGACTGGTCCCAATGGGTCACCTTGCTTACATCCAACTGCCGATTCTATAAGATGATCCTTGTAAACTAATGAATTCAGATTTCGTTTTTGAAAATTTAAAGCTCGATTTCTTAGACCATTTCTCGAGTATATTCAGTGTGTTTTGCATAAGCTTAAATGTTGGTTGCAAAAATCTACCGCTACAAGTTATCGTTAGATCGTCGGCACAAAGAAGCCCTTTGACTGGTTTTTCAAGAAGTGGAAGAACATCGTTGATAGCTAGTAAAAATATAATTACACTAAGTACAGAACCTTGAGGTAGTCCATTTTCAGTACAAACAGGGTCAGATAATGAATCGTTTTCATTTTTGGATTGCTTGTTATTTTAAAATATATCTTTAATCATACATTAAAGTGCATCTTAATGAATCTTTAATTAATATTCATATTTTCTTATATTATTACGATTCACCTCTATCTCACCTCACTCGTGTGATTATTTCTTTTGTTCTGTCGTAATATTTTTATCTCTTATCATTTACATTACGGCTTTGTATTTACATTTTTACATAAATACCGTTACGTATCACAAATTTAGTTGCTGGGTGATTATGTGTTAAGTGATGAGATTTAACATGCATCCGGTCCTTGGTCATTACAAATCGGGCTCGGCAAAATGTTTTAGAACACATCCAAGTATCAGTACTTTTATTCCTACCGTCACAATAAAACGTATGTCCACTGATAATAGCGAGTTCTTTTCCGTTTTCTTTCTTTACCCATTGGACTGCAAAGAATGCAAAATATAATACGTGAAACAACACAATTTCATAGTAAACTTAATTATCTATTTAGCAGTTTAAATTACATTTTATATTACAATTTAAAATAAACACCGTTACGTATCAGAAATTTCATTTTTGGGTGATCATGTGTTAACTGATAAGATTTCATAGTAGTCCGATCCTTGGTCACAACAAATCGAGCTCGGCAAAGTCTTTTTGTACACCTCCAGAAATCTGTACTCTTGTTTCTTCCGTCACAATAAAACGCGTAGCCGTTGATTACAGCCACTTCTTTTCCATTATCTTTCTTTACCCATTGGACTGTAAAGAATGTAAAATATAATATATAATTCTAAAAAAAATAACACAAGGATCACTTTTTTGTATTACAACTTACGTAATGTTCACATCACATCATCGTTAATGACAAATTTGATAGTTAAGTATTTCGAGTTCGTGTGTTAAGCGTTGTCGCAGTAAAACGTATAACTGTTGATTATAGTCGGTACTTTTCCGTTATTTTACTAAAAACATTGATTGAACTGCTAAGAATCAAAATATGATTGGTAATCTAACAAAAAATTGGATATTTATCACTCCTATATTAGTTTCAAATACGTTCTGTATTACATCTTGAAAGGTTACCACTATAGGTACGTAATCAAAAGTTTGATTGTGGATTAGTCATGTTTTAAGTTCTAAGTTTTTACAAAGTACTACAACTTTCACTTTCAACGCTACGAATCACAAATTTGGTAGATGAATGATTATGATTTATGAGATAAGATACGTACTATCACAAATTCGATAGGTAGTGGATTAATCATGTTTTAAGTATTAGAATTTTATAATTTACTACAACTTTAGAAAAACACCGTTACGAATCACAAATTTAGTAGTTGAATGGTCATGATTCATGTGATAAGATTTTACATGGGTCCGATCCTTTGTAATAACAAATCTAGCTCTACAAAGTCGTTTTGAACACAGAAGAAGTCAGTATTCTTATTCCTTCCGTCACAATAAAACGTATGACCGTTGATTATAGCCAAATCTTTACCTTTATCTTTCTTTACCCATTGAACTGTAAAGAAATAAAAAAATAAAAAAAATCTCAAGAATAAAATAGGATATTATCATTTCTATGGGTGAGGAGCCACCTCATGAAGTTTTTCGGGGCCTGAACCAACTTCACTTGTAAGCCAGAATACCTTTTTTTTTTTTTTCGTGCGGAAATCGCTTCGGATACCCCCCGCCGGCCAGCGGGGGCAGTTATGTCAGGCTTGAACCGACTAAAACCGCACGCCGTCTCGGGTCTACAGACGGTGTAAGGTTGCCCATAGAGCAAATACCTCGCACCCCGACTGACCCTCGGGTTTGGGAACCTACTGATTGATGAACGGGGCTCTGGCGTAGGTCAGACGTCAGTCGCTGCCTTGAATACATCGATTAATCATATCAGGGGCCCTAATACGATAGATAAAGCTATCCACCGTGTATAACTCCATATCTCTCCTTTCGCTGAACGGCCCGAAACTGAATTCTTTTTAGCATGACCTTGGAGGCGAAAGCGTATAGGAGTACGAACCTCGGACTCCAAAGTGCAAACTTTGGAAGCGACCAGGATTAACACCGCTGGGATGATGATGGCTTATCACTTCTATACCTATTTATAGTTTCAAACTCATTCTATATTAATACTTGAAAAAAAAAACACCGTAACGTTCCACTAATTTGATAGTTCAGAAATCACCAGTAATTTTTTTTTTATACCTGGACACGGCGCTGTCAATTACATCAAATTCTTCACTGTTATCTTCCTTTACACATTGGAGTGTAACTTTTTATAACTATAACACAAAAATAAAACAAAATAAAATAGGATACTTACGAGTATCACCATTATATTAATAGTTTCAAACACATTCTGTATTTAAACTTTTACCTTTATAATCACAAATGTGATAATTGAGTGCATATATTAAAATAGACAGTTTTATGATGAATTACAACTTCACATAAACACCATCACTTATCACAAATTTGATAGCTGAGTGATCATGTTTCAAGTGATAAGATTTCATCGCGGTCCGGTCCTTGATCATCACAAATCGAGCTCGGCAAAGTCTTTTTGTACACCTCCAAACGTCAGTACTCTTGGTTCTACCTTCACAGTAAAACGTAAAGCCATTGATTACAGCAAGTTCTTTTCCATTATATTTTTTTACCCATTGAACTGTAAATAATCCAAAATTTAAAAAAAATGTTATTTAAAAAATAGGTTTCTTATCACTTTAATATTAATAGAAGACCGGGTACTTGGCTCTTAATTGTAAAGCTCTCACATCTATCCGCATAGGTGATGTCATGGTCGAACACAAGGAGTAGGTTAAGTACCTACCTGGGATACGTACTTCATGCAACTAGTGACATCGATTGCGATTTCAAGGCACGTATTGTAGTCACGTGAGCCAAGTGGCGCGATGTTGCTGGTGTCATTTGGGCTTTCAAAATGTCGGGTCTCTGAGGTGGAAGGTTTAGAAGCTACTAGACTAAGATGATGAGTTTCACACACATGCTGTCATCAACATACTCTTAGCGATTTTCCGGTTGCATCTAAAGCTTGGACTATGGAGCCCGAGGTCCGCTTATTGTTTTTGATTAGTTTGTTGGCTTCTACGACAGCGACTGCCGTCTGACTGCTTTTCGAGAGGAAAGCCTGTGCCAAAGTCTTATTCGTTGATGAGCTGGTGCACCGACTAGCAGGTGAGGTTGACTTGGGCCCCGAATGCATTGGTAGGGCCCTGTACATCCAGTTTCAACAGAAATATGTAAGTATGTAAACATATAACTTTGAAACTCGGTGATCACGTTTTAAGCGAAAAGATTTTACATAGGGGTTCGGTCCTTGATCATCACAAATCGAGCTCGGCAAAGTCTTTTATTGTACCTATAACCGTCAGTACTCCCTTTTCTATCGTCACAGTAAAACGTGTAGACTGTTATCTTTTTTTACCCATTGAACTATAAAGAATGTAAAATATAAAGCGTAATTCATCAAAATGGAATACTTATTATTTCTATATTAATCGTTTCAAACACATTCTTAATAAGATACAAATTTTAATAAACAGCTTTATGTAGATACATATTTTCAGATTCGTTAATGAAGTGACTATGGTTTAGAAGGTTATACACTGTTTCACAACTTTACATAAACATCGTTATGAATCATAAATTTGGGAGCTGAGTGATCATGTCTCAAGTAATAAGATTTTATATGGGTCCGATCCTTGATTATAACAAATCGAGCTGGACAAAGTCTTTTTGAACACCTCCAAAAGTCAGTATTCTTATTCCTTCCGTTACAGTAAAATGTGTAGCCGTTGATTATAGCCAGTTCATATCCATTATCTTTCTTTACCCACTGAACTGTAAAGAATATAAAATATAATAAGCTCCTAATTTTTAAAACAAAATGGGATACTTATCATTTCTATATTCATACTTTCAAACACATTCTGTATCACAACTCGAATAAAATGCCGTCAGGTAATTACAAATTTGTTAGTGGGGTGACCATGTTTCAGTTTAAGATCTTACGCTGTATCACAACTTGGAATAAACACCGTCACGTATCACAAATTTGGGAGTTGAGTGATCATGTCTCAAGTAATAAGATTTAACAAAGGTCCGTTCCTTATTTATCACAAATCGAGCTCGGCAAGATTTTCTTGTACACCTCCAATCGTCAGTACTCTTGCTTCTATAGTCACCGTAAAATGTGTAGCCGTTGATCACAGCCAGTTCATATCCATTATCTTTTTTTGCCCATAGGACTGTAAAGAACATAAAATATAAAACGTAATTTTACAAAATAAAATGGGATACGTATCACTTCTTAATTCTTAGTTGTTGACACATTCTGTATTACAGCTTTATTTACAAATTTGATAGTTGAGTGATGAAATCACTGTATTACAGCTTTAAATAAACACCGTTACGTATCACAAATTTGTTTTTTGAGTGATCATGTTTTAACTTGTAGGATTTTACAAAGGTCCGGTCCTTATTCATCACAAATCGAGCTTGGCAAAGTCTTTTTGTACACCTCCAAACGTCAGTATTCTTGTTTCTATAGTCACCGTAAAAAGTGTAGCCGTTGATTACAGCAAGTTCTTTTCCGTTATCTTTCATCACCCATTCTACTGTAAGGAATATAAAATATGATATGTAATACTACAAAATAAAAGAGGATACTTATCACATTTCAATTCTTAATTTCAAACACTTTCTGTTATAACTTGAAATAAATATTGTTCTGTAGACCCGAGACGGCGTGCGGTTTTAGTCGGTTCAAGCCCGACATAACCGCCCCCGCTGGCACGCGGGGGGGTATCCGAAGGGATTTCCGCACGATAAAAAACAGCTACATAATTACAAATTTGATAGTTGGTTCATCATGTTTTAATTTAGAAGATTTTACACTGTATTACAGCTTTATATAAACACCGTTACATATCATAAATTTAATAGCTGGGTGATCATGTTCTAAGTGATAAGATTTTACAACGGTCCGGTCTTTGAGCATAACAAATCTAGCTCGGCAAAGTCTTTTTGTACACCTCCAAACGTCAGTACTCTTAGTTCTTTTATCTTCACAGTAAAACGTATAGCCGTTAATTACGGCAAGTTCTTTTCCGTTATGTTTCTTTACCCATTGAACTGTAAAGAATATAAAAATACATAACTTAAAAAATATAAAAGGAATACTTATCACTATCACTTTTATATTCATAGCTTTGAAAGTTGAATGTGGTAAAGACGGAGTACTTGGTTAATTGTATAGATCCGATATCTGTCCGCATAGGCGATGACATGGCCGAGCGCACGGAACAGGTTAAGTACCTGGGATCTGTACCTACTACACGCAACTGGTAACATCGATTGTGACGTCAGCGCACGAATTGCAATCACGTAGGCCAAGTGGCGTGAGGTGATTGGTGTCATTAGTGACGCTAAAATGCCCGTTAAGTTGAAGGGGCAGGTCTTTGAAACCACTATAAGGACTGTCCTTTTATACGGCATTGAAGCGTTACCGGTACTAGACTGATACAAGCCGGAGTTGCCTGTGACGGAGAAAGATATGCTGCGGTGGATCATGCGGAAAGATCGCGTAAAGAACTTCCGCATCTAAACTGGAGGCGCAACCCAGGCTCCGAGATGCATAGTTTGGTAGCAACCAGGCTCTTGCTAAGATGATGAGTTTCAAACATATTGTGTAGCACAACTTTAAGCAAACACGTTACGTATCCCAAATTTGATAGCCAAGTGATTCTTGGCTATCACAAATCGTGCTCGGTAAAGTCTGCCAACCATCTTACAAGTATTTCTATCGTCACAGTAAAACGTTTAGTTTTGATTTTATCAAGATTTTTTTCAGTTATCCTTCTGCCGCCGTTGGACTGTAAACAATGTAAAATATAATATGTACTCATAAAATAATAAAAAATAATATTTTTAAACACATCTGTATTACAACTTTAAATAAACACCGTTACGTATCGTAAATTTGACAGCTGAGTGACCATGATATAAGTTATGAGATTTTACATGGGTCCGGTCCTTGGTCATCACAAATCGAGCTCGGCAAAGTCTTTTTGTACATCTCCAAACGTCAGTACTTCTTCTACCTTCACAGTAAAACGCGTAGCCGTTGACTAATGCCAGCTCTTTTCCATTAATTTTCTTTACCAATTGAACTGTAAAAAATATAGAATATAATACCTAGATAAATTCAACAACAAAAAAAAAACCTATTTTATGGTATGTTTTCTAAAGCCTAAACAATAACTTATTATAATCGAAAGGTTGTTCAAAAATATCAGTACTTAATTGTATAGGATGATAAAAATATTACTAATGCGCAACTTACATTTTAGAAATTTTTATTAAAAGAACCAATAAAAAAAATACAGCCACAGTCACACCTCTGCATCTACCGGTCGTGTTTGTATTATGTGAAATACCTTTTAATATAGTTGCGTTTTTACATAATTAAGTATATACATAACTATTATATTATTTTACGAGATTTTTTTTTAAAGGTAAGCTTCATTTCAAAAGCTCTAATTATAATCAAAAGTTGTCTTATCTAATCATACATCAAGTGAAAGAAGTTTTTACTTCTCTTACGAATTCCACGGTTCACCCTACCTACCTTTATGGCAAACCAAAATATTCTTCCTAAGTGACTTTTTTTGTATGAGCTGATGTTTTGATAATAAATTATTTTCGTTATTTTTAATTTGTTATCAAAATCGGCGCAGTTGTTTTAAAGATTAGCGAAGTCAAACAGACATAGAGATAGAAAAAGAAATAAAAAAAGGTTTTTGTACAGGTAATTCCCCTCCTATATATATTCAAATGATTTTACTAAAAAGCCGTAATTTTAATATGTATTACAAACAGACGCTTCAATTTTAATTATTTGTATCGGTTATTTATGGTTTCTAATTAAGTACATGATTTTCAAGCATTTTATGATTTATACTTTTAAATAAATACCATTACGAATCATATACTTAGTTGTAGGGTGACCATGTTCTAAGTTATATGTCTTCACATATTTCCGGTCCTTAGATAGTACGAATCTGGCTCGGCAATATTTTCTGGAACAAACCCATATATCAGTACTCTTGTTCCTGCCATCGCAGTAAAACGTGTAGCCGTTGACGAGCGCCAATTCTGTTCCGTTTTCTTTTTTCACGTATTGGACTGTAAAGAAAACAAATCAGTTAGTAATATTAATAGGTTCCCTTAAACATCAAGAATGTATTTTTACATATATCCGAGATCGGTTATCGTTTTTTGGTGATATCTCCGGTTCTACTTAACCAATTGCAATCAAATATACGGCAGATTTCAAGTCTGACCAAGACCTTTCTAATAAAAAAACCGCATCACAATCGGTTCAGTAGTTTTTGTGTCCATCGCGAACAAGAGTCCAAAATCAAAGTATGCTGCTAGATAGATCTCACCCTTATATTCTTCTTACCGACAACTGACGGGCTGAATCAAATGCCGGGTACTGTAGTTACCAACAGCAGTTGAATAAAAAAGTCGAATTGAGAACCTCCTCCTTTTTTGAAGTCGGTTAAAAAGAAACAGGATATGCTTGTTCCTGATTGTGTATAAATGACCTGTAAATAAAAGACCTTTCTTTCTTTCTATCTATAACGGAACAAGAGGTTAACAAAACGATCTTTCAATTCATTATCGTATATAATATATATATATATATATATATAAATACATTGTATATATATTATACAATGTATTTATATACAGATATAAAACTGCCTTAACTATAACAGAAAATAAATTAAATGATATTTTGGCAGTTTAACTTAGGTAAATTAGAAATCAACAAAAGCAAATTAATGACATTTTGAAGCAATTAGTTCGCTAACTTTTTCCATAAATTTTAAATCGGAAAATGACTCACTGCAAGATATACCTATAGGAGAACTTCGGCTTTCTGCTTATTCCCTAAGGAGTATGCAGAGATTTATTGATGTGTTTTTTTTCCACATACATAATAGAATGATGAAATGATTGAAAAACAGGCAACCCTATTTAAGCGCGTGCACTTTCACACACTAATTACATTAAAAATCAATGAGTCTTTTTGCGTGGTATAATAATAAAATATATTATGGGTAGTAACTACAATAGTCCATCATATTCAGAGGCATAACCTCCTAGACTAAGCAGTGGTATAGTTATGATTTAAATATTATATTTCCAGGTAGTCTATTCACTGCTACTAAAATTTCCTTTTGTTTTCGCTAATTTTCATAAGCACCAATAGCCAACCAGGAATCAAACAAAGGTCTCACGATCTTACGCAATCATAAGCATAAACTTAGGCCAGGGGGCTGACATATGACAGGACTAACATACATCGTTAAGAAAGAATACTCTATGCTACTAATGTTTACAATCTATAGTAAATCCCTTTATGGATCCTATACATAGCACAAGGGTGTGAATGCCGGCCATCACATGTCAAAGGTTCTTTATTTTTCGAAGTTACTATACGCGCCTTGCATCTGCTACCGTATGTGCATCGCCAAATATCGGTCAACCTACTAGTGCTTCCTCTATGCCGGTAGAAGGTGAAGCCGTTGAGGAGTCCTATCTCATTTCCGGATTTATTAGTCAACCATTGGACTGTAAAAAAACAAAATAATTAACTAGAAAGGACGCCAATTAACAATATATCTTATGATTTTAGATTGATATGGTCATTTACATTACAATTACAATAATCAACGGGATATTTATCATATTTATTTGTTTTATTCATTTTCCGATATATCAGTACATTTACAAGCGCCATAATCACGGATGCACTGAGGATTTGCGAGCTAGTAGTTACTTTGTTAATAGTCAAACCGTATCAGTCTACCATCTTCCTCACTCGATTTTTACGCGTGTCACCACTACCATTGGCCACGTTCTCACTTGACTCGACAAAACAAATAAACATGGTAAATATTCCGATGGTAATTGTAATAGTAACGCTAATAAACTATGTCAAAACATACTAGACCAGTGTTCCTGGTTGTAGTTTCCTCTCGATTTGATATTTAACCCTTGTAATCAGAAAAGCTGACAAAAAACACCGTAGTAGCTTTCGAAAAAAAAAACATTTATTGGATTACGCAAAATGTATTTGTTAAAAGCAAACCTGTGTATTTTCGACACTCGGTAAATGAGCTAACATATAAAATATTAAATTAATATTACAAATCCGAATGCACTTACGGACTGAATTTAGACAGTACAATACTTCGACATGACACAATTTCGCCAATGTCAAGTAAAATATGTACAATAAATGTTTATAAAATTATTAATCCAATGACTTGTCGATCTATGTGTTTTCGAAGTTCGCTACATGTCGAAGTATTGTAGGTACTGTCTAAATTCAGTCCGTAAGTCATCCGAATGAGATCTGTGTGAATTATTGTTCGGTATGCTTTGTCGGCAGCATTTATAAGGAAAAACATAATATTGCGTTCACATAACGCATTACAAGATACAATTTATTATCTTTAAAAATATTTAATTAATTATAAGTATTTAAAAAAACCGTAAACAGTCAGTCGGCGATAGTATTTCAGAAGCAAATGAAAACTAGTGAACCTTAACTTAAGTTTCTCACTTTACGTAGATATGTACGTGGATCCCATTCACCAATTAATAGTCAAGTACACAAAACTAAATTACATTTGTACATACAAATAATATAATTACATAAAACTAAATAAGAAAACTAGTGGGACGGAAATCACACAGTGATTGTCAAACTTCGGGCCAAACTTAGATATTTTTGTTGCAGTATTTTTATTCAAAATTAAAGACCTTAGGCTTTATGCATATTATTCGACGCGTTTATATTTCAGTTTCTTTCAAAGTCTGGTTGTTCTATGTAAATATACAATATACGTATTGTCATTGTCACTCAAATGTCAAAGTCAAATACGCGTTACTCTGATAACTCGAAAGAAACTCACTTGTAAAAGTATTTTAGGGACAATTTGTATGGTAGGTACCCGAAACCTTGAACGTACAAACCCCAAAATCTAATCAGTTCTTCCCATTAACCAAACAAGATGATTGGCGAAAGAATTTTTCAAATCGGATAAGTGGTTCTTGAGTTATTGCGTAAACAGACATCCAGACATCCAGACATCCAGACCAACAGACAGACCGACACAAAAATTTTTTTTGCTTAATTAGACTTAGAATCATGTGAAACGTCGAGAAAAGTGATAAAAAGTGGGTGTAACATTTTGATTTTTTTTGCGTGATTTTAAGACTTCGGTGTCCACCTGGTTGGTGGCCCGAAGTAAAACATTCTTTTAGTAACATTACAATAAGTGTGGAGTAAATATTTAAGAAATAATTTTCAGAGTTGGCTTTCCTCGCTACCATTATTTAATGGTAAGTTATGCATAAATTATCTTGAAGTATATAATTCCTAATACACTATGTAACTCAAGGGTTTCTAATTAATTGCGTGGATTATATTTCGGTAATACATTGCATTGATACCTTCAACAATTGATAAATATAAAGTTGAAAGAAAATATATTGTTTATTGTACACCATACAAGTAGTACTATGTAATTAAATTTAATGTAACAATTAATTAAATAAATAAAACTTAATGTACAATGGTCGGCTTTATCGCTCGCGATCTCTTCATGGCAACCTTTGAATGGATAGGAACAAAAAGACATGATAAGGGCAGTGTACAATTAACAATAAAAATTACTGTGTTATAACATATTAATTTCCGTTGAAATTTTTCAGGTCAATAGAGCAGTAAAACATAAGCGTTTTTAATTCATGTTTCACAAGGATAAAATAACTTTTTATAGGATATTAGGATAGATGTCAGAGGGTGCTGAGCTAAAATAGCTGGAGATGCACCCTGAGCAACAGAAGTAGTATCGCCTTTAGCTTTTATAAGCAGCGGTGCTGCTTTCATATAATACCGAAGCACCTGTGGTTCAGATTTTATATTACACTGTTTTTTCACGTATCCGATCTCTAAAATATCATGTGATATTTAGTAAACATTTATATAAATGATGTCCTCAGTATACGATTTATTGACTTGACTAGATTTTTTTTGAAATTATTTGTATTTATGGCAATATTTTATTTCAAGTGTCCTAAGGCTTGCACTTGAAGACTGAAAGAGGGGACAATGCCATGTCTCGTCTTTCAATAAATATTTTCATCTGGTTTAATACGCCATTTATATAATATTTATTGTCAATCCTTAAACAGTATTCTGATAAATATGACTTTGCTCAACGATTAGACATTTCATTCATCATTAACTACTGTTCTCGGCCTTATTCTGCCTATATTTTTTCGAACTGTCCCTCCACAGTCTCCTTTGGTGCTCCCTTTCTTCTTCAGACATGTCTTTAATAGTTTTTCTTTTATTTAGCGCTTTCTTTTTATGATAATATTCCCTATCTTTTGCTTTTTTCATTTCCTTTTGTTCCGGTGTCAATTTGTCCAAGAACCTTTGTTTTCTTGCATTGGCTTTTTCCCTCAGTCTAACGTAGACAGGGTTTAGGCGCGGCGCCATTAGGTCTCTGACGTCCATTTTATAATCACCGAAGGAATTCATGTATTCTTGATAACCTGCAAGTTACAAGAAATTATCAACAACCAATTTAAATATTTTGCAGCCGGATAATTTAAATCTTGATTCAGCTAGTTTAAATAATTATAATCAACAACACAACAACAACAAACAACAATAACAATGAACATTAACATAACTGGCGAATCGTGGGTGCGTAATACACCTCTGCCTACCCCTATTAATCAATTCTATTTTTATAGTAATTATGATGGCACCAAGGCTCGACAGATAGTAAACGTTATTCTTAAATGTTTATACGACCAGTTAATTTGCTACTTCGAAAATTACAACAATCTTCAATTCTTAAGTTCAACCACAATTGATCTATCAAAAAACAAGTTGAATTCCTGAGAGGAGCTCAGCCGAATACAAGGGGTTTTACTTTTGCGTTTTTTTTTTTTTGCGATTTTTTGCGATTTTTTTTTTATCTTGCAATGGTTCACCCCAGCACGAATCTATTACCGAAAACAGCAACTCGATAGCTCATCTCCTTCATACCCAAAACCGTGACAGAAAATTGGCAACGACGACGTCGACGACGACAACTCGATAGCAATAGGGCTTTTCTAAAGAAAATCCCTAAAAAAACAAGAATACGTCTGTGGCGTAGCGGTAGTGCGTTCGATTCTTGCTTAGCGCAAATATTAGTATGCATGACTATTTCAATTTGCATTGGTCTGAGTGTTGCTATGTATTATGTGTATGTATTTACAAAATAAAACGTATCTAAGTATGTTTATCCGCATTCTAGACAACACAAGCTAGTTAAGCTATGTTTGCTTTGGGTCTAGATAGCGCTGTGTAGAATGTCGTAGAGGAGATTTATTAAAATTTATTTATTTATAATTACTGAAATTTTTATATGTAGAATTTACAATTTTACTAACAAGCTGAAGGTATGTGGTTTCATCCATGAGTAAGAAGTAACTCCTATGGAATGTATCGATATGTGTTGGGTTATGTATCACGTAATTTAAAAAAAACATAAACAAATATACCTGTTCTTTTTCGTGCGGAAATCCCTTCGGATACCCCCCCGCCACCCAGCGGGGGCGGTTATGTCGGGCTTGAATCGACTTTAACCGGACGCCGTCTCGGGTCTACAGACGCCGGGGTGTAAGGTTGCCCATAGAGCATATCCCTCGCACCCCGACTGACCCTAGGCCATCTCCGGTTTCGAGATGGCCCCCTCGGGTTTGGGAACCACGGTGTTCCCGTCTTGCCCCGGTTTGGGGGAGGCGCTAGTCGCCCCACTGTCCCGGCCTGCTTCTGCTGGGGTGACAGGCAGCCTCACCTGCCACCCCCAGGCCTGCGCTCATGGAGGACGGAGGTCGTTAAGCGACCTCCGGCGCCTGAATCGCCTGCGACGCGCGGCGAGCATGTTCCGTGCTCGGCGGGCCGAGAGAGTTCTAAATCTCTCCCGGGCGCGCTCCGCCATCTCTTTCTCGAGCATTACTTGCTCGCAGAAGGAGGCGGCGGCGGCCCACATGCTCGCGCTCCGCACCATTGCCACAATCATGCTGCCGAGCGAGAGGACACCCACTCCGATGGCTGCCACTAGGTCACGCCTCGGCGCCTCCCACGCCGGGCAGTCCGCCAGCGTGTGCAGCCCGAGTCCTCGCTCGCGTCGCAGTGATGGCATGGCACTCAGGCGTTGGCTCCTTCCTGATCCGATGCAGGTGGTCCCCGAAGCTCCCCTTCTCGGAGATCACCTGCGACCGTCGGTACGAGAGGCTTCCGTGTCGCCTCTCTAGCCAATCCTCCATAATGGGCCTTACCGCCCCCTATGGTGTAAATATGAGCTGAGTCGGTCATGTGGTTCAAAAGTTGCTAGGTCCCAAACCATTTGCACTAATATTTATAATATGGTAAAAGTTATATTTGTTACGAGTATATTTTAAATATGATTTAAGACGCTCTGCCAGTAGTTTTCTGATCATCTGTATTTCTACAAATTGAAAAAGGATTACATCAATCGAAGTAAAATTTATAAACCAGTAAACTGTAGGTACAGATAAAAAAGACGATTTATAGTAACCAATGCCATAAGAATCTACATTCTTATTTTTTTTAGGCTTGCGAAGTTGTCTCTCTGATCCTTGTTCTTTCATTTTTTTTCCTTTTATTGATATTCTTCACAAAACAAGTGGGCTATTAATTGGCGCACCCCAACACACATGAGTATGCGTCATGACTATATTTTCCTATTCAAATTTATATCATTGGTGTAGTAATGGTAGCATAATCAATAAATATTCAACAAACAAACGTAGTTTGCACGTTATTACGATCATAATATTATCATATTTTTAGCATATTGGCCGATTTCAGCAAATCAATCTATACTTTAAACCCAGGAGAGATTTATGCTAAGGAACCATGATATTCTTTTTGGACCGCCAAACCGTTTATCTATATCTACACAAATAAATAAAATTGAAGTGTCTGTTAGTAATATTAAAATAACAGGTTTGAAATAAATGCATGAAAGTAATTGCTAGGATTCAAAAAAAAATTGTCCGTCTATCTCTCTGTTTGAATTACGAAATCTCTGGAACGGGGCCGGCATTTTAACTTTCACTGGCAAATAAGTAATATAAGGCTACTTTTATTTTAGAAAAAATATTACGATGCCGCGCAAAAGAATTAAAACCTTAAAAATCTAAATCCATGCGAATGAATTCGCGGGTACAGCTAGTTTTAAAATAAATTCTAATATATTAATTTATCATCACTGGGACCGGATTAGTAGGAATTTATCCTAAAATAAAAGTAAAGTTAGGTAAACTGGTAACTACATTGTTTATTTCAAAATGTACACAATATGTTAGTACCTAACAATAGTAGCTTAAGCACAAATATAGAAAGTACTTAACTACAGGTGAGTTAAATACTACTGGTTTAGACTAGAGTAGTACTTCCATAGAGTAGGAGATAGTGGAAGTTATATTCGTCTAGGTTTCTTATATTACTAACGTGCAGGACAGTATAAACTCCATCTGATACTAACAATTACCCTCGACTTTGGAGCCTAATCTAGGAAAATCTAGGAATTAAAACGTCACTGCTATCACTGCTGCTGCTATCATGTTACTGCTAGGAGCTCATTACCAGCGTAACTGAAAATTCGACTCACGGAAGGAGAGTTAAGAGCTCGATCCTCAATATAAGAAAAATATTTCGCTTCTCGGCAAAAAAAAGTGTCACAATGTAGAAACATATATATGTCTTGCGAAAACATGATTTTTTCATTATTTTTCGGCAACTAAGTGCACTGCATACATATTAAATTAATGTACTAAACTGTAGTAATCGTACCGGGGTCCACATATCCTTACTAGATCAAAACCCCGAAACAAATAATAATAATAAAATGTTAAGTGCACTATAATACCGTCGATATTATAGCCAGTCAAGTTGAATATTTGCAATGCAATAGTAAAACTGGAGTAAAAATGTTAAAACGTACCTACCTATAATGTTTTATGACGTTTTTGTACCCGGAGAGCGATTTGTGTAGTTCACACATAGTAGCTTTGAATCTAAGTTTACGATCATATTCTCAAAAGACGTGTTTATGGAGTTCCTAGTGCCTAGCGAGCTATAAATAAAATAGGAAGTTTAAATGCAATTATTAATTTTCAACGTTAGAATTTAAGATCCCAACTGCTTACATTGATGATTTTTGAGATTTTTCGGTGTATTATTGTTGTGTATGTATGTGTGCGTGCGCTGACGCATCTATAAGGTGTATGAGGTCAGCGCGTTACTCGCGTACTTAACAATTATTTAATGCGTAATATAAATATCTTTGAGAGACGCTTAATGTGTTCCGTAAAAACTGTAGACATACTTGATGCTCACGTCCACCATAATTAATGAAATATTCATAAGTAACAGATCTACGGCTCACTAGATTTTTAGTTCTTTTTCTTTTAATTGGAACAACTTGGGAGTGGCGCGCTAACCATTCATACCTTTTAGTGCGATCTAAACTCCAATAGTAATTAAATAAAGAACGGCGTGTTTCTTCACTGATCTTGAAACACTTTTTATAACATCTACCAGGTGTACAAGGATTTTTTTTTAGTACTCTTGTTCGCTTTGGTTCAAAAGACTTCTTTCCATCTCCTTGGGGAGTTGGCTCCTTTTTTTGTTCCTCAAGTTGATATACAAGTATACCTGTGAATAAAATAAGTTAAGTTGATAATGACTGATACTTGATACTAACCGGTGTCAGCTAGCTACCAATTGTTTCTAATAAATTACCAAAACATAAATCTGTTGAAGTGCTTGTTACGGAAGTGAAATAATAGTCAACCTGTATAAATATTTAGTAGTTAAATAGTTAGAAGGAATGAAAGAAAATTATAAATCATATTAAGAGAAGTGTAATCCCACTATATATCCCACAAATATCATAATTGTGAAAGTTGGGATGGATGGATGTATGGATGGATGTTTGTTACTCAATTACGCCAGAACGGCTAATCGGATCTGGCTAACTTTTTGTACAGGGATAGATTATAATCTAGAATAATATAGCTGGAATAGCTTCCCATGGGAAGCGGGAACGGGATCGAAATTTAACGCGGGTTTAACGCGGGTTATCCGCTGGCAACAGCTAGTTTACTATATAGGTACAATGTTCTCAACATTGGACAAACCGCTGATTTTCCATGACAATTATTTTGTAAAATTTTTTCCAAAATCGTAGGAATAACTCACTTCTTATCTAAATAAATTGAAAAAATAACAATTTTCAGAAGTACAATACATGATGTATTCAGTAAAAGCTTTTTATATGTATAATTGTCAGTCAATTTTAATAACTCATAAGTTACATATCTCTCGCATTATTTTATACTTTACTATATCAAAACTTGAAATATTAACCTATCTCTTAATCATATATATTTTATTTTCGGAAATACACAATGTATTCAGAAAAAACTTTTTACATACTTGTCGAATACTATTACTATCATTAATATAATACTCGTAGGTCACAGATCGTCGGCTTACGATTTCCTTGGTTCTCCGTCTTTTAATTGGCACCTCCTGAGATTTTTGCAGTACCCAATTCTTCCTTTGCTCAGCATCTAGACTCCAAAAGTGATTAAATAAACATTGTCGTAGTTCTTCAGTGATTTCATAACATCCTCTTCGACAACTACCTGCAGTGCAAGGATTATTTTTCATTATTTTGCCTTTTCGTGGTTTATAGGACATTCCTTTCTTTGCATCTGTGAATCAATTATTTGCAGTAATTATACACAAGGTTTTGTTCAAAGTATTGATTTCATTATTAAAACAGTCTTAGCGAAAGAGAACATTAATTTGCTTCACCTAAATTATTTATTTGCTAATATATTATATTTATAATACTTCCCAAAGATCCCAATTTTTTTACATTAGGCACCTAACGTAACATAACTTCACGCCTGTATCCCCGAAGGGGTAGGCAGAGTTGTATTACTCACCCACGATTCACCAGTTTTGTTAAGGTCCCAATGTAATAGGGGGCGAGCCTATTGCCATCTACCAGGCCATTATTAAGCGAGCGATAATTAACATTAGGCACATAAGATAAAGTATTAACATAAAGTGGAAAAGTACGAGCACTTATATATGGATTTGCAACTTATGCTGTTTATTTATATTTTTTTTATATAAAGGTGTAAGTTAAGTACTTAGAGAATTTTATTAAAAATGATTGATCCCGTTTGTTCTGGTTATATTCATTTGTTTAAAAAGTATATGTACATTAACCTAATGTGTATAGTATAAGTCAAGGAGTCTTGTTAACATTGGCAAACATTAATTAATATTGACTTTGTTTGTGCTAAACAACTTTTTTGGCAGAAATTGCGAACCGAGAACTACTTATTTTGCTTTCCTGTTATAATAGTAAATATCTGAGTGACAGAGCTTTGCTCGGTTTTTATTTCTCGACGTTATCTAAAAAGGAAACCTAGCTAGATCGATTTATCGCCCCAGAAACCCCCTGTGTACTCAATGTCATGAAAATCCTAGGAGCCGTATACATAAGAATTGCGTGATAAAAACTGCAGAATCACACACAGTGGAAGGCCGCCTTAAGAGGAAGTTTACGTCACAATTGAGGATTTAATGATCTCATGCAACAGAGGACATAGTAACGAAGGAATGTAAGTAGTAATTTAAATCAAATAATTCTCAAAAATATATCTTTATACAGAATTCAACGAAAACAACTCAAACATTATCAATGTAAGCAATAAAAAAAAACATCTGTTTTCTCTCTTATCACCCTGTTACAGTCAAAACAGGTGAAACTAGTTCAACCGTCGTCAGTATTTTGGTTGGTACCACTCAGGTCAACAGTGCTGGAAACCAAAATACTGCCTGACTGACAGATGCAGTTGAGCAAGTTCGTTGACAAGCGGTAAAAGTGTTGGTCCGTTAATCTGCAGATCATAATACCAGTTTTCAGAAGAGGTTGGCTTGAGCCAATCGGCCGAATCTTAATGGGGCCCCATATACGCCCGAGTTGCATATAAAGTAAGGCAGTCCGAGGCCTAACGTATGCAGGCGTCTGTGTCGTGCAAAAAATACATACAATTATTAGCACGAAGCGCGGGCGATTGCGTGCTTCAGACGCATAAGGCAGGCCTTACGCTTATTATTCATTGCTATACTTTATGTGCCAAGTTTCAAAGCAAGACGCACATAAAGGGGGTTTACTAGGACACCCTTTGCATCGGTAGCTGGTCTCTTTACGTTTACCTCTCCTTGCACAGACACGACATTTTAAGTATGCGTACTTTTTAGAGGTAACTGAAGAACAAGGCGCTCGTTCGGGCCAATGCGCACCCATATTTTTAAAATTAGAATCTGAATCCTGTAGCGTATCTCTAATTTGTATGAAAATATTATCAAAGTCATAATTATTGTGGTCCTGGGATAGACCGTCTTTTGAAGAATTCAATTCTGTAACAAGAAATTAAATAGTATTTGAAAAGTTTCGGACATTTTCTTGAAGGTTATTTTTTAGATATTATGAGTTAAACACTGAATTCAGATAGTATATTTTATATTTCTGTTATCAAGCTAGTATGTGGCTCTCGTTCCTTCTTAAAATAACTTTTAAAAGTAGTGAAGTAGTAGTAGTATTCAGGTGATCAGCAATCACACGATCTTATGATAAATTCCATCTGCCGTTTTAAATAATTTAGGGCTCCTATGAGTATGTTCGCCTATAAGCTTCACAATAATGAGGTCAGCGGTGGTGATAACTGCTGCCTTACATCCACTGTGGTATAGAGTACAGTACCATCGAGACATTGCGTTTTTCGAATCCCTTCTGCGATTATACGTATGTCCGGCAGCGAACAGCATATCAACTCCTCTAGACATTTTAATTATTTCAGCTGTAATATAGATATACTAAATTAAATGGCTAATTAAATGACGGGCTGAAGTAAATAAATAAACCCATAGCACCATACATAGCCCGACCCGAAATTCCCGAAATTGGTCACTTGAACAAAATTTTGCGGGCCTACCAAGACATGTGCATTGAAAGTAAATGATCAATAACAGAGTAAAAAATAGTTAGATACCCTTTTTTTTCTCTCAAAATTACTGGGAGCTTAAAAAATAAAATCATGATTCCATGTATAACGTTTACTTCACGAGAACAAAAGGATCGTTCAAACTTCACTTCAATGATGTATACTTTTTGTGATGTTTTTTTAATACACGATTTTTACTATAGACTGTGCAGTTGCTTGAGAAGTGAGAGTCTGGTTAAGACCGGCATCCTTAGGGTTTGTAAAGTGTTGTCTGATCATAAATTGCACTGACAGTTTCATATTTTTATAGAATAGTTAAAATCTTCAGATTTATTTACTCTAAAAAGGTATGAAGCTGTAAAGAGAAAATTCTGAAATAAGCCGGATGGCCCAGGGTCAGTCGGGGTGCGAGGGATATGCTCTATGGGCAACCTTAAACCCCGGCGTGTTAAGACCCGAGACTGCGTGCAGTTTTAGTCGGTTCAAGCCCGACATAACCGCCCCCGCTGCCCGGAGTCCTTCAGGACACCTTGTGCACTTCGGAGCCCGAAGTCTGCTTATTGTTTTTAATTGGTACATCGAATTTTCCGGGAGCGACTACCGTCTGACCTCCCAAAGTTAATAGGAAAGCCTGCGCCAGAGCACCGCCCGTCGTTTATCAGGTGCAACAATTTGCAGGTGAGGTTGGCTTGGGCCTCAAGGGTGTCAGTAGAGTCCTCTTCGCCTTTTCTTGCATTATTCATCAGATAATTTTATTGGTTTTCAGGAAAGTTATAATATCCATATAAGCCGTGTGGCGTTTTACATACTGTCGGAGTTTGGTGCGCATGTGTACCAATGATGGCTTCTATAATGAGATTACGGTTGGTGAGGGCAGCGGCCTTACACCCACTGTTGTACAGTGCACAGTACCAACGTGACGTCATGTTCTTCGACGCTGTTAGACGGTTGTATATGTACCCATGGGCCAACAAAGCTTGGCGGCTTTTAGGTGTACTTATTATTTTCCCTGCAATTTACCAATGTTTATTAATAATTAAATTTTTATTAAATTATTTGATAAAAAATATCTAAATACCCTCCCAGGCCGAATAAATAAGCCTAATCCTAAAGAACTAAGTATACTCCGCGGCAGTATCATGTTATCAACTGAGCTGAGGCCCGAATCAGTAAAATTACGTTTTTAAAATGTGTGACATCAAAACTTAAACTATGAGTGATTTGAAGGTTTAATAACCACACGAGAATGCATGTAGATTTTATTTTGACAGATCATATGGAATACCAAACTTTCTTTTTACATTTGTCTTTCTAGTCGAATTTAAATCACGCATTTTGAAAACGTTGCGTTACTGAATCGAGCCCTTGTGGACAGGTGAAATTATCTCCCACATACGACAGGACGACTATAGAGAGAGACCATTCCAAAGGCCCCGTAGTATACCCCTCAGCAGAGGACTGCCATGTGGGCCTGTAAAATGCATGACGCATAATGAACGTCACACTTGGAGTGATTTCATGAAGTTGCAGTTTTTTTTATTCTGCGTAGGAAAGTCTGCAGGCCCGCAAGAATAAAGCGATGGCTATTTTTAAGATTTATTAAAATACTGATAACTTAAATAATAATTCATGAAAAAACCTTATCTTCTAAAGAACGATATTCAAATAAGTGAGTTATAGAAGAAATTCTTATCACAATTTTGTTTCGTTAACAGAAATAAATAACAAAAGAAACACACAAAAACACAACTTGATAAAAATAACAGTAGTTACAAAATATTAAAATAAATTATAATACATTATTAATATAACCATAAACATTTAACAATTGAATACTATAGTTATTTTTGATTTATTTCATACATTTTTATTACAAACCTTTCCATAGTGTAAAATTCTCGTAAATGATCTACAACTACTATCTTAATAGATATGTGAAGTGCTGTCCATGGAGAATATGAACCAGGGTTTAGAGGTTTTTCCCTATGGAAGAAGCTAAAGGTCGCAAGGTAGACCGACTATGGCCCACGCACGCTACACTGGACGGAAATTCCGTCACGGAACTGCGGCATCGGAACACCAATACATGATTGCATATAAATGAAAACGTGACGGAGCGACCGATCATCCGCGCAGTGTGACCATTAGTAGGCAGACTGCCTTTCCGTCGTGTGTAACGTAGGCCTTAGCAAGTACTATTATTAAATAAGTGTAAAGGAAATTTTAGCTATCCATGGACCAGTTATCTAATTTCAAAGCTCCTTTGGTAACATTATTATAATTCTACAACAATGAATACAGAAACGGCCTAACCATCCGAATTTTCTATTGAAGCTAAAAAAAAAAGCCTGACATCGATTTTTTCAAATCCTTCTATGCTTGGATGGTACTGAGAGCAAGAAGTCCTATTCGGAAATAAACACATGGAACGCCGGAGCAGCGGTGTCTTTTGTATGAGAAACAGATTCGCTCCTACGTGAAATACTGTTCTCATCTCTGTGATGGCTCTGAACTTATTAGACGCTCTTGACAGTTTGCGGCGTGAGTCTGTAACATTGGGACGCCTGAGGTTACCTAC
This sequence comes from Cybosia mesomella, assembly GCA_946251805.1. Lineage (NCBI taxonomy): Eukaryota > Metazoa > Arthropoda > Insecta > Lepidoptera > Erebidae > Cybosia > Cybosia mesomella. The sequence continues at coordinate 7,690,779 of OX276400.1, forward strand.
TAACGCCTTAAAACCTCTACAGTTGCGTAGAGACGTTGCCTCTCTGGCTGTATCTTACCGCCTATACCACGGCGAGTGTTCTGATGAGGTCTTCCAGCTAATCCCACCGTTTCCCTTCATATCTAGAACAACACGTGCAGGACTGCGGTGTCACTCACAGACGATAGAAACAATACCGTCTCGAACCAAGCGGTTCGGTACTTTATTTCTTGGCCGCACGATACTGGAATGCTCTACCCGCACATGTGTTTCCTTCTTCTTACAATCCCGGGTTCTTTAAGCGGAATGTGAGAAAGCATCTATCTAGGCTGTCCAGGGAAAACCATTTTAGGATCGATAGTGTCTGGAATGGTGGCCCATATCTTCTTGACTTCACCCTAGCTTCGTACCATCCAGCGGTGTGAAGTCAATTGACGGGCTAAATATATTATAGAAAGGAAAACGTTGGCAATTGGAATAGTACTGTGGCACAGAATTTGCGGACGTTTTGCTTCCATGGCGTAGCTATTGCTTTACGGTCATATTTCCAAAGGGGACTTTTTGCTCTCATTACTATCCCAGCATATCGATTTCAGGCAATTTTCGAATGCCTATAGGCCATCTAACTAGTTTTTGATTTAATGTTGGTTTAAGCCGTTCTTGCACTCGCGGCCAAAAGTGTACTTACTACATTGGAATGTGGATGTTATACATTACATTTATTAATAAAAATATATTATATTTCCATTAAATCGTCTTAGTTCTTTAAATACATCAAATTACCTGAGATTACCGGCATCTAAGAAATAATACAATATTTGGGCCACTTATATAGTCCCTTTCTAAAATACTAAACTATAATTATTATGTTCATGATTCCTGCATGTCCGTTATATATATATATAATTTAGAATTTTCATTTATTGGTTCCGATTCAAAAGGCACGTCAAATTGTTTAATATCCTTTACATTGAATTACACGCATATATATTAAGCATCAACATTATGTCAATCCCTATATGAACGTTTTAAACATTTATGTAATACTAAGGCTGATAGAATGAATATCTGAAAATAAAGATCAGAGACACAACAATCTTAAGACGAACTATTGCTTGCAAAAATAACTTCGAACAAAACGTCTCATAGACAAAGCTGTCTAATACGTACTAGATTTGTACGGCGACAAGTCTGTCTTAAGACTGTCGTGTCTCTAATCTGCGCTCAGCCTAATACGTGTTTAAATATTCTTAGATATTACGGAAAGTGAAAATGCTACATCTCCTTGATGTGATTTCTACGTAATAAGAAGCACCTTCAACAGTAACACTAAACTTTACCAGAAAAACCGGAGCACCTAATACCACATCAGTATAAAATCACTGGACATAAATTTACAATAATTCTGTAGGAGGCAGAGCCATACTTTCCTCAGAACTAGTTACCACCCTTTGACCTAAGGTGTAAATTATACAGAAAAGGCAAGAAGCATAAGGCGTACGGCATAATCAGAGAAAAATTGTACGTATCGACGCGATCGCAGAGCAAAAATCGCGTCGACACGAAGGATTTTGCTTTGAATAATACGCCTTATGCCTCTTGACTTTTCTGCATAATTCACGCCTAGAATAAACATCAAGTGGCAGTCAAAGTCAAATGCTGCATTTTGTTCGGAAAGAGGTCTTACATTCCTTCCCTTCCTTTTTCCCTTCCCGCTCTCCTCTGGGGGAAAAATCGCGTTCATAGGCCACAAAACCACTTACCAACAGGTGGGATGCGTGCTTGTTTACTACCTTAGTGGCATATTAAAAGATTATCTCTAGTGTAGATATAACTTAATGGTTGATAGAGAAGAATATTATTACATTTTACAAAAGATATTCGTATGGGGAGGGTTCATGTTGCGCGAAAATATACTTATTTATTATATAAATACTTTGGAGTGAAGACTTATTAACTTATCATATTTACAAGAAAAATTCATTGGTTCCTTACAATTCCAGGCAAAACATTTGAGGACTTCAATTGTGTGAATGAAGGCCGGTCGTAGAGACAACAATACCGTCTATGGTTACAGCTGAGGCTTTACATTTGTGCTTGTGTTTCTTGGCGCACGTCCATCTTATCCTGTTGCCAACGAGTGACCGCGAATGTCTGAAGAATTTGTGTCCTCCAATAAATATATTCGTCGACTCCCTATTACAAAACCGTGCTCTTAGAAGTTGCGCTAAATATTCTGTAAGAAATACAAGTATTAGATATATATGCGATATGTATTTGTAGTATTTAAAATACTAAGTTCATAAACTATTACGATATCGTATTTCACCCTATTTCTGTTTGATTGAGTTCTAACAAATACTATAAGTAGGTGGGATTTTCACTTCTATTTCTGTTTGAGTAAGTTCTAGCAAACACAATATTAATGTAATATCTACACTAACCAGGCAAATAAGACAAAGCTGTGTACTAATTATTTTATTTCTGTTATAAAAATATATTTTTTTACAAATAGTTTAAATACATCATTACTATAAACAGGTTAGTAAGTACAAATATCAACTTTCAAACAATGATACCAGGCTAGTTAACATAATTAGACTTTTAGTTAGTACACTCACCCTCGATATTAGGTTAATACATTCCAAGGTACCAACCCACTAAGCTCTAAAACTTTACATAAAATAATAAACATAAATTGAAAAATGTAAAATTCACGCTCTGAGGATAACAACAATAATAATACATAAACTTATTGATTTATTTCAATGTATTGAGCGTTTTTTTAATTTGTTAGTTGCTACTTCTGAGGACGACTGTACTTAAATTAAATGACTTCTGTGTACTACTAAACAAGCTGTTTAGCTCCAAAGTGCAAGCTTGGATGTAACTGGGATTGGCGCTCTGATGATGAGCACTAGGAAATCATTTAATGTAATTTCGAAGCAATAAGAATGCTAACTTCCTATAGATTTAAATCAGAAAAAGTAAACATTCGAGACGGGACTTGAACCCGTGAGCAGTCCCTTACAGGGGGAATACTCTGACCAACTGAGCTACCTAGACACGTCCTAGATATACGAATTTCTCCGATAGATTACGTCTTGGGGCGACGCTGGAGACATCTACCGTAATTCTTACGAACTACAGAAACAATGAATGATGTTACAATCATTTTTGAACATTGATTTTAGATAACTCCGCCACATTAATTAATTCACCCACGTAATCTGCAGGAAATCATTCAGTCCTAGCCTAGAACCTCCCAATCAAACTTACTATTCTAGCTTTATATATTTACCAACTTCAGTTACATGGTACTTTGGCGGTTCGTGGTTGTGATCCTCGTGCAAATACTTCAAGCAGCCTGAAGCATCTGTGCGAGCCTTTGCTGGACAACCCCTTTTCTTCTTAGTACAGTACCAAAACATAGGACTGTATTGCGAAAAGGTAAAACCGTTAACCATTAGCAAATTCTTATTCTTGTTCCTGGTACTTGGGATCATAGCAACTGAAAAAGTGAAATAAATAATTATAAAATTAGTTCATTAAATTTCATATTCATAGATGTTGGAAATGCTGGTGTACGCAGTAAGTACATCATTGATGAACAGCTTCCCCTTACGTTAGCATTATAGATTAGTAAGCGAGGTTAACAAAAATACTAGTAAACTGGGTCCCTAAATTACTAGTAATGTCATCGGAAAAATGTTAACAAAGTACACAAAGCCATCTGGACCCAAACTAAGCAGAGCTTGTCATATGGGTTCTAGAATGCGGATAAACATACTTAAATATTTTTTTTGTAAATAAATACATATTATACATAGAAACACCCAGACCAATGCAAATATACATATTGGCACTGAGCGGGAATCGAACCCGCGACCTTTGGCTTAGCAGTCGAATGCACTACCGCTACGCCACAGTGGTCGTTACTACAATTATTTCTATAAACAAAAGTTAACCTGATAAAAAATATATATACACATGATAAAAATAATAAATAAATAAAGATTGTACCTATATAAAAAAAACAATAATTACGCAAGCAATTCAGCATAGTTGAAGGGGTGAAAGCGAACACTAGAAAGGTGAAATCTAAAATTATTAGTAGTAATCTGAAAAACAAAAATTAAAGCTATTTAATCAAAAAATTACCCGATAACAAAATAAAAACGTTTATTATCACTTCAAAAAACAGACAACATGTCAACATTTAAAGAATATGACATATTGACACTTAAAGGTAAACAAAATTCAATGTTGATAATCGATTGCACTAAGGAGTTTTAATACCGATTGCGAATTAAATCTGATGAAAAATATTTTACAACTCTCTATTATCGTTTTTGGGGTTGAATATTAAAAAAAACGATGAAACCGTGTTTAATTAAATCTTTTAAATAACATAAATGTCAAGTTTGAAGTTGATCAGACAAATAAAACACGTTGCTCCATATAAACTTTGCAACCCCTATAAACCCCCTTAGGGGTAGAGTTTTAAAACATCATTTCTCGGCGCACACCTACGTCATTTAAGGAATATTTGTGCAAAATTTTATGGTTCTAGACCCAGCGGTTTCAGTTATGAGTTGATCAATCAATTAGTCAGTTTCTATTTTTATATATAGAATAGAATAATAGTCTATCTTGAGACTGCCTTGCTTAGCTCAGCTGTCGACCATCTATGTACGAGTATATGAAGTGCTATACATTTCCAGGCTACAAGATAATCACAATATTTGAGAGTTGAGACACTCCATTTAGTATAAAATGTATCCACTATTGTAAACTCAGTTCTTATTATATAGTTGGTCGTAAAGCCATGCTTTTGCGTGGTATGGCCCTATTTTGACAAGTGTCAAGTAGGGGGGGATAATGGGAAAACCGAATTCTTTCCGTTTTCACATTTTATTTTATTGTTTTTCTTCCTTCAATTATTTTCCCTTTTCTACTCTGCAGGTAGCAACAGATTACTTCTTACGGGGGTTAAAATGGCATTTTACAGAGTCAGTTTTAATACTAGCCCAGTGATTTAATCACCAAAGAGGGCTACCATTAATGTGGTATATAAATAATATGGATAGTAACTCTAAAATTATTAATATTTTAATTGCATTTAATGTATAAATTATGTAGTGTATTCTTACTTGGTAATTTATTATAATTAAGCATAACATAACATAAACTCACGCCTATATCCCCGAAGGGGTAAGCAGAGGTGCTAGCACCCACATTTCGCCAGTTTATGTTTAGGTCCCAATGTAATAGGTGGCGAGCCTATTGCCATTAACCGGGCACTTATAAGCCTGCGATAAATACACACATAACTTCGAAAAGCATCGAAAAGTCATTGGTGTGTGCCATGGTAAAACCTGGGATCGAACCCGAGACCTCGTCTCAGCAGTCCATTACCCATACCACTAGGCTACCGCGGCTATATAATTATAATTATATTATATTATATTTTATATATTATATTATAATTAAGTTGTTTATTAAATTCTCATGTTCACCACAGTTCTGTTCGTGTAGACTTGTATAGCAGAATTTGTTAATTTATACTTACATAAACAATAGTCGTAATCATACATCAATTAAAAAAATTAGTTTAACATTTTTTTAAATTAAAATAGCAAGTTGTACAAATAGTGTAGTTTACGCTATTGAAGCTGCGGGCGGGATAAACAGTTTTCACCTCTGACAATTCCTATAAATAATAATAATATATTCTAATATTTTACATTCAACACAGCGCTACCTAGACCCAAAGTTATCATAGCTAACTAGTTTTTAATATGAGTTCCAGAATGCGGATAAACATAGGTACTTAGACAAATTTTTTGAATCACATACATTTTATAAATAGAAGATATTCCTTATTTGTATAAACTTTCATCATAGTTTCGAGCAGGGAAATCCTTTTCGTTTTTTAAACAATAAAATCACTATATATGATTTTAGATTGACATGGTCATTTACATTAAAATTAAAATTATAAACGGGATATTTACCATGTTGTAACAGTGCCGAAATATCGGATACTCGAAAAAGATAATAAACATGGTAAATATCCCGTTTATAATTTTAATTTTAAAATAAAATCACTTACCATCTCTCATTACAAACATAACAATATCTACTGTTAACGATGGTTGTGTTCATTGTGGAACTGAATGATAATATCTTTTTCCGTAGTTATTGTTGCTCGGCAGCCAATGGCCCTCTTAATACATCGCCAGGATACCTGAGAGAATTTGTTTACCCTATCTCTGCCAAATCTGTGTCCACCAAGCATTAACACTTCATTGCCTCTAGAGTTCATTACAAATTGTGCAACTGTAAATTGAATAATATACACTTTGTATAAATGTAACATACGTGGATAGAGCAAACAATGTGTAATTCAATGATATTTAGATGAATGATTTGATGTATGGACCCTACTAAGATCTTCGGGGTGCAAGTCAATCTCACCTGTAGGCCGATACACTAGCCGATTAATGGACGAGGCTCAGGCGCAAACTTTCCTCTCATTCTTGAAGGGTCAGACGGAAGTCACTCCCGTAAAAGCCAAATTGATATAATTAATTAGGACGAGCAAGTGTATAAGCTTTGGATGCAATCGAGATTGGCGCTCGGATGAATAGAAAGGATTTTGATGTAACGAAAACCGCAACAATAAACAATTGGAAATAAGAATTCAAAAAACAATTTAGACAAGACGTCGACTTTTTATTTGTTGTACAATTTATTATGATAATATACTAAACTAGCTGATGCTCGCGGCTCCGGGTCGAGTTCGGTTATAGTTTTTTTGGTCTTATCTCCGGTTCTTCTTAATCGCACTGCAATCAGACATAGATTTTACGTCTGACCAAAACCTTTCTAATGGAACTGCATCAAAATCCGTTCAGTAGTTCTTGCGTCCATCGTGAACAAACAGACAAGATTCTTATAAAAACATTGTGTTCAGAATCGTTCATATAACATAAGCTAAGTATTTTTTTAAATATCTCCAATATACAGACACAACTTATTTACAATTTTATAATAGTATAGATATCACTATTTTGATATTTTTTTCTTCAATCGAAACTACTAGTACCGTGGATCCTCGTCCACCTCCTCGAGGATGTTACTAATAGTCTTGGTGACCCTTGATGATGTTACATTTTCTTTCAATACATTTAGATTACAATATTTTGCTAAATATATTTAACGATAAGGAATTAATACAATTATTGTGACCATTATTAATAGATTGTCTTGTATTCACTGACTAGTCTACTATTAAGTATCATAGTTTCACACTATTCAACCTCATTTATAGTATACCGGAAATTTATGAGTATATAATATTCGTATTATTTTTTTGATGATTTTGACTCCCTTCAATAAACTATTATCATAATATATTAAGTAAAGCATAAAACTACCTAATGAGGGCGTACAAAATAATAATGTAAGTACATTAAATAAATATATATATTTTTTTTTTTCGTGCGGCTATCCCGTCGGATACTCCCCCGCCGGCCAGCGGGGGCGGTTATGTCGGGCTTGAACCGACTAATACCGCACGTCGTCTCGGGTCTACAGACGCCGGGGTGTAAGGTTGCCCATAGAGCATATCCCTCGCACCCTGACTGACCCTGGGCCATCCGGTTTCGAGATGGCCCCCTCGGGTTTGATAAACACGGTGTTAACCGGGGCAGGTTTGGGCGCCCATCCGCGCTAGTCGCCCCTCCCCAAACCGGCCTGCAAACGCCGAGTAGGGATTTCCGCACGATAAAAAAAAAAAAAAAAAAAAAAAAAAAAAAAAGGTACCTACTGTATATAAAATATATAATTATCACAATCACCAAAATTTTAATTTTATTATTTATCTTCAATATGATTAAGACTGCTAAGGTTTAAATAAAATAAAAATATGTAAATATATCAGATGCAACCGGGAACAACGCTGGCGCTGGGATAATGTTAAATAAATGACGATAAAATTTATCGCGGTTCCTTAAGTAGTAACTTATGAAGTTGCAAGTCGAAATGTATCTATGGGTACACAGGACTACTTCCCCACCGACCAACTAGTATGCATGACTAGTTGTGCGATCGGGAATGCCAATCCGAAATCCTTCCCCAAGGCACAACCAGCGGTGCAGTTTTCTAAGACAATAATCATCACATCTGCCATCTCGAATGCTTGATGACAATTCTTACTTATAATGTTATTGTAGTAAAAAGTAAAATAATTCTTCTATTCATGATTATTATGTTTCGTATACCGTATCACTTTGCCCAAGTACGTTATGACCACAGACTTGCAGCCACTATTCCTCTTGACACACCGCCACGATATACGCCCCCGGCGGTCATGGCCCTTATTATATCGGTGATCCAGGAACAGAAGCGTTTTATTGCCGTAACGATTGTCCACCAAAACCCCTAAAAACAAATAGTATGAATTATTCTACATTACTTTGGGAACAGTTTATACAAAATATTGCTATAATCTTTCCTGGAATAACTTCATCATTAACGGGTAATTATATATCAATCAGACTATTTATATTGTTGACTTAGGCACTTGGTGGCACTTGCTACATACACATTTTGAATTAAATCACTTGTACTTTAAAAGTATGAGTGATTTATTTCAATAAATCAATCTGTATATTTATTAGCAATCATTAGCCTATTACAGTCCACTGTTGGACATATCGCTCCCAATGTGCGCCAAAGCACTTGGTTCTCCGTCTTCCGCTTCCAGCTTATTCCAGCCGCCAATTTATATTATTGTTGATTTCTTAAACTGCTTCTTGCAATCAAAATATAGTTTCTGTTACAATACAATCATTATATACAGATCTCATAAAAGTAATACATAACATAACTTCACGCCTGTATCCCCGAAGGGGTAGGCAGAGGTGTATTACATACCCACGATTCGCCAGTTATGTTAAGGGCCCAATGTAATAGAGGGCGAGCCTATTGCCATCTACCGGGTACATTATTAAGCGTGCGATAATTAACATATATTTATGCACACATAACTACGAAAAGTCAGAGGTGTGTGTCCAGGGCGATTTGGGATCGAACCCAAGACCTCGTCTCAGCAGTCCGTTACGTATGCCACTAGACTATCGCCGCTGTAAATAAAAGTACTGTAAGTTACTATCACCGAAACGTTAATATATACTGTGCTTGCCAAAATAAAACATTCAAAGTAAGATGCAAAAGACATAGTAATTTTAACACTTACATCACCATCCAATTTTGTGTAGTTTTTGTATACATATTATTTTCTTTTATTTATTAATTTAACTTCACGCACAAGGTACATCGGCGGAGGGGTGTGTGTTGGGTAACCTTCTCGAGTGTCGCTCCGATTCCGATCCTGCTGCAGTCCGGGGGCAACGGAATCGGAGCGGCCGGTACACCCTGGGCGGCGGTCAATGGCTTCCCCTTCACCCCTTCATAGGGTTGGCATTGATCGTCGGCCAATACCCAACGTGGCGGGAACACATCGCTCTCCGTACTCCTCTGCTTTCAGAGGAGACAGGATGAGCGATGCTGTTAGTGGTGAGATGGCCCAGGGTCAGCCGGGGTGCGAGGGATATGGTCTATGGGTAACCTTACACCCCGGCGTCTGAAGACCCGAGACGGCGTGCGGTTTTAGTCGGTGCAAGCCCGACATAACCGCCCCCGCTGGCCGGCGGGGGGTATCCGAAGGGATTTCCGCACGATAAAAAAAAAAAAAAAAAAGGTACATCGGCGGACTTAATGCCGTAGCCATTCTCTACCAGTCAACTATAGGGTGGTGCAGAGCTAGAACGAGGCATGCATAAAAACGTATATATATATATATATGTATATATACGACACGAATACATATACAATAAAAACATACATACATATGAATATAGAATAAAAAGAGAATATTTTGACGACCTCTGTGGCGTAGCGGTAGAGCATTCGATTGCTAAGTCATAGGTCGCGGGTTCGACTCCCGCTCATTGCAAATATGTGTATTTGCTTTGGACTGGGTGTTTTATGTACTATTTGTATCTATTTACAAAAAAAAATTAAGTATATTTATCCGTATTCTAGAACCTCTCTGATCCGTATTCTAGAAGGCTCTGCTTAGTTTGGGTCTAGATGATTAGCTAATGGTTATGAAAATTCTTAAACTCCAAAATGTCATCCATTGCAGTTATGACGGACGCTTTACACCCTTGAATCTTCTTGCTACAGCGCCAAAAGCTTTTCCCCCGCACTTCTCTAAACTTGTTGTATTTCACATCGCCTAATACTAAGGCACGTTTTCTTCCGGACTTCAAGAAGAAATGAAGACTCTCTGAAAGAGCATCCAAATTAAAGGACTTGATTCTAATAATAACAATAGTATATTCCTTGTTTTATCTGTAATTAGAAATGATACGCGATTGTTTTTTCTAAAGAATATTAGTAACCGAAATTAACCAAATTGATGACACAAATTTGTCACAAAATTCGGCCGGGTAGGTACCACCGTGCACGATTGCGTTAAACCCTCCATAGTAATCCAATTTCGGTTTGATTGCGTTCAGGGGTCAGCAAGTGCATAGCCGGGCAGGGGGATTGTGGTCGCAGCACTAGTGGGACCGGTGGGTGTCATGCGGTGCTGCGACGACAATCCTCTTCTGATGAGGCCGTCAAGCTGAGTGCTACCATTGTTAACATGGTACGTGTATGTAATGTTACCCTCTTTCCTGAGACTTTACCTTCAGCTTAGCATCAGGCGAGGTGAAGTCAAATTGACGTGTCCTAAATAAAAAAAAAAACTTAAAATTCTCAGTAACCTAAGTTGTTTGTGTGAGGAGTGGGTTCATGTCGGAAGTGCCAGGATTCGAACCCGGGACCTTTCGATCGTAAGGCTAACTTCTTAACTGCTAAGCCACCGACGCTTCTTTATTACTGAAAAAAATTTTAAGTGTTAAGAGGTAACGGGATATTTACCATGTGGTTTTGAGAGTCCGATATTTCGACAATGTTGAAAGCGCCATGATCACGGAGGAAAAATACAAATTTAAATGTAGAAGGTGTAGAAATCAAGTTGCAGTACTGTTAGACAGAAACAATATCATTTTCGTGGTTCAACTGCATTTAATCATTTGAATAGCTGTAACATTGTTCTAGTTACATCGGTATATTTAATTAACTATACACACGTACACAACGCCATCATAATTTAAATTATGAACTACTTTTTGTGTGTTCTATTAAGGTGGGCACTGACCAATAATTCGACGCATAACGTAAAATGTTACTAAGCCAGCATTCGTGCACATGAAACCGATGAATTCGTGCTTCTGTTTTTTATATGAAATCCGACTTACTTAATTAACCTATCCTAACCTAAGCTCACCTTTATTTCAAAACATAAATAAAACCTATACGAACAAATTTATTACATTGACCAATAAGTAAGGAAGTGTTCATACTAACCGGTTAAGTGACAAATTCAAGGTATCTGAAACTTTGATTTTTTAAATGGACCATGGGCCATCGGGCATTATTATTATGGCAATTAGACCAGTGCTCTTGGTCATTACTTATTCATAATGACCAGTCTATATTCTTGCCCGTAACATGTAGGATTATCACACGCTGGCGGACTGTCCGGCGTGGGAGACGCCGAGGCGTGACCTTGTGGCAGCCATCGGGGTGGGAGTCCTCTCGCTCGCAGCATGATTGCGGCAATGGTGCGGAGCGCGAGCGAGTGGGCCGCCGCCACCTCCTTCTGCGAGCATGTGATGCTCGCGAAGGAGATGGCGGAGCGCGCCCGGGAGAGGTTCAGAACTCTCCCGGCCCGCCGAGCCCGCAACATGCTCGCCGCGCGTCGCAGGCGACTCAGGCGCCGGAGGTCGCTTAACGACCTCCGTCCTCCATGAGCGCAGGCGTGGGGGTGGCAGTTGAGGCCGCCTGTCACCCCAGCAGAAGCAGGCCGGGACGGTGGGGCGACTAGCGCCCCTTCCCCAAACCGTGGCAAGACGGGGACACCGTGGTTCCCAAACCCGAGGGGGCCATCTCGAAACCGGAGATGGCCCAGGGTCAGTCGGGGTGCGAGGGATATGCTCTATGGGCAACCTTACACCCCGGCGTCTGCAGACCCGAGACGGCGTGCGGTTTTAGTCGGTTCAAGCCCGACATAACCGCCACCGCTGGCTGGCGGGGGGGTATCCGAAGGGATTTCCGCACGAAAATAAAAAAGGTACATAGATATAGCACACGGCATAGCGATATGTTACTGCTAATGTTACATTAGAGCCTGTAAAGCCGGTCTATTATTTTGCGCGGAACCCGAATACTTTTTCTAAGTAAAGTAGCTTAAGTTAAGCCTTATAATATTACCTATCTGTCAGTGAAAATCCCATTCAAATCGGCCCAGCCACTTCGAAGATTTGACGGAACAAATAGACAGAAAGACAGCAGATTATAGACAGACAGACAAAAAACATTTTTTTTAATATAAATATCGTACCTACACTCGTTATGCATATTTTAAAAAACTGTTACTTTAACATAAACATATATTCTGTGGATTACGCTGTAAGTGCACATTTAGTCATTGTTAATTTATCTATTCGTTGTAATTATATCTAGTGTGTAACTGTTTGTAAATCCCTAATAAATAAATAAAAAAATAAATAAAAAATTACAAATAGACACTTAAATTTTATTCATTTGTATAGATTACGTACTCCCAAATTTTTAAATATCTATGCAATCAAATCAGACGAGGTGAAGTCAAATTGACTTGTCCTAAATATTAAAAAAAATCGCTTATTAAATTTTTTATAGTTACCGGCCAAAAACTTTACAATGTACTCTACATGCGCCGAATGCATTTTTAGGTATCTTTGGTGACAAGCGCGGGGCGCGACAGTGGAGGCGCACCAATAACCAACAATAGCTATATTATCCATTTAGTGTTTATTTGGTTGGCCAGTTAGTGTCCATACTCGGACTTTTGACGTTTGTTCAAGATTTTTACCGATACCTATAAATCATGACAAAAAAGTTGAAGTCCCATTTATTACTCATGGTTGTGTGTTCCACCTGTCCTTATAATATCTTGGCAGTTTGTCGTGACATTAGCTTTGCAGCCTGCAGACTTCCGTTTTGCGCATCTCCACTCAATCTTGGTGCCTTTCACTCTTTTCTTATGATATTTGTGATTGTCCATCATCAGGAAACAGCCACGTGGAGTCTGCACCACGAATTCTAAAATAATATTCAAAATTATTAAATGTCTGTAGCAAGTATAACATTTTCAAACTTTTTAAATATTCACTCACGCCAAGTACCTATGACTCATGTGCGTTCTAGAACAGAGACTAGACATATTGTAGGTACAGTCAATGACAGAAGTCGCTTAACAAATTCTAATCTATTGATCACCTTTTAGCTCTTAACATTTTCATAAAATAATAAACAAAACAGGCATAATAAGAACTTTGTCGTCTGGTAATTTTAAAAGTACTTAAACGTTCACATTGTTTTATGTATTTCTATGTAAAAAAAGGTTTGTAACATTTAAGTGTTAACCATATTTTGTCGTTGTTTGTTTGTATTGTTTGTATTGAACGGGGACAAATAACATTTTTTTTTTGGTCTCGTCAATATGACTTCCCTCGCCAGATAGAAGCTCAAGGTAAAGTATAAGTATTTAATACAACAATATGTTTTTTATATAGATAAATGTATTTTCTTTACCCACAGCCACTGTTTAATTAAATCAGTACGATAAATTACAAGCTTCAAATATGAAGAGATACCCCATTATCATAAAAACGATAATAGAGGACTAAACTTAATTATAATAATTGATATTTTCATTAAAAAATAGAGAATATCCTTATCATAAATGTTTATAATGACAAGTCTTTATAAATTATTATATATATACTTAGTAAGTAATTGGGATATAAAAATAACATTTGCTTAAGTAGAATGATCAACTACAGTGTAGATCACAATATATACCACAATAGATATAGAATAGAAAAATATAAATTAAAGGTAAATGAATTCTATACTTTCTTAAATTCAGCATTCGTGTTAAGTATCAAAATTTTTAAAGGTTACGATAGTATCAAATCTATCATTTAATTACTGATACAATTTAAATTACAGGTTAGTTAATTACATTATAATTATTTATAATTTTAAAGTAAAATATTTGCATCCTAAAAAAGAGTATGTGCAAAGTAAAAAGTTTAGGTGTCAAAGAATTCCTCCGCATTGATGTCGAAAAGTAAATAGGGTTATTATTTCGAAAAAAGAAGGAAAGCTGCAAATTTCACTCTTCAATCACAATTACACACAAATTCGATCTTCATTTAACAGAGTTATCAATTAATCATCCTTGTTCTCAAATTGTAGATAAATTCACGAAAAATATCACATAATGAATAGTACCATATCAACAACATAATATATATATATTATATATAAGTTGTCACAAAACTAGGTCTCTGAATTTGGTGAGATGACTTGGTATCGACAAAATATGTATTTGAAACAAAAAAAAAATATCAGGTAAAATAAAAAAAATAAAAATATTTATATATATAAAAATGAAAAAAGAAACACCAACAGCGACCAGCGACCCGTGACGCGAAGAGCCCGCGACGCACGTGGTAGGCGTGCAGTCCTTCTCCTCATAGTATTCTCCAAGCGGATGTGTGGGAAATACCTAAATCGCGACCAGCGTCACGTGTGCTCGTCGCGTCACGTGTCGCTGGTCGCTGGTGGCGCTTTTTTTTCATTTTTCTGTTGGGGTCACAGTTCTAACCTAACCTAACCCACTTTACTTATTTTCGACAAAAAGTCGTTTCGCAATAACACAACTTTTCAAAATATGTTGCTCTGTCCACCACTGGTGGGACAGCGGAACATAATTTCATAATTTGTCTCTCTGTCCACCAGTGGTGGTCAAATTGGTGGTGGACACCGGGACTAATCAATTTTACTTTATTTTTCCCTTTAATCTTACTTGAACTAAATTATTAGTTCAATCATGACTTAAGTCGTAACCATTTAAAAGGTAGTGTCAGAGGTGCTTCATATTTATTGGATGGCTATGTTGATCAATTTTACCCAAGTCCTTCCTATATTGCACAGTAGGCAAATACATACATATAGTCATGCCTTTGGTAGGTAGATACATAAAAGATAAATTGCCCATCAGTGATTATGATAATCATTACGTTTGACGATGAGGTCATCAACAGTCTTTAGACTTGCTTTACATCCCGAAATCTTTCGTCTGCAACATCTCCATTCAGTTTTCACGTCTAGTTGTCTCTCCCTCAAAAACTTATATCCTTTTGAGACAATTACTTTATTACCTCGCCGAGACGTCGCATAATAGAAATCTGTAAAATAAATACAACAAGGTTTTTCATAAAAATAGATTAACTTACCGCCTATTGAAAGTGGTCACATGTTATCCTTTCGAACTAAGCTCGAATTTAGTCAGTAAAACGTTTTTCACTTGTCAGTATTTAAGCCAGTTGGCATCTAGCCATATATAATTCTGTATTACTTGCCCTACATCTGTAATATTTTTTTCACGTTGCACCACTCCTGACCAAACTGAATAATTAGCGGGAAAAAATATCCAAACTGGTCAAGTCGTTTAATCTTCAGGAGTGAAACATCAAGCGGACAGACGGCAGACGCAAAATGATTACTAAGTGGTATACACGTACTTAGTAGGTATATCATTATATCGTTTTTATTTGATTACAAATGCGTTGTTTAATAAGGTAAAACAGTAGAAGATAAGTTATTATTGAGAACATATAATTCGCACTCTCAATTTGCAAATGATATTGCACTGCTCGGTTTTATACACTTGCATAAAATTTTATTTCATAAAAGTCAAAGAAATATTCGAAATCGGAATAGAATCTATAATGACAATTTTATTGTGATTGAAATGTGCGATTTGACACTTCACCACAATATACAAAATAATTGGCACGCCGCGATTCTAAGACCGAGCCCTCTTCCTGTTAAGATGTGTCTGAATCTCAACACAGCCCGGTATACAAGCGTGGTGCACCACACTCCGCATACCGCGCTATGATTGGACGAATGACGAGCGCGAATATTATTGTTGTTAGTTATTGCCGCGCAAATATTTCTAGGCATGGCTAAATAAGGTACCGCGCGGCAGATTTGTATCCTGCAATACCGTGCGTTATTGCGTACTGTGTTTGGATACACCTTTAAGACATTGAGGGTATATCGACTTCTGGTAACTAGACAATAATAAAGAAATATTCTAGAATATATCACGTCACCAAACTAAGCATAGCTTTTAATTTGGGTTGTAGAATGTGGATAAACATACTTTTAAACTTATGTTTTTGTAATTACATACCTTCATAATATTAGGTATACCAAGAAACACCCAGACCAAAGCAAATAGACATATTCATGCATACAAATATTTGCACTTAGCGGGAATCAAACCCGTGACCTGTGACGTGGCAGTTATTCGAACGTCCTTCCGCAACCCCACAGAGGTCGTGGACTTTAATAATATTATTATAACAACCATAAGTTTAGGATTACATTTTTATAACTCACTAAATTATAATATAGATTAATAAGAGTATCAAATATGGACATTTAATCTTTATTATCTAAGTTTCAACACTAATACTTAAAATCACAAGTGGGGAGACATACTTAAATTAATGAATACACTGTAGATACAGGATCTTTGACTTGTTTATAAACAAAAAAATTATAAATTACCTAATTTTTTATCATTATGACCACAGTTAAAATTATTTTCATTTGGTCACATTTGTGTATCTACTGTAAAAGTAGAAGTTTCTGTGCAATGTTTGTTTTTATATTATTAACACTCGTTTAATTTAATAATTACAATTTAAAACACTTAACAGTAATTACAATACCCGTTCAAGTTAATCATAAACTGTTATGTTACTAAAACACTCGGAAGCATAAAAGAGCTTTTTCGAAACTATATTTTTTTTCTTAAAAAAAAAATTCTAAAACATGCTTTCATTCAATAATATTTCACTGTCACGCTATATATACAAATACGTTCAAAATTTCAACTCAATCGGAAACCGGGAAATGTGCCATATTTAACTTGCAAGATTTGATATCAGACAACGGACAAGTCCAAGTAAATAAAAGCTTGTTATAATATGCCAAGTGCCGCAAAGAATTTAGTTGCCCTTTACTTGGGAACAGTCGAATTTCGCCTTGTTGTGGTCATCTCTTATTGTTATATGCTGTGGTCCTTCAGAAGTTACAGGTAAGTATGTCAAAAAAATATCACATCTTAGTATTGCCATAAACATTAAATACATAATGTTCGATACACAGATACATGTAAAAAAAGAACATCTAAACTAAATAAACTAATATAAATAATTTAAAATTAAAACCCTGCATTGACTTATGTCCTATCCTATCACATCAACCACATTATTTACATACATTATTATACTTATAAACAATACTTAATGATTGTGGTCAGCCCGCACTCTGAGGATAATATTATCAATAGTCATCACAAAAGCCTGACAACCCTTCGTCTTGTTTTGACACCGCCATCGGGTCTTCGGGCCCTCGTTCTGATGAACAGTATACCGGTATGATCCAATGTCCAAACAACGCTTGCCATTTCCGGTATATCCAAAAAATGCTGAAAGTATGAGTAATATTATAACTTTGAAATGAAAAAAAAAGTATTATAATATTAAATACATACGTCCTTATTGAGAAACCGCCTAAGCTTTGATTTACGAAATGCTTTTTCATCCTTAGTTAATAGCCGAATAACTTTATTCATAAACTCTATAATATTATTATAGTTAATGAATATGAATAGAACGGATTGTATACCTAAAATATCACCATCTGAACCAAGAAGTACTTTTAGTATACCTTTTTTTTTCGTGCGGAAATCCCTTCGGATACCCCCCCGCCGGCCAGCGGGGACGGTTATGTCGGGCTTGAACCGACTAAAACCGCACGCCGTCTCGGGTCTACAGAAGCCGGGGTGTAAGGTTGCCCATAGAGCATATCCCTCGCACCCCGACTGACCCTGGGCCATCTCCATTATAAAACAGTAGTTTCAAATGGTCCTCTTTAGCCATTTACAACCAACCCAACCTAGTTTTACATAGCTTAATATTTTTATTACTCACTGTTTTGATCGAATTGCAGCGATCACTGACAAAGGGTTCTAAATGGATGCCAACGATACCTATAGGTATATTTCCATTGTAATTTTAGTCGATGGTCCTCACAATACCTTCAGCAGCTGCGTCTTTTGTCAATACGTCCAGTAACCAAAGTTTAACTTAAAAATACTAACTATTTAGCCTCTATAAATGTACGCTTCAGATCCGTTGAATTTTAATTGTGGGTATAATGGCAATGTTCCTTTGTTAAGCAAATTCATGTCAGATTATATCTGAACATGGTTCGGTTTAGCTGGCGTATTATAATCGTAATATAGGTACCCTCCAATCTGAGCAATGCAGCTGCTTTAGCCGGCTGACGTCAAGGCCGCGCCTTGTTTGATACAAATAACATCTTTTATAGTAACTGAATTTGATATTAGGAACTCTAAAACTTGTTGTAATATGACTTTATTCAACTGTAAATTGGCAACATCGAGCTTTAATACTGCTTTACAAGCTTTTATTAGACTACCAATGTTTGTGTATTCGTTTGTGAAGGTTAAATCTGCAAGCTGAATAGAAAAACTTCTCCCGTTCCGATTACGCGTTTTTATGGTAAACATGACCGGTATCGACGTCCTGGGTTGGCTCTAAATAAAGAAACTCTTCAACGTTTAACAGAACGGACAGACATTTTTGTATAGGCACGCATTTTAAAAGCTTGTTTTCAAAAATATTTTCTATTATTAATGTTTTTTTCTTATAATATTGCTTAACTGTCGCTACTGCTTTGACCATTTTGAATAATTATTAAATTTTACCAGTAAATACAAAAATTAAAGTAGTTACTGACAATATTTTTTTATATGCTCTAAACATAATGCCCCCTGTTATGTTATCAAGCATCTGCCCCTCAAGGTATCAAGTTCGATACTCGCATTGTATAAACCCCAAATTATCTTTGTAAACATTTGGTGTTCAGTAAAGCTCTAGACCAGTTTTGTGAATGCTAATTATTTATGTTCACTCATTCATGCCTCGATTGCAGCCCTTATTTTTATTTTGCATGACAACGCTTATTGGTCGAAAATGAGCTCGATAATTTTGCATATGCAACATTTTTTTTAAACTTATTTATACAAAAAAAATTACAAAGATTATTTACATTGCATTTTCTCGCAAAACTGCAACGTTTGATGGCTAGACGCGCTCATATTTAATACAAAGAATTTATCAACAATTCCTAATGGTTTTTAATATCTAACACATACAACTTTTTAATGAATGCACATGAATGAAAATGAAAACTGGTGAGGGCTGCTCAATAGGTGAAACAAACAAAGTCCTTTAAATATCTGTGTCATTTAAATATAACTCATTTTGTTGATATAGCCTTAGGGGAGATTTAACCTCTCTGTGTGTGTTCTACCGCCTATACAATGGTGGTTGTTTAGAATAATTGTTTGATATGATGCCCATGGCCACATTTTTACATTGCACCGCTCGCCACAGACAGGGAATTCTCATCCTCACACGTTGCGACCGGAAACTGTGTGTACAGTGAGGTATGAAAGATACTTCATTCTACGCACCCTCAGCCTGTGAAATGATCTCCCTGCTGTGGTTTTCCCAAGGGACTACAAAATAGGGTTCTTCAAGACGGGCATTAGAAGTTTTTTACAGGATCAGCAACGCGAGTATGACGCCCCTGGTAACCGCATCCCATCAGGTGGGCCGACAAGGACGCGTCTGCCACCTTAGTGATTTCAAAAAAAATGAACAAAACCACTGTCCGATTAATAAGGGGCACATACTTTAAGGTGTTCTAAATACATAACCAGATATGAAATTTAAAAAACTTATTCATGAAAATAAACCCTTTATTTGAATTTAAAATGTCATTTCCTTCTATCACAATGCCCCACAACTCCTCAAAATCTAAGAATGTGACCACATAACAAAATAGATAGCAAAATAAATAGATAACTATATTTACACTATTGTGTTGCCATTTAAATTTCCTCAATGAACTAAATTTAACTACAATTAGTACGCCAAACAACTACCGCTCAATCCTACCAACACATTACCATCCAAAGGTTGCCTGGTAGAAATCGCTTCAGGCGATACGAAGCCTTATCGCCTGAAGCGATTTCTACCAGGAATGTGGAATTGTACTGCTTCCTCCTCTAATTTTTAAATAATTATGTATATTATGTTTACCTGATGTAAAATAAAGTGTATAATAAAAAATAAAAAAAATTTCATTGCACTTTTTGTAGGGTAATTTTTAAAACTTATTTCCCAAAAAAGATTACATAAACAGAATGTAAAGACACCTTCGCTGATCGGACTCAGGTTTCATTACATCTAATATCTATACTCTATAAATCTATTATAAAATTGTAAATTAGTTATGTCTGTACGTTGAAGATATTTAACAAAAACTTGGGTTATGTTAAATGAGCGATTCTGAACACAAAAATATTTATTTTGAAATTCTCGTTTGTTTATCTATTTGTTGGCTATGGACGCAAAAACTACTGAACAGATTTTGATGCGGCTTTTTCTATTACAAACTTCTTGGTCAGACTTTAAATCTGCCATAGGTATATTGATTGCAATTGGTTAAGCAGAAATGGAGACATGACCAAAAACCTATAACCGACCTCCGCGCGGGCGGAGCCAGAAAATTGTATTATAATAATATGATGCTTCAAATAAAATATTTAATATATTTTCTCGACACTATCTTTTTCAAAAAAATGTTGTTTCCATTTTTCTGACGCTTTACATTTATTTTCACTACCGTTTCCTTTACTCAGGTCTTAGCTAGAAATCATATTATAATACAAATATTATAGGTATTGTAACATAATAGTAGCTCCAAAGTTGAGGGGAACAACAGATCCTCTTTTGAAGTAATTCTTCTCAGATTACATGAACTAGATGACTTAAAATTTCTAAACTGAGGTGCATATTTAATCGCGATAATTATTTAAAACAAATTTAAACATTTATTTAATTACCTTTCCTCTCCCTCTTTACAGAAATTTTGATGTTCTGCCCATTATAACATGACTGTAGTACAAACTAAACAATTTTAAAATATATTAAAGAACCTTAAACCCTCTTAAAGGACCCGGGACTGTAGGAAGAAGGAAACAGGTGTGCTGGTAAAGAATTTCAAGTCCTGCTAGTGCGGTAAAGAAAAGAGGTGCCGAGGAGTTTTGATAAACATGATTTATTTTATAGAGCACCACAGAGATCAAATCCTAAATATTTAATAACTACGTCGCCTTAGTAATGATATTGGTCCTCTCGTAATTCGAGCCCTCTTACATTTAATATAATGTAATCTCGAAATCAAAATTTTATAAGTTTACAAACAGTTAGTAGCGCTTTGCTTGAAAACGCTGAGGAATCGGAAGAACTTGGTGTCTCCGATTCTTTGGTGTTCGTTCCTATCGTAATACTCTTAATCAAGGATTTCGTCTTTTTGGTTAACATATTTAATAAAGATATTTTATTACTTAGTCTCAAAACGATAATTACGACTGTAATACTGAATTTCGAAGTTCAAAATAGCGATGAACTGTAGCCCTAAAGTGCCGAAAACCGACCCTCGTTAGTGCGAAAATGGGCCACATACACATAATTTTGAATGTTTTCCACCGCGATGCACGTTAGTACGAAAGTATTCCACATCGATTCACACATTGTCGAATGTATTCCAGCGCGATGCACGTTAGTACGAAAGTATTCCACATCGATTCACACATTGTGGAATATATTCCAGCGCGATGCACGTTAGTGCGAAAGTTCAGTAAAAGCGTAGGCATTCCACTTGCTACACAACGATGTCTACTTTGCACTGGAATGTTTTTCTGAATATCTCACTATATATCATGATTAATTGATATTTATAATAGATATTTAAATCTGTTTATCTGTATATTTCGATATTGAGTATGAATGCCTCAATGGTTAGTATGATTGCCTTTGATCTTCAATATAATATTGCCATAAGTGTGTACAGTAACTTTGCAGCCATGGTTCTTTCTACGGCACACCCAGTAAGCATTTTCACCCCATATTTTGTTTCTCATAAAAACAGCGTTATCTAACAAAAGATTCATTCCGCCTCGAGGAGTGGATACTATTACAGCTTCTGAAATTCATAAACATAATTAGAAAATCAATTAAATCATAACAAATAATATTTAGGGCCTGCGCTACGTCGCTTGTGCACGCATGCGGGCCTGTTTCGTGCAAATAATGCTGAACTAATTTCGTAAAAATAGTTTGCACAGAATCGTGCAAAAAAATCATACTATAATCTGTGCATTCGTGACACGCATGAGGCAGCGTAGGTCTTAGGCACAGATAAAAATATGTAGGGAAGTATTATTAACTTTGAAGTTTGTATGCCATGCACAAGAAGATAATGCCGTCTTAGTTGGTAATAAATTGTCAGAAAATTAGTTTAACAACGCCCAATCATTTTATTTTACTTACATTTTATCAACTGGTAATTATAACACTTATAGAGCACTAAACGGAAGATGAGGAGGGTGCGTATGGATAGTCAGTAGATATATATTGCGATCCAATATCGCGATACATTATCGTTATGCAATATAGGCACGAATTGCGTTTGTACACAAATATTGTGTCAATATCATCAATATATTATATTGACAGGTATGCGATACATCTTGACTATCTAAACGCGCCCTAGTACAATACATATTTTAATCGCTATGGCTATGTATTGTCAGAAACCTATAACTTGACACATTAAAACCGGGTGAATAGTGTGGTAATCGAGACTAAATTTCTGTACAAGAATTTCAAAGCTTGTGTTCGAAGAATGGCGCATTTCCAAACGGTACTAAAAAGTTGTAAAGCAAGGCCGTAGGTATAGCTTCGCTTTGGTTGTTACACCAGTAAAAGTGTTATTTTTTTATATTCAGTCCGTTCAAATGACTGAATACATGCCAAAAGTAAGTTATAGTCTTTAAAAATTAAGACAAGACTGGATCATGTGTTTTGATTAAAAATTAATGTGTGGAACAAGTGTCATAATTATGTACTTGGATAGCTGGTCAACGGATGAAAGTATATGCGAAAAACATACATTCTGTCTTTTGAAGTCGGTTAATAAAGGCGCAACCAATGTCGATAAGTTTGTATGAGAACTTTAATGACATTAGAGGCAGCTCGTGACAATCATAATATATCGGAGTTAATTTCAACCAGTTTGTTCACACAATGAATACACTCCTAACACCAGCAAGAACAAGAATATTAGGAACAGCCTAGTTTTTGTTCTTTTTGTTGTTGAAAATGATCCTGCACTTCACGCGTGATGTCGTGACCAAGGACAAACGTGCTAAGAGTAAAATTTTACACGTTTAAATAGGAACACTATATGGATGGCCTAAAAGACGAACATGCTAAGTGCAAAATTTTGCGGTTAACAAGTTTGTCTTCTAGACCACCTATATATATAGATTAAGGACAGTGTTTTGTATGAGTTCCCTTCACTCTAACAACTTGCTTATCAATCGTAAGCGCAGTAGATGCACAGCCATGTGACCTTCTACGGCACACCCAATATACATGATCCCGCAACACCTTATTCTTGATGTACACGTAGTAATTGTCCACCAGGAGCTTCATGGATCCCCGAGAAGTTGTTATTATTTCAGCTTCTAGAAACAACCCATATATCACTGAAATATTTAGGGATAAATGAAAGGAAAGGAAAAATATAAGACTCGAATATGAAGCGAATTAAGGTCTACTCATTCCTAAGCGGTATTGGCTACCGTCCGTAAATTAGTGTGGGTATGCGGTAATACTACTGTTCACTACCTATGTATCAGTTATTCCACGCTAGCCGCGGAACTTTCAAGTGAAACCCGCGCGGTATCTACCTCAACCCACAATAGCAGCGAATACCGCTGAGGTGTGAATATAGGTACAGGCAGGTTGCTCTATGGGCAACCTGACACCCCGGCGTCTGAAGACCCGAGACGGCGTGCGGTTTTAGTCGGTTCAAGCCCGACATAACCGCCCCCGCTGGCACGCGGGGGGGGGTATCCGAAGGGATTTCCGCACGATAAAAAAAAAAAAAAAAGGTACAGGCAGCGAAAAAAGTACCGTAGCCCTAAAACGGCCCTTCCTATTTCAACTTGGTTCAGTTTATCTGTTACGTATAACGGTGTTTTAATACTTGGTTTCCAATAATAATGAAACGCAATTTGTTATCATACTCGACTAGATTAGAATGCGTGTACGCGCGCCGATATGATACTTACTTACTTGCGTCCCTACTGGTTGTTCCCTACTGGCTGTCGATCGGACTTTATTAAACAAAACGTTAGTTGACCAACGACATCGAATACCGACCAATCCGATGCTTCGTTACTAGTATAAGTATGGAACATTCGCATATGCTACGGCATCGCCACCAACGCGTTCACAAACGTACGATATGTAGGTACAGTCGCCTTCAGTATTAGCTAAATACATTCCAAGTCATAGGATAGGGGACAAATATCTTGACAACGTACTCCAGATGCGCAGTTACGAGTTTATAGGTCTCTTTGGCGGTAAGCGCGGGGTGCAATGGCGCAGGCGCACCAATCAACCAATCATAGATATATAAAACTAATCTCGGGCTCAACGGGCTCACGTCATTGGTTGATCTGTCCTTTTTTTTTTTGATTCATCAGTTAGTGCACATGCGCGAACTTTTTGACGTTTGTACAAGATTTTGTCTCATGGTATACCGACCACTTTAGCTCTAAGGGCGCGTATATTGTCATATCATCATCATCATCATCATATCAGCCGTAGGAAGTCCACTGCTGAACATAGGCCTCCCCCATCGACTTCCATTTTGACCGATCTGTAGCGGCCAAAATATAGTCATATACTCAATAATAAAGGGAAGAATCGCGTTATTGTCAATATTACAAAAATCATCAATATACATTGAAAATAACATGATATCTATGGATAGTCTAAACGCGTCCTAAAACTTTACATTAGATAACAAAAATTAAACATTTTAAACTGGTCCTCTGAAGATTCTAAAAATAATTATACTTCAATTATTTATTGATTTATTACAAGGTAAAGATCGTTTATAATTTAATTAGTATTCAGTAACTACTGAGTGCGACTGTACAATCAGTACCATTACGACTACCCTAGAACGGTACTAACCTACTAGACTTCTATTTAATGATTGTGGCAATTCTTGATGTCTACCACTTCCTTATCCATAGTAATAAGCTGGGCTGGACAGAGAAGACTGCGTTTTTTGACACATCTCCATACACCCCGGCGACCTTTTCTGTCTGTTCTCTTATTATATCTATATCCGCCGATCTCTATCACTGGTTTTCCGTTTCTCGACTTTAAGTATACCGGGTCCACATCAGCTAAAAGAAGAAATGTTTAACATACATAACGGATATATTCTCATTACATATAATAGACGACCTCTGTGGCGTAGCGTAGAGCATTCGACTCCTAAGTCAGAGATCGCGGGTTCGATTCCCGCTCATTGCAAATATGTATATTTTGCATTGGTCGGCGTTTATATGTATGATATTTATTTTTTTACGTTTTTTATATGTTTTTTATTTACGAAAACAAGTATCTAAGTATACTAATCTGCTTTCTATAACCCATATGACAAGTTTAGTTAGTTTGGGTCTAAATGAAGCTGTGTAATAATGTCCTAGACTAGAATTTCGAATATCTGGGACGTGTCTAGATAGCTCAGCTGGCCAGAGCATTCTCCCCGGTAAGGGACTGGTCGCAGTTTCAAGTCCCGTTCTAGATGTTCTCTTTTTCCGATCTAAATCTTTATGTCCTAGACTATTTATTTATTTTATTTAAATATGTTCTTTGTGTTGCATTGAGTGTCCGATATTTTGACAGTGTTGAAGTTGATTATGTATTAATGATAGTGACCATGATAGTTTAAATACCTTTACAGCGAGAATTAAAACACAAGAAATACAAATGTATTATTCGTCATCACTTCTATAGCCTTTACATACATATTTTTAGGAATTTACCTTTCACCCTCTTAAATTATCATAGAGGTACTTTTACCTTGCATTACAGAGGCAGTAGTTTTTAACGAAGTGCCTCTATACCTCCGCCACACCATCAGATCATACTTGTTAAAGAGAGCCGTGATCTACCCCATTCGGGCGGGGCACAAACAGCGTGAGATATCGTGCGGTTTTCCGCGGTATTCCACAGGGCTCGGTGTTGGGCCACTTAGGAACATCGGATACGGCTGCACGCCGTGTGCTCTTGGAGGGTGTCATCGTGGCGTGTTACCGCGGCGTTAGCGTGGCGTGATATTCTTGTGTCGGCACGGGGCAAGACATACCGCAAGGCGACCATAAAGGCCACGGCCGGGGTCACCCAAGCCGTGGGGCGGATTCGGCCCTCCACAAGTCTGAGGCCCTTTTGTTTCACGGAACTCGGAACGGAAGGGACCCCTAGGGGATCAAGTCGAATTGTGGGAGGCGTTCGCATCGATATCGAGCCCTCGATGAGATACCTAGGGCTCGTACCCGATTACCGATAGAACTGAGTATCGTCGATGATCCCGTGCTTTCAGGCAGTGTAGAACCTCCCAACGATAGGAGAGTTTTTACCTCTCTGTGCGTTTTCTACCACCTATATAATGGTATGTGTTCGGAAGAATTGATCGATATGACGCCCACGGCCACATTCTATCATCGCACCGCTCGCCACAGACAGGGCATTCATCCTCACACGTTGCAAGCAGACCGGTGCGTACAGTAAGATATGAAAGAAGCTTCATCCCGTGCATGCTCAAACTGTGGAATGATCTCCTTACTGTGGTTTTCCCAAGCGACTATAATATGGGGTCCTTCAAGAACGGCATTAGAAGGTTTCTACACGGGCGGCAGCGCGAGTGTGACGCCCCTGGTGTTGCGCACGTTCATAGGCCACGGTAACCGCTTACCATCAGGTGGATCGTGTGCTTGTTTGCCTAAGTGGTATAAAAAAACAAGCGGGTTGAGCCGCGGACAACAGAGAAAAAAGAAAACAGCGCTATCAGCACCGAAATAAAGACACCACATGAACAGAAAAATTTATATGATATATATTAATTTACTTACAGTAATCTTATTTGATATTTTAGGCAGTTTAAGTATAAAACTATTTTTAACTGATTCGCATCAGCAGCCATGATCACGAGGATCTCCCCTGAAAAGCCGGACTGGAAATAAAACAAAATTGCGATAGAATTCGTTAAAGATAGTTTTATCTCAATTCATTATATTATTATCAATGATTATGGCAATCTTTTTGTCTAATAACCTTATCATCAAACGTAACAACAGTGGCTGGGCAGCCCAGAGCCTTCCGCACGCAGACCCAATTAGTTCTATGAGGATCCTTGCTATCACTTCGCTTGTTAAATCGGTAACAGTCGATCATCAATGCAGGGTTCCCATATCGAGTCGTCGAAAAAAACACTTCCGGTATAACTGTGGAAAACAAGAGTGAATTGAACCTGTACGATAAGAAAAATTGAATTTGGTAAACTGAATCTGATGAGTAAGTAAGTTATTAAATTGGTTTATTATGAGGCAGAAAGCGTTCTTCTTCGAAACCTATTCGTTTTTAGTGCCACACGTATGACGACGTACCACCCCTTTGCGAAAAAAACTGCAGTTAAACAACACCCGCATATTGCTGGGAAAAATATACATGCTAGAAACCCTAAAAATAGATTCCTAAAATAAAAAATCGATTGAAAGACAACATATATTTTTATTTATACATAATTCATTTGTAATAAAATTAATAGTTTTGTACATTATACAACAAATAACATAAGACATATATAATAGTTTTATGGGTTATAGTACAGTAACACTTAAAGATAATTATTTCTAGCTACTTAGTAGGTACATACAATGCACTGACTTCTTGCATCCACGAGGGATTAATTACCCACATTCACTAGTCATATATTTGGTCCCACGTAACAGGGGGCGAGTTGTATTACCGTCAACGGGGTACCTTTGAGTTGAATAATGTGAAAATTGGGAGTACAATAATAAGGAAAGGTAAGAAAGACATTCATCATCATCTACATCACAGCGTTAGTCTCGGTTGCATCCGAAGTCTGCACTTTGGACCCCGGAGTCCACTCTCTTACTATGTCTCTTTATTTGGCTTATCTTGGCTTTTGCGCGCGAAGACTCCCGTCTTACCTCCCAACCCCGATAGAAAAGCCTGCGCCAGAACCTCGTCCGTCAATCAGCAGGTATACCGACCTGCAGGTGAGGTTGGCATGACCCCGAAGGTCTTGGAGGGACCCCAAACACCCCACAACAATCCATTAGTGGTTGTGGAGTCCCGTCGTTTTTATTATGACTCCTTCATAAGTCATAAGGGATGCTGTACATCGAAGAGTTCGTTTCTTCACACAAGCCCAGCGGGTCTTCTGACCGGTTGTGCGTTCTTTGTTGAAACGAAACTTTCCTACAATTATCACTGGATTCCCTCGCAGCGATCTTCCAAAGTGAGGCTCTGTCGATAAAATAAATAGAATAGTAAGTATAATGAACGACTTTAATAGTATAGTAATTATAGTGAACAACTTTGTAGTCGGATTATTTTCTAGTATAGATTGACTTGACTTAACTTTTTTGACTAGTAACCGGATTATTCGCATGGTGCATAGTATGACAATTTTCATGCATATTTTTAGCTTTACATGCTGCATATAACCCGGCCTCTATTAATTACAATATAAAAAAGCAGGGGTATTTTTCAGATTTAGTTTGTATTTCTTTCTACTGTACACAATATTATAAGTTTATTAATTACTTCAACAGACTAAAGCATCAAAAATGAAATAACGAAAGTATCACCTTCAAAATTGTTAGTTTGAAATACGTATACTATTTAATTGCAAGTTTAAAAATTCACGTATCACGTTGTAGTTGGTCATACAGCAAGGATATATGAAAACAATTATGAAAGTAGAAGGCGAGAAACGTGTTTGCCCAGATCGTAACAAGTCAAAACCTGTGGATACTGCCTACCCCATTGGGACAGAGGTGTAACTGTATATATATATATATAACTTTGTATATATTTATGTATGAACAGTACGGAATTCTATTCTAACGTTCTATTCTAAAATTCTATTCTAAAGCAGGTACTGACAGACTTGCTAACAGAAAGATTTGCCTCATCATATTAGTCGGAATGGTATATATGTATTATAATAATGATTATTACAAAGTTGTGTTAAAGAACTTGAACTGACTAATAAAAGTGTTTCAGAAGACCATAAAATTCTTGCCATAGTACCTGCAGTAATTACACTAATTTTTTTATTGTTATAAAATATATTTATGCTTTATTTAAAAGCAGTACGTCATGCATTTCATTTACCTACTTACTAGCTACTTAACAAACGTCAACTGAATAGGTAAAGTCATCAAGTATCTGAGATTCTTACGAGATTTAAAAAGGCGGAATAGAACGGTTGTGGAAAAAACTTCGGAAGGAAAACCAATCTGGACCTGCATTAAAGCTTCCTCTACATGGCTTGAATGTAGTCCATCTTAGCATCCGATAGTTATAAACTTTATATTGCAAGTTAAACCTCGTTCTTTTAAGATTCTAAAGGTTTACTATATAGTCCCAACCCTGCCAAATCTTGTAAATCTTTTGTATGCAGCGTACTAAGTAATCACTTAATACGCGCTGCATAGAAAAGATTGCAAGAGAAAATAATCGTGCCGAAAGCGGACTCGTAACTGAGATTGACAACAGATCAATAGTTTTTATGCGTGTGTTTCTTAACAGTTGGTTGTCCAGCCTGCTGCAAACCCACCATGTTTGGTTACCAGAAACATTTGTCTTCGTATATCGGTTACCGTAAAACCAAAGATATGACCAAACACCACGGTCTTTTATCAAAGCTCGTTCTATTAAAAAAACATAAAGCATATTCTTGTAGCTTTTTAATTATGTTTTATATGTCGTACCGTGCGACACTGTCTCATTTATAAGGTAATAGTTTGATGTTATAATAATTGTCACTAGTATTTTGTAATCTCTGTGTAGCATTTACTGTTGCATCCAGTTGTCGTCAGTTCTGTCACTGTAGTGGAGGGTAGAATCTAAGAAATAATATTCTAAAGCATAAATAAAAAATAAATTTTGAATAAAATTCTGTAATCTGGTCGCTAAATGGTCAGGTGTAAGTTAAAACCATTAATTATATACAATTACATTTTATTTGTAGCACACAAGACTATAGTAACATTAGGCCAATGGTATCCACGTATAGTTATGGAACTGAAGAGGATGTCAGCCATAACTCTGAGGTGGATGTGTATGGCACCGCAATATCTTCACAATTTCACCACTTAAAGTCACCAAAGACCCCGAACAGCCTTGGGAAACTCTATTCACGCACACCCACCAAGTCTTATCCCGTGACTGGGTATTTTTTCTATACAGGTAACCATCACAGTAAAGTTGAAGTTTGCCTCTAACCTCCAAATAAGTTGCTGAGAAAGTAAAAACGATTACTAGAATTTGTTGTGCTTGCGTCGTTTAGGTCAGATTATTGAGTGTTTATAAATGAAAGACTACTGTTGTAGCACGACCATTTATTTTTGTTACCAATTATAATTGTTTTACTATATAGTACTGTAACATAAAAAACATTATCGTTTTTAAAATAAATTATAACACTACCGCTTTCGATCATTCGATTTTCGTTCGCACTCCTAATTGTTCTATCATTAATTTTCTATACTATATTTAAGTATTAAAGTACTCAATCAATCTATTTTAGTTCAATGTACTATAACGCTAAACTAGCCTAAGAATATTTATTAAATGCGTGTATTTACACTGGCAAATTACGAACTAATAATCTCTACGAAGTTACTGATTAATTTTAGGTGTTCTATTCATTGACAAACTTTAACAAAAAACATAGAACGCAAAATACGGAGGCGTAATAGGGTTCGCAGTTGACGATTTGTATCCAACTAAATAAATATGGAATGTACTCTGAAACGTATCTAAAAATATTCAGATTTATGGTAACTGATTTCTATAAGATTATTCACTATAATGAAGTTTGTTTTTTTTTTCATTACTTTTTAGTGACAAACCATTGTGGGTTGCTTACAAAAAGTAACTTGCTGGAAAGCCTTTTGGTGGATGCGTGTGCAGCGATTTCTTCAAAAGCTCCCCGGCGACCGTAACAAGGGACGCTGAACACATCTTAGAGTCCCTTTGAGTGCATACCCACCACACTTTATCACCCGACTGATTATTTTTTCTGTACCGGTACCCTTCACAGTACACGTAGAGTCTGCCCTTATGCTCCACATAAGACACTGAAGAAGAAAAAAAAAACAAAATAAGTATTGCCTTTCTAGAATTAAAAGTATTTTATAATTCTGGACATTTGCTAATGCACTCATTACATTTAATAAAAATCGCAGTACTCCTTGTATATGTTTAATTGCAAACGGACAATCAAGAGGCATTAAACTAATACAATTTATAAAATTATTGTAATTTAACATAATATTTACGTTCGGTACCCTGGTACCGGTACTGGTAACATGTCTCATCTTATTTACGGACGGTAGATTTATCAGTAATTCTTTAATGATGATGACAGCAAATTTTTTTCAGTGCTAGTTTCTATCGTGAATATACTTATAAGTCGGTATTTCTTCTGTGCTTAACAGTATTCATTCTTACCGTTTTCAAATTAAGTTGTGGGATGATTTTTACGTGAAAGTTAGAGAGTTCAGTAAAGTCAAGAAAACCTAGTTAAGTATATGCTAATTACATGCTGGTAAATGTTACTTTTGTTTTTAAACATTCGCCCAGATGAAATATAATGGCTCAACGGTTTTGGTGATTTTTCGCCTTCCTTTTTATACTGATTTTATGATTGTGTTCAAAATGGTTTAATACTGCTGGTAGTGTGCCGCAGGCTTGTGTTGTTTCTTTCATTCTATTTCATAATGTCTGTGCAATACACTGACTGACAAAGCACTAAAATTCTTTATAAAAGATATTGATATAAGATTGAATCCATTCCTTCTCTAATTTATTATGTTTTCCATTTTTAACTCGTATATCTTCAGGTTGGTAAGATTCCATCAATGTCCTTAATGCTCTGTCACGCATATCCAAAGTATCTTTAAGGAAAGTCTTACAGACCCTCAATTATTTCCTTTATTGATGAAGTAAAACGCGTGATTAGGTTTCCTTACTGACATGCGGCTATAAACTGGGTTTACTGGCAGAACACATGAAATGAAATATTGTCTTTATATTTTTAAGCATTCTAACTGCCAATATCTATTGAACAGTATAATCGTTCTTCGTGTAGGAACTTCGCTGAACAGGCCGGCAGGTGCTGTTTTTTTTTTTCAAACACAATCTGAACTTTGAACCGCTTCATTATTGATTTCTATATCTTCGTCAGATTCTGAAGAACCATTTGTATCTTAGAATAGAATAGAATAGAATTATTTTTATTTCAGATTTCTTCAATCCATATAAAGTGTTAGTAACATAATATGATCTTAATCTAGTGTTAGTATCTTAGCAATAGTTACTGAGGTTATGACTCTCGGTGCTGCTCCCTGTGCTACAGGTACAGAAGGCGATAAACAGGGGCCTGTAGCTGCAGCCAACGGCTCAGTAGTGGGCAGTCCCACCGTTCAGCCAGAGTGCTCAGGATGATGTTCGAGCTGCCGCGCACGCGCGCCCATAGTGAGGCGCAGCGTTTTCTGATGATGGTATAAAAACAATCCGTACGTGCCTCAGCGAACATGGATGAAGCGCTACAGTGGCGAGGCAAACCGAACATCAGCCTGAACGCGTTATTATACTGTACGCGCAGAGCACCATATGCACGCTGCGTAAAGTTTAGCCACAGACTGCACGTGTAGAACGACTGGCAGTAAGCTCTGAAGAGCGTCAATTTGACTTGTTTACTACACCGTGCAAATCTGCGAGCCAACATGTTACAGCGAACACATAATGCTCTACGCTCCCTCTCCATGTCTACAGAGTCCGACAAGTTGCTAGTGACCCAGTGACCCAGATACTTTATTTGGTCAACTTTCTTTAGTCTGGTGCCTCCGAGGGCAACAGAAGGTACGCTCCGTTGACACCCTAGCGCTCCTGTTTGGAACACCATGAGCTCACTTTTAAGAGAGTTGTATATGAGCCCGTGGGCACCCGCATACTCTTCGCAGACATGAAGTAGTCTCCGTAATGCTCCAATCGATCTTAACTGTTATTATTAGAATTAGAAAGGGTTGCCATCTGATTATTGTAATCATGTTTAGTAGAACTGCCTGTTGCATGGAATAGTGTCAAAATCAATTTATTCAAAATAAATAACAAAAAACATCATGAAAACCTAATTTAAGGCTAAGTACGTCCCGGTAAATGTTTGTTTTGTTTTTAAACATTCAGAAAAAGCTTCCTGCGGTCCACTGTTGCCGTCGAGGGCTAGCCTGAGAGTGCTCGATACCGGAGGTGGCACACGGAAAATCCTCCGCCTACAGATTAACTTACCTCATGGGCATAGGTTACAGCGGACGACCTGGAAGTCCCGTAATAGATTAAGGTCGGCTGCTGCAGGGCAAACGGGGTAAAATGGGGCTACCTGGATGCGGGGGTGGTGGCTGTGACTGTAGTGCATCCCTTCAAACAATGTACCACCTACTGTCGTGCCCACTGTGCCCCCAACACCTGCACAGTCGAAGACATGACCGGAGCAAGTGGGGTGGCGGTCAATGTCATCAAGATTCGGACTGGGAACATATAAAGCAAAAAAAATATTGACATCAACACGATGAAGAAGACGATTCTATCATCGTCTTTAATACTATGTTACTTATATCCAAAGAATTTATAAGAATAGTCTTGTAAAGCCTAATCTTCTTTCCCTTGTCGATGAAATAATGCGTAGGCTGAATACATGAAATTAAATGTTCGTTGTTGTTGTTGTTTAGTGTTTAACAATCATACCGGCATCGATAAGATGAACCAAGAGCTTTGGCTTTGACAATTTTGCAACATTTTGTAATATATTCGTGACCAGAAATTCTCAATATTACACTAACATTCCACTTCCATTTGCTTGGGTTCTTGGGTCTTTTCTTTGTTTCTTCAAAAAGAATTTAAGTTTTTGAATAGCATCATTATTAATTTAAACATCTTCGTAAGATCCAGGAGATCTACTTTCATTGAATATGAAGTCCTCGTTGTTACTATTAGGTTTAAACATGGACGTCACCTGGTCATCGTAATCTACTTTACTAGGAATAGCTGTTACATTTATTAATTAATTACCCACATTAATCATTTGAAGTTCTGAAAAAATACAAATAGATGCAGTTAAGAGAACCATCATGCAATATTTCTTTACTCTAATATTATTAGATGGTAATATCATGATTAGTAATCAAGTTATAACAAATATTAAGTTTTGAGTTTGTTTCTTTAACACATCTTAGGGGCCTCGTAAAGCACCTAACAATAAGCAATAAGTTTATATGAAAAGTTATGAAGAGCCATTGGTCTGAGGCGGCGTGTTGCAAAAGCTTATGCTTAGCAGTAGATATTCAATGGTTAAGATAATGACGATAAGTAAATCATACTACAGCCCACCATACGCGGCAAGAACATACGAAGATATTAGTTTAAGAGTGTTCATCAAAATTGCTGAATAAATTGGTAAGTCTTTCACTACACTTATAGAAAAACCAATTTCATAGATTATACTAAACACAGAATTCTACAAGTGTGGAGAATGAAATATTATACAAAATGAAATTACCTAAAATTTATCAAATAAAATCTATCACTTCATGCGCACATTTATAGTCGTTGGCTTTGAAATTAAATTGGATAACTGTTAAATAGCATCATAAAATCGTAAGTACTATTAATAAAATCGTTTGGGTATAAAATAATATATGGCAGATAAAACGTGTTTTATTATATAATAAATACACACACTTGTACAAATTGAAATTAAATCATACATAGTAAAACACAGATAATAATTATACAAAATAACTAGCCAACATTAGTTTGTTTACCTTTACCTATTATCGCAAGGAACAAAAAATATTGCAAAGCATAAACTTGCAGGAGACTAGAAACCTAGAAACATATGGCCATGGCCAAATAAAGGCGCATTGGAAACTTTTCATGATAAGGTTTAAGCTTTTAGAAAAATATAATTATCTGCCGATCATAGAAGATATCATAATAGCATCTCAAGTAAAGTTACCAATGATTAGCCAATAGTTACCAGGGCAAGTTACCACAGACCGTTTTATCTTTCTACTGACCAATGTATATGACATTATCGACTCTTGAGTTTAATTTTAACTCATAGTCCCCATCATAGGTCGCGTTCACTATATAAAGTAAAATAAGTTCAACTTCAAACAAAACATCCATAGCTTCAAACATACAGTAAAGTGAAATTGTGAAGTGAAAAAAATATTCATTCTAATTATTAAACTTGTACCTAACCTATTACAGGACAAACTTCTTCCTTTTCCTTTCCCAGTCCATAAAATATGTAATGTATCAAGTTTATTAAATATTTACCAATTACTTACCATTCGATATCTAGAATAATGACTTCACACATATTATGTAGTGTAGAATTAATGGGCATAAAGTGTATGTCTACTTGTTTTCTTAAAATTACTTAAACAACGCACATAGAACACCAGTGTGAACAATGTTTAAAAACTCTTTGCAGAGATCATCAAAATGCTTCTAATAGTTTTCATATTCATTAATTTTCATAATTTCATAGCTAATGTACTTCATAAATTCCTTCCACATCTAACCTACAATTTAGCTCAAGAGTCCTTGAAAAGCTGTTTGCCAGACAATTCTCTCGTGTAGATGTTTAGCGCTGGTCTTCACTAATTTCCCTTCATGAGTGATCAAGGAGGCAATACATCTTATCGATGTTCGCTTGTAGCACACCCACCATATTGTTTTACCAATCACCTTGTGCTTTCTATACCAATAACCTTTATGCCAAAGGTAGGTTCTTCCACAGCAGTTCTCGTAGAAAACTGAAAGAAAAGGACCATTTATGAATTAGATATTCTAAAATGTTTGAAATTCGAGTCTCTTGGCGATAGACAAATCGATTTACACGATTAATCGACTATGCGACGTCCTGTCTAATCTATTTCCTGGTCAGGCTTATTTCGTAATGACTAGATACTAGAAAGTAGATTGGACAGAATTTGGTGGAGTTTTCGATATTCACCATATCATGAGTATGAAGGATCGGAGCAAGGAACTAAAAGTCTAATGCATCGACCTCACCGAAGTCTATTATTACTATTTAGGAAAATACATCATTTTCTGCCATATATTTCTGTAAGCTTACCAAAAATACCATAATATTTAACTTTATTTCACTGGACTGCCTCGTACATAGCCCAAGTTTTGCGACGGGTATTTTGGGACAAGAGTTTCGATTTCACGAGCTACAGCAAAGCCTAGCCGACTGTGACTGTTTCTGTGGCGGCTGCGCGATGCGAGATGGGTGTGAGAGTTGTCACAAGTTGCCGTATCAGCGAGTCTTTCCATCGCATCACCACTCTGCTACACATATCGCACCGCGCTGCTACCTGAGGAACAGTCTCAGATAAGTGGTCGGGCTATGGTTATTGTTGTTCCTTAATTCTAATTTTTTTTAATTCTTTGATTGTTTTCCTATTGAAGTAATTATTTTAAAACAGTCTTGATCATGTTTTATTCATCACTACCTACTATCTCCATTCTTATTCTGTATTTTCGAAAGACCGTTCATTATTAAAATGCCTCTTCATGCCACCTTCTGGTGGGTGTTTATGAATGTCTGATTTGTCCAGTCAAATTTCACATCTGCAAATTTTTTAGATTTTCTTTCTTTCTATATTTTCTAATTTGGTATCTGTTAATTAATAAGGTTTTCGTTTGGATTTCTTTTATTCATTGCACGTTTTAAGGCTTTAATTTTACTTTGGAGAATTATTTATTTACCTTCTTTTTTATCATTTTTTTTCTTACACGATGGATCACTTGAACTTACTTTTTCTGAATCTTCTGTTCCTTTGCTTTCTTCTCCAGGTATCGCTTCGAGTTTTCTCTCCAACGTTTTCTTTGTGCTCTTCGTTCCCTTGGAGACATTTGGTTGATAGTTCTGACCTTCTGTTCACTTTTTCTTTTTAGGTAAGCCTCCTTTTTTTTAGCCTTTTCAATGGCATATTTTTCGGGATCACTTTTTATTCGCTTATATTTTTCCCTTCTTGAAATCCTTCTCCTTTCTAACTCATCTTCATTTCTCTTTCGGCGTTCTAAACCTTAAAGAATTTATAATATACTATAAAGAAAAGCCATGATTTTAAGTAATAATTAAATTTGATTTGATTTGATTTGATAATAAATTCAATTGAAAAGTTAATAGTAGCTTCAGGCAGCTGCTTTGCCCGTGTGTTATGTCAAAAAGTAGCCTATTATAGTGCGATATTCATCATTATCATCTTTACGTTAGTCCTGGTCGCATCTAAGGTTTTCACCGCAGAGTCCGGGGTCCGCTTATGATAGTCCAGACTATAATCTATCACCTTGCGAAATTTGATCCAGATCTTTTCAACCGTCCTGGCATGAAAGAGAAATAAACCTTAGACTACATTATGAAATCACATGAACGCAACGTATTTGTGGCTGGCCGTATCATATAAAGTGCACTATGGGCCTAAGCTATTCTTTATCATTAATCTATGTATAGTTAGGTACTTACTTTCTTTTTGATTGAAAAAAAAAACGTATAATATATATATACCTATATATATATATACCTATATATATATAATATTAATATTAAACGTATAATAATAAAATTAAACAGGTTTTCAGGTTTTGATCCCTACCTCTTTTGCAGGATGTACGCACGCACACTAGTATTATTAGAGATCAGCGCTACCAATCGCGGGTAAAATCCCCGAATCGCGGGTAATTGGGTGTTCGCATGGAATAGCAAAAATTGGGGAAGTTCAGGAAATCCAGCGAGACTATTTTATATCGAGTAATAACTACTTAGAAATTAAAAAAATCACGTTCGGATTTGGCAGATACAGCTATAAGGACGTGGCCCGCTGCTAACATAACATAACATCACGCCTTTATTACCTAAATGGATTTGCAGTTTAGTATACATGTTCGGTATATATGTCCTTCGTTTATAAACCGATTTTAAAAATTCTTTCAACATGGGGTTTGGATTAGCTCTCGGGTGATGGTGGCACCATATGAATGAAGTTACGTTCACTAAAAAGGGAGAAATATAAAATATAAAAAAATAAAATCGACTTCAAAAACCATTAAAAACAAGAACTGAAATAAACCACTGAATTACAGATTTAATTCAAAAGACAGAAACACGCTTAAAACTTCTCTGTGGAAGTCGGTGCCAAGCCAAATAGGTATCTACCTATTACAAAGCATGTCTACCCGCGCAAGCGATGATATTCTAAGCGTAAGTGGACGTTTCCAGTAACACAGCCTAAACGAGAATTAGACGTCTATAATGACATTGAATTTTTACGTTGTGTTTCGTTCTTGGCACCGACTTCAACAGAAAAGTCTTACGAGTATTTTTATCTTTTCAATTAAATCTGTAATTCAATGATTTTTCTTTTTTCAGTGCCTGTCTTTAATAGCTTTTAAAGTCTCTTTTTATTCAAATTTGACTGATAATGAGAATTTCGGGGAATTGTCATCGTTGACTTGAGAGGAATTAAGATATTTTTATTAGCAGCTTTGCTCGTTCGGTAGGTTCTATTATTATAATAATGGCTGAAGAAAAATATTGTAACGAAAATAAGAAAATTTGAAATTAAAAAATAAATGACCTTCATAAATTCCAAGAATCTATAATAATACATCAAATCATTGTATTGAAATTGTTTGTTCATTTATTTATTTCCACTGCTAGTAACATAAAAATACTAGCTGACCCTTCCCGGCTTCACCTGCGGCGTATTTCGACCGACCCCCGTTGCACCCCTTTAACCTATATAACATAATTATATAGGTTAAAAGGGTGCAACGGGGGATATGATGTATGGGAATCTAACGGATTTTTCGATGGTTATTATTACTGTTTCGCTGCTTTGGGTAGTACCGTCATCTATGATACTCACAAATGATGTGGCTTTCTATTGGTAAAACGATTTTCTAGATCGGTAACCCTGGGGTTATCCTTTCGAGGGCTTACCCGGGGTGCCCGGCAACGGACACTTGGGGAGGACACCGTGCGGTTTTAGTCGAGACACGACATAACCACCCGCACGTAAAAAAAAAAAATCGGTTCAGTAGTTCCAGAGATTACACACATCACACACTTTACCTCTTTAATTTTACTATAGAACCCTAAAGTTCAAAAAGAGCTTTCATTAGTAATAGATTCGATCTGATGTTAAGAGATGGATACCATCTACTATACGATTTTAATCCTGATAGGGTAGTAAACATTTTAGCTGTTAGTTATACATGTTTTATGAATATTTTTGAACTAAATTCTGTAGGTGTTTCTCTTCGAGGTGAAACCCGCCTATTTAGAAGAACGGATATGTATGTGTTCCACATATTTTAACAACGACATCTTCTACTGTTACGGCTGATGCTTTACATTTCTTCGATTTTCTCCTATTACAGACCCACCAGGTTCGAAATTCTGACTTAGAATTTTTTGTGTAGATATATCCTTCGTGTTCTAAATGTTTCACATTATGCCTGCCATATTTAGTAACACAACCTGAGAAAAAAAATCTTATCTATATTTAAATTTTCAACGTATTATGAATCCTGCGAGAATTGAAATTACCTTAAAACAGGTTATCAGGTTTTGATCCCTACATCTTTTGAAGGATAAAACACGCTAATATTGTTCGTAATTTTGCCCAAGGACGGTAGGTTATATTATGTAGTACATTAATGGTAGAAGAAAAAATTGTAATGAAAATCAGAATATTAATCAATTAAAATAAATGTACCTACATAAATTCCAAGGATCTATAATAATATTTCAGATCAGTCGATTGATGTCTGTGTATCAAAATGACCAGCGTGTCACCAAGAAATTAAGACCAACGAAATCACTATGATTAAACATACATTACCTTCGAAGGCGCAGTTTGCTAAAAATTAAAAAGCAATGAAGTAAAGAATGTTGTAACTTCAACTTCAGCGTTTCATGCTTTTTTTTATATGATGATATTTTTTGTACTTTATAATTGCAATAATACACAGTATTATTTCCACTGACTGAATCACATGTGCACACGTCTGTTGTCATTTAGCAAAAAGCTGGCCATTCTGTCGAAGGTGCGACAGTACTTCACACCGGAACAGTTGCTCAACCTGTACCAAGCGCTGGTTCGATCCTGTATGGAGTACTGCTCGTATCTGTGTGATGGCTCAGCTAAATACCATCTAGAAGCGCTAGAGGGAATAGAGAGACGGGCCAAGAGGCTCATTAACAACGATGCACTCGTCGAAACATCGACGCAAAGTTGCAGGCCTATCGGTCTTTTATCGGATGCATTTCGGAGAGTGTGCGCTGGAATTGCACAACTTGATACCTCCAAGCCCTTACCATCAACGAACGACCAGACGCACAGCGACGCGCCACCGCTACATGGTGGATATTCCACTCATACGCACAAAACGGTTCGACGACACATTTATTATGCGTACAGCTGAGGAGTGGAATTGCCTGCCTGATTCTGTTTTTCAGGAAAGCTATAACCTTGGAATCTTCAAGTCTCGAGTGAATAGGTTCCTATTAGGCAAACGTGATCCATCGTAGACCACATCGTCACTTACGACCAGGTGAGATAGAGGTCAAACGTGAGCCTATCATCCATAAAAAAATAAATAATGGATAAGTCAACAAAAAACGTTTTAATCTTGTTACCCCGTTTAATTTTAAAATTTATTAGCAACCTCCTTTAGTTATCAATTTCAAGAAATGTCATATACAACTTATTTCAAAATTATCATCATTTCTACTTTGGGACTCCGCCAAGTTATTTAACAATGAACGCTTTTGGGGTGCCTTCATTTTAGGAACTCTACAACTGATCAAGTAACTATTCCATGTAGTTAAGAGACATCCTTTGCTACTATTTCCAATTAGTGGCCGTCACTTGAGAACTTTCTTTCATCTCCACCGGTTCAGTTAGGTTACTTCCCTTTCCTAGATTCTCCAAATAATTTATGAGTGATTATGCAAATTTTTTATATTCACAACTGTTCCTCCATTCGTTGTAATGGAAACACGACAACCTTTCCACGCCTTATTGCATTGCCAATATGTACGGCTGCCGACCATATGCTTGAAATTGAACCTGTACTGGTTTATGTTTAATAATGGTTTGCCATGTACCGTCTGCGAGAAAATCAATGCTCCTGGTAAAAAGACATGTTATATGAGAGATTTGTTCAACATGGGAATTTTTCAATATTTATAACATAAGTGTATTTCTGAAATTACATAATTTCAGAAATACACTTTTAAAGACAATTATGATAAACTTATTGTATCGATCTAAGTTATACTCTAGGCAACATTAAGTCTTCCAGAAAAACGCTCCTTCAATTAAAAATTCTTTATAGTTTTCCTTTTTTACACATCTCTTTACTAAACATCATATCATTTTTTTATCGTTTATTAATATAAATACGTATAATGAAAATTTTTCGTCCAGGTATCTTTCAAAAATGACTATGTGGATTGTTAGTTTTGATGAGGGCACAGCCAAAGGTGATGGCCGAAGCTCTACAACCTCGCCAGGCTTTGTTGCAGATCCAATACCTCCGCTCACCAGCCGCTCGTTTAAGATTATACCTGTTGTTATTCATATTCAGTAATAACGTCCCGTGCCTTGTCTTTGAAAATGTAGGTCCATATGCTGTAAATAATAATATTTTTAGCAACTTAGTACATTTCAAACAAATTTAATACATGTAAAAATTGTTTTTTGTTAGTAGTTATGAAATAAAAAAATATGAAACAAAATTATTTCGCATCCACGGTAATTCCTTTTTAATCTATGATGAGCAGATTGAATGTTTAGGAAACAATAATAGAAATTCAGTCATCTCAAGTGTCAATTTGTAGAAACAATCCAAATATATTAGTCTCCCCGTGACCACGGCTGCTGAAAAACAACCGAAACGTCGGGTAAATAATAAACTAACATCAAATAAACCGCGGATTATATTCCGTAAGGTAAAAATAGTTTTCTATCAAAATATATTATTCATTAATTCACTAATTTCCACTGAGTATTTAATCAGATAGTCAGAAAGTCTTCATATTAGAAGGACCCATTGAAGACACACAATTATACATCTGCCTAAATATTTGTTTCTTATGTAATGCAGTCATCATCATCATCATCCATGCGGTGGTTGCATCCGAGGCAGTACCGGCTTTAGGGGGGGGGCGACCGGGGCGACAGCCCGGGGCGCCAGGTACTTTAGGGCGCCGCTCGCGCCAGCTCAACTATACCACTTAATTTGAATACCTATTTATATCGATCTAAAGGAAAACTAGACTCAACGTATATTAACTTTTATAGACTTATCTCGTAGGAGTGAGTATCAGTATTCTATGTCTAACAAATACGACCTGTCATTTTGTCCTTTGTGGTATCTCTCACTAAATAGTGTAGAACGAAATATAGGTACCAGGCCTAGAAATTGCAACTCTTATTAGGCCCGCATTATATATACATACTTTTTTCTTTCCTTTTTACATAC
This sequence comes from Cybosia mesomella, assembly GCA_946251805.1. Classification (NCBI taxonomy): domain Eukaryota; kingdom Metazoa; phylum Arthropoda; class Insecta; order Lepidoptera; family Erebidae; genus Cybosia; species Cybosia mesomella. The sequence continues at coordinate 7,733,933 of OX276400.1, forward strand.
TCGTAAGTTCACAAGCATATCAAAAAAACCTTTTAATAGTACCTGTACGTTAGAAATAACTTACCTACGAATTATTTATTTATTTATTATTATTTGCGCGGTAGCTAAATTCAGAAAATAGGTAGGTACCATTAGTACGCCCATTTAGTCTTGTTTAAAAATCTGTTTACATTTTGTAGTCGGGTATCTAACTATCTACCTATATAAAAATGTACTCTGTGGTCGGGTAAGTCCCCGTAAGTAGAGCGCCTTGAGCGATTGTGCAATTTTATTTGCGGGGAAATCCCAATTAATATTTATCTGAAGTAATTACCTACTTAATAAAAAAAAATGGTACAAATCCTAAATAAGTTTTTTTAATTGTAATGAAATAAGTACCTATAGGCCTATACATAAAAGGGCGCCAAAGGCATGACTCGCCCGGGGCGCCTAGATGGCTAAGGCCGGCCTTGATCCGAGGTCATCAAATCGGAGTCCAGGGTCCGCTTTCCGGCTTTTAATTCTCCACTTCGTAGGGTCTTGAGCATCCATGGTAGCGTGACCATTTGTTTGTTATGTAATATATCAAATGAAAAAAAAAAAAAAAAAACATACATACTTGGGAAAAAGACTAGAACAATAGTACTGCTTTTTTTAAAGAATATTCTGCCAATAAATAGGCGAGAGAAGAACGTGAGAACGTCAATAATGAGGTAGTGTGTATGAGTTTTTTTTTACATACATATGAAAAACAGTACATAACTATAAATATATTAAGTCTGTAACAATACAAACGCAAGAGAATTGGCTTCTGAATCGATTTCCATCAATATTATATCATTATATGTTAATAATCTCCTAAAAAAAAATATTTATCGGTATTCTGCTCGAGTACACTAGTAGATCTAAGAATAACACACTCAATAATATTAACAATAAAATACATACTGTCAAAAATATTGTATGTATATCACTCAAATATCACTTAATAATACCGGCTGCACACACACAATATTGTTAGCAGTATGTATTTTATTGTCAATATCGTGTGAGGGGTGTCCCTTACGTCATGACGTGTAGTGTTTAGCAAAAAAATTTAAAGCTAGAAAATATCACTTTTGAATTTAACTTTAATTCGGGAAAATATTATATATGCGGCAAATTTTCTTTCCCAAGCCTAAATATAAAGGACCATGATTATATTACTTAGAGAAATTCGTCTACAAAATAACCAAATCAAATTTTGCAACAAAAACGATAAGTAATGTTGATAACACTAATGATTATGTTTATTTCTTATCGTGTACATGTACCCGTATGTGATGACCGTTACTCGACAACCATACGGGGCCTGATTACAGCTCCAATAGAACCTTTCACCGGCACCGCTTTTATAGTTGAATTTAAAGTTACCGATTTGAAGACGAGGTCTTCCTCTAAGCGTTGTGGTGAATATCGCTGCAAATAAGTCAAATATTAGATACTAGCAACGCCACGAGGTTCTGATCCTTTGGGAATATCAGGATAAAAAGTAACCTATGATGTTTAGGGATAATGTAGCATTAGAATGCTACATTATCCCTGAGTAACATAGGTCATTAGAATGGTAAAAGGATTTTTAAACATGATTCAGTTTTTTGTGGGTTTAACGATTACAAAACAAACAAAACTTGCTGGCTATGTAGGAGGGAAACGATATTTATTTGTATACAAATGTTTAAGGTCTATCAAGAATAATTTTAGTTTAATTATTCTTAGTATAGGCTTAGGATTTTATTCTATTATACATTCTATTGCTCTATTATTATATACAAACTAGCTGTTACCCGCGGCTCCGCCCGCATATGATTCTGATCCCGTTCTCACAACCCATGGGACCCTTTCCGGGGATAAAAAGTAGCCTATGTATTATTCCGGACTATAATCTATCCCTGTGCTAAATTTCAGTCAGATCCGTTCAGCCGTTTTTGCATGAAAGAGTAAGAAACATCCATCCATTCATACTTACAAACTTTCGCATTTATAATATTATTAAGATACGAGTATACCGGGTGAAAACGTTGAGTGTGTTCAGACAATTATTTTGTCATTTTTAATGACTTTAAGCTGATATTAAATCTACAGCGCTTAATCTATAAACTGACATAATAAAAATAAAAAGATAAGAAAAATAATCATGTGTTCAAAATTTGTACTTTTACGGTTTCTATACATATACAATGGCAAAAGTACAAATTGCGAACATATGAATATAATATATTTTATTATTATGTCATTTTGTCGATTAAGCGTTACAGATTTTATATCGGTTAAAAGTTTTATAATGTCTTTAAAATTGACGAAATAATCGTCTAGATACATTTAACGATTCGATCCTGTATATATATCCTCCCCCTTTATGAGGTGTATGACCTTTTTTATCACGGGAGTCTTATTTCGTGTGTTTTAATGATAGCTCATTGGCTCGAGAAAACCTGGGACCTAACGATGGAAGAATATGAACCTGGTACTATGTTTAGAGTGGTAAGTAGGTAAATAATTATAATAAAATCAGTAATTGCATAATTTCTTTATTTTGACAAACTTGACATTTAAAAATTACCTTAAAACTTGTGAAATCTGATCTTGAAACCGTTAAGAGACATCATTTTCCTATAGATTTAAATTAATTAGATTTTGTAAAAAGAAGACATACGATTCATATAAACACAAGAAAATCGAATATGACATTATATTCATCAAGTGATAATAAGAAATAAATAAAATAAATATTCTACGACACATCGCTTTCTAGACTCAAACTAAGCATAGTTTAACTAGCTTGTGTTATGGGTTCCAGAATGCCGATAAACATACGTTTATACTTTTTTTTGTAAATACATAAATATTATACATAGATACACCCAGATCAGTGCAAATGGACATATTAATGCATACAAATGTTTGCACTAAGCGGGCATCGAACCTGCGCCCCCTGTCTTAGCAATCGAATGCACTACCGCTACACCACAGAGGCCGTCAAAGTGATCCTATAAGGGTTCTGTTGTTTCCCATTTGAGGTACGGAACCCTTAAAAGGAAGCTATTTTAATCATATCGATCGAACGAGAAGAGCTTTTTAAGCTTCGCTTAACCTATTATATCTGTCATTTCATTGTATCATCTTCCACTGGCTAGAGCGAAGTCATCATCATCTTCCCGTTAGTCCCGGTCGCATCCGAGGCTGTCATCTCGAAATCTGGCTGGGTAGATCGAAGAAGAAGCGTTGGTAGCTTAGTGGTTAAGGAGCCTTACGATCGAGAGGTGCTGGGTTTCGATACTGACTTTCACACAACTGACGTAAACCTACTCCAAACACAAGTAATTTAGCTAAGCTGGAAATGGTTATTGGGAATACTAGTACTTTCGGGTACTTGTACTCTATAAAAAAATACTGTTATGAACTGAACTGAGTCTTTCTATCAACTCAACTAAACATCTCTGTGTTTATGTTCATTCTTAACTCTTATGATGACGTCATCATAGGTGACTATGGAGACCCGGCACCCTTGGGACGCCTTATTGCACACCCAGTAGGCTCTCGATTCCATTTTACGTTTACAATTATACCTGTATCCGTTGGCCTCAAGTATTGGAGTCCCTCTCTTGGTATGCTTGATTATTAGGCCTGAAAAATATAATTTATTAGAAAAACATTTAACAAAAAGTACATAAACTAATGAGTAAACATTTTTTCGTTAAAAACTAGTAGAAATTATAAACAATAACCACTAAAATCCTTTTAAATACTTACACAATACATGAACAATAATACTACAATCAAAATACCTGTAACTACTTAGTTAAGTTCTACGTTTCACACTTCTAAGGCTGGATTCCACCGATCAATATATACCGATAAATTTAAACTGCGTTCAAATTCAATTCATTTCGTTGAGTAAAACGTGAAAACTCAGTTTAGGCAAACTGAAAACTAGCATGAGGCATTTTAAACAATTTTGTGGCACTGATTTACATAATATTGTAGGCCTTTGAACCGACTCAAACCATTTGTTTATGACAGCACCTAACCATGTATTTTTTCGTACCACTTAGATGATAGATAAGCACACGGCCCACCTGACGGAGTTGTCACACCACGTATGCGAACTGCGACAACAACACATATGTGTGTAAATACAATGTGATAAGCATTTAGTCGGTTCAAGCCCGACATAACCGCCCCCGCTGGCCGGCGGGAAGGAGGGAGGGTGGAAATCCAAAAAAAAGGTATGTTTGAACTTAACCAATGAAAGTTAATCGTGAGAGAGAGGGAGATTTATTCTCTTGGTCATCATCATCATACCATCGCCAAACCCAGTTGCAGCCAAAGTTCGTGCTTCAGACCCCGGGGTCCGTTCTCCTACTCTCATGCTATGATTCAGTTTATTATCTCGGCTTTTACGGAGTGATTGCATTACATACGATTGCATACGAAGTGAATCAATAGATACTGGCTTGCCGGGCCTCGAAGATCTTGGTCCCATTCAACATAAATAATTAATCAATCAGTGATATAAGTACCTATCGGAGTATAAAACTAAACTAAAAACAGTAACCTCGTCTAGGTAGTTAAGTTACGCACGGATAGATATGTAGGTAAAAATTTACATATTTGGGTGACCAGGCTACAAAAACAATTTGAGAAAAGACGTATCACCAGTATAATAATAATAATTTCAAACCTAATAGCTAAATAATCCAAAAAAAATAAAAAGACTTAGTATTTAATGTAAATTAACTATTTGCATCAGCGGGTTGTTCTGGAGGCTAATGAATTCCCTTCCAAGTGCCACCAAAATAGCGCTTACACAATTTCAGCTATCCTGATCTCATTGAGAAGCAACTTGATTAGTTCAAGCATCTTTACACATTTGTGCATAAGATTAATATTTGGTTTACGCAAACATGATATTGTATCAGAATTTTGTGATAGACGCAAGTGGCTCCAAATTCGACTTCGCAAGATTGCTTATATTCTGGGTATTCTGGTATTATTAGGTAAGGGTGAAAAAATCTTGACAATATAGTTGGCACATGTGCTTTCACTGGCTAATCATAAAGCCAATAAAAGGACTGATCAACCAACGACGCGACCCTTTTAAGCCCGTGATTAATTTTGTATTCTATGATTGGTTGATTGACGCGAGAGTAAATTGTCAAGATTTTTGGCCCTAACTTATACAATGCTTTAGACTTTCACTTATCTTAGAGATCGCTTTACGTTATCATCACAATATACACAACAAAATAAAAGCAGAAACACAACTGACAAGACTATACATAGCGTACATAAATATTAAATAGATTTGGTGTGATGAAAACATGTCTAGACTAGTAGAAACGTTGTGTAAGTTCCACAATGATGTCTTTTCCTGAGTGGGATTTCTACCGAACGGTTACCTTTATTTAATTGGAAACTTATCTCAAACATGTACGGGTAATTTCTATTGTACTTAAATTTAAATATGGTCTTAATGCCTATACAAAACCTAATGATTGTGAACCACTTTTTCCCTGATTATGACGTCATTGAAGGTGATGATGCTGGCCCGACAACCAGTACTGACTCTGCTGCATACCCACAAAGACCTAGGTCCACTGCTTCTATTGTTTCGATTAAATCGATATTTCCCCATTTGAATCGCTGGTTTACCAAATCGAGTCATTGTAAAAGTTGGTCCTAGAAAGAAATAATAATTTAGTACAGGTCAACTAAAGATATCACATTCCTGAGACGTGACGTATTTGTCATCACATATAATAAAAGAGTACTTGTACAACACGTCGACCCAATGGGTTCATTCACTGGCGCAGGGTTAATTTCAGATTACCTAAACACCCACTAGGCGCCTACGAGTTAAAGATTGACATCTTAGATCATACAGTACAACCCTGTTAGAACGAGAATTGAACAGGGTATGGTCAGGTGGCTTGCGCACGTAGAACGAATTACTACAGAGCGAATGACACATCAAGTATGTAAGACACGTGTAAGTGGGCAGTCAGGCCCGGGTAGCTCTCACAGAACACACACTGATCAAATGTATTAAAAAAGGTCAGATCAAAAGTTCTCGATACCGGCGGGTTTTCGTGAATGATGAATGATTTAGATGTGTTTTAGATCTGTTGGAGATGTCCGACGATTCTGAAAATCGTTTATGTTATTCTATACTATTTTAACTAGTTCTCTCGGTTATTCATAACGAAATGAAGGTCATAGAAAGGAGAATAAAAATTTACATAAAATATTGAATTATGTGATGAAAATTGAAAATACCTACATTTTCTACCTATCGTTCAGAGACTCAATCAGTTCCGAGCGCGATGTATTAGAGGCAAGAAGTGTGTCAGTTTAAGGCAGACGCAAAGCGAAATCGTATGATATTTTTCATATAGGTACTAAGCCTAGTCAGGGCACGCCGCAATAGCGGCGGTAAGGCCCATCATGGAGGATTGGCTGGAGAGGCGACACGGAAGCCTCTCGTACCGACTGACGCAGGTGATCTCCGGGAAGGGGTGCTTCGGGGACCACCTGCATCTGATCAGGAAGGAGCCAACGCCTGAGTGTCATCACTGCGACGCGAGCGAGGACTCAGGGCTGCACACGCTGGCGGACTGCCCGGCGTGGGAGGCGCCGAGGCGTGACCTCGTGGCAGCCATCGGGGTGGGAGTCCTCTCGCTCGGCAGCATGATTGCGGCAATGGTGCGGAGCGCGAGCGCGTGGGCCGCCGCCACCTCCTTCTGCGAGCATGTAATGCTCGCGAAGGAGATGGCGGAGCGCGCCCGGGAGAGATTTAGAACTCTCCCGGACCGCAGAGCCCGCAACTTGCTCGCCGCGCGTCGCAGGCGCCGGAGGTCGCTTAACGACCTCCGTCCTCCATGAGCGCAGGCCTGGGGGTGGCGGATGAGGCCACCTGTCACCCCAGCAGAAGCAGGCCGGGACGGTGGGGCGACTAGCGCCCCTCCCCCAAACCGGGGCATGATGGGGACACCGTGGTTCCCAAACCCGAGGGGCCATCTCGAAACCGGAGATGGCCCAGGGTCAGTCGGGGTGCGAGAGATATGCTCTATGGGCAACCTTACACCCCGGCGTCTGTAGACCCGAGACGGCGTGCGGTTTTAGTCGGTTCAAGCCCGACATAACCACACCCGCTGGCACGCGGGGGGTATCCGAAGGGATTTCCGCACGAAAAAAAAAAAAAAGGTGCTAAGCCTAGTCCGGGTGCGAGGGATATGCTCTATGGGCAACCTTACACCCCGGCGTCTGAAGACCCGAGACGATTATTGTAATCTCTGTCTAAATATTTGCTTATGTGTGTGTGTGTGTATTTATACTGTAAGCATTTCGTTAAAATACGTGTAATTATACACACACACCAAATGAACCACTTTGAATGTGTGTGGGACACAGCCCAAACTCGTGGCGTCTATCTACCGACTCCACGGGCATGCGACGATAAATATACCCACCTAGCTACCAGTGGTATATACTGCCGCGCGTCGAATCGTTTAGTCGTAATGATAAAAATTTGTTTAGTATGATTTATATATTTTATTTGTTTGCTTAGAAAATTATTAGGGTACGCATTGTCACAGATCTGTCTCTATGGAATGCACGACCCTGGGGACCAGCGACATAATTTAAACTGACATGAAACTTCAACACTACCAAATACTACTACTACTTGCCACAAATATCTATCTATATATAATGTTTTCATTGCCGATGAAGCTTTGTCTTTAAGGCCTAACCTCATGAAACCGCATATACAATTTTGCAATGCCAAACCAATCTTCATCATCCGAGCTGCAATCCCGGTTGCATCCAAAGCTTTCAGTTTGGTTCATTTTGCCTTTCATGAGAGCGACTACCGTCTGACCTCTTGCATGGGTTCAAGATACTCTACGTGTCTTGATGGGGCCCATAGGTATATGGAACCCATGGGTGACGTATGTGTATTAGGCCCCACAGGTGAAAGAGGCCCATAGATCTTGATTCGGCCCTTTGGGTACCATATACCCAAAGGGCCGAATCAGGATCTGGGACCACCACTGGGTTTATTTGGCCTCATAAGTGTATGGATTGCAGGGCCCATACCCTATGGGTAACGTAAGGATTATGGGGCCCCATTGGAGTACAGGGTGCCTTATGTCTATGTTACCCCATGGGTGTATGGGCCCCATGAGTAATGTATGTGTATGGGGCTCCATAGGTAAATAGGACCCCACGGGTCCCTTGTGTGCATGGGCCCCATAGGTGTGTGGGGGCCCATTAGTGTCCTATGGGTTTAAGAGGCCTCACGGGTATATGGAGCCCTCACCACGATCTTGCAGCTTGGAGTCCGGGGTCCACTATTCTATTTCTCTTTTTCATAGTTTGGTTCATATTAGTCTTTACGGGATCAACTTTCTGATAGCTATATTATAATTATTATAAGCTTTATTCCCTTTATCTAAGCTACGAGAAGATCTTCTGTGTAAATAACAGTTGCATAATTATTTGTGTTGATACTATAACACCTCCTTAATTTAACCTTCGTTGTTTTTCTGTATGATGACGCGAGAAACTGGACGCGGACCGCCAGCGCCTCGCTGTGGCGTAAAGCGGCAACTATGCTATGCCAAAAATACTAAAAGTCGTCGAATAACCTCACCTTGATGAGATTAGATGAAGCTCGTAAAGTTTGTAACAACAGATGGCGAGCCATTATATCTACCTATCCCAGAGGTAAAACGGCTTGTGTATATATATTCCATACGTCCATAATGTATGGAATAGATGTATGTATGAATCGAACATCACACATTTATGTAACAATCGACATTTTACTGGTGGTAGAAATTTGATGACACAAATTTGTCACAAAATTCGGCCGGGTAGGTACCACCGTGCACGATTGCGAAAAACCCTCCATAGTAATCCAATTTCGGTTTGATTGCGTTCAGGGGTCAGCAAGTGCATAGCCGGGCAGGGGGATTGTGGTCGCAGCTCTAGTGGGACCGGTGGGTTTCACGCGGTGCTGCGACGACAATTCTCTTCTGATGAGGCCGTCAAGCTGAGTGCGACCATTGTTAACATGGTACGTGTATGTAATGGTGACCCTCTTTCCTGAGACTTTGCCTTCAGCCTATCATCAGGCGAGGTGAAGTCAAATTGACGTGTCCTAAATATAAAAAATAAAAATAAAAATACATATATTATATTAAATTCTTCTCTGATTTAACGTCACATTTTGAAATAAAAATACATTTCATCTAAGTTCCTTTCACTGTTTATAGCAACTACATACAGTTCTACAATCGTAGTTGTATCTTTGGCTTTAACCAATATTTGGCTGTAAATCTGTATTTTTGACTAGATTAGTAAAAATCTGACCAATTGTATCAAACACTCAAACATTTACAGCTAGCAGAAAGTAAGCGGAAATATACCGAAAGTGTACTAGAGGAGTCTAGGAGGCATCTAGATAGATATGACAAATATCACGTATAACATAACAATACCTATTGGTTGTAGTATTGACAACCTACAACTTGAAATGTCTTTCAATAATGATTATGTTCGTGGTTTATTCTGACAATCGTTTCATCAATTGTGGTAATAGATGCCTTGCAAGCAGGATTTGTCCCGCCTCGTCTGCTACTGCGAATACAAAACCACGTTGCCTTAGGTCCTCGACTTCTATTGTTCTTGTAATATCTGTAGTGATCCACGCTGAGCACAGGCCTGCCCGTACGAGTGGTTGTGAATATTACGGCTAAAAGGAAGAAAAATAAGTCGATTTGACAACACAGGCACAACATGGTCACAACACATAGACAAAATGATCAGAACACATGCAAAAAATGGTCACAACACGTGAACAAAATGATCACAACACAATTTTTATCTATTTGGCGACATTTTTACAGAACTGTAGTCTTTGATTGACCTGCGTTTGACCCATATCTCTCACCTGTTGGTGATTGATGATGCGATCGACGATGAAACTGTGATTTGCAGATTCCTAGGTTCGAGGTTGGAGATGCAGGCTGGAGATACTGGATTGGATTGATAAATTGGTAGAAAAATGCATACCTTCATCGAAAAGAAACAAAATGATAATTATTACCATTACTCTGCTGTTACATCAAACTATGATTTATAGGAAAGTATAAATAAAATTGCCCTCGTAATTGAAAGACTACTTTAGTACAGACCTAGCTTTATTCCTTTTATCATATATAATTTTAAAATAATTTAATCTTACCTACTAAAATCATATTGAAACTATAAGAAGGTATGGCGATCTTAAAACAAATTGTAAAAAGGCTCATATAAAATACCTAATTAATTATCAAATAATTCAATACTTATTTACAAATATAAATAACAGTATATATAAAGCGCTTTTTTATGTCTTCTAAAACCAAGGCTCATACGTCTAAAACTGTGTTTGAAGTACTTTGTTAGATGTCATGAGAATGCGAATTTCTGACAGCAATAATAGTACTACCGGCTATTATCAGCGATGCCCGACAGCCAATCCTTCTTTTACTGCAAAACCAAGCAGCTTTGGCACCGCTGCTTCGATTATTTTTGTAGAAACGGCAGCTTCCTATATCCAGTACCTGTCGCCCGAGTCTTGAGAGTGTAAACATTGGTTCAGCATTTGAGTAGAACTGTTTGTATCTTGTAGCTAGAAATGATAATAAAGATAATTTAAATCCTATTCTCTATCTGATAAGTTTACCCCTTGACATTATGGGTGTGAAATTATAATAAAACAAAATTAATAAGTAACAAACTCTTTTATACTAGATATTGCACAATATTTGGATAAGTTTGAATTAATTACCGTATAAATAACAAGTTACATTGTTGTTTTCACAAAAAGAACAAGGATGATTACAGTTTTTTGGTCTCAACAATATTAAAATACTTAGGATTAGATTACTTAGGATAAGATTACTACTTAGGATAAGATATTATTAGAGAACGGAGAGCTGCGTAGCGTTATCCCAATGCTAGTCGTAGCGCTACATCCCTGCAACATCGCATCGCAACGTAGCACTTTATAACGATTTTTCTTAGGAAGCTAGTGTGAGCCTTGCTGAACGTTTCCTTTTTTCTGCCCTAAATTGTAACTAGCTTATTGTTTTTTTAAAACTAAAAGACAACAATAAACGGTACCTGCGTACCTTTTTACTTTTTTTTTTCGGGCGGAAATCCCCGCCGACCAGCAGGGGTGGTTATGTCGGGCTTGAACCGACTAAAACCGCACGCCGTCTCGGGTCTACAGACGCCGTACCTAAAGGGTTCAATAATTATAATACATAATATATTGACGCGAGATCTCTTGTACAAAAAAACACTTAAACACTTACGACCAGGTGAGATAGGGGTCAAATGTGAGCCCTATCATTCATAAAAAAAAACATCGCCATCATCTTAGCGTGGTTCATTGTCAAGGCTTTCACCTCGAAGCCCAGTGTCCGTTTACTCCTTCTCCTCCTTCACTTTTGGCTTATGCGAGTTCAATGGGAGAAACTGACATCTGACGTCCGTCCCCAAAAGGAACCAGCACCAGAGCCAGTGCACCGGCTAGCAGTTGTGGTTGCCTCGAGCTTGCACTTTTGCACATACTACAATTGATATGGCATTTTGTGCTTACGCTTAACCCTGCAAAAATCAATGATTATGTTGACCTTTAATTTTTATGATGACGTCATCGTAAGTAGTGAGGGTGGCCTGACAAGAACTACTCCTAGCTCTACTACACGTCCAGAACCCTTTAAATCCTCGACTCCTGTTGTTCTTGTTATATCTGTAAGCTCCCATCATAATCACTGGTTTTCCGAATCGGGATACTGTAAAGACAGCTGCAATAAAGTGCTATTTATTACGGAAATTAACTTTCGAAAGTCGATCTAGACATGACCATTTAAAACCATTTAACATAGCATGGAGTCTTTTACCGCAGGAACATCAGCAGTTGGTGTATGAGACCCATCAATATATAAGGCTAGCCTATAGCCAACCTCGCCTGCTAGCCGGTACCCTTGCTGATTGATGGACGAGACTCTGGCGGAGGCTTTCCTTGCAGGTTTGGGAGTTTAGATTGCAGTTAGCCCAATCCATACTAATAATAAAGCTAAAAAAGTTTTTGGTTGAACGTGCTAATCTCAGGAACTACTGGTTCGAATTGAATACTCTTTTGTGTTGAATAACCTAACTATCGCTATAGGCTAAATTTCATCATGCTTCTATCCAAGGGCGCGGAGTTGTAATAATAATGTCAACAAATCGGGCAAATTTACATACATTAATATAAACTAATAAATTACAGGCATGTAGGTATGGGTTAAACAGGTGCCACGGGGGTTCGAAATATGTCACGGGCGAAAGAAAAGAAAAATATTACAACGGTCCTAGTACATTACCATATACATGTGAAACTTACGTTATTAGCTCCTTTGTTACGGTATCACAAGTGAGCCATTTTGAATGAATACACAGTTACATACATGTTATTTTTTTCTAGGTTCTGATATCATAGGCTAGAGAAAATAATAGTATAACTACGTTATTGATTAGAGAATTTAATACTGATCAATTCAAACCTAAAATATCACAAGGAATCCTCCTGATACCCACTATTCATCAGGTAAAATCGGCCTCAGAAATGCTACACGCTAACAAATTCACAAACGATCTTAAAATACTGAAACGACATTAAGAATAATTCAATAAATAATTTAAGTACCTATAATTACTTCTGTAATCGCCCAGGGACAATTTTTCAGTTTTCATTCATTATTTTATGTAAAGTTTTAGAACTAAGTTGGTAGGTAACTTAGAATGTGTTGGGCTCATACCTATGGCAACTGTACATCTTACAGTGAATTCAACAAAATTCTTATCTAAATAGCTCTCTATTCAGTTAATAATTTTATTGAATTTACATTTAAAAAAGTTTATCAAACACTTTCGACTACATACTTACTCCACATATACTACACATTTATATACAATAACCTGACAAAGGTAGTGTAACTCGATGGAAACGTTGGCATATACATAATAAATAAAAATATTTACAGTACTGAGAGCTATTCTTTACATTTATATCAAATTATAACATCTGTAGAAACAAATAAAACTCAAGTGTCTATTTGCAATGTTAAAATAACATATTTTTCACAAGTATATTGTGCCTACCTACAAATTAGTTTATGTACGATACTTAAAAGTACCTAAAAACTTCAAAATGGCTAGGCTTATTCTGACAGGATTTTTCTGGCAGATGCTGCTGTTAAAAGGCGTAAAGAAGGCGTAAAATTAAACCTTAGATCTGGTCTAAGTCCAAGCGGACGAAGTCACGGGCACAATAAGTTTATAATAAAATAGATTCTCAGAAATGAACCCTTAGAGTCTTACATAATTGTAATATTTTTGTAATTATGTTCATTATTTGCTCCGTTACATAATATAAAATATTCTTCATTGGAGTATAAAAAGATAAGTCTCTATCAGTTCTTTGTAAACATTCTCACGGTGAAACGCTTAGGGGCTTATGGTAATGGCTTATGGTTGTGTTCATGCTTTGTCTTGACGATAATATTGTTAACAGTAATTATCCCTGCTCGACAGTTAGCGGATCTCCACTTGACACACCGCCAGTGACTTTTACCATTATTAGTCCTAGGCCATGACTTATACGGCACGTATAAATATAGCGGTAGTTATTGAATATCATGGCTGGTTTACCGAATCTCGAAGTGGTGAAATATATCCCCTATAACATAATATAACCATCCTTGGTAAAATTATATACTAATTATTGAAAAATATTCATAAACATTCTAATAATAACTAATATCAATCTATTCTAAAGTTGGAAAAGCAGACAAGGCAAAGCATATAGAGATGGAATTGGTAATATATATTTTTTTTACATAACATAACATAACTTCACGCCTGTATCCCCGAAGGGGTAGGCAGAGGTGTATTACACACCCACGATTCGCCAGTTATGTTAAGGTCCCAATGTAATAGGGGGCAAGCCTATTGCCATCTACCGGGCACATTATTAAGCGAGCGATAATTAACATTTATTAATGCACACATGACCGATCGGGGATCGAACTCGAGACCTCGTCTCAGCAGTTCGTTACGTACGCCACTGGGCTATATTTTTTATCTTAACAATAAGATTTTTTTGTATTTAAACATGATTATATTATTACTTACATAAGTATTAAAAATCAATCATCATGTAGCTAGGTATGACACATTTCATTCATTTAATACAATGAGGAATATATTTGCTGTATTCATGTAATAATACAGTTGATTATGTATATAATAAATATTTTTAAAGTAAACTATTAAAATAATGAATAAACCAATACAATGTTTTTATATTTTTAGACAGGTACAACAGTACAGGTACTTTAACTTTTTTATACCCCAAAGTAGCAAGAAAGAGGCCCACTGGATGCTAAGCGGTTCTCGTTCTTATGAATACTTGCTACATATCAATTTAGAAATGCTTTTAACAGGGGTTGCCTGTAGGGCTCTCTAATAAAATAGAAAAAAGGAGTAATTATTTGCTATCTATTAAATATGCGTGTTTACAAATGCTTCTTTAGCACAGTACCTCATATTATTGGGAGTAAAGAAGTTTTCAGCGGTTTTCATCCCTATTTGATTTAGTTATTTATCACTCCGCAAAAAGCAGAGATTAGGGCCGTCCGTAATCGTATGTATTTTTAGCACAAAATGAATTGCAAGAACTTAGCCCCATATTATTTATACGAAACAGGCATGGAGGCAATGGACGTCCTAACGGCTAGTATATTTCAAACTAAGAGCCAGTATTTATTTAAATATCTACATTAACACATTTTGAATAAAACACCAACAACAAGGAAAAAAAAGGATTTATAGAAACATTTACTTTTTTACAGTCGACCCTACGATATAGAGGTCCCCGTTTTCAAATCCTGGCCATTACACTACCGACGTGAATCCACTCCTAACACAAGCAATTTAGCTTAGCTGGAGGGGTTAGGGGGAATATTAGTCATTTCGGTTATTAATATTCTTTTCAAAAAAAATACCTGCTTTGCATTTATCAATAGTACTCCCCGTCTCTAAAATATCTTGTACAAAGTTGATAATATTATCTATTTATTAATGATTATGATAATTAGTCATTGTGACGACTATTTCATCAATTGTGATAATGCCCGCCCGGCAATTGACGTTGTGGCCCCACTTGGCACAACGCCAGTGTTTTTTCTTGGCGGCCTGCTTAGCCTTGGTGTAATATGGTGAGAGATTGTACCGATAGTTGTTGAACACCATCGCCGGCCTTCCGGATCTTGTTGTTGTGTACATGATTTCTGAGGACATAATTATCAAAATTGTTATCTAATGGTTTGTTTTTTTATTTTTATTTATTTAAGTAAGAAAACAGTTTTACATAAATCTTGATACGCCCATAAAACCTGTATTGGATCTTGATACACCCATAAAACCTGTATGGATGCATCCTTAGCATAACCACCGAAGACCTCATATATATTTATGACGCATAAATTAATTTTGAAATAATTAACAGAATCTTGTCACAAAAGTAACAATTTTAGTAAATTCTTTTACTTACTAAAAGGTGCAATAAAATAATATGTTCATGGCGATAAGAGAAAAAGATCATTTATTTATTTCAACAAAATCAATTTAATTAGTAATAGGTACTTGATAGTGAGTAAAGTAAAAAAGTTAAGTCATATAAATCGACAACAGTGTGATGTCCTTAGTTTAAGAGTATTCTGTACATGAATTGATGAACCTTGGTGTGTCCAACTACAGCGCGTAAGGCGTGCGGCATCAACAAGCGGAAGTCGCAGGACACAAATAGGCCACACGACTAGCGGCCCGATTAAGTAACGCGACGTTACCAAAACGCTTGATTTCAATTCGATTAAAAAAGAAAAGCGTAATGGACTTTGGTATTCAAAATGATCTGTCAAACCAACTTATCTAGGTTTTTGTGAGGTTATTAAATCTTCAAATCAATGTTCAATGGTTTTTCAATTAAAAAACCGAATTTTACTTTTTAAAGTTATCGCATGTTTTGAAATCGCACGTTTTGGAAACTGTGTTTATACACACCTTCTCATAACTTCTTAAATAAATTATGACAACATTACATTAATATTTTAAAAACATTTCAAAAGCATTATTATTAAATTTAACTCTTCTCGTGTAAAACATTAGTGATTTTAGTCAATCCTTATTAAATCTGATAACCATTGACTGGTTTGGACATAACAGTGGTATAGGCATTCTTCATAATTAGTGATTATGCTCGTTGGTTGATTTGACAATCATTCCGTCAACTGTGACGATGCCCGCTCGACAGTTGCTGGTGCCCCACTTGACACATCGCCATTTCTTTCGGACAGTGTCGACTTTGCCTCGTACCCGCGAATAATGTGGCACGTACAAGTTGTATCTGTGGTTTTGGTACTCTATAGCTGGTCTTCCATATCTTGAAATCGTATAGAAGGCTCCTGAGGAAATTTCTTTATTTTAAATAATTATTATGACAAAAAATATAAAAACAAAAGAGCTAATGAAGTTGATTATCATTCTTTCAAATTTCAGTAAAGGAGAAAAAAAAACTATTTGAAGGAATGCCATCGCGATTTATCTACGGTGTACGAACAAAAAAATATTTACAAAGGATACAATTTTATTATAAAATGACATTCAAAATTCAAACCAACAATAAAAACTTATTTATTAAAGTAATACAATATAACTACATACATTTTTGTCACATGAAAATAATCTATGATTAAGTACTTTGACACGGTTGATTTTTGACGTTGTCTTTGAACACAAACAAACAAATCTACTCATAAACAAAACATTGCTAATGTTCCTCCATTTTTTTCCTCATTTGAAATCTAATTGAAAAAGAATCAAACTAGGGACAATCTCTGGAAATGGTGGCCACTACTTTTTGGACTTCATCTCAGCTTACCATCAGGCGGGGTGCAGTCAATTTGACGGACTAAATATAAAAAAAAACCTCACACAAATGTAATACTTTTTATTTTGACAGATCACATGGTTTTCTTTCCACTTTACCAAATTGTAATCACACGTTACTGAATTGAGCCCCAGGTGGGTCATATGTATAAGTGTAGTGTAAGTGTATGTAAGTGGTATAAAAAAAACGAATTAACTTGTTTACGTTACATAATAGTTTTTTTTTAATTTGAAACTTTAGTTATTAGTTTAATTGAAAAAAAAAACAAATATTAATGCTACGGATGGAATTACAAACGCGGGAAGCCAGGTCGGGTTGCTAGTCGGTACATAAACTGCTTCTTTCTAAACACAGTAAATGTTCACGTTTTGATATCGACATCATTTGAACAAAGAAAAATAAACGCGGCATTAAACACGTGCATACGCTTCAAATTTTCCGCGTGCACTAAGGACGGGTATCCATATCCGCTGCAATCCGCTCGCGCCGCCACTTACTTTTTAAGTCGTGGATTGTAATTTTGAAGTTATCTGGCATATATTAGAATTTGTGTACATCATTACATTTGCTCACACTTCACAACATATCGTTATTAATTCCATTGGGAATCTTAATTTATTACTTAGTCGAATCACACGGGAAAGGTGATAATAGATGAGAGAGAGAGAGAGAGAGATGGTAATATCTTACCATTCGACTCAGGAGCCTGCGAGTCGACAATACCTTTTTTTTTTTTTTTTTTCGTGCGGAAATCCCATCGGATACCCCCCCGCCGGCCAGCGGGGGCGGTTATGTCGGGCTTGAACCGACTAAAACCGCACGCCGTCTCGGGTCTGCAGACGAAATACAAAATAATATTCTTTTTCTCCAAATAGTAATATAATGAGTAAAATTGTATGAAAATTGGATATCCGAAATGACTAGTAAAAATATACAATTAATTTTTATTTATACTATCATTAATTTACCAGTAACGTACAAAATGTATTGTCATAATCGTATAGTCTAGCGCCATTTTTATTCTACTTCAGTTTATATAAGTTCAGATGATTCAGTAGTGCTTCATCACTTTCATCAGTTAATGCTCGATACGCTAATTTCGTCTCAGCGTTAATCCCGGTTGCATTCAAAGCCAAACTTTGAAACCCAGATACGAAAAAAAGGGATCCGTTTTCCTACACTTTTCTGCTCCTGTTGGGACTTATCTTGAATTTTAAGATAGCGACTGCCGCCTGCTCTTCGATCTCGAGAGAAAAGCCTGCGCCAGAGCCTTGTCCGTTAATTAGCAGACGTAAGTGTACCGTACCATACACAATACTCACTCACCCTCAGCTAACAAGCGTCTAGTGCAAATGTAACCTAACGCCGGAAAAGCGCGTAAAACTTTATGTATGTACATTGACACTATGTTCCGTTAAATATATTCTTATGTACAGACTAATGCACGAGTATGTGGACAGATTAATTCAGGTACGTATGCAAATAATAAACATGAACCAATTAAAGCGCGTTACTTTTATCGTATAAATATTAAATGAAATATAATATATGATAAATGAACATATTCAATGATTATGATTGTTCGTACCGCTCACTACGACCTCATTATGTGTATTAAGAATTGAAGTACATTTTTTTGTGGCCCATTTTGAGCATTGCCAGGTTATAGTAGGGCCTGAGTTTGAGCTGCTTTTTCGATAGTAGCGATATTCACCAATTTGTATCATAACTGGTCTGCCAAATTTGGACCTCGTTATTGTTAAACCTGAAAACAAATAGAAGTTAACCTACCTGGTAAAAAATAATTTGAATGCTACTTATAGGTTCAAATACGAGACTTGAATAGATTTGAGAAATATTCAAGCTATAGTTACTAAAGTTGCCGTCACGCATGTTGAGCGTAAATTTTACCACATTTAACTGCTATTCATTATTTTATTGTATAAAATATATGCATAGTTAAGTATTTTATTATCCAATTTACTTTAAAAATCTTTTATATGCTTCCACGGTTATACCCAAAATAATGTGAATTAAAACCTTATCAGGTAAAAAACATCTAGATTTGCCAAATTTCAAGGTGATGAACTGTGTTAAAGTTTATCAATCTCTGTTTTTTTTTTACTTTATTTTATATTTTATCAATGACATTGTATGATAATATGCAAAAAAAATACTTCGAATACCGAAAATTCTACGAATATCATGCAAATGTGCGAAAACATTGCAACGGCTTTAAGTACGGTGTCATTAATACCCTGAATTAAAACATATTATATGCTATTAATCCCAATAAAACATACAGCTGGTACGCGGGACGTATTTATTAATAAAATATTATTTTATTTGTGTGGCGACAGCCACAATGCTTCTGAATTATTGACTGATATTTTAATAGGTAATGCAATGTCTATTAGACCAGACTATTAGCCACTGAAAAGATGATGATGATAACTAAAATGGTCGAATTAAAGTTAATATAATTTATTTACAACTAAACACTGCAAAATATATTTAAAATCGCTTTTTCGTAATGAATTTAGTCTTGTCTTACTAATGAACTGCATAAAAGTGTCATAAATCAAAATATCGTCATCTTGCATGTATTCTTATGAAACTACTAACATATTTGAACTACTTAACTAGTACATCGTCGCAACATTATAAATCGAACCAACTGACGAAAACTATAAAGCATTACCAAGAATACTTGACTGAAACGAAAAGCTATCATTCAATCCTGAAGAAGAGTAGAACAAATATGCGTACCATAGCATATAATCTGAGATAGAAATTGTACCTAATGGTTATAGTAATATATAATATATAAAAAACTCTGACAATGGATACGCGGAATCAGTCTATTTGAAAATATCCTCTTCTTTTTAGCCAGTTAATAACAATCTAACTGACACTTTCTAGTTATGTGAAAGTATCTTATATTATCTTATTATCTTATTTATCTTATTGGCGAAGCTCTTATACGCGGCATAGTCGTTTGTTGGTGGCTGAACTCCTCCGTAACCACTCGCGCGATCTTGACCAAATTTACCACGGTGATAGTGTGGACACTGAGGAGTGTTTTGAAGCGAGATGGTTCATGTCCGATGTACCATTGAGGAATAATCACCGAAAAACAGTTTCACGAGCGCGCAGCCTTAGCTAAGCGCGCGACCGTAGTAAGATGTCTTATTTTCAAGTAAGAGTCCTGCTCGCTCAGCTCAATTTATTTCAGTCGCACCCTGCACAGAATTCCTAGTTTATTTATTCTTATATATTTATTTTCTATGTTTTGTATATTCCATCAACACGTTTTACCTAACAATGTAGGCAGAGAGATGATATATTACGGCATTAATGACAGTGAAGTTTCGTAACAAGTATCCCCTTCATTACGAAAATCATTCTAGTACAAAACCACTTTTTAATATGAAAAGACAATAGAATATTTTTCCCTGGAATCAATATATTAAATCGCCATAGTATATTAATATTTGCCAAGCTATCAAAGCATATTCCATATGAATAGTAAAATAAGTAAATAAATGATATTGGTATATTAAGCTAAAACAGCCATTATCACAGTTTATTTCTAATCACAATTGTAACAATTTAGAATTCACACATCAACTGTCTTAATCGTGGATACCTATTTAATTTTTTGGTAGTTTAGTTTATAAAAGGTATATGTTGTGTGTGTTATGGACAGAATAAGGAATGTGTATTTGAAAGTTGCGCCACTAAATGAAAACTTGAGAACGTGCTCGAACTCCTACTCATAATATGAGAATAGATGTTAGTAATAAGAATTCAAAATATAAAGGCAGAGAAGGTTTTGGGTGTAGAGGTAAGACCAAAAATTATATGGCCAGGAAAAAAGAAACTCAGGAGATGACGTCGTACAGAAAAATAAGGCAGAGAATGGTCGTGTTGCGTTTATTCCAAATAATTGGAACAAGGAGAGGCAGGTAATGATGATCTTACTTCCTGCTAATATTATGAACTTTGTGAAGGTGTTTGTATGTTTGGATATTTGTTACTCAATAACGCTCTAACGGCTAGCGGATCTGGCTGAAATCTGTTACAGGATAAATTATTCGGATTAACACATAGACTACTTTTTATCCCTGGAATAGGTTCTTTGTGTAGCGGGCACGGGATCAGAATTCCACTCGGGTGGAGCTGCAGGCATCAAATCACTGTTTATAAAATTAATAAGTACAACACGACACTTGAGTCACAGAAAACAATGAAAACAAGTAGAAGTTCATAGATTGTTATGAGATGGTTGATGACAGGGTACTGAATTGAAAATCCTAGTTGTTACCTAAATGTCTAAACGATAACACTGTAGCTGCTTATTCAGTCTGAACTTCTGCAGATTCTTTCTTCTTCTGGAGATAGAGTTTAAATTCATTTCTCATTATTCTAGAACCGTCACTAATGATTATGTTCACGTTCAGAAGTCTTCACAATAATATTATTGACGGTGGTCACAGTAGCTCGACAGTTATAAGTAGAAGACCATTTTATACAGACCCATAGTCCTTTTTCGCCACTAGATCTGTGCCGGTAATACTTGTATTTGCCAATGTTTATGATTGGATTACCGTATCTCGATTTGGAAAACCAAACGCTGCCTGTAAATTTACAATTTATTTAATAGCTAATCTGACGATACTTGTAACGTTGTGCATTAGGTGATAGCATACCCACCTCTTTAGAGCAGCTAACACAAGTGATACCTTACGAGTTGCAGGTGACAGTAATAAGGGTATAATAAAATTATAGAGTTTATTCCAATATTTCAGACTGTCAAATATTTTTTATCATCTCAATTCAATTCAAACTTGGAATATGCAAAGATAGTGTAACGTAATATGAATTGAAATTTATTGTAAAAGTAGGTAAAATATGAAAATAATTCACATCTTTATTCATAAATCTATACAAAAGTGTCTGTATGTAACATTAAAATAACAGCTTTTAAATTCATGCATTTGAATGTTGAACTTTTATCTGTCTGTCTATTTGAAGTGGTAATACTTTGACGGGACTTTTACTGGCAGATAACCAATATTATAAGGCGCAACATAGGCTACTTTTATTTTCAAAGTAATAATTAGGGTTCCGCGCAAAAAAAAACAAAATCCAGATCTTAGTCCAAGCGGACGAAGTCGCGGGCACAGCTAGGAGGTTACTACTGTGCCCACCACTTACTCTCTTTACTCTACGAATGATTGTGTTCTGCATTCATTTTTACAACTTCGTTGTTAATTGTCGTTATGGATGCCCGGCATCCCAATGGCCGAAACTTGATACAAAGCCAGAGGCACTTTGGACCATTTCTGTAGCAATTATGTTGGTAGTACCGAAAGGGTCCTTTTTGTAACATCGGTTTACCTCGCCGGGAGGTAATTAGTGCCAGTTCTGTAAAAAAACACACTTTAGGAAAACAAGAAAAGGAAGAAAAGAATACCAAAATAAGACCAAATGTAAAGAAGTTAATTGGGTTTTAAACGACTATATTGCCATTAAGTACAGAATGACCACGACAGCACTACACTATACTCTAGCCAAATTTGTTTTTCTAAATAAAATAAATCCATTTTCTAGGATATATTTCACAGCACCATCTAGACCCAAACTAAGTCTAGCTTATCATATATACTCTAGAATGCGGATAAACATACATATTTTTTGTAGATTCATTATTATTGTACCTAAAACATCCAGACCAATGCACATATACATATTCATGTATACAAATATTTGCACTGAGCGGGAATAAGTCTCTCGCGTGTTCTAGTCTTAATAAACCCAAATGCATCTAAGCGCCGGCGCTGCGTCGTGCGTGCGCGCCTGTTTCGTACAAATAATACTGAGCTAATTTCGTGCAGATACTTTGCACAAAATCGTGCAAAAGTATGCATGACACGCACGACGGACGCAGCGCAGGCGCTAATAATAACCATTTAGTCTGTAACTCATGTATCACGTCAAGTGACAAGATACAAGTCTGTATCACATCAACTCTGGGACCAAAAGTGGAAACAGCATCAATATTTTTTTAAATATCATTATTGTTACAATCCGATATCAAAAATGATTATGTTCTTCCATATTTTTGATTATTTGATTGCCTTCCATCGTCATCGAAGATTGGCAGCCGTTTTGACGTCTAATGCAAAGCCACACAGATTTAGTCTGCTCTGTGGGCCTACCGCCCAAGTGTCGTCGATATCACAGCCGTCGAAATGTTGCGCTGGTCAAGGTCGACGGCCATTTTGTACCGCCCCATTGATAATCGATGCCGGCGCGGCGTAACAATGACGAGTGGGTTCTGCCCTAACACTGGGCTACTATGGCTTTTATGGGGTCGACTGGGTTCTGCCCTCCTATTGTACCTAACACTGAACTACTATGACTTTTATGGGGGCGACTGCCGACGAGTGGGTTCTGCCCTCCTATTGTACCTAACATTGGGCTACTATGGCTTTTATGGGGGCGACTGGGTTCTGCCCTTCTATTGTACCTACGTTGGAGGACGAAATTCCATCGTCGGCAGTCGGCCCCATAAAAGCCATAGTTGCCCAGTGTTAAGTGCAATAGGAGGGCAGAACCCAGTCGACCCCATAAAAGCCATAGTAGCCCAGTGTTAGGGCAGAACCCACTCGTCGGCAGTCGCCCCCATAAAAGCCATAGTAGCCCAGTGTTAGGTGCAATAGGACGGCAGAATCCACTCGTCGGCAGTCACACCCATAAAAGCCATAGTAGCCCAGTGTTAGGTGCAATCGGCATCGTAATCAACCGTCAGAAAAGAAAATAATATTCAAAACGACAGCTCATGAGGTGCCGTAATGAAATGACACTTCAAAGCGACGCCGTAGATTTGAATTTTTTTAGGCGGCAGCTATTTAACTGTCAAAAACAGCGTTTCATTCGTTCTTACGCTGCGCCGGCATCGATTATCAATGGGGGGGCGGTACAAAATGGCCGTCGACCTTGACCAGCGCAATATTTCGACGGCTGTGATATCGACGACACTTGGGCGGTAGGCCCGTTTCGTTTATAAGTATAATGCACATAGTAACGGTAATGCCCTTTCTGTAGCAGTGGCTTACCACGCTTTGACATGGTCCATATTATAACATCTGTAATAGAAACGTTAAAGGGATAATAAATCATTGCCGCGAAATAGAGATGGTATGGATTTTATATTGATTTATAGATCACTCTGGTACCTTCAGATTTTTATCTCTAAATTTGATCGATATTTTAATAGGTAGGTATAGTGATTTATTGGTAAGATTCATGAATAGTTATTACAATAATGAGTTATTCAATGTTATGCAGGTGAACGAATATATTAATTGTTTTATAGGGACGGTGGGGCGACTAGCGCCCCTCCCCCAAACCGGGGCAAGACGGGGACACCGTGGTTCCCAAATCCGAGGGCATCTCGAAACCGGAGATGGCCTAGGGTCAGTCGGGGTGCGAAGGATATGATGCTCTATAGGCAACCTTACACCCCGGTCTGAAGACCCGAGACGGCGTGCGGTTTTAGTCAGTTCAAGCCCGACATAACCGCCCCCGCTGGCCGGCGGGGGGGTATCCGAAGGGATTTCTGCAGGAATAAAAAGAAAAATGGTACTCTTGCACCTTTGGGATTTGTATTTTTACATGTTTTTAGGGTTCCGTTGCCAAATGGCCAAAAACGGAACCCTTATAGATTCGTCACGTATGTCTGTCTGTCCGTCCGTATGTCACAGCCACTTTTTCCGAAACTATAAGAACGATGCTGTTTAAACTTGGTAAGTAGATGTATTCTGTAAACCGCATTAAGATTTTCACAGAAAAATAGAAAAAAAAACATTAAATTTTGGGGGCTCATACTTAGAACTGAAACTCAAATTTTTTTTTTCAGCACACCCATACGTATGTGGTATCTATGGATAGTTCTTCAAAAATGATACTGAGGTTTCTAATATCATTTTTCTTTAAACTGAATAGTTTCCCCCCCTGTAACTTCTAAAATAAGAGATTGATAAAACTCAGAAATCGTAAAACGCAATTTATCTTTCATTCAATCAACTCAAATATAAAATTTAAAAAAGAAACATTATTATGTTACTTGCTGCTACGGAACCCTTCATGGGCGAGTCCAACTCTCACTTGGCCGCTTTCTTTTTTAATATTGGGAATAGGTTTTTGGTTTCAGAGGGTTGCAGTTATACACAAGAAAATTGTGCACAATAAATCTGTTCAATTCTTACCTACATTTATCTCATACAGATAAAATGTCATTCATCAACACATCATAGACCCGAGTGCTACGGTGCGTGCATTGGGACCCTAAGAGTCTAGGTCCAATGCTGGATATAGGTCACGTCTAGCAGTAGCAACAGGGCTAACTGATTGATTAATGGACACAATCGGAAACAGTTTTGTACTATTAATACTGTTGATTGCTGGCACTTGGTGGAACTTGCTACACATATTCAATAAATGTATCACTTGTACTTTTCCACTATTATATTTATTAATTTCACCTGACAGGTTTCGCCTCACGGCATTCTCAAAGGTTTTTTATATTTATTTATACATAACAGTCAACAATTATAGTGAACTCCGATATAAGAACGTTCAATTTTGAAACCTTTGAGAATGCCGTGAGGCGAAACCGGTCAGGTGCAATTAATAAATATAATAGTGAAAAAGTACAAGTGATACATTTATTTCAATATGAACAGTATTGAACTTATCAACCTAATAAATAAAAGTCCTTTACATTATTCACTACAATTTATTTACACGTAGTAGTAATAGCTATTAATGATTATGTTTATTATTCATTTTAATAACTTCATTGTCGAATGTGAACATGGAAGCACGGCATCCTGCACACCATCTGATGCAAACCCACAGAACTTTTGGCCCTCCTTTACGATAATTACTATGCTGGTTGTAACGGTATTGTCCCATCTGCAACATTGGCTTGCCCATTCTTGATTCAATCATCCTTATAACTGGAGGTAAAATAGCTTTTTAACAAACTTATATAACGACGACAATATGTGATTAGTATTGATAAGATTACCCTAGCACCCTGCTCTTCAGTTTGGTCGCATATAACTACCACTGAAATAACGATGGTTTTAATCGTCAGAAGACCACTGATGATTACAGTTTAAACGTTTTGATACCTAGTTAGCTGATGCTGCCGAACAACATACATTGACAATATGCAATAAAATAAAATAAAAAGAAAATAATGCAGTTCAATTATATTATATTTATATAGGAACAGTGAATCATGAACAATCAATCATGAACTAGTCGTACACTTACTTCTTATTTACAGAACACTAGTGTTCTTGTTAATTATTCAAGCTACGTGACTTGTTTCATTGGAATAATTATATTTATAATTATAAAATATAATTAAATATGTATAAGTAAAAGTGAGCTCACACCGTTGGATCACCGCCGTCTGTCTGGATGAATATGAACAGTTTTCATTTTAATAACTTCATAATTGTACGTCGTTATACAAGCACGACATCCAGAGCCCCATTTGAGGCATATCCACAGGCTCCTTGGTCCCCCGTTACGATAGCGACTATGTTGATAGAATTTGTGTTCACCCATTTGTAACATCGGCTGGCCTTTGGATGATACAATCTTTTTTACTGTTGAAGGAAAGCAGAAAGTGTTTTCGTAGAGAAGAATATAGCATTCAGATTAAAGCGTACGTGTCAAAAGCAGCTAAGCCGAGAAATCCCATTTTTATTGCTAGATAAAACTAAATTATTATTTATTTAATTTATTTAATAAATTATATTTGTACATGTGCTACATTCTTCGTCCCCCAAAACCGAGTAGATGTCTCAGAGAATTGATTTTTAATCATTTTCATATAATTTAATGCCTAAAAGTCTTCCACCAAAAGAGGTAAATTTAAGCATATTAAGTATGATAACTACTTTATAACTGGTACACTACTGGTTGAGTAAAGTGAGGTTATCAACGCAGCGTAGCGAAGTACTTAAAAGGAGCACCTGGTGTATTTAGAAGAAGCACAAGAGTTTGTTTAACCGACTTTTGAAATTAAGTATATACAAATGTGTACGGCCTTGCAATGTTAGTAGGTACACAGTAACAATTTTGTCCAATTCATTGTTCATTGCAACGAACCCTCACCGTTGTTCCACTGTGTCATACTATGTATTACTTATTTTATAACTGTGTCTTTTGTGACTAAGGATGACACATGGAATGACCAAAGAACTTATAACATGGACAATCCAGGTGATAGCCTTGGCAGAAATATAGCTGAAAGAAGCAACGCATCACCTCTGCCTAAGACAAATGAGGCTATTACATAGAATGCAAAACAAGGAGGTTTAGCCAGGATCCCAAATGACGACACACAAGTAATATATGAAAAATATTGTTTAATTAGGAAATGATTAGTCCATATATTACATTCCTTACCATAAAATGAATATAAATAAATGTGGATCAACCCATCAAAAACCAGTCTTCATTGATGGTTGCATATCAGACATTTTCTTCTCTGACGCTGCTGCCAAAATGTTTAGCAGCTAATTAAAGTGTAGAAAATTTTGCAATACAGTTCGTAATTTCGGTCTTATGTTTTTCCTGCGCAGAAACATTAAACGGTGGATCCGGTTGTATGATTATGGGTGTCCTTGTATTTTATGATTGTATTTCCAAAAGTAGTTATCGAAGCACGGCATCCATAAGATGATTTGATACACACCCATAGGACCTTAGGTGTTCGTTTACAAAAGGTGCTATGTCGACTGAAACGATACAAACCCATTTGTATCATTGGTTTGCCCCTAGTTGACTTAATCATCTTTATATCTGGAATGAATAAATGGTGATTAAAGTTTTACTAGCGCCATGCTGCAATCTCCTTGCCTTCGATTGAATTAAAGACGGATTGTTAAATTCCCTTCTTGGATGTATGAATTCCGTACTTAACATAATATGAATCAAATTCTCATAGCGTTGGTATTTGGGAGAGGCGTATGGTCAGCAGAGCATTTCGTTCCATGGCCTGTTCCATAAAGTGGCGCGGCCCCACATTTTAAAAATTAAGTTTTGTCAGAGTAGCAACCCAATAATAAAAAAATATATAGGTATGTTCAAAAATTGCACCTTTTTTTGCTCATTTTTAAATGTACGTGTTTGAAATTAGACATAAAACTCAGTTTTTTAAATTGACTTAAGTAGGTAAATTAAATTGAGATTGTAAATCTAATTGAATTGACAAAAATAAAAGACCACATGTGTGTGTGTGTGTGAGGGGGTAAACGCGTGTTTAATTCCACGTGTCAGTCAGTCAGTCTTTGATCTCTTATGTGACAATTAATTCGAAAGTAAATTAGGGCCTTTGCTTAAATTGTGCACATAAATATGAATAAATTAACACAAATAGGAAGTAATATTTAGGTATTTCATATTATTATTCAGTGGTGAAAGAATAAATGAGATCATAGGGTACTCAAAGAAATAAACTTACTTACTTGTACACATAGTATAGTACAGTCAACGACAAAAGTCGCATAACGACTTCTAATTTATTGATCACCTTAGCTCTTAAGAATCGTGGGTGTGTAATACACCTCTGCCTACCCTTTCGGAGATACAGGCGTGAAGTTATGTTATGTGTTATGTCTTAGCTCTGAACCCTTTCATAAAATAATAAAGAAAACATAAATAATATTAAAATAACTAAATAATAAAATAAAACATATAAATTAAATATTAGCTTTAGTATAAGAGTCAACGGGATATTTACCATTTATTGTTTTAGTATCCGATATTTCGGCACTATTGCAAGCGCCATGACCACGGAGGAACTGAAGTACTGGCGGTTAAAGGTAATTGAGTTTAAGAGTAAATATATCGATTTACCCTCTTTCTTACTCGTCACATACTCGTATCCCGTTGGCTCTAATACTGACGATAGTGACCATGATACTTTAAATATCAAAGTTAACTTTGTCCTCTAGCGATTATAAAACTACTTAAACATCCACTACTGGTTCATGTATTCCTTTGTAAAAAAAATTGTAAATATTTTAGTGTTAACCAACTTTTGTCGTTGACTGTACATCTCTGATGATTATAATATGATTTAGACTCTTTTGGTTTTCCTTCTTTTTACTAAATTGCGTCATCATACGTCTTACCTTCTCATAAGAGCTGCCATCTTCAAGATAACGATTCTATGTGTGATTATGAACACTGTTTATTTTCACTATTTCATTATCTATCGTGGTTACCGCAGCATGACATCCAGTGCGAAATTTGTCGCATGACCACATCACCTTAGGTCCTCCCTTACGATACCGGCTATGTTTCGAGAAGCGGTAATCCCCTATCTGTAGCATTGGCTGTCCTCTTCTTGATTCGATTAGATGTACTTCTGCAGCAAATGAGCATGGAATAAATGTGTTTTATTATCTTACTCAAAGGTTTAGTTACAGTTTTATAATCATACTAGCTGTTGCCCGCGGCTCCGCCCGTGTGGAATTCCGATTCCGTTCCCGCAACCCATGGGAACCTATTCCTGGGATAAAAAGTAGCCTATGTGTTATTCGGGACTATAATCTATCCCTGTACCACATTTTAGCCAGACACGTTAAGCCGTTTTTGCGTGTGAGACAACTTTTTTTTAATTATAAATTAATTATATTTTATAAATAAAATATCCCATCTGGTTATCAGATGGGTGAGGGTCGATCTTCACCGGCGCCTCTACTAATACCTTGAACCTTTTTGACAAAATTACTTTTATCTCTTCTTATATTATGTCCTAACCATGAAAGGCGCTCGACTCTCTATTTTTCATTCACTGGTGCAACTTTTATACTTTCTCTAATATACTCATTCTTTATTCTATCCATTGTTGATACATCACACATCCATCTTAACATTCGCATCTCTGCTACATGCAGTTGTCTTTCTTCCGTCGCTTTTAAGGCTAAACATGATGGCAGGTCCAGTCATGGTATTGCAATTTTTTTCCTTAAGCTTAAGGGTTAATCGCATATAGTGCCTTTGCCGCCATATGTATGTAAAAGTAGAAAATAAAATAATTTATATTGGATTTATAACCTGTAATACTAAGTCTAAGTCTAAGTCTTTGTACGATTAAATAAGTATTTCAATCGTGACGTATCTTACAAACGTAAAATTACATCTAGGGAGTAACAATTTCTCTCGAGGATTGGATAGCAATGTGGTTTTAGTTAAGATTTACACCCGTACTCTTTACATCTAGATGTATTATGTCGTCTTGGATTTTATCTTTAAAAACACTGTCAGATTTTTCTGACATGCGACTTCTTAGAAATAGATAATACTCTTGACTACTTTGAAAACTCAGTTTTTTCCATTGAATATATACTAATTATCTTCGTCGTCCGAGCGCCAATCCGAGTTGCATCCAAAGCTTGTACTTGAGAGCCCAGAGTTCACTCTTCTACTCCTCCATTGTTTGCTTATTTTATCCATTATATCTTTTACGGAAACGACTGCTGTCTGACTCTCTAACCCTGATATACGAGGGTCAAACTGAAAGTTCTTAGAACTGGCCACTTATAAACAATATAATAAAAAAATAATTCTAAAATTTGAAAATAGAACTCTTTGCCAATATTACTGAGTATATATTTCATTCATTTATCATTTGTTTTACGATTCGGCGGCAAATTGAAAATTGTCTGTGTCACGTTAACATGAATTTAACACGAGAAAATTTTTGTGCAATGATTTTTTATGACTTTCGATGTCATTTAAGTCAACAAGAAAGTTATGATAGATTACGATTGGCCTTTCACGATGAAGCCCCATCTCGTGCGACTGTTTACAACTGGTTTAATGAGTTTAAACGTGGTCGCACTAATCTCACTGACGATTTACGTGAGGGACGGCCTTCTACGGCGACGACTGAAAATAAAATCTGTGTTGTGCGGCGTATGATAGAGACTGACAAAAGAGTGACCTATCAGCAGATTCGGACAAGCTTAGGCATCGGTATGAGTCAAGTGCACAAAATCCTCTACGAACATTTAGCGGTCAGGAAGCTTTGCGCCCGGTGGATACCTCATAATTTGACTGAGGCTCAAAAACTCCATCGTGTGGATTGGTGCCGTAAAATGATTGAAAGATTTAACGGAGGTGACTCTAATGCTGTGTTCGACATACTAACAGGTGACGAAAGCTGGATTTACTGTTATGACCCTGAAACCAAAAGACAATCTGCTCAGTGGGTGTTTCCTTTCGAGGAGTTGCCAACTAAAGTGAAGAGAGATTGAAGTGCGGGAAAAAAAATGGTGGCCTCGTTCTTTGGAAGGATAGGTCATTTCGTAACAATTGTGTTAGAGGATCAAAAAACAGTTTCTGCAGAATGGTACACTACCAATTGTTTGCCACTTGTCTTGGAAAAAGTTCGAGAGAAACGACCTCGCAGTAGGATCCTCCTTCACCACGACAACGCCTCGTCGCACACCGCCAAGCGAACGATCGACTATTTGGCGACATCAAACGTTGAATTACTGGGTCACCCGCCGTATAGCCCCGACCTCGCGCCTTGTGATTTTTATTTATTTCCAAAAATTAAAGAAAAACTTAAAGGAAAGCGGTTTATGAATGCTGAAGAAGCGGTGGCTGCGTATCGCGATGCCATTGAAGAGACCCCTAAGGACGAGTGGGCAAAGTGCTTTTCCCAGTGGTTCCATCGCATGCAGCGGTGTATTGACGTGAATGGACAATATTTTGAAAAGATATAATAAAACTAATAACTGGCTAATGTAATCAGTTTTTGATTTTCTAAGAACTTTCAGTTTGACCCTCGTATAAGCCTGCGCTAGAGCCTCGTCCGTCAATCAGCAGGTGTACCGATTCACAGCTGACGTTGGTTTGGGCCCCGAAGATCTTGGTGGGGTCCCATATAGCCCGATTAATTTCTAATAATAAGAGTAATAAAATATCGAAGTATGATATGCAGGTTCTACAAGACCGCAGGATCATTGTTCTGGCGAACCGTTGCCATATCAGTTTTATAAAAATCACAGTTTATCGGTAGAGGAACGATTGTTGGTTCCTTTGGTTAACACGTTTTTATTAACTTGATTTCTTTTTTGGATGTAATGTAATCTTTGAACTCGATTTTGGAGCACTTCAAAAAGGTCGGATTGATTTAAAATTTTGAACACTTCCCTACCATCGAGCACCCCACGTTGTTTTTACTATTATTTTTTTACTTTTAAGTTTGTTCTTCTATTAAAGCATGTTTTCTTAGTTTTTTAAAACTGTTATTATGTGTATGAGCATTTTTAGCTTTAATTATTTCGTCATCAAACGTGGTTATTGACGCGCGGCACCCAGAGCTCCATTTGACGCATACCCACAACGCTCGTGGTGAGTTTTGCGGGTAGCCAGAATGTCGGTTGTAGCGGTATTCTCCCCACTGTAACATTGGCTTGCCTTTAGTCGACGTCAGCATGCGTATTTCTGTAATAATTTTATTGAATGTATTTTAAAATATAAATATTTAGTGAAATAAAGGAAAAAATAATATCTAATACTGTAATTATTTAGACCATTTCTTTGAATTTTGATTTTATGTTGTAACTGAAGTTCTTTGGGTCCCAAGTCAACCAACCACCATCTGCAACCTACTGATTGACGGACGATGCTCTGGCGCAGACTATCCTCTCAGGGTTATATGGCAGTCGCTCCCGTAAATGGCAATCAAATAAAATCACGGAAATGAGAAGTAGCAGAGCGCACCCCGGACTCCAAAGTACAAGCTTTGCATGTAACCGGGACTAATGGATGAAGGGAGAAGATATTTACAAAACGAAATGAAAGAAAACAGTATCATATAAAGTATTTTTTATGATGCACATTTAACAAATACCACATTTTTGGTACACTAGACTTGCACTATCACTAACACGAGTGATGGACCTATTTTCATGATTTTTATTTTGTTGGATTCGACTTCGCGCCTTGAACTTGAAATTCTACAAAAATATCTGAGAGATTTACGTGAAAAAAACTCTAAATGTAATGTAAACAAAAATTTTGATATTTAATGCCAAAAATTTGACATTTGCTTCGACAATTTCCCAACCCAACGTTAGAGGCAAGGATTACTTCATAGACATTTGTTTCACAGACAAATTTTGTTAAATAACTCTTTGTTTTAAGCTCGTTTTACTTTGTTTTAATATAGTAAAAATATAACTACAGTTGGAAGTTTTCAAATTATTTTTTTAAATAACAAACATTACAAAAAATTACATTAAATTAGAAAAAAAAAGTATAGATTATCATGATTTATCTGTATGTGTGTTTATCACATAACACTAATATATAAAGATAGTTGTAAGGTTTGGTGCGTATCATCCGGTAGAGATGGATTAAGTGATGGTGTGATGGTATGATATGTTCTCTAATAAACTAGATTGCTTGTGCGAGAGCGGATCCACATCGGTGCTGGTGATATACTGAGTGCGGTTCGACTTGGTAGTTTTTTTGTTGTGATTATGAGCATTATTCATCTTAACAACTTCATTGTTGAAAGTTGTAAGTGATGCGCGACATCCAGCGCTCCATTTGGTACAGAGCCAAATAACTCTCGGTCCTCCATTTCGGTATCGGCCATGTCGGCTAAAGCGGTTCTCACCAATCTGTAACATTGGATTGCCTTGTCTTGACTCAATTATCCTTATTCCTGAAGCAAACATAATTAAAAGTATTTAGATTTTTCGTCGATGGATCAATATTATCCAAATTACCATTCCAGTGTGCAGGTACCAGGCGCAGTGGCCTATTTTGATCGTAGCAGGCTGCCCTTTACTTTTATTAACAGGCCAGAAAAGAGGGTACTCTTATGTATTGTGCGCGCTGCCCAAGAAGGTAGTGAGGCTTTCTCTTATCCTCAGATAAGAAACACTCAGCAGTGGTAGCAATTGTTCTAATGTTGGCAGCACTGTGTGGTTTATGGCGGTTTTTGCCCTTGACGAAGTGGTAATGCTCAATATGTACAGTCGCAAAATCTTCCTTTTTATGTACCTAGTTATTTCAAGTATAGATAGTTTATAAAATATAAGTCATGAATATAAATAAAACTAGAATAAATATAGATAAAACTGTATTTAGAGATTTTGATACCTTCAAAAAATATTCAAAAGAGTACAAAAATCACCTATATTACACTAGCTCTAAGGGTGTCAAACACAATTCCATACTTCAATCTGCTAAAGTTCTAGAACCAATCTTAAATATTATCTAATCAAAAAGAAACACTCGCCCCTTTTCCTTCTTCTCCGCTTCGGTAGCTTAACCTCCTTCATTACCACAGCAGTCGCAGAAGCATGTCAAGGTTGGCAACATTTTATGTGTGATTATGAGTACCATTGATTTTAACAATTTGATTGTCAATAGTGGTTATGGAAGCGTGACATCCAGTACGACACTTAATGCAGACCCACAACACCTTAGGTCCTCCCTTTCGATAGAGGCTGTGTTGCGAGAAACGGTATTGTCCCAATTGCAGCATCGGCTGTCCCCTTCTTGATTTGATCATGCGAATTTCTGTAGCAGATAAGTAAAAGCTTGCACTTTAGCTTTGGCTGCAACTGGGTTTATTGCTTGGATGAAAAGAGAGAAGATACAGCCTTTATAAAGTTTATCTTGAAAATAACAAAAATTCTTAAGTAATATTCAGAGTTTTTAATATTTTCAGAAAGTATTCAATACAGGTAAAATATCATTAAATACGAGTAGCTCTAAGGGTGTCAGGCACAATTCCATACTCCACTCTGCTAAAGTTCTTACCACCAATGTTACATAGTTTCTAATCAGGATTACAATAAAAACACTCGCCTCCTATTCATCTACTCCTCTTCGAAAAATTAAGCTCCTTCTTCATAACCGCAGCTGTTACAGAAGCATATCAAGGTCAAAAGCAGGACTGTGTGTGAATATGAGTAATATTGATTTATGTATGATTATGAGTATTTTAACGATTTGATTGTTCATAGTGATTATGGAAGCCTGACATCCACGACGACGTTTGCAGACCCACAACACCTTACGTCCACCATTACGAAAGGAGCTGTTTGGCAAGAAGCCATTATTGCCCCACTCCAGTACCATGAAGTTACTTCGGTTTACTTTCTGTAGAGTTTAGGTCACACGAAGTGTCATGTACCCTCTTCGGGCCGCTAGAGGGATAAATGGGTTTGATGGTACCAATTACCTGAAAATTCGGTCCGCAACTTCGTTTCATGGTAGTCCAGGTACAACTCCAGTTGTAGGAGAACGGACAAAGTCAAAGTCCAAGATTTGGAGGCCACCAGGATTTGTGCTCGGATGAAGACAAGAGAACATACGGTCTTTATAAAATATCTCTTGAAAATAACAAAAAGTTGTGAGTAATATTTAAAGGTTTTAATTTATTAAGAAGTATTCAATAGAGGTAAAATATCATCCACTAGCTCAGCTAACGGTTTCAGGCTCTAAGGCACAATTCCATACTCCACTCGTTAAAGTTCTTAGCACCAATTGTTATATTTTCTAATCAACATAAAAAAAAACACTTGTCTCCTTTTCCTTCCACTCCTCTTCAGTAACTTAAGCTATTTCTTCGTCTCCACAGCAGTCGCAGAAGCATGTCATGGACAAAAGCAGGACTTTATGTGTGATTATGAGTACTCTTCATTTTAACAACTTGATTGTCTACAGTGGTTATGGAAGCGTGACATCCACGACGACGTTTGCAGACCCACAACACCTTAGGTCCTCCCTTACGATAGAGGCTGTGTTGCGAGAAACGGAAATCCCCCCACTGCAGCATCGGCTGTCCCCTTCTTGATTTGATCATCTGAATTTCTGTGAAAAATAAGTGACAAACTAAAGTGTATAATCAATCAATCATCAATCAAATCATGTATAATCAAAGTTTGATTTACATATTGGCGAAATAACTGTAAAGGCAAGAAGAAGCCCTCTCGAAGCCGGAGATGGCCTGAGTTAGTCGGGGTGCGAGGGAAATGCCTTTTGGGTCACCTTTCACCCCGGCCTCTGAAGACTTGGGGTGGCGTGCGGTTTTAGTCGGTTCGAGCCCGACATAACCTCCCTCGCTGGCCGGCGGGGGGAGAGGGATCCGAGGGGATTTCCGCATGGAAAAAAAGGGTCTAATCATGAAACGTTCATCTAAAAACAATAACGAAAGAAGTAGCATTTAGGTTACATGAAGTTACTTCGATTATCTTTCGGGTTAGGTCGAATGAAGTGTAACGTGCCGTCTTTAGGCCCGATTGCGCGATAAATGGATTTCATGGTACCAATTACCCGAATCTACGGACCGCAACTTCGTATGGACGTTTCGTGGTAGGTCTTACAGATCAGAAAGTAAGATCAGTTAAAGGCTTTTTAGGTAAATCGGCCTGGTCAGCATCATAAAGCCTTCACCTCGGAGCCCGGGGTCCGCTTTCCTGCTTAGGCAATAGCAACGGTATGGCAATGAGACAAACATTCGTCATATCAATACTTTTAATATAATAGCAAACACATAACATAATATAATAATGAAAATCTATAATATAATAAAATCACACATTCGTATATTAATTTTAAAAATTTCAATAATTCTTCTAATTTTCTAGCAGTAAGTAATTGTCAGTAATTAGTAATAATGCAGTTAGTAAAGAAGAATATACAGCATGGGTCATCAAGAAATGTGTCCTTAAAATAATGCAAGCCTAACCAGAGGAGCGTAGGCCTAAGCAACCTTGGGCGTCCTTGACCTTGGGTCAGATTTCTTTCCTCTATATCACTTTATTACTTTGTACAATTACAGATAGGCACCTATACGCACAAAACACTTCTTTTTCACTTCTATGGTTGTGTGGAATTCCTCGTCAGTATCTGTTTGACAAAAACGAAATCTAGGTATGCTAACCGGAGATGGCCCAGGGTCAGTCGGGGTGCGAGGGATATGCTCTATGGGCAACCTTACACCCCGGCGTCTGTAGACCCGAGACGGCGTGCGGTTTTAGTCGGTGCAAGCCCGACATAACCGCCCCCGCTGGCCGGCGGTGGGGTATCCGAAGGGATTTCCGCACGAAAAAAAAAAAAAAAAAAAAGGTACCTATGCTAAATATTGCAGACACACAAAGGATCGAAAGGGGGGAGCGATCCTTTTCCCAACTCAGCTGGGATCGGCTTTTCAGTCAAACTCCGCAGCAGTCGAAAATTGATACGTTCCGTGAAGCGACTGCCATTTGACCTCCACAACACAACGATATCGAAATTCTGTACTTAGACACGTAACGACTGCCATAGATGTTCGTATGGTAACCGGCACCCACGGCTTAACGTGCTCTCTGAGGCACGATCAACACTCACCATCAGGTGTAATACTGGTCAAACACAAGTAGCACGCCGCGTGCGCAAGCGGTGTGCGCTTGCTCGCGGATTTGTCTTGTTTTGTGAAATCTAATCGCAAATACAGCAAAATGAACAAGTTCACTGTGGTCTAGCGGTACAGTTAATAGACGCCTGACAGACGCCCGGAGTGAGAATTTGCTCCGTGCACCCGTCCTAGTTTAGCGTAGCAGGGGCTAACTGATAGGCCACTAGCTAACATAATCTTATATTGAAGGTGAATAATGAAAACATAAACTAGTGAATTTGTAACAAGCTACATTTAGTAAAGGTTAGTGATTATGTTTGATATTCATTTTAATAATTTCACTGTCAAAAGTGTAAATTGAAGCTCGGCATCCAGTGCAACATTTGACACAGACCCACAAGACCTTAGGCCGACCGTCGCGGTATTTATTATGTATGTAGAAACGGTAAGTTCCCATCTGTAATATCGGTTGACCCCTTTTTGATTGAACTACTGTTATTGCTGAAACAAATTTATATTATTAGACATTGATGAATGATGAATACCTGCTTAATATGTACCTATTTCTAAATTTAAAGAGAAATGAACTTTTTACATAGATAACTAGGTGAAGGACTGGAAACACATAATGAATTCAATTAACGTTCCTTTACAGAACTTACCTAATTCAAAGGCGGGCCTAAAAAAATAAGTAAATAGACCTAGTTATTGCCTGAATTTTTCGAAATACATTTTTATTAGTTTAATAAAGCCAATTTTATATTCTACGACATTCTACACAGTGGTTCCTAGACCCAAAGTAAGCATAGTTTAACTAGGTTGTGTTGTGGGTTCCAGAATGCGCATAAATATACTTTTATACTTTAGTTTTGTAAATACATAAATATTATACATATAAACACCCAGACCAATGCAAATAGACATATTCATACATACAAATATTTGCACTGAGCGAGAATCGAACCCGCGCCCCCTGTCGTAGCAGTCGAATCCACTACCGCTACGCCACAGACGCCGTCGTTTTATTTATATTCCACCGATATAACGGACGACTAGGTAGTCATCAGGCGTACCAGTGATGCAACTAGGTTGAAACCAATACGTGGCATGACTAAAAGACATATTTTGTTGTATCTATTCTATACGAAAAATGACACCAATACTAATCTAAATTGAATTATTTTAATCAACTTTAGTACACTGTGACAACGATCATTAAAAGTCAGATTTAGATCTAAAATACTTTAATAATTCATGTAAGTGAAAATATAAAAAAATATTAATCTGTCAGTTTGAAACTTCTCTTATACAACTTACTTTTCTTCGAACAATTTAGAGAAAGCAGCATTACAGGTTTTGCCCGTAGGTATTACAGAAAACTGCAGATAAAAATCCATATAATACTGATTTGTTACTGCTGCTACATAAAGTAGTTACCAGAGCTTCCGAAAGCCTGATTTTCACTGCGAGCGTAAAGTACACTGTATAGACTTCATTTACATGCTATTATAACTTAAATCAATTTGATAATTTACCTAAACTCACAAAGAGTTCAATGGCGTATAAACCGAGTCTGTATGGAGTCCTTTCCGCTCATAGTGGGAACCCGGTTTTACGGATAAATTGGTGTTGCGAGTATTTATAAGTACCGGTTACCGCGAACTATTAGGCAGGCTATTTGTTATTAGTGCTAGATTAAATAATACCTTGATATTAAAAAGCAATACATCACAATATAGACCTATCACCAAAACCCCCATCTCACACGACTCTTAACCCTATACCCCTGACACTATTAACGTGATTGTGGGTACTATTCAACTTAACAATTTCATTGTTGTATGTGGTGATAGAGGCGCGGCATCCGGAGCAAGACCTGATGCAGACCCATAGGACTTTAGGTCCCCCGTTCCGATAACGACTATGTTGACAGAAACGGTATTCACCCATTTGCAGCATCGGTTTCCCCATTCTTGACTGAATCATTCTTATTTCTGTAACAAAATTATTTGTACAATCATCCAATAAATGTCATCACATCCTCTGACCGTGTTTAAAAACTTACATTCTGCAGTCCAAGGTCTGTCTATGTTTTGATTGATTTGTTGGCTTTTAAGAAAGCGACTGACCTCCCAACCTCGATAGGAAACCCTGCACCAGAGCATCGTCCGTTATTTAGCAGGTGCGCCGTTGGCAGTAGGGGTTGTCTTGGGCCCCGACGGTGTTGGTAGGGCCCTATCGCATTGACAGTGGGCCTACCATGTCGTATTTTGTGCGAGAAATAGGGATAGAGCTATATAGGATATAGAGCTCCATCTCTCTTTTGCGCCCAGAACACAATAGCTTATACTAGTAGTACGTCATAATAGCCTACTACGCAAGAAACAAGTCCTTTCTTTCAGTATTATTATATATATTTACAGTCGCCCAATACACAGCTTGACAACGAATTGACACCACGTCATCTTGCCTTCCGTCAACCGAGGATCAATCAAACTGAAGATCGTAACCGGAGCGACACAGCAGTAACACAACGCCGTAATTATTCCTTGGTGACGTCGTGAAGACGGGTAAACGACGTTATCAATAGGTCTACGGACTGTTTCATTAAAGTACGCACCATTCATTTATTATTAGAATCAGTTTATATTAAGTACTTTACTTTCGTTAGTATGAGGTGCTTGTAACGGTCATAGTGACCAATATTTGAAAAAGGTATCTACTTACATTATTTTAAAGAGAAAAAATAAAATAGAGTGAGATCAGGACGTAAGCGTGAGGAACACAATCTGCATTGCAAGAATGTCTACAGAACTGCCGGAACGAAGGCAAGGCGAAGTGACGCAGCGTCGCGCTACGAGGCGCTGAGAAGTGTGCGCTACTAACAGTACAGGGTCTCTACGAAGAATATTCGACGACTCGAGTTATAGAGATACCGGTCTGTTGCCTAGCCGATGTAATGTGCGACGTCCGTTATGCTAAATTTACTGTACGTCATACTTACACCATCAAACATTCTATATTATTTTCAAATCACCATAAACTCATAAATAGGTAGAGCCTCCCATCGAAAGAAAACAAACAGTAATACATTTTACTAGTAGGATTATAATATGACTACCAACTATGAATGTCTTATCTATATCATAATAAATATCAATATATTAATTTCACAAACCACTATCGTCGTCATTCGCGTCTTCGTTCAAGTCTAGACGAAATGCGTAACTGAAATAAGGCATATAAACTAATGTTTATATGTAACTGAAGCAATGAAGCATAATAACTTGACAAAATATAGGTGACCCGAGACGGCGTGCGGTTTTAGTCGGTTCAAGCCCGACATTACCGCCCCCGCTGGCCGGCGGGGGGGTATCCGAAAGGATTTCCGC
This sequence comes from Cybosia mesomella, assembly GCA_946251805.1. Taxonomy (NCBI): domain Eukaryota; kingdom Metazoa; phylum Arthropoda; class Insecta; order Lepidoptera; family Erebidae; genus Cybosia; species Cybosia mesomella. The sequence continues at coordinate 7,774,863 of OX276400.1, forward strand.
ACGGAAAAAAAAATGTATGTGTATCAATCAATCAATTAGCCTATTGATAGCCCACTGCTTGTATGTGTATACTAGCAACCTTTTTAATTATTAAATAACTAAATAGAACGACAGAATTATTATTTTATTATACACAATATAATTACTTAAAAAAATAATCGAATGAACGCAATTACTTCAATAATACCTATTATAACATTAAAATTATTGCGGGGCTTTTTTGCACGTGATATCACACTAGTGACTAATAATTTTCTAATTGTGTGTTTACAGTGTTTTTATAATATAGCAAAGAAAAAATGAGGGTAGGAAGGTGAAAAGATTATTATTATAGATAGATTATTATGATACTTACCAGATTGATTGGAAATGTATTGATTCATTTCAACTATTGCATCAAACCAGCAAAAACAATCTTAAGTAAAACAGAACAAGATTTCCTCAATCCGTCAGTAATCTAGATACTAATTACGTACCTATTGAACTGCGACAACTTCTAATCAAATATTTCTAGCCTATGTACACATACTTGTACTTCTTACAAGCTAAGATTGAATGTTCACTAAGTTTAACATAAAAAACCTCTGGACTAAGTCATAATTAAACCTTCATAAATACCAATGACACATAAAAATATTATTTTTGTTATTGTACTAAAACTATTTTTAACGGATTCTATCGCGATTTGACTACTGAGTGCCCCATAACCATGGCTGCTGCAAGCACCCGAAACGTCGGGTTCAATGTAAATAATAAAATAACATCAAATAAATCGCGATAGAATCCGATTAAAAATAATTTTATTTCAATGTGTGACATTCGCGTAAACTTCCCACAATATTATTTTAATTACTTTTTTTCGCTATTTGAAATGTTTAGTACTGACCTTACTTTATTTAATTTGTCTGTCAGCTGCAGCAGAAGATGGAATAATATTTTTTAACTTGGCTTCACATCGCCTGATGGTAACCTACAGGTAAAGTCTCAAGAATGAGCGTTACCAATGTCACCATTAAGGATATCAACTAGGAATTCAGTGCAGGGTGCGACAGAAATAAATTGAGCTGAGCGAGCAGGACTCTTACTTGAAAATAAGACATCTTACTACGGTCGCGGTACTGTTTTTTGGTGATTATTCCTCAATGGTATGTACCATGTCAGGTTCATGTCCGATGTCGGACGTGAACCATCTCGCTTCAAAACACTCCTCAGTGTCTACACTATCACCGTGGTTAATTTGGTCAAGATCGCGCGAGTGGTTACGGAGGAGTTCAGCCACCAACAAAGGGCTATAAGAGCTTCGCTCGCTCAGCTCAATGATGCTACAATGGTGGAATTCAGCTTAGCAACCTCATCAGATGCTTTTTCACGTCCCGCTTAAAGGACCCGGGACTGTAGGAAGAAGGAAGTAAACATGTTATAATTGGCTTATTCATGATTGTGTGCATTATTCATCTTGACAACATCATTGTGATATGTCGTTATATGAGCGAGGCAACCATTACAACTTTTGTTGCATATCCATCGAACTGTAGGCAGGTACCGGCCATTACGATAGCGGCTGTGTTGGCAGAAACGGTGCTTACCAACTTGTAACATGGGGTTGCCCATTCTTGAATATACCTTCTTCACTTCTGTAACAGACGTAATTGAATTATTCTATAACTATATAATAATAATTAATATGATATTGAAGTTTCATATTCTTTTGTCCTACCAGGAAAGATAAAATATCAAATCTCCATATAGATTGAGACTGAAAAAAAAACTTTATCACGTACTTAATAATAATATATTCAAAATAACAGCCGCTGGCACTATTTAAGTAATTTAATAAAATAAACAGTACATTTTTTTTTTCAATATGATAAGGTCAAACCTCTAAATTATTATTTAAGGAACCTAAATGTCGTATTGTAGATATTGTTTCACACGAATAGATACACTACACAGTATAAGGATAACTAATATCAAGATATTTTCCATGTTAATTTGTATTTTTTTTGGCTTAGTACATCCGTGATATGGCACAAAACAAACAAAATAAATATCCGGATATTAGTAACTCTACTTGTATAATGATCGGCAAACAAATTGAAAATGTACCCTAGCTGCACAGAAAGCGTTTTTAGGTCTCTTTGGTGGCTGCGCGGGCGTGAAGGTCGAGATGCGCCAAATTCAGCAATCATAAATTACGTTAAACCAATCACGGGCTCGTATCATTGGTTGATCAGTCCTTTTATAGATTATTGGTTGGTCCGTATAGTATCATGCGCGAACTTTTCGGCTTTTGTTCAATATGTTTGCCGGCACTTATAATATGAATGACCATGTCAATTTAAATTATTGCACAGTAGGTAATTCACTAGAATATTAATGGTTATGACTAATTTTCATTCTAAGTACTTTAGTAACCGTCTGATAGCTGGATGTAGTTATTGCAGCACGGCATCCATTATGACTCCTAATGCACACCCATCGAACCTTATTTTGCCCTCTACGATAGCAACTATGTTGGCAAAAACGGTATTCACCCATCTGTAACATTGGTCTGCCCCTTGATGATGTAATCACACGTATTTCTGTAAAAAACAATCATTGCTATAAATACTATAAGTCTTTACGCAGTAGTAGGTAATTCTCATAACTTAATCCGTATGTCAACATCATCCTCCAAGTGATTTCGACTCAGGTATGTCGACTTTTCCTGAAGCGACTGCCGTCTGCCTGCCCACCCCGTGCCTCGTCCTTTGTTTAGCAGGTGCACCGACTGTTGACTTGGGCCCCAAGGGTGTTGGTTGGTGGGGCCCTGTAATTCCCTAATGATTACTGGACAGTATATTACTTTAACTCAATTCGTGTATTCATTTGATTGAGTCAGGTCTACTATAAGCTACGCAAGATCTTTTCATTAATCATGAAAGTACAACTGATTCTGTTCAAATTCCCACACAATATGCGACCGATTTTACATGTTAGCTGGTGAATAAGCATCCGATCCGTTGGATATTAAGTTGCATCAGTGTCTTTCGAACGATGTCCACTAGGAACAATTGTATTATTTGTCGACGGTTTGATCTATTATAAATACGATTGAATCGATCTTCCAATAAAATCCGGCAAATAAAGAAACTTATCGCATTTAAACTCAGATAGATTTAGATCGGAAAAAGAGAACATCTAGATGTTCTCTTTTTCCGATCTAAATCTTTAGAAAAAGTAAGCATACAAAATGCTTAAAAATTTAATTGAATAAACTCAGATACTTATTATTTTTTTATAAAATAACAATAAAATAATGTATTTAGTAATTTCATAGTCTTGCTATGAAAAATGTATATAAGCCTAAAATTTCCATACATATAACAACATTTGTAAAATTAACTACTTACTTATATGAAATAAACAAAAACTTAATGTTTATGTACAGCGTTCATTTTCAATATTTCATTGTCAAATGTAGTTATAGACGCGCGACATCCAGCACTCCATTTGACACAAATCCACAACACCTTGGGTCCTCCCTTACGATAAAGACTATGTTGGTTAAAACGGTAGTCACCCATCTGTAGCATTGGCTTACCCATCCTTGACACAATCATCCTTATTTCTGAAGCAACAAGATAATACAAGCATTACGAACATGACATTAGTAAATCGATTCGATTGAATCAAAATATAGTAACCTTTTTACTTCAATTCTTTTAATCGGATGGTATATCGAAATGGTTTAGAGCTTTAGATATTATTTATAATAGCTATATTTAGCTTATATCTGGCTGGTGGCTAGTGGGAATATTGGCTTATAGCTATAAGCCAATATACCCACTAATATAATCTATATAAATAAAAATAAATCGCCGAAATGTATGTACGCGCAATATTTCCGAACGACTGCACCAAATTGGATAAATAATTCTTTTTTTTTTGTGTTCGTTATTGTCAGGGAAAATTTTGAAAAGTCCACGCGTAAGGTGCTATTATTGTAGCGGGGTGAGGGCGTGCAGCTAGTAATATTATAAATGTGAAATTTGGTGTGAAGATGTCTGTTGCTCAATCACGTCCAAACGGCTGATGAACGAATTTGGTTGAAATTTGGTACAGGGATAGATTATAGTCTGGAATAACACGTAGGCTATATTTTTTATCCCCGTAATAGACTCTCATGGGTTGTGGGAACGGGATCAGAATTCCATGCCGGCCTAACCGCAGGCAACAGCTACTTCGGATATAAAATAGATGAACTGTCAAAAGGTAATGGGCAAGTCTTTGTACTTAGTGCGTAGTATGCACACCGTATGGTCATGTGACCAGACAGTGTGCGGTGCTCAGGGTCATGTAGTAATAGAGGTAGGTAAAGTTGGAACCACACTTCGTTATGTATTATTCTGATATTCGCATTATTCGGCCGAATACGAAAAAGTGTGGAGGGCTTATTCGTTTATGTTTGCTTTATTGGCACACATAACGCATAAGCGCAAATATAGCAACGAACAAATGACAAATATTTGGGCGAATACAGCATAGACGCATATCAAATAACACATAACGAAGTTTAGTTCAAGCATAAGATGACGTAACGTGCGTCTGTTATAACCAAGAAATATAATATCCATAAGAAGTGTCCTTAAACCTTGTTACTGTAAAAACTGATGTCGTCAAACTCTCTAATATTATGACCAATCACCTCATATAAAACAGTAACATGATTGCTAATTTTCAACAGGGTGCAAACCTAAAAGTGAATGTCCGTTAGTAACCAGTCGTGTTGCTAATTATGTTGAACAATTGTTCAACATAGTAGCAACCAAGCAATAATTACACTTCCTTTAGATTTTATATTTCATGGTAAAAAGTAACGCTATTACTTTTTTTGTCGCAACTATGTCATAAAAAGTCAACTCTGAATTATGTCTGTTTAATTATTTCTTTCTTGTGATGCTATATGTGTGTGAGTATTGGAAAATTTTACTATTTCACCGTCAATCGTAGTTATTGAAGCGCGACATCCCAAGCAACACTTGACACAGATCCACAGAATTTTCGGTCCGCCCTTGCGATAAAGACTATGCTGACAGAAACGGTATCCTCCAACTTGTAACATAGGCTTGCCTCTTCTTGATGTTGTCATCCGGATTTCTGTGATAATAAAAACTATTTTTAATTATTCAGTTACGTGATAGTAATATATCTATTCAATGTTATCTGGTATCTCCAAGGCGTGAATTATATGGAAAGGCCGGAGGTATAAGGTGAGCTTAAGACGGTGCCACGAACGCCTGCGCTTCAAAATCATAAAAAACGTACGCAAGCGATGCGAAGCCCCTAACGCCGTATAATATGTTTATCGTGGTCTTAGAAGCGTTCGTAATAAAAAAATACAAATGAAACCTTCCTAAAAGAAACCATTTAGTAAACTGTTAATGATAAGAATAGTTGTAATATTTGACCCATATAACTGCTTACCATATTTTAATCTAGTATTCATAAAAAAACTCCACAGAAATGCATATCAATATTGAATTATAAAACACTGTCTAGTGTCTAAACACTACTGCTTCCATGTCCACCGCAGTGATCGACGAACCGTTTGGAACACAAGTTTCTTCTGAACCACGGCCAACCAGCCAGCAGTATATTTTACATTCAACGCCGGCCATGAAAGCCTAAAGAATTAAACCTTATGGTCACTTCATTTTCACTATTAAATAAAACAAGCGATATAATTTTCAACCATTTACTTAGTGGTTATGAGTTTTGAGCAGATTAACAACCTTAAGATCAACCGTGGTTATGGAAGCGCGGCAACCAGCAGGAGTTTTTATACAGATCCATCTGACCTTGGGCCCGCCATTGCGGTACGCGCTGTGTTGGAAAAAACGATTTTTACCCATTTGTAGCATAGGTTTGCCCTTGGTTGACTGAATCAGCACTATACCTGAAGAAACATCGCATGAATGTTACTGACGATTTGGGACTGTATACCGCAATAGAGACAACAGCCCATGAACTGCTTCTGTCCGTACAATAATCACGAGGCTAAATTTCAGTGATGACAATCCATTTCACTAAACTGAGTGTTCATGTTGAACTGAATGAAATTTATATTGAATAAAATGTGCTAACGAAGCTGGAATTTAAACGAAATCCAGCCTAAATAATTTTACCAGTGCGGTTATAAAGAAACGTAAATGTGCATAGATTCGGGACAGAGAAAGATTTTTAGTAAATAAAAAAGTAAAATAGTGAAAATATGTCTCATTAGTTGTCATATTTCTTTTGTAGATAATTAGTTAATTTTCTAAATAATTATCAGTAATAAAATATTTATCATACAATAAAATTAATGATTTTCATCTTTTTAAATGAGAATGATTTATATTTATCTTAATAACTTCTTCGGAGTAAGTAGTTATCGAAGCCCGGCACCCGCTACTCCATTTGCTACAAACCCATAGGACCCTAGAGGCGCCCTTGCGATAGTTACTATGTTGATAAAAACGATGTTCGCCCATCGCTAACATTGGTTTGCCTTTTTTTGATTCGATCATTCTTATTTCTGTAATTGAAATAGGTACTCTGCATAAAAACAATTATGCCTCATTAAAATGTCTCACCCATTGCGTGACTAGCCTTGAGTCACTTTACCAATGGTGGTGTTGACCAGGATTAAGACCAGGATTACGGCCTTAATCATGGCTATTACACTACTGATGTGAACCCACTCCACCGCGTAATTAATATAATGGTCATCTCCTCCATGACCAACTCCTGACACACACAAATTAACTTAACTGGGGGGTTAGGTTCTTACGGAAAGAAAAATTAAGTAGATGGCGCACAAAAAGCTTGCTTTTACCCGCGGCTCTGCCAAAGCCAGTTACCATTGAATTAAAACACCTGGTCTTATTTACAAAAGTATATAATAACTTAAAGTGTACTTCCTAAATTTACTGTACTAAAGGTGAAAAAATAATTATATTTCTATTTTCGAACTGGAGCTTCACAAAGGGCGCGTTTAGAGTGTCAATATATAATATGTTGCATTTGCGCATCATTCACAGGGGTGTTTGAGCTATTTAAAGCCGTCAAAAATGTATGTTAAAAAAAGGATTAAAAAAAGCCATTACATATTTTTTTGATTTCATTTGCATGTTATTTACGGAGCTTACTCTACAGCACTGTAAACATAAATGTTACAGTTAGTGAAAAAAAGGTGCTAGAGATCTGAGAAACGAAATGCTATAATTTAACCTAACTTAACTTTATAACTTATTGTAGGTATAACTTAGCGTTACTTTTATCGCTAACTGCTCATAAATTATCTTTGTACCTTTTTTTTTTTTTATCGTGCGGAAATCCCTTCGGATACCCTGTTATGCTGTTATGTCGTGCATGAACCTACTAAAATCGCACGGTGTCCTGCCCAAGTGTCCATTGCCGGGCACCCCGGGTAAGCCCTCGAAAGGATAACCCCAGGGCTACCGGCGGACCTTGACCGCCAGCGCGGCCTCGCCTGGTGGGGTTGGATTTTATCACGCGTCGGTGAGTAGGCAGGCGTGTGTAGGACACACACGACACGCCTCCGCCACGGCCTGCTTCTGTAAGGATGGCGAGTCGGCCAACTACTGTCCTCAGGCCCCGATCATGGAGGTCGGTAGTCCCGGGCGTAGACGAGTCTGCGGCGTCCTCGCCGCAGACTGCATTACTCGGGGGGCAGGGTTCTCTCCCGCTCAATCTCCGCCGTCTCTTTCACGCGCATTACCTGCTCGCAGAAAGAGGCGGCGGCGTGCCACTTGCTCCCGTCGGAGACCACGGCCCTCACCATGGTCTCCAACGAGAGAACGTCCACACCCAGGACCGCAACGAGATCCCAGCGTTGACTCGCTCACGCAAGGCACTCCACCAACGTGTAGAGCGCCGTGTCTTCGCCAGAATCCTCGCAGTGCTGGCACTGCGGCGTTGGCTCCCGTTGGATGCGCCATAGATACTTACCGAAGCACCCGTGTCCGGTAAATATCTGGCACATCCGGTAGGAGAGGTCACCGTGGTGCCTCTCCAACCACTCCTTTATGATCGGTCTCACCGCCGGAATACAATACGTTTAACACATTCTAAGTAACAGAACACGATAGCTAAGCTTTTTTCAAAAACATTTTTTTTAATTGTCCCCAGAAGGTTATAAAAATAAATTATCAAATTATTTATTGATGTATAATTATTTTTGCAATCTTCAGTGGACAAATTTAACATTTTTAAATTTTTGTTTATTATTTCATGTAAAGTTTTAAAGCTAAGTTGGTCGGTAACTTGGAATGTGTGTGTAGGTTGTAGGTTGTAGAGTCAAGCAACAGTCATTTTGGCCGTTGCATGAATGGGCCGACTCGACCGGGGAAGCACCACCCTCTCACAGAATATCGACGCCAAGTAACAGTATTTGAACTGTTGCGTTCCGTTTGGTGAGTGAGAGTGCCGGAGCCCAAACTCCTTTCCCATCCCCTTTCCTTTACAGGGTCGGCAGCGCGACTGTGACGCCACTGGTGTTGAACACGTCCATAGGCCGCGGTAACCGCTTCCCGTCAGGTGGGACGTGTGCTTGTCTGCCACCATAGCGGTATAAAAAAAAATGTGTAAAACTATAACCGATGGCGATTGTAGATCGTGTACTTAAACATAAAATAATAATAATCTATAACTTTTTACACAGCACAATCTAGACCCAAACTAAGCATATGGGTTCCAGAAAGCGTATATAATCATATCGATATAACCATCTTGTTCCCTTACTCATGATTATGCGGTCTATTCATCTGCAATACAGAATTTTCAACAGTGATGATACTTGTTCGGCATTGCCCCCATCGCCATTTTTTACAGCGCCATATCGATTTCGGACCGTGTGTCTTGTGTATATTATAAGTATATTTTCCTACCACCAGATTCGGTTTTCCCATCCTAGTTACGCCGAATAGAGCATCTGAAATAGTAGACAAAGATTATAGTTATGACATATTCTTACTCTAGCTTAGTTAATATTTTACTTAATCATGATATTTATGTGCTCAAGTTAAGTTTAAGTTAGGACTGGCGCGGTGGCGGTAGCCACGATATCTTTACAAAATTTTCAAATCCGATTCCCTGTCATTCAGGCAAAGTTGTAAGGAGATGAACGAGCGTGGATTTTGCTTTGATTATTCCGTACGCCTTATAGTTTTTCTGTATCATTTACATCTTAGAGGTAGAAAGTTTACAAGTAACTGAGATCGGTTAAAGACAGTAGGCTCGCCCCGTATTGCGTAGGACAGTTGCCTACTCCTTAAGTAAACAGAAGTATACAGACGAAAGTATATGAAGAAAATGGAAGGACACAATCTAATGCTACCGACTAATGATATATGACTTTTCAATTATTTTTATTTTAACTTTATTACGTTTTACATGTTCATATTCTTTATTTTTGCCCACTGTATATCCACTTTACAGTATCGTAGGTGGTTTATAATTGGTCAAAAAAACATTAAAATTATTATGAATGATTATGATTGTCCCTTATTTGAATAATTTCGTTATGAATCGTCCGGATAGAAGCTCGGCAACCCCAGTTACTACTTTTGACGCACACAAAATAGCCTTTCTCTCTTCTGCTGTTGCTATGTTTATTAAAACGAAATCCCCTGTGCACGATCACCGGCTGTCCGTACTTGGACGTTGTTAGCTTTATATCTGGAAATATAAAATACTAAATGATGGACATGTAAATGCAACAAGAACTTTGTCTCACTACTACTTCTGGTCTTCTGCTTTCGGTCTTCTGCTGCTGGTCTTCTCATGTCATGTTGACAGAACTTTCTACTACGATTCGACAAATTACCCAAACTATGAATGGAAGACATTATGTTTAGTTTAAATTGTTAAATAATTATAGATTGATGTTTTCACCGCTTATTGGAGTGTCGGTGTATAAGTACCTAGTTATATTTTTTTATTTCACCGCGGAGCACGGGCCTAACGACGCCTGTACCAGCCGAAGTGGGCGTGGCATGCTGCCTGTGCGTCGCGTGTCGTGCGCCGGGTGACAGTCACTTTGAAAAGTTCTCGAGGTCGGCACGTTGATAAATCCCGTTTTGGGACTAAAACAAATAAAATCCTTTCTGCACTTAATGACAGAACTGCAGTTGCTTCACAGGGTGAACACAAATATAATATAATAGCTGTGTGTCCTGGCTCCGCACCGCTGCGATACCCGTGGACTTCCCTTAGTTTTTTTCTTTTGTTTGATTTGGTTTGGTATGGTTTGTGGCCTAGCCTGACAAAAATGAACAAAAAAAAAATTATCCAATTTGATGCAGTCGTTTCTGCGATTTTTTTTTATATAGAAGTTATACTGGGATTGCTGATTGCGATATAGATACATTAAATGAAAATGAATATTTTTTATCAAATTTGTCAAGAAAGATCGACCATATCCGCAACAGTAATAAATACACCGAACTGAATAAACTTCTATAAAATGTATTTATTGTAATTTTTCAAATTATACCAAATAACATATTTACAATATAAATCCGATTTTTGCATGAAAGTAAAACAAAACTTAAGTACAAATAAATCATCATTAGCATATTAGCGGTAACCCTATTGATTAAGTACCTACAATAAAACAACATAGTAATTTTCTTGGAAATAGTAGATTGGGCACTTAAGGCTATTATGAGTTAGTTTGGCGCTCAGGCTTTTGCGACGGCTCTACAATTATGAGTGCGGCAAGAATAATTTTGAGCAATATTCATAATCTGCTGTACTTTCAACTACCTACAGCAAGTTATTCAGTTCAAACATTAATAAATTAACTTTACATATTACAATACTCAACCATCACATTTTGCCCATTTCAAAAAGTGCGTTTTTTCAAAAAATATACCCATTAAATGCATGGTGTCCTTTTGCAAAACAAAGTTACATTTATGTAAACAAAATGTAATTTAACTAAGCCGCTGAAAATTCATTAAATCTATCTGAAGATTATTTTCCTCCAACAACTAACAACGTTTACAAAAATTACAAAGCTATGATGATGAGTTTGGGGGCTCCATGTCCTTATAACGTCATAAGAACATAAAACGGCTTACTTAGGTTCATGTTCACTCTCCGTTCGTTTATGGATTTATTTAATTTACTTAAATAGTAGTTACAAAATCAGTAATAAACCCTTATGATGCCACAAACACATTCTAGTTTTTCAGAGTATCAATTAGTAGTAAGTACGTACACGTATTATGAGGCCTTGGGGTGACCGGTGAGGCCATCCGTCACCCCAGCAGAAGCAGGACGAACCTACTCTTCCTACCCTACTCTAGAACCATTCTTTGGAACGGTTCTAAGGGTTAAATGGCATTCTATTAACATCATAACTTGGGTAACTATGCACATTGCCTTAAACCGGGTCCATGCGAGTTCAATCGTATCGTGTAATGAAACACGAATCCGGCGGGTGGACCGCAGTACGAGCATTACAAGTAACGCTAACACCGCACTGTTCAACCTATATTACACGTAATCTTACATTATGCGTTACACATGTCTGGAGCCGACTAGATATATCGTAGGTAAACTCCATAGCTCGTCGTTTGAGCCAGTATTGATCTGCTTTGTGCCATTGCGCGTTGTAAATGCAAGTATATATATATTATAATCAGTATATCAGTGAGTGTGTCCATCTCTGTACTTAATAATTGATCCATCAAAAGTTTCAACAAACGCTCTACACTTATAAGAGGAAGACCACTTCACACATCGCCACATCTTCTTAATTCCATAAGGGTTCAATAAGTTATACATATTCCCTTTGTAAACTGCCTTTGGCTTGCCGTATCTCGATGTTGTTATGTATAGTTCTGAAAATAAAAATAACGTATAAACAAAAAGTATTGATGAAGATCGAATTATAACCTTGTACGGTTTTTTTTTTCTTATAACTTCTGATAGCTGTTGAACGTTGTTCTTCCATATAAATCCAAAAAATCGAACGTATGTATAAACATGCAGAGTTAAATTTCTAAGTGACGCGTATATACCTACTAAAACCGCACGCCGTCTCGGGTCTTCAGACGCCGGGGTTTAAGGTTACCCATAGAGCATATCCCTCGCACCTCGACTGACCCTGGGCCATCTCACCACTAACAGCATCGCTCATCCTGTCTCCTCTGAAAGCAGAGGAGTACGGAGAGCGATGTGTTCCCGCCACGTTGGGTATTGGCCGACGATCAATGCCAACCCTGTGAAGGGGTGAAACGACTTCATACCACGGAGGAGCGCGACTACAAACACCGTAACACAAGATTTTTATATACTTAATTATATTGGATCGTCAATAAGTGAGTGCTGAAATTATTGTTTCAAACCAAAAGGGAACCTTTGTTAAGAAGTCAAGTCACCATTCGCGTTCCGCTTGACAATATCACGATAAGTATATGTGAGTTGGACCGTATACTAATTATTTCAACAATAAGTTAAAACTGTAGTTAAAAATAAAATCAATAATAAGAGGCACTACTATTTATTAGATTCCAATTTAAACTTATTTCATACATTTTTAATTTCATTATATACACAGTGACGCAAAGGATTTCATTTACTTTTACACCGGATTATATTGGTCGATATACTTCAACTAACATGAAGGAAATACCAATTTTCGCAAAAATAAAAAATGCGATTTAAATCAAAAATTACAAATGATGTCTAAAATTGCTGGAAAATGCTTTATATTTTTGCGTTAGAAATATATTTTCTACACGTTGATTGACGTATACCAATATAATCTGATGTGAAATTTAATGTGTACACTTTTGTGCCACTTTGTATATTTACATTTACGCGAATATCACACATTGAAATAAAATTATTTTTAACGGATTCTATCCTGATTCATTTGGTGTTGTTACGATAGTTAGTTTATGTTGGTGTGTCGCGATCAAGATAGAAATCGTAAAAAGAGTTTCATTTCAATAATAAAAAACCAAAAAAAACGCCGCACACACACATAGCTTTAAAATTAATACATAAAATTTCGTGTCGATTTTTTTAGCAGAAGCTAATCCTGGATGTCAAGTCATATTTACTATAAAAATACATTGTTTTCTGAACTGAACCTGAACATGGGAAATTCAATTCGTAGGAAAAGAGGTGGTTCCAATTCAGCTAAAAAGTTTAATCTTCAAAAAGTAACATACAAATTTTGTAAGTCAAATAAAAGCTTGTATAAAATATTCAAAACAAAAAAGATACTTATATATTAACTTTTTTTTAATGCATATTGATACCATGAACTGTTCTGGTAAAAATACCTTAGGAAACATCCAGATGTAGAGGGAACAACAAACTATTATTTAAAATTAGTCTATCCCAACATAGGTGTGTAAAACGTAAAGTAACAAAAATACAAAATAAAAAGAAGCCATACGATTGTAAGAAACTGATTTTCGTGACCTACTCTTCACCTACAATTCAAGGAGATCCCCTTGAAACGCATAACTTTGTTAACTAATATACCTCGGCATAACACGTTCGGGATAACTTAACTTTTAATAACATAACAATACTTGGCATAACGATTTTATGGCATATGTTTCTTTAGGCATGAATATCATTTAGACTAATTTGTTTTGGTCTAATTTTAAATGGCATAAACTTATTTAGGCATAATATTATTTATGCGTGTAACAGTTTGCAACATATAAATATCAGAAGGCCGCAGTCCCTCTTTTTTTTTCGTGCGGAAATCCCTTGCCGCCCGCCAGCATCGGGCTTGCACCGACTAAAACCACACGCCGTCTCGGGTCTTAAGACGCCGGGGTCCCTACGCCACGAATATGTTCATATTATGTTATTTATTTTTGTTTGTATTATTTCCCTACGAAAGTTAATTCACCTAAAACAAACAGTAAGCCGACCATGAAACGTACATCTGCAACTGCGGACCCGTACGAAACACGAACGAAAGAAGTGTCATTTAGATACCATGAAGTTACTTTCGATTTCGATATTTTTGGATTTCGTTCTTTCGATCGGGACAATAAAGTATGTTCGAGAGTGAATCAAACACATTAATGAGGTTTTCGTTTACCTACTATGTATTTCTATTAAAAAATGAACTATTATAAACAAAAATATTAAATATTAATAAGGTCAAAAACTTAATGTATTTACATTAAGTTTTTGACCTTATAAGTCGTATAGTATCGTGGTTTAATTTCAATTTCTTATTGGCGGGCTATCAAAATTCTGAATTTTGCTGTTTCGGGTCGTTTCATGGCAGGGTTTACGCCGAATGTCATGACATGCTGTCTTCGGTCGATTGTGGGATAACTGCGTTTCATGGTACCGATCGCCCGGAATTTCAATCCGCAACTGCCAACAATGTCAAATGCCAAAAAAAAAAACAATGTCAGGAACTATAAAAGGAAGTCGATGAGTTCTGTTCGTGGACAAATGGACTGAGGACGCAGCCCAGTAAGTGTCACTGTCTGTGTCTGGGTAGACGGGACACCAAATTTACCTCCTACGACCCGGGACTCTTCATTGGGGGTAAACCAGTTTCCATAGTCGCTGAATCGGTGCCATTTAAATTTCTTGGGAGAAAGATAAACTATAAAGGACGCACACCATCCTTAGATGAAGTTGTCGATACGTTTATAAATGACCTAAATAAGATAGATCAGATACCACTAAACAATATCAAAAAAGCTTGGATATATGACAACTACTTAACATCACGTCTGACTTGGCCTTTTCTGGTATTATGAATTCGGTAAAACCTTACTGGCGAAAATAGATGCAACTGTCATAAAATCGCTAAAATCGTGGCTTGGACTAGCGCACTCTGCTGATTCCTCTGCTCTATTTAGGGATCAAAATAATTTTGGGATAAAACTTAAGAAACCATCGGAGCTCTATAAACACCTTAGAGTTACCAAAGCCCACATCTTAGGTAAATCCCAAGATGTCACAATCAGGGCACTCCCGAAAGATAATAACGCGTCCGAGCTTGAATCTAGACTTCTATTCCATAAACGATTTATGATAGGGGCCCAGTCGAACAGAGTGGGGTTGGGAGTACGAGAGCCAGAAAGGGACTAGGATATACTTAAGTCATTTCTAAAACAAGACGAAAATGATAAATATCGAGTGCACGCGATGAATTTGGAAATCCAAAATGAATGGTTGACAATGGGAGAGTTCTGCATACCGATGGCCTTAAAGTGGCGCACCTTGATCGCCGGCCCTGTTAAAATTCTAGCTTAACGCCTTTCAGATGACCCTCCCAGACCAGAGTAATCTGGTAAGGTGGGGGAAGGCCACAGAAAAACAATGTTATACTTGTGGTGAGGCAATAGGGACGGCTAGACACATATTAGTAGGATGTAGGGTGCTTCTCGATAGAGGCCAGTACTCACGCCGCCACGATAAGGTGCTTATCATCGTACGTGAAGCAATGAGTCTGGCAGTAGCTAGAGCCAAAAAAGGATTGACTACTAACAGACGTCATATCAACTTTGTGTCTGAAGGTTCATCCATAATATCCAGGAACAATCCTTATTCAATCTTAGATACTGCCCCAGATTGGACTCTCCTAATCGACATGTATGAAAAGCACTATAAAATTCCGGAGGATGTTGGGGTTTCGTCATCTAGACCGGACATATTCCTATACTCTAAGAGGTTAAAACATGTGGTTCTTCTGGAACTTACTGTACCGTGGGAAACAAATATATCGAAGGACCACACAATAAAGAAAAATAAATACTATGATCTCACAAACGAATTAATCAAAAACGGTTACGTGGTTAATTTGTATGCAGTGGAAGTGGGAGCGAGAGGTATACCAGCAAAATCTCTCTATAACCTACTTAAAGATCTAGGCCTATCGAGAGCTACAATAAGCTCATTACTAGGACGAATGTCTAAAGCGGCACTAGTAGGTTCGTATCAAATTTGGTTAGGCAGGGAGGGGAACTTGGGTAGTGAAGGTGAGTGTTGATGTACATCAACAAAAGGGGCCCTCTCTAAACCTACACTTGGGTCGCAAGTCCCAGGCACTGTCCCGAGTTCCCAACTCAGCAACGCGATGGACTCCATGGAATCCATGGATTGCTAAGAATATCGGTCTCAAGTAGGCCTACTGTAAAAACTGGCCTTTCGGAGCCCATATGTAGCTCGCGATTATGACTTTATGACTATTTGGACATGCCAGGTCAGTCTTAGGATGAGTGACCATTCCTTAGAATTTGAGCTCTCTCAGCAACCAAACAACGTGTGATACCTTCACGAAGAATACTAAAGATAACGCCACCACGTAAGGTGCCTATGTATTACCTTAGAGTAAAACTAAACAATGTGTTGTGAATGAGTGTTTGTATACCAGCACTAGGATTAACACGCCGATTCAGAGCAGTCCGACGCAGATAGATTAGGTTAGAAGGTTAACTCTTCGTGATTATTATTTTCTAAAAACAAAATGAAATAGAAACCCTGCGAAGTGGGGCTCCATCAAGTTATTTTTAAGCCCTCAGCAGTTTTGTGTCGATGGACATTATGCTACAATATCATTATGCGTTTATAATATTATGCTTTCAAATCGGTATGCTAACAGTAAATATGTTAAAACAAATTATGTCTCACAATTTATGCCGAATTATACCTGTTGTTGTCTCGTTCCTCTTATGATGAATAATTTACTGATGTAAATAACAAACCGTTCTGTTGTTGAAATACTGATCCAAGATTATTGAACAATATGATTTTCACGTCTTGGGAAGACCTTAAAACACTGTTCAATGGTTACAGAGCAAATTTAAAAACATTTTGTAAAGATGTTTTAGTATCAGTAATTAAGTTTTATTTTTTTATCCAGAGCGATCAAGAAGTCGTTCAAAAAAGAGGCCAAAAAAGACACGTTCAAGAAGTCGCTACAGAAGACGTTTGAGAAGTCAATCGCGGAGTCCATTGAGGAGTCAATCTAAGAGGCCATCAAGAAGCCGTTCTAGAACTGTACAGACTCCAGAAATTCCTACACCAGTGGAGCATATTCAGACATCAAATGAGGAACCTGAACCAGAAACGTCAACCCAAAAAGTGATACCAGAAGTAAGTGAAATAGATATTGATACAGATATATTATCGGCTATGGGAACGGTGGAGGAAGACATTATAACTGGCCCACCAGTCCACCTTGAAATTGTTCAGCGTTGGACACCTATACTAAATATGGGACTTAAAAAGGAAGAAAAGATACTTCTGTTAAATCAGTATGTTCCTTTTAATAACATACCTTCCATGATTCCACCCAAATTAAACCCTGAACTCATCATCTTCGAACGAGACAACAACAGGAATAATTTCAATCGAATTGCACTTACAGGTAAGCTTGTTTGATTGTTCAATGAATGTTATGCATTTTGATGTTTAGGAGAAACGAAAGTATGTCATAATAAATTATGACATAAAATGTTATGCGTTCCAATAGGGAACACATTTCGAGTAATCAAATCGAGACTTTATAGCTTCGTGATTATGACAAATATTCGACCTGATAATATTGTTATCTATAGTGGTCAAAGTCGCCCTGCAGCCTTGAGCCCAACGGCTACATCTAAAAAGCTTCTTTACAGTACTTCTAGGATCATTCTTGAGCAAGAATCGGTTTCCGCCGTATTGTATTGCAGGAAAGCCTTGGCGAGTGAACTGGAATACTGCAGCTAAAAACAAAATTAATCATTAATATTTTAAGTTGAGCTACTTATTTAGTTTTATACTAAAATACATGCACTTTTTATAGAAAGCGTCCTTCCATGTTTTTGAGAGTATATGACGGTAGACGCCGCGGGCGCAACCTAAAAATGTCGCGCGGAGGCCCATTTTCAGCGTTAAATGAAAATTATAAATAATGGACATAGAGTTCCGGGAGTGAGGAGTTTTTCATTGGAAATTTGCTTGAATTTTTTTAAATATATTAATATTTAATTAATAGACTGAATAACTCTAAATAAATATTTTAATATAATAGACTGAAATATTGGCAAAAAAACTAAATGCCTTTTTAATTGTTTATAATTTTGCAATTGTTCATGTCCTAATAAACAATTGGCACATTTTTTTAGACGTTATTCCGAATCCAATGAGGTATCACACATAATTTTAATAGCAGTATCTCTATTTTAGACCATATTGAACTTGTCGTTAAGACTAGTAAGGTACTGTTCGCAGGTTCAAGTCCCGACCTAGATATTCTCTTTTTCGGATCTAAAATCTATAAGAAAAGTTAGCATACTAATTGCATCCAAAATTTTCATTCATCAGTCAAATCCTTAGTTATAAAATTTTATATAAATAGAACATACGCTGAAATTAAGAACCAGGAATGTTTAAAAACGCACAATAATTTAAAAAACGTTATTTTAATTCAATAAACAGTTCTCTACTCTATGATTATTTTATTAATATTTATTAGCACGATTATGTACTCGTCGATACAAATATAAATATACAAACTTGTACCTATCGAAAATAATTAAATTATCTAAATAAATGTAAAACTGTAATCATCAGGATAACACAAACCGTTAGAATCGGTTAGTAATAGACAAAATAGTAATACATGACATCCATACATTATGTCCAACAAATGTCACGTTTTATGTACTTCGGTGGTTTAGTCTCGTGAAACGTAGTAGCGAAAGTGATATTGAACTGATAGTGATTGCGGGAGTATAAGGACCCTACCAACATCTTCGGGCATGTCGGGGCCCAAGCCAACCTCACCTGCAAGCCGGTATATCTGCTGATTAACAGACTCTGGAGCAGACTTTCCTCTCGGGGTTGTGAGGTCAGACGGTAATCGTTCCCATAAAAGTTAAAACAAACTAATAAAAGGAGGAGCAGGTCAGTGGACCCCGGGCTCCAAAGTGCGATCTGTGGATGCGACAGGGATTGTCGCTCAGATGAAGCAAAGTAAAGTAATTACGGGAAATACTATGAATGGTGCGCTACATTCCTTTATGAGCAGTCAACCAGTGCTGAAAAGGGGCGCCTAGCGGTTCCTAACTGCGTGCTAGTGCTAACCCACATTTAATTGTTATTATTTTTTGATTCAGTTATTTATTTATTGAGTTATTTCGGTTTTTTTTTATTTAATGTTAGTTATTTCATTTTAATATTGCGTGTTATCTTAATATGATTCGTTATAATGTTTATGGTTAAATTTTGCTAAAATAATTTATTCATAATGTACGTATGTTTGAAAAATAATGTATCTTAGTATTTTTATCCGCATTCTAGAACCCATAATACAAGCTAATCGAGCTATGCTTACTTTGGGTCTTGATAAAATGCCGTAGAATATTTACTTATTTATTTATTTATGTGATTCAAATCTATAGGTTTGAAAAATAGAAACATAATGTTTCGCCCCTACACCGAATTGAGTGCTAGAAGTATTGTTTTCCCAGTCGGCCTTTGGTCTGAATATTAATCTGCTGATCTACCTCACTTAATGAGACACTGTCAATATTTCTAATACCGCAGCCGCAGCTCCACCGGCGCGGAGCTCGGTTATCTCTGGTTCTACTTAACCAATTTCAATTAAACATAGGGCAGATTTTAAGTTTGACCAAGACCTTTCTAATTGGAAAAATCGCATCAAAATCCTTTCAGTAGTTTTTGCGTCCATCGCGAACGAGCAGACAAACAGACAAGATTACCAAAAAAATATTTTTGTTTTCCGCAATAATATAGATATACAGACACAACTAATTTACAATTTTATAATAGTGTAGATAGATAGGTGGATACATAGATATACAGATAGATAGATAGACAGATAGATAGATAGACAGATAGCTAGATAGACAGATAGATAGATAGATGAGTTCTTACATCATTGCATCATTATCACAGTATACTCCATAGCTTGTACTTTGGAGCCCAGGGTCCGCTCTCTTTCTCTTGATTTATCTTTTCTTACGCGGGAGTGACTGCCATCTGATCCTCCAACCCCTAAAGGAAACCTACGCCAGAGCCTCGTCCGTTAACAAACAGATGTACCGGCCGGTAAGGTTGACTTGGACCCCGTTGATCTTAGTAGACCCCTTGTCATGATCTTACATAAAGTTCTTAAATCTATGATTCTCACGATACCGATGGTCATGGTTTATTCTACACTTGATGATGTCGTGTTCCACTGTAGTAATGGTTGCTCGGCAGCCCCGGTCCCAGTGACTACATCGAAATGTTCGCTTAGGAGTGCTGTTGCGTTCATTCTTCAAGAAGAATTTGAATCCACCACACTCAATTACTGGATTACCATGACGAGTCAACGTGAAAACTGGAACTAGAATATACAAACGCATTAAATATGACATTCTGAAATAATAAATAAATTAAGTATATCAATGTATTACCGTACAACTTAAATGAAACCTTATTCATATATTAAGAATGAAAGGCTATGTAGGGGTCAGGCTTTACAAAAAGTCGACTATTGTTCTGATGTGGAGATATCCATACATTAGAATGTACCGGTTCTTCCCAAACTTGACTCTGTCTAAGGCTTATATGTACGTACTTAATATTATATTATAATAGCAGCGTTCATCCTAAGTTCATCCATTAATTCTAAACAATATTAAATATAACAACCACACTGTGTTCCTCATGTTGAAAGTAAAATAAAACAAAAAAAAAATTATCATGCAAAAATTTTATTGCTAAATATCACGCACTGATTATGGTACAAACATTATTTTTTATTTCAGGTTTCAGTATAATAATAATACTTAAGAACTACCACTCGAGCTGTCAAAGCAAGCGCTTCTGTAGTTTTCGAGGATAAATTCAATGTTCAAACCCTTTAGTTTTCCTCACGTCACGATTGGAATTCAACTTTTGAGCCTACTTAGTGAGTATGGAAATCATACAGTTTTACCAGCATGTTATTGAAAGTAACAATATAGGCTCGACAACGACGGCTAGTCCACTTCGTGCATATCCATCGTTTTCTTGCCGTCTGATCCGTTTTTCGGTTTGTACAACTAAATTTATTGTTTTTATACCAGACCATCGGGTTCCCTTGTTTTGATAATGTGTAAATAGCTTTACCTGTAAATTATTAATGATGTGTGAACCCACTCCTAACACAAGCTATTTAGCTTAGCTGGAGGGGTTAGGGGGAATATTAGTAATTTCGGTTACTAATATTCTTTACAAAAAAAAACAAAAAAAAAATTGTATCATGCAAGTGTTTATATATCAAAAAATTTATTACTAAATGTCGCGCACTGATTTTGGTATAAATATTTAGTTTTTATTTCAGGTTTCAGTATGATAATAATACTTAAGCATTCTTACACTACTACTAGAACTGTCGAAGTAGACGCTTTTTTTTCTTTTAACGTGTGGAAACCCCTGCGGGCTTTACCCCATCGGTGCCATCGATGGGGTGGGCGTGTCGGAATCGGACCGACTAAAACCACACGCTGTCCTCCCCAAGTGTCCATTGCCGGACACCCCGGGTAAGCCCTAAAAGATAACCCCAGGGTTACCGGCGGACTTTGGCCGCCACCATGGCCTCGCCTGGTGGGATCGAGTTTTATCCCGCGTCGGTGAGTTGGCAGGCATGTGTAGGACTCACACGACACGCCGTCGTCATGGCCTGCTTCTGTAAGGACGGCAGGTCGGCCAACTGCCGTCCTCAGGCCCCGATCATGGAGGTCTGTAGTCCCGGGCGTAGACGAATCTGCGGCGTCCTCGCCGCAGACTGCGGAACTCGTCTATAATTTTCAACGATAAATTCGATGTCTTCTTCTTATCCGGTACACTCATGACAGAGCGGTTGTGATCGCTATGCAGTAGTAATATTCGAAGGGGAAGATGTGATACGTTTCACGACGTTTCGCCACCGTTGCCTATTAGCGGTCATCCTACTGCACTCATTGACTGAACCTCCTACGGCAGACTTGATCGATGCATCCGCCATTGTTTGAGATCTGAGCCCCAAGATAAAAAATATAAGATTGGACCACGTTGCATTTCGCGATTTGAGTCACTTCAGACGAATTATTTCTGGCAATCATCACCTTGGTTTTGTTGCGATTTATCTTAAGTCCAAACTCATGGCTCACTCGTTCCATCCTTGACAGAAGCTCTTCCAAGTGTTGCGAACTGGATGCAAACAGAGTGGTGTAAAATTGCGTAACGCGGATGGCGTTACGCAATTTCGCAATCTTCTATCCACAATTGTTACACCGTCTGTCCAGTCTTCCAAAGTGATGCGCATTATTAGCTCTGTGTACACGTTGAATACGAGCGGTGATATTATGCACCCCTGGCGCACTCCGGCACTAGGATGGAAATCACCTGATAGGACATCATCTGTGCGCACTGAAGCTGTGCCTTCTTCATAAAGCCATCTTAAAAGGTGTACAAGATGTTTTGGTGTGCCCATATCTAGCAGGGTTTTCCATAACACCGGCCATCTCACGGAGTCAAATGCTTTGGAGAAATCAACAAAGCAAATAAATATGGGCTTATTAAATTCTCTTGACTTCTCCATGATCTGGCGTAAAATAAGAATTTGTTCCCAAGTGCCTTTCCTCTTCACAAAACCGGCTTGTTCCGGAGCGATCTCCTTAGAGAGATAGGCTTTTAGGCGCTCGTTGAGGATATGTAACAATATTTTGCTAGCGTGTGATATCAGAGCAATGAGGCGGTAATTATTACATTTCTTCGTTGAGCCTTTCTTGTGCAGGGGTGTGAATATGGTGTGTGTCCATTCCGAAGGTCACCCTCCTGTCTGCCACACCTTTTGCAGATAAGGTGAAACATCTGGTCGCCACGTTCTCCTAAGGCTTTAATTGTCTCTATAGGAATTGCATCTCTACCAGTTGCTTTTTTGCTTTTCAGGTGTTTTATGGCAGTTCTTACGTCGGACAGAAGGATGTCTGGTTTCAAATTCTCTGGTTCTGGCTCTGTGCTTATGGGCATTTTTTATTTTTATGTAGGGGGGGTTTCATGTTGTCCCCTATTGTTTTTTTTTTACATATAAATGTAGCCCACTTTCTGATTATTTCTTATTTTATAATAAAGTTGGAATTTGAAATTTATTAGGATGCCTAAGCATCCTAATAAAAGAACGTTTTTGTCAAAATTTTACCATAAATAAGCAAAAATTGAAAATTGGTTTGGCAATTCTTATTTTTTAACACTGTCCCATCTTCTTCATGTCAGACATTTTACCTCGCTATTTAAATTACAATCTCGATATTTTTACATCTAAGGTGTCATTAAAAGAAACGGAAAGCTCACGTTCCATTTTAATTAATAAAGATTTAATCAATATTTTGAAATATAATGAAATAAATAGTTTAGTGGATGGTATAAAAATTGGCCATGGTGGAAAATTCGGCTGAGTTACGCAAATATTATCAGCAGAGGTATCAAAATATCTTCTGCAATATTATTTTGTTTCATAAACTAACAACCCTACAATTTGTTCACAAAAAGTCAGCCATTTTACTTTCATTCATAGAACAATGTAACTCGTTAGAACAGGTATCACCGGTTAGTGCAGGTTGAAAATTCAGCTGATTTACGAAGATTACACAGTAAGTACGCTTGTTTTACTATTTTAAAACTATTTAAATCTTTATAATAATAAGACAACAATTTGACTGAATTAGACGTATCATATAACGAAAGTTGTATAAAATATAAATCTAACCTTAAATACCGTTACGTCAGCTGAGAAACATTCACTCAGTGGATAGATTTTCGTAACTCAGTGGAACGTAAACCCTCGTTTACATTAACGGGTTTTATATTATATTTGAATGTAATTTTGCTATGCATAGCCTGAGCACCAGTCGAGGCTTCCAAGCTAAATGTTTTTGTTATAAAATTACGAAAATTCGTATTTATCTGCATAAGTATGCTTGTAGACACGCAAATTTGCTATGTTTGTTTTACAGCTGAAAAATTAAGTAATAACTTTTAATGTAATTTTTGTATTAGGTACTCAGTATCTAATGTATATCACATCCTCTTCTTATTTCGAGATTCAGTATTCACAGTAGATGATACATTTTGTTCCGTTTTATTTTTCTTCTGCTTCCGTTTCTGCTCTCTCCATTTCTTCCGTCTTTTTTCTTTCTCTACTTCTGTTAGCTCAGATATACTTTTACTTTTGTTTTTAACCCGTGCTGCATGTTTTTTCTTTACTTCTTCGTATTTCTGTGGATTTGCTTTCAACTTCTTTCTATATTTTTTCATGCGTTCTGCAGGGGTGAGAGCCATTTTGACACCTAATAAACCAATAAAAATTATTAATCCTACTAATATTATAAATGCGAAAATATTTCCTAAGTGTTCCTTGAAAAGCGTGATTAATACTTTTTTTGACAAACCAAATTGAGAACGGGTGAAGCCACGAGCCATCGGTATTTTAATATAAACTGTACCTATATTAATTAAAATTACTGTCTAGCGATCACCGAGTTACTGAGTACCTTTTTTTTTTGTGCGGAAATCCCCGCCAGCCAGCGGGGGCGGTTATGTCGGGCTTGAACCGACTAAAACCGCACGCCGTCTCGGGTCTACAGACGCTGAGGTGTAAGGTTGCCCATAGAGCATATCCCTCGCACCCCGACTGACCCTGGGCCATCTCCGGTTTCAAGATGGCCCCCTCGGGTTTGGGAACCACGGTGTCCCCGTCTTGCTCCGGTTTGGAGGAGGGGCGCTAGTCGCCCCACCGTCCCGGCCTGGTTCTGCTGGGGTGACAGGCGGCCTCACCTGCCACCCCCAGGCCTGCTCTCATGGAGGACGGAGGTCGATAAGCGACCTCCGGCGCCTGAGTCACCTGCGACGCGCGGCGAGCAAGTTGCGGGCTCGGCGAGCCGGGAGAGTTCTAAATCTCTCCCGGGCGCGCTCCGCCACCTCCTTTAACCTATAAATAAGAGTACATAACGTATAACGCAGCGGAAGAAGATTTCAGGTCATTGTCTATTTAAATAGGAATTTTGTCAAGATCTACCTCATTTTGTTATTCTAACAAAATTTAGAGATTATAGAACCGATCTGAAGAAAGAAAACCCCAATATCATGTTTTTTAATTTTTTTGACCACTTTTTGTCACCATACAAACTTTTATAAAAACGCCCTTATAGACTGTCGCGACTGCGAATTCAGGAACAATGACTGGCAGTAGCTCTTCCACGTTTTAGAGATTTGTCCGAGTTCTGTTACCCCTTCATTTTTTTGTCGTTTTCGATAGCCCAGGTTTTACTAGGTAGAGATTTAGTAATAAGACGAATTTTGTGGTAGAGATCTCTTGCATCATACCATGTTTTTCAAGTTCGTCACAAATGCTATGAAGGTGGGAATTGTGGTCTCGCCTGTAGCAGGCTTGGATGTTAGCAGACAGCTGATTCAGCTCTCTTCTGTCTGCTCCTGCGGCTTTCTTAAGGCGCCTCTCTTCTATAAGAGCAAGGGTACTGTCCGTCAAATTCGCTGTAAAGCCTTCAAAAAAGGAGGCTTGAAATTCTACTGTTTTTTTTTACTTTCGGTCTCATTAGCTTCGGCTTTTTGTACTAATCAATGAATTCTTAATTATTATGTTAAATATTGATGTTTGCAAAATCATTAAAATAGGTCAGGTTTTTAGACTACTTACTTAGTGAGTATGAAATTCATCATTTTTGACTATCATATCATCGAAGGTAATGATAGACGCTCGACAACCACGGCTAGCCCACTTGGTGCATATCCATCGTTTCCTGGACTTCTGATCCTTCGTTTTAAGAGAGCTTGTGCAACTATAATTATTGTTTTTGTACAAGACCATCGGATTCCCTCTATTTGATGTTATGTAAATAAGTTTGTCTGTAAATTATCAATAACAACACATTAATTATGTAACTTACGAGTTAACTTTACAGTTATTCGATAAGCATTTGTGATAAACAAAAAATACTATCAATTTATATTTGGCCTAAAGTATTATTTTAAGCCTCAAAAGTTTGTTACTACTAACAACTCGTTATCCAAATTCGTCCAAATTTCATTATTCAGTCCGTTGGACAGGATAATAACACCCACTGTCTTCTCTGTGTAAAACTTGGTTCTGGAGTAGAAGCAACTATTTGTTACATGTCATATACAATATACCTACTTGCTTAGGTCAATTAAGCTGTTTTTTACTGGTGGTAGAAATTTGATGACACTAATTTGTCACAAAATTCGGCCGGGTAGGTTACCGTGCACGATTGCGAAAAACCCTCCATAGTAATCCAATTTCAGCGTTCAGGGGTCAGCAAGTGCATAGCCAGGCAGGGGGATTGTGGTCGCAGCATTAGTGGGACCGGTGGGTGTCACGCGGTGCTGCGATGACAATCCTCTTCTGATGAGGCCGTTAAGCTAAGTGCCACCATTGTTAACATGGTACGTGTATGTAATGGTGACCCTCTTTCCTGAGACTTTACCTTCAGCTTACCATCAGGCGAGGTGAAGTCAAATTGACGTGTCCTAAATATAAAAAAAGAAAAAATAAAAATGTAGTTATGTGGTTGTCAATATAGATATATAATGCATTATCGCCTCCTCGCAAAATAAGCAGTATTTATGATTTTGACAGAACCTTGGACTTAGTAAGAGGCTACTCACAGCGAGTCTACTGACATTCCTACTGCGTTTAGATCAATACCTCACAGGTTATACCCAAAGCAGCTATGTCCGGTGAGTACCTGCGTCAGTTTACAGAAGAGGAGGCCATTCCTTCTCGTCAGCCAGTACTCCGATTTAGACCGGGGCTTTTAGCTACGCCTCTGACACTATTCGATATAGATCTGAGTTAGTTAGGATTTGTTAACTATTTATTAAAGGGATAAGTCAAGCTACCGATTTCTTTATTGGCCACGTGATGAAACCTCTCATTCTATAATTAAACAACGGGAAAATGAGATAGCCTCTAATAAACTAGCGATATCATTTTGAGTTGGATTAGGCTGACTTAGTTAGGCCAATTTAGAAGGCAATATAGATTTTTAGATGCGAATAATGCAATTAAAAAGAAGTTTGTTTAATTAGCACCCTTTATTAAACTATCAGGATATAAGTAATGTGAACTATTTTTATTCAGTGCAAATGGTGATCATTACATTTCAGAATAAGATCATCAACAGTAATAACACAAGCTCGGCAACCTTTCGCCCACTTAGTGCATAACCACCTCTTTCTAGGACTCCTCTTGTTAGATTTATTGTAACTATATTTGTTATTCCCAAATAGAATCATTTGGTTGCCTCTTATCGATGTTATGAATATGGGCCTGTCTGGAAAGAAGATAGCAAAGTTAGATACTATACGCTGTGAGGTTTCAATTTATTTGCCTACGACATTTTAAATGCGTTGAGAAATTTAATTTGAGTGAATGGCAACACTGCCAATCTGAAGGAGAGTAAAACGGCGTTTGATTGGCAGTCTCTTTGGGTGAGATATTTTTGCTTTTTAAGTTTATTTATTTACTTCATATACTAGCTAATGCCCGCGGCTCCGCCCGCACGGAGTTTGGTTATCGTTTTTAGGGTTCCGTTGCCAAATGGCAAAAAAAGGAACCCTTATAGATTCGTCATGTCTGTCTGTCTGTCCGTCCGTATGTCACAGCCACTTTTTTCTGAAACTATAAGAACTATGCTGTTGAATCTGTGAACCGCATTAAGATTTTCACACAAAAATAGAAAAAAAAACAATAAATTTTGGGGATCCCCATACTTAGAACTGAAACTCAAAAATATTTTTTTCATCAAACCCATGCGTGTCTGGTATCTATGGATAGGTCTTCAAAAATGATTTTCAGGTTTCTAATATCATTTTTTTCTAAACTGAAAAGTTTGCGCGAGAGACACTTCCAAAGTGGTAAAATGTGTGTCTCCCCCCCCCCTACCCCCTGTAACTTCTAAAATAAGAGAATGATAAAACTAAAAAAAATATATGATGTACATTACCATGTAAAACACCTGACCACTGAAAATTGGTTTGAACGAGATCTAATAAGTAGTTTTTTTTAATACGTCATAAATCGTAAACCGCAATTTACCTTTTATTCAATCAACACAAATATGAAAATTATAAAAAAAAACATTATTATGTTACTTGCTGCTACGGAACCCTTCATGGGTGAGTCCGACTCGCACTTAGCCGCTTTTTTGATCATATCCCTGCTTCGATTCCACCAATTGCAATGAAACATCCGGCAGATTTTTAGTCTGACTAAGCCTTTCTTATAGAAAAAACCGCATCAAAATCCGTTCAGTAGTCTTTGTGTTCATCGCGAAGAAACAGATAAACAGACAAACAGACACGTATTTCAAAAAAAAGTGTTTGTCTTTACGATCGCTGATTTAAGTAATTTTTTTTAATATCTCCAATAATACACAACAATACAGACACAAATAATTTACAATTTTATAATAGTAAGTATATAGATAGAAGTATCTTTCCTGAAAAACACGAAAAAAAAAATACAAAATATAACATCATCTTGTAATTTTTTCAGGTCTCTACTTGCATTGTTGGTATTGATTCTGATGTGAGCATACTGATTCTTCAAAACTCTACGAGATTACGTTAACAATTAAAAAAAAAACCGTAGCCCGGTTCAAGCCCGACATTACCGCCCCCGCTGACCGGCGGGGGGGTATCCGAAGGGATTTCCGCACGAAAAAAAAAAGGTACTTACCTATTATTTATTTTCATTCTAATGCCTCGTAAGCTTGAAAATAAATTCACATAATATATAATCTATATCAAGGAAAAAGATAAACCCAAGGTAATATTAAACTTTAATAACCAATCATAGACGGAAAAACTCACGTGTGTATCAGAACTGGACCCGCATCCGATGCAGTAGGATGCATGATATGAAACCATAAACATTATAATGGTTATGCTCATTTCTATGCAAAGCTATCTCATAATCAAGAGTTATGAGGCTCGCATTGCACCCCTTGGTCACTTTTACACAGATCCACCTCACTCTTGGCCCTTTACACCGGTGATATTTGTGGTATCGATAGTTTCCCATCTTTATCACTGGTTTTCCGTAACGAGAAACTGTGAAAATTGCTGATTAAAAAAATAGCTTTACAAGACACTGCTAAAAAGTAAATGCTGCTTGATACATTTAAAACATCTCGCATTGGATGTATGGGGTACCACCAAAGTTTAATAAGTTAACATAGTACATGGTTCAAATTATTTCTTCATATACCTTATTTACACGGCAACGTGTTAAGGAAAGTCCCTTACAGAACCAAATAGAAATAAGTCGTACTGGCAGAATAAAATTGCAAGGACTTGAATATATTGTACACTCCGTTAGTCAAAACTTTTGATGATTAAAAATATAATAAGTGCCTACTAAGATCATAATGTAAAATGTTTGATAATATTATGTAATTATTGTATGGATAGGTGAATACAAGAAGTGATTTTATACAATAGTCTTAGATTGCGAGTACAGATCAAGTCCTCTTTCAATTTCAATGATTGTTACAATAGTAATAAAATCCACATTTTAATCATAAGTTTTATTGAATAAATCCCTGGATACGGGACGGTAATAAACTTTACCTTTTACCCTGGATACGGGACGGGACCTTCTACATTTTAATCATGGCTATGTTCATGTCTCCATCCAACTATCTCCTTATTAATAGTGATGACACTTGCTTTACATCCATTCCTCGTTTTTGTACACACCCACGTAGCCCTAGGACCTTTACACCGATGATATTTGTTAAAGCGATTCTGACCAATCAGGATCACCGGTTTCCCGTAACGGGATGTTGTAAAAATTACTGTAATACAAAAGATTTAGTGGTGATAATTTATTTTGTTCATTTGTAAACCCTTTGTTTTATATTTTATAATTTGTGCATCAAGAAAATTATTAACTTCTCAAAAAAGGAACTCTTATTGTGGTCTGTGGGCCTGCCGGCTATAAGCGTTCGTTTGCGACGTAAGAAAGAGAGATGGAACTATATAGAGTGTATTACTCTATCGCTCTGTCTCGCCGGGAAAAGGAACGCTTATAGTACGTCACCTATTGACATAATAAATATGTGGGGTGCACTAAAAGTTTCTGGAACGAATAAGAAAAAATAAATACTTATAATGGTCAAAAATGATTATTTGTTTTTTCAACATATTGTCCCTTTGCGTCAATGCAATTTTTTGAAATGTGCCCGCCATAGACTTTCTATTTTCAAATGTTGTAACAACTTTTTAAATATTTTATATGTAAGTGGGCAGATCCGGAAACTTTTAGTGCGTATATATATGTATAATAGATACATAAATTATGTAAAAAAACTGTAAAAGTAAGTATAATTCAAAGAAAAATTAAAAGCAAAATTATCTTTATAAACTGTATATAAATCATTACTTTTTTTGGAATTAAACATTTATTATTGTTAGATTAAATTGACACTTCTTCTACGTCCCAGCGCTAAACCCAGTTGCGTCCAAAACTTGCACTTTGGCGCCCCGGAGTACTTTCTCCAAGCTACTCGCTGGTTGCTCGATCGCATAGCGGCTAATGTAATTCGATTCAGTAAAATTTAAAAAATATGAAATCGGGTGAATTATATTTGGAGTAAAACACTTTCTAAACAAACAATTAAATATGATATATTACTTTAAATCTTATTTCTTATCACCTCTTGCTTTTTCTAGACGCGATGTATATGGTCACAATTAGCTTTCATGATTACATCGTCAATTGTGATTAGAGATGCTGGGCATCCAGACCTTGCCTTTACACATAACCATCTAGCCTTGGGACCTTTACTGCGACAATATTTATTGAACCTGTAGTGCCCCATTTGAATCACTGGTTTACCGTACCTTGAGGTCGTGAAAATAGGCTCTGGAAAGTATCAAAAAAGTGTAACTAAACTATTTAGGAAACTACATACATTTTTTATGATATATGACCAAAAAGAAAACATTCAAAGACGTTTAAGATTATTTTATTTGTTATTTGTATGTTACCAATACCTAACAATATAATGGACTAAAAACTTAATGTTAAACTTTTATTTCTCTTCTAATTTATTTGAAAAACAAAAATGAAAGATATTCCTGAGAAACTATTTTTTTTCTCTTTCGGAAAAAGTTTCAGCAAACTGCTGTATTAAAAATAATTTCGAATACAAAGAACGTCATCATTTTCAAGTTCAAAAGTATATATTATCGGAGATTCGATTCTATACATCACTTGTGCTAGTCCATTGTATTTATTTATTAAGCCTGACCGGTCAGGTTTAGTAAATAAATATTGTGGAAAAGTACAAGCGATTTAATTCAATATGTGTAGCACGTTCCATCAAGTACATTCAGTCAATACTATAAATAAATAATCTTAAGTAAATTTGATGGCCGAAAAGCGTAACACAATACCTGAAAAATAAATTGCGAACTTGGGCCTAAAAAATATTACAGAATATTTTCCATTCTTGAAACATGTTTCTTATACGTGTGGTGGTCTATTATGCTCGGATATCGCCAGTAAAAATAATTGTGTTCGACTTCATTTCAACTGGATTCTCCCGTTTTATTCTATATAATTAATTCCGAGTTTCATAAACCGCTGTGATTGCATGACCTAAGAGATTTGACTCATGGGACTTTTACGAATTATATTTTTTAATAAAAGCATATCTTCTAATACGGCGTTAATGATTTTTTTTATAAAAATACCAAGAATCCCCTAAAATTTACTTATCATCAAGAGAATTTAAAAGACCTTAAAAGTACTTAACTTCAGATACACAACTTACGATAGAGAAGCGAAGAGACAGCGAAGGAAGAAATAGTGTAGAAGTTTTATGCTGAATGAACAAGATCTGCTTTGAGCTGCCGGAGCCAGAACATGAAATTCATAACAAGTTATCTTATAATTATTTAAGCAGGTAATATTTAACCTTCTAATATGGTAGATGTGACTAATTTTTGCTTTCAACAACCACATCCATAACCAACAGACTAGTACAATACAGACTGTACTGACACTACGGCTCGCAGCCTTCGCTTACTCGGCTGTTCGATCTATCAGCCATCATGTTTAAGAAAATGTTATTATTAAATATTATTTGTCTTAAAAACCTTACAAATCATCTATACTAGACTTAATATAAATATACTAATATAGCACTTTGCATCATATTGTGCAGGTTCGTGGAGGTTGCGGTTAACGCTATTAGCCCTATCAACACATCAGTCATCGAATAGATTATTGCAGTGCACTGTCAGATATAATATGACTCGTCCAATGTGCGCAATAGCGCCCGATCATCCACTTTCTGGCATTGCTGGGCGTCCCACATGCTACATTGGCATTAGGCGGCTGGCTGCTCTCCGTTGATTGGACAAAAGCGTGCTCCCCGAACATACCCATTACGTGCTTTTAACCTTAGCAGGAGTATAGTATCAGTGTGAATGGGTACCACTGATTTGGACGATGAGGTCGTCTATAGTGACTAGCGTAGCAGGACATGAACCAGATCTTGCCTTAACGCACGACCACCGTGCCTTTGGCCCTAAATTATTGCTACGTTTATTGTATCTGTGTTCCCCTACCACGATCACCGGTTTGCCGTACCTCGATGTCGTGAATACAGCTTTCAAATCTAAAATAATAAAACAATTATTTTTAGAAACTAATAAAATAAAAGCATATTAAAAATAAAACAGTAAAATTAAAAAATCTTGACAATTGCGTAGTCCATAGTTTTAGGTCTCTTTCGTGGATAGAGCGGGGGTGACGGGCGGAGGGGCAACTATCAACCAATCATTGATTATTTAATCGTCAAAATCATTCAAAGGGCTCGCGTCATTGGTTGATCAGTCGTTTCATTGGTTTTCTGATAGGCCAGTTAGTGTTCACGAGATGGTTCAAAATTTTTGGAACTTATTATAATTACATATTTGTGCCTTATTAACTCAGATGTTTTAATGTAGGTATAATTACATACACATGCGAATTTATTAATTAAGTTTAATACCCAGTAACACACAGTTGTTAACACAATTATTTGCTTCTACATTGGTGATAATCATGGTAATAATAAATACATATATCAATACTTTTTAGCCGGCTTCAAAACGGAGGAGATTCTATGTTCGTCGGTATCTATTTTTTTATGTATGTCTATCGATACTTCCGTTGTTTCCGTTTAGTTGTAGAGATAATTTAATTTAGTGTGATGAGCAACAGAATTAAAACCATTTTGTGAATTCAAAAGCAAATCGAAGATTTGTTCAAAGGTGCTCCGTCACCGCGATCATTCGCCTCCAATGTAACGTTACAGATTCGAACATTAGGTGCATCAGTGAGTGAGTGGTGAGTAGAGAATGCAGTGGAGTAGAGTGGAGCGGAGCGGAGCTGGGTGATGTGGTACCGCACGTTACAGTGAAAAGTAAAAACACCTTTGGAGTGTAATATAACTTTATACAAAAATAATAAGTTGCCATGTTTATTGTCATTTATATTATCACGTATACTACTTTGAGGTAATTCTATTATGGTTAGTCTCTTATTATTATAATAATGTCTACCTATTTTTATTCAATACCAACCAGCGATAATTTTTAGTCAAGACTAAGGCATTAAGTAAGTTAAATATTTATTTTACATTTAAACATTCGTAAATACAATATATGCACATTGAATAATTAAATAAACTGTTGACCTTTTTTATAACATAATTTTTTTAAATCTGTATAGGCTTAAATTTGCGTTTCTTCACGTGAATGTGTTCATGTTTCATTTTTATAATCACATTTTCGAAGGTGGTGATTGTTGCTCGGCAGCCCTTGGAGGACTTAACACATTTCCACAGTGCTTTAGGACCAGTACAATAAGAATACTTGTTATATCTATATTCCCCTAGCTGAATAACTGGTTTACCATTCTTGGAAGTTACAAATATGGGATCTGTAATATAAAGGTAAATCCATATATCTAATAAATTTGATAATATTTGTATTAGTGGAATTATTATTTCAATGAAAACAAAGAAAGCTTTTATTATTGATGTGATTAAAACAAGTATAGGTTGACATACCATTTCCATAACTCCAAAAAAATAAAAAGACTAACAACGAATGTTTTTGTTAAAGTTTCTTTGTAATTAATCCGTTTTCTTAGCAATCTAGAGTCCATCAGTTAATAAACATTAGAGCCTATCGCAGTACCCTCCTAGATGAGCCTTTCCAAATCTATACCACGATATTCTGTCCTCCACCTTTTGCACAATTTCCATCCGATATCATCCAATAGCCGACGGATCATGGGCCTTTAAAATTACCTGTTCAAGTCATCTTACTTTTACGGACGGAAAACGGACCAAATTAGTTGGGATATAACATTATCGTATTGTATAATTCAATGTTGGTGAACATGGTTAGCTTTAATGATAACGTCATTAAATGTAGTTATTCTCGCACGACAGCCCACACTCGCTTTCACGCACGACCAGTGAGCTTTTGGACCTTTACTTCTGTAATATTTATTGAAACGATATTGACCCATTTGCAGCACTGGGTTTCCGCAACGCGATAAAGTGAAATAAGCTGAAAATGTAGGAAATAAATAAATATTAAATTAGTACCACTTTTCCAGGAATATGGACGAATTTAAGCATGTCCCCAGAATCGATCCCGGTTCTGTCTATCTCTCCGAGATAGTAAACTTTTGAATGATGATGCAGAAAGTTTTGTGTTTCTTGAAGTACTTTTAAGAAAGCCGAAAAAATTTTTTTTTTAAATGTAAATCTATTTATTTGTAAATCACGATTTGTAAAGGTCTGATTTTTACAAGAATTGCGCCATACGATACTTTTTTAAATAGCATAGTTACTAATTCTAAAAATATGCTACCGATATTTTTTTTCTTTTAGCGTGTGGAAACCCCCTCGGGCTTCACCCCATCGGTGCCGACGATGGGGTGGGCGTGTCGGAATCGGACCGACTAAAACCACACGGTGTCCTCCCCAAGTGTCCATTGCCGGGCATCCCGGGTAAGCCCTCGAAAGGCTAACCCCAGGGTTATGCCTATGCTACCGATTGATTTTTTTAACCAAATGTTACGTATACCATACGTATACATGCGTCAACCATAGTAGCCAGGACAGATTTCAAGGAATAACTTGACGCACAGAAAGATATGACGAATTAAGCGTCCCCTTAAAAAAGTCAAATCTATTATGTCAAATGTGATCTGTTTTATTCAATGATTATGAGGAGTATGTTTAACTATAACATCATCAACTGTTATTATTGTTGCCGGACATTTCAAACCTTTAACTTTCACACAAATCCAGCGAACACGAGGTCCTCGGCTGCCGACCCATTTGTTGTAACGGTACTCTCCTAAGATTATGACTGGATTGCCACGTCGCGATACAGAGAATATCGGTCCTGAAACCAGTGAATAAACGAAAAATTTAAAATGACAGTATGTACATCTATACTATTATAAAATTGTAAATTGGTTGTGTCTGTGCACAGGGTATCTTTTGTAAAAAAAATACTTGTGTTATGTTAAATTAACGATTCTGAACATAAAAATATGTTTTTTTGAACTCTTGTCTGTTTTTCTGTTCGTTTGCGATGGATGCAAAAACTACGAAAAGGATTTTGATGCGGTAGATTCTATTAGAAAGGTCTTGGTAAGACTTAAAATCTGCCGTATGTTTGATTGCATTTGGTTAAGTAGGACCGGAGATATATGACCAAAAAACGATAACCGTCCACCGCGCGGGCGGAGACGCAGGCATCAGCTAGTTATAAAATAAATAAACACATGTGTGTCAAGTACAAAAAACCGGCCAAGTGCGAGTCGGACTCGCCCATGAAGGATTCCGTAGCAGCAAGTAAAATTTTTATATTTGAGTTGATTGAATGAAAGGTAAATTGCGGTTTACAATTTATGACATATTAAAAAACTACTTACTAGATCTCGTTCAAACCAATTTTCTTTGGAAGTTTACATGGTAATGTACATCATATATTTTTTTTAGTTACTTATATCATTCTCTTATTTTAGAAGTTATTAGAAACCTCAATATCATTTTTGAAGACCTATCCATAGATAACCCACACGGGTGGTATGGGTTTGATGAAAAAATAAATTTTGAGTTTCAGTTCTAAGTATGGGGAACCCCCAAAATTTATTGTTTCTTTTTATTTTTGAGAGAAAATCTTAATGCGATTCACAGAATACATCTACTTACCAAGTTTCAACTGCATAGTGCTTATAGTTTCGGAAAAAAGTGACTGTGACCTACAGACGGACAGTCAGACAGACATGACGAATCTATAAGGGTGCCGTTTTTCGCCATTTGGCTACGTAACCCTAAAAAGTAGAACGATTTTCAATTTGAATTAAAAAAACTAACAGAAGCAAATGAAAACGAATACTATCACGTAAGTTAAAACCTGAACGAATAGATAAAAAAAACTACCTACTAAACTTGTCGAGACCTATTTTCGAATACATCGTCTTATAAATATTGATTTGTAGATGCACACGCTTTTTTTTTTTTTTTTTTTTACGTGCGGAAATCCCTTCGGATACCCCCCCGCTGGCCAGCGGGGGTGGTTATGTCGTGTCTCGACTAAAACCGCACGGTGTCCTCCCCAAGTGTCCGTTGCCGGGCAGCCCGGGTAAGCCCTCGAAAGGATAACCCCAGGGTTGCCGGCGGACTTTGGCCGCCTTCGCGGCCTCGCCTGGTGGGGTCGGGTTTTATCCCGCTTCGGTGAGTTGGCAGGCGTGTGTAGGGCACACACGACACGCCTCCGCCACGGCCTGCTTCTGTAAGGACGGCGAGTCGGCCAACTGCCGTCCTCAGGCCCCGATCAAAGTACTTTAACGTGTTCACTTAAATAAGTATCACATGGTATAAATAATATTGTCGTAGACGCTGCTGTTGGGCTCAGTTTCTGTAGTGGTAACTACTACTCCTTTCATAATAGAGCTAAATAATAAATACCTATATTTGGACAAGCACTGCTGATATTCAAGCCAAATTGAATTAGTTTCGGCCAAATTTAAGCACATTGCGCCCGCCACGTGCCATCGCCACATCTTGGCATTGCTACAAGAGAAATTCGATTTTCAGATTCAATGTTAGCAGTTTCTGGAAGTTCTGTTAACTGTGGTACCAATCATGAATATTCTTATTCACTGCTTCCCGCAGCCACAAGTACAACAGCTTTAAGTAGTGGCTCGCAATACTTTATCTAGCTCAAATAGGCCAGCTCGACTGGAGTAATACCACTCTCTCAAATAATGACACTGTTAGGTAATGTTCTGTAATTGGACTTTTTTTTAAAGTTCTGGAATCCTTAACTGCCATTTGTTCCTCTCTTCCGTTCTCCTCATCCTCTTCACCTTTCACCTTTTGTCTAGACTAGTAGCAACATGCAGGATACCCACTTAGTGCTCTTGGTGCTACAAACGATATAGGGTACGCTAACCAGATTGCCACTAAATAATAATAAGGTGGTAAACTGGACCCATTTTTTATTAATGTATAAAATGACAAAAATAAAACAACGTTGGTATAAAAATTAGGATTATATTATTTAAAATACAATATAAGATTAAGATTTATAAAATACAACGTTTGTATAACGCACGCAATTGTGTTCCCTGTAACGGGTGACTTTTTTAATCGTTTGGTTTTTAATTTACAAAAACAAAGGAAAATTGGAAAAAATTAAAAAAAAAATTGAGTGCTCATAATCAAAACTTGCCATTTATGCTTCAAAAATTATTTCATGTAAATGTTAGCCACGACTACATTTTAGGTGATCCATACACAAAACGATTGAAAAATCACTCGTTACAACATGATAATTATTGTTGTAAGTTTGTGTGTGTTATTGTAAGTTTTTCTTACAACAATAATTTCCAAACACTGGCAATTAATAAGCTTTATACAATAACCTAATGTTACATATACGTTAGTAGTTCTCATACATTATTTCAAATATTTTCTTGGGTGTCTTTCTATATCTAGGTAATATAGCTTCCAACCTAGACTTATAAAGCCAACCAATAATAACTGGAACATTTAAGTTGGTAAAGTTCGAACAAGTCCTTGCTTTCGAGCAAATCTATTTATTTAGTCTTGGATTCCCGACTTCATTGGCGTTATTAGTCATGTGGTTGACGATGTAAAAACACCATTTATCGGAGCTTTATAGATTCGTTTTCGGCACACTCTGCGCATCTAAATTCACCCATTAGTGAGATGAACTCACAAATGGGTACAAAAATACCATCGTTTAGTTAGTGACCTCAATATTTTAACAACTATTCAGTGCTGGAAACATGGAAAAGTCATAGCGCCTCGTAGTCCGTGTTAAAGCTTCCAATAAGTTCAAATAATATATAGTATATGGACTTTTCTTATCATAAAGTAAAGCGTAGCCATCAGTAATTGCGAGGCACGCTCCTTATATAGTTGTAGCTGAATTCTAGAACTCGCAGTTTTTTTTCAGGTGTTGCAAACAATAACATCCGCGATAATTCTTCTTCCTTCCGAGTAACTTGCCAACAAAAAGGGGTGAAAGAGGCTGAAGGTTAGGTGAAGTTGAAACTATACCCAGCAAGGGTATTATTTTAACCTCACCTACACTTCAAGCTCTTTAAATTCAAGTAAATGTGTTCTAGTCTTTCGTTTTGATTTTATTTCTATGTTTATATAAAGTTTTTTTTATATTTTCGTATTGAGGGATTTTAGATACTAATTGAAAATCGGCATTGTTGAATTCTTCAACCGCTTCAGCAAAAATTGTGCGTATTGGTGTAGTTTCTTCTTCCGCTCTTTGTATGCATTGACGCATTTTGAATTTTATTTTATTATTTAAATCATCTTGCTCACATTTATGAATGTCCTCTTTAACAACTGTTGTATGGCTAGTGACTAAATTAGCAGAACAAAGTTTCCTATTAAAACAACGCCATACCTTATGTCCATTTGAATTTATACGCATTATGTTATATCGGAATCCATTTCGCAGAAGAATTTCTCCGCCTCTTTGGGATGGTATAATTTCAAATGTTGTATCCTGCTGCGTACTGGTTGATGAATTGGTTTCTTCTACAATTTCTGATGAAAATAAAAATGTGAGTCAATCTCAGTGGTTCAGTACAGAATAACACAACTCGACATAGAAAAAAATTGTCTTTGTCCTGAAATTTATTTCAGATTATTTCTACTCCATATTATTTTAAATAAATAAAAAAAATACCCTTAAAAAAGATTGCTTTAAAATTTCGTGAATTGCGAACATAGTTATCAGGGCCCAAACAACAAAACATGATGTGGGGCCATTCTCTTGGATACAAAAGCAAACTTTTCATTTGTTTTGTCTAATTTATCGATACATCAATGAAAACTTCATATTCTCTTATTAAAGACAAAATTCGTGTTCACCTATGTAATCTACGCAAATATTTTTATATCAGTTCTCAGCAATAAAATTTCAGTGTAGTTTTATAAAGAAACTTACTGCAGTGTACTTTTTTTTACTACAAAATAATAATTTTAGTTGAGCATGTCCCATTATTTCTACTGTTTCATGATTCATACAAAAATACAATATCTGGAAAATATACTGTGAACGATTCTCTTATACAGCCAATGAGAATTTATATAGTCGAACAGTTAAAATGTGTGTATGGTTAAGAAGTTGTCAGGAATTATCTTTTCGAGGGTTCAAATGTGAATAATTTTCACATATAAACCTTCTCGATCGGGGTAATTTTTTAAAAATATTTTGTGAATTTCAAGTGTTTGTTTTAAAAATGAATTAATTACGACAAATAAATTATAGGGCAACTGTTCGAATATAAGGTTTGTTTTTCATCATGCTTAAGGACATGCACTCGTCAGGTCAGGAAGAAGGTAAGTTAGGTTCGTTTTGATATTTCATTTAATTTATGAATTAATTTTCATAATTTCGATTTATCTATACTTCTAGTGTAACATTATAAAGAGAAGAAATTTGTTTGTTTGTAATGTATAAAATCAGTCTGGAAGTACTGAACCGATCTCATCGGGTGTGTTACATGACTTAGATAAGTGTAACTACGAATAACTCGTCACCGTAAGTTTACTTACATCGAATGCACGCTACTACGAAAAACTTAACATCACAGCCATGCGATTTCGAATAACCAAATCTCTTATATTCACGTATTCGAAACACTTAACAACGGATACACGCCACATCACAAATAATATGGATGGTACCCTCCAAAGAAAAATATAATTATTTGGTTGATTCTTCTTCTGTCGTACTGATGACATATCGACTCCAGATTTTTTTTTCAGTGTGCTGCTATCTGGATTGCTTTCTCAGAGTCGCTCATCAGTTCATCTGTAATACATATATATGGGCGTTCTGGAATCCTTACCTATCTTTTTTCCTTTCTCCCGTTCTCCTTATCCTCTTTACCTTCCCATTTTCTCGCAGTTTGAAAACCCACCTGGTGACACAAACGATTATAGGGTACGGTAACCAGGTAATGTGGTGGTAGACTGGTCCCATTTTTTTTAAATATGAAAATGGTTAAAATAGAAACAACGTTACTGTAAAGATCAGCATTATACTATTCCAAAGTATTACATACGAAATTGTGTTTCTTCTACAGTATGATTAAAAATAAAAGAAAATTAACTTCAAGTAAAACTCAATTATTGCTATAACAGTAATTGATGTGCGTGTTATTGCAAGGTCATCTTACATCATTAATTTACAAACAGAATAATCGTTTAGTATGGAATAATTTGTATATGACGTAATTTTATATTTGTATCAATTAAGTTTCATACATTGTTTTAAATCTTTTCTTGGGTATCTTGCTAATATAAATTTCTTTCTAGACTTTGAAAAAGGGGAAAATTACTGGAATGTAGTAGTAAGTTTGAAAGCAAAGCTCGAACAAATTTTTGGTTAAAAGCAAATCTTTTTATTTTGTTTTGTATGCAGGATGGAGGATTCATTGGCGTTATTAGTTTGTGGCTAAGTTTAATAATACACAATTAATCAGAGAAATATGCTTTATTTTATGCATATGCATTTTTTTATAAAAAAGAAATCGTTAAATTTTATTTTGGCACACTCTTTGTGCTTATAAATTCGCTAGAAAATTTCTTG
This sequence comes from Cybosia mesomella, assembly GCA_946251805.1. Classification (NCBI taxonomy): domain Eukaryota; kingdom Metazoa; phylum Arthropoda; class Insecta; order Lepidoptera; family Erebidae; genus Cybosia; species Cybosia mesomella. Next base: position 7,816,143 of record OX276400.1, read on the forward strand.
GTAAAAATACCATCGTTTGTTAAGTGACCTCCATGTTATAGATCTTTTTATTGCAAACTCTACTTACTCTGTTTAAGATCTACTAATCGAATGAAAGAAACAACCATTCAGTGCTGGAAACATACAAGTAATAGCAGTCATAGCGCTTCGCAGTCTGTGATCCGCGATATTTCTTCTTTCTTCCGAGTAACTTACCAACAAAAAGGGCTGGAAGAGGTTGAAGGTTAGGTGAAGTTGAAACTATACCCAGCAAGGGTATTATTTTAACCTCACCTACACTTGAAGCTCTTTAAATTCAAGGAAATGTGTTCGAATCTTTCGTTTTCTTTTTATTCCTATGTTTATATAAAGTTTTTTGTATGTTTTTGAATTGAGGGATTTTTGATACTAATTGAAAATCCGTATCGTTGAATTCTTCAACAGCTTCAGCATAAATTGTGCGAATTGGTGTAGTTTCTTCTTCGGCTCTTTGTATGCACTGACTCATTTTCAATTTTATTTTATTATTTAAATCATCTTGCTCGCATTTATGAATGCCCTCTCTAATAACTGATGTATGGCTGGTGATTAAAATAGCAGAACAAACTCTCCTATTAAAACAACGCCATACCTTATGTCCATTAGAATTTATACGCTTTACGGTATATCGGAATCCATTTCGCATGAGAATTTCGCCACCTCTTTGGGATGGGATAATTTCAAATGTTATATCCTGCTGCATACTGGTTGATGAATTAGTTTCTTCTGCAATGGCTGATGAAAACACAAAGAAATATTGTAGTTTAATAATGTGAGTCAATCCCAGTAGCTCAGTACAGAATAATATATACAAATTTTTATTAATGTTGTTTGTAATAATATGTAAATGTCAATGTAAAAAGAAACTTACCTTAGTGTACTGTTTTGACTATAAAATAGTCATCGTAGTGGAGCATGTCGCATTATTTCTGCTGTTCTATAAATATTAGTTCATACAAAAATGTACATACTGTTTGAAAAATAAACTATCAAAGATTCTCTTGTAAAGTCAAAGAGAATTTATATAGACGAACAATTAGAATATGTGAAGTTGTCATCTTTTCGAACTTTAGATTATTCTCGATTGGAGTGATTTTTAACCACCGAAGCAAAACAACGGGGTGTTATAAGTTTGACGTGTCTGTCTGTGGCATCGTAGTTCCTGAATGGATGAACCGATTTTGTATTCTTTTATGGTAGGTCAATTAGTCGGCAATGATGTTAGCTATGTTTGATGAAAATCGGTCCAATAAGGCCACCGCATCATAAATTTCACGTTCATACCCTTTTTTGTCCTATTTTGTGCCAGGGGTTTTCAAATTTCAATTTTTATAATAAATATTTTGTGAATATTCAAGTCAAGTGTTTGTTTTTAAAATGAATTTATTGCGACATATGAATTAAAGGGCTTGTAACTGTTCGAATTTTAGGTTTGTTTTTCAGATTAGGAAGAAGGAATGTAAGATTCGTTTTGATGCTTGATTATATTATAGATAAATGTTGACAATTTTGATTTATTAGGCATTATTTTGACCCCGTTTTGACTAAGTACGGCTATCAACGGTCGTAGGTGGTTTTCATTTTTATAAATACGTAAACATACTCACGTCATTCTCCGTCCGGGGTAGGTAGAGACGACAGCTGTTTTCGTTTTTATGTACCTTTTTTTTTTTTTTTTTATCGTGCGGAAATCCCTTCGGATACCCCCCCGCCGGCCAGCGGGGGCGGTTATGTCGGGCTTGCACCGACTAAAACCGCACGCCGTCTCGGGTCTTCAGACGCCGGGGTGTAAGGTTACCCATAGAGCATATCCCTCGCACCCCGGCTGACCCTGGGCCATCTCACCACTAACAGCATCGCTCATCCTGTCTCCTCTGAAAGCAGAGGAGTACGGAGAGCGATGTGTTCCCGCCACGTTGGGTATTGGCCGACGATCAATGCCAACCCTATGAAGGGGTGAAGGGGAAGCCATTGACCGCCGCCCAGGGTGTACCGGCCGCTTCGATTCCGTTCCCCCCGGACTGCAGCGGGATCGGAATCGGAGCGACACTCGAGGAGGTTACCCAACACACACCCCCGTTTTTATGTACCTAACTAATTTAATTTAAAGTGCGTATCCAATTCATTGCTTTCATTTTCTTTTGTCAGGAGATATACCTATACATAGGTTTTAATAATAACTGTTCAAGAGATTCTCAAGCTTTATTTAATGATTGTGAGGCGTCTGTTTTATAATAACATTGTCGTATGTGATCAAGGAGGCCGAACACTTTAACGCAGTAACCTTTCCACAGATCCAGCGAGTTCGAGGGCCTCGACTACCTGCCCACTTATTGAACCGGTATTTTCCCATTACGATAACTGGTCTTCCACGCTGCGATACAGAAAATTGAGGCTCTGAAATCAAGTAGTACATGATAAGTAGACCGAAATGAAGTTCACAATATGGTTTTAATCAATGTGGCTGTGATGTAGAAACAAATTGTGTTTCTTGTTCTACGGTTAGCTAAGTCATTGGACAGATCGAAATTATTAAGTTGTATTAAGAACCTGCCAATCCTGAAATGATAACACAAACTGCGGCGTAGCGGTAGTGTGTTCGAATGTTTAGTCAGAGGTCGCGAGTTCGATTCCTGCTCAGTATATGAATATGTCTATTTGCATTGGTATATTGCATTTCTATGTATAATATGTACAAAAGAAAATGTCTCTAAGTATGTTTATCCGCAATCTAGAACCCATAACACAAGCTAATTAAGCTATGCTTACCAATATAAGCATTTTAAATTAGCTTGTGTTCTCTGATCTAAATAGCGCTGAGTAGAATGTCGTAGAATATTTATTATAACAGCGTGATGAATACAAGGGCCACCCCATCTGTTCCCGTGGGTATCTTGCAAGGTAACTAAGGAATTTAGCTGTTCTCCATCCGACAGTAATAAACGAACAGGCCATGAAAAGGGCCAGGTTAACGACAATAGGCTTGCCCTCAGTTATGGGGGATCAAAAAACATAGTGTATGCGAAATGTTCAAAATACAAGCGTATCAGTTTTTAAAATTTCTAAGATGGATGGGATCGTAGGATCATAAAATGAAAACATAATAATTTGTAGCTTTTTTATTTTTATTTGCCACTCATGTCGCAGGGAATGGCGCTGCGTTCACTACATCATCATCATCATCATCATCAACCTATTCTAATCCACTGCTGGACATAGGTCTCTCCTAATGAGCGGCATAGCGCCCTGCCTTCAGCTTGCCGCATCCAGCATCTGCCCGTTCACTACATGCCAACCAAAAACTTCAGATACAGTATGAACCAATCTGAGAACCAATGCAACTGGTATCGTACTACAGTAATATTCAATGATTATGTGTATGCACTGTAGTGACTACTACATTGTCAATTGTGATAAGCTTAGCTCGACACTGAAGCTGTTGTTTGACACAGGACCAGCGAGCTTGATTAGAGTTATTGGTATTAATACTCGAAGCCTTCAAGTTGTATCTGTACCCATCGAGCACAATAACCGGCTTGCCATAGCGTGACCGTACAAACACGGGCTCTGGAACACAATCCACCTCAGTTATAAGTTGTGTTAGGCTATACGCTGCGTTAAGCTATTTTTTTTTTTTATATTTAGGATACGTCAATTTGACTTCACCTCGCCTGATGGTAAGCTGAAGGTAAAGTCTCAGGAAAGAGGGTCACCATTACATACACGTACCATGTTAACAATGGTGGCACTCAGCTTGACGGCCTCATCAGAAGAGGATTGTCGTCGCAGCACCGTGTGACACCCGCCGGTCCCACTAGTGCTGCGACCACAACCCCCCTGCCCGGCTATGCATACAACCTTAGACGCACACAATGCTTAGTACATTGCTAACAACCTCTAAAAATAGTTTAAAGATGTAAAAAAATGTTAAGAAGTAAAGCCATCTTGCTAAGTTCAATGAGTAGTCACGTAAATTACATCTTAATCAATGAAATATAAATGGTTGGTTATACGAAACAAATGCAACAAATCTTAATGCAATCAATTGCACAATTTTATGAAATGCGTGTAAAAATTGAAGAAGTCTCCCGCTAAATGATCAACGAATTATAAAAATCTCTTGAGTTTTCAAACAGTAACCGCAGCAGTCTAACAGTGATACACTAGTGAAATTTCGCCTATCGGCAGCAGAAAAGGCAGCAAGCACTTAAATTGGTTACACATGATGCAATTAAATTTTCAATAATATCGAATGAATCTGGGGAATCAATTTGTTGGCGTCAGGATTGACCGTAATCTACTAACAATACCGCTTGATGCAATTTCATATTCGATCTGTCAAACCAACTCAAATAGAATCTACACATTGAATACTTATGTAATTTCTATTATGTTATCATTTTTATGTAAGTAAAAATAAATTAAATAAAGATTGCTCAAATATTTATTTAATAGTTCTGCCTTCCAAAGTTTTGATCAACATCAGACTAAGACGTCTAAATCATTAGACCTCTCTTTCTTTAAGAACTAACTACAATGCAATCAGTATTTCAGACACATTATATCACATTCATTTTTAGTCCGCCCTCGCTGGCCGGCGGGGGGGGGGGGGGTATCCGAGGGAATTTCCGCACGAGAAAAAAGAAAGGTACAAATAACTTACTACAGAGTAAGATCACTTAATGTTTATGATTATTGATCTACTTAACTATTGTTACATCTATGGTTATAATCTTAATGGTCCTTAACGTACACCCATCGGACTTTTGGACCTATGCTCCCACTCCTTTTATTGAACCTATACGGGCCTATTTGAATGTCAGGATTGCCCGTCAGGCCACCGTAAAGACCAGATCTGAAAATGTTCTAAAGATTTTTTTACTATCTATGTTTTCGCCTAATGATGCTTTAAAATAGATAGATAGAGACTCGGTATTTTGCACCAAACATAGGATACAAACAACATAGGCACATGAGAGATAGTTGTACAATGGTTTATAGTTCTTCCAAACAACTTTGGTATGCACTATATTGCAATTGCTTTAGTGTGTAGGTTAAAGGATGTAGACGTAAAAATAACGAAGAAAAAAATTGAAAAGCTATACAAAACAAATTCGTACCTGCTTAGAGACCGTAACTTTCGATTCAATGAATATAGTTCCTGTTTTGTTATTTACTGAGAGTCCTTTGCTAAAAACAATATACTAAAATGAGGCGTATTCAACTGCATTGATAAAAGAGGCAATCTAGGATTTCTGTTAATTCCATTTCACATAAAAAGAGAAATGGGTACCTACTAACTTTGTGGGCCGCCGCCGCCTCCTACTGCGGGCAAATATTGCTCGTGAAAAAGGCTGCGGGGCAGGTACGAGAGAGACTCAAGTTTTCCCGATCCGCAGAACCCATAATCTATCCATGTACCAAATTTTCAGCTAGATATGTTCTGCGGTTAGAGCATGATTGAGTAACAAACATCCAAACAGACAAACAACCAAACATCTTCACAAACTTTCATATTTATAATATACTAGCTGACCCGGCTAACTTCGTTCCGCCTTAGAATCAATTTAAATTGGTTATCCTATCAGCTGAATTTATTTCGTCAATGTCTCCTTGCACCCCAGCATTAAAGACCCAAGAAGAAGAATGAAGTTTTTAGTCAGTCCACCCGACGTCCACACGACATTGTTTAATGCATATAATTTAGTAGGATAAGTAGGATTAGTAGGATTAGTAGGATTAGTAGGATTAGTAGGATTATTAGAACCAGCTTTTGCCCACAGCTTCGCCTGCGTGGAATTCTGTTCCCGCTTCCCATGGGAACCTATTCCAAGGATTGAAAGTAGTATAATGTGTTATTCCAGACTAATAATCTATCCCTGTACCAAATTTCAGCCAGATCTGTTCAGCCGTAATACATTCATACTCACAGACTTTCGCATTTATAATATTAGTAGGAAGGCGCATGAAGAAATAAATAAGAATAATAGTATAAAACAAACAATATAATATGGTAATTGTACATAACTATGTCTCTATTGATTTTTTAAACACTAATATATAGTTAATATTATGTTATTGTATGGATTTTATAGTAAGTTGACTATAATTCTCCAAAGCTAATATACTGATACTGTAAATTTAAAAAATATATAATAATAATAATAATAATAATTCATCTATTTAAGACATAGGTCCATATGTGTTAGTAACAATGATCTTACAGCTATGTTAGTTCTTCATTACAAACAAAAAATAAATAAACATAAACAAACCAGCACATCACATAATAAATCGCAGGGATGCGCTAGCATGCAGTCGCATCCACCTTTGTAGGACTGGAAGGTCCCACCTCTCGGACAATACCCTCAGGATGCAATTAGTGCTGCCCAGCAGTCGAGTAGACATAGACGCGCTCCGCTTTCTTATGATCGCATAAAAATCATCGCAATGTGCCTCCGTGAAGCATCCTGAAGGCATTGTTATACTGTACCCGTAGCGTAGTGTATATAGACCACAAATATCTCTTTAATTATTTTTTTTATATTTAGGACACGTCAATTTGACTTCACCTCGCCTGATGGTAAGCTGAAGGTAAAGTCTCAGGAAAGAGGGTCACCATTACATACACGTACCATGTTAACAATGGTGGCACTCAGCTTGACGGCCTCATCAAAAGAGGATTGTCGTCGCAGCACCGCGTGACACCCACCGGTCCCAGTAGTGCTGCTGGTGCTGCACACTCCCCCTGTCACAATCCCACAATCCCACACAATCCCACACTCCCACAATCCCACAAATCTTTAATATATGTAAACAATGAAATTAGGTACATAGTTTTTTATTCTCTGTAGTTTCTCTGTAGACCTAATTTTGTGACACCTTATATATATATATATATATATATATATATATATTATAATATATAACAACTCTAGAGATGTATATACGTGGCGTACTCATGCATATTATGACGATAACAACTTTTATAACTTTAAAAAAGTATTGATACATTTTTATAGATAATTTTATGATCTCTAAGGTACTTTCATGATAAAACTTACCGTTTTGCTGAAAATCGCAAAAAAACTCTTTTTTTTTCAACTTTGACCTTGAATAATAAATTTTCCATACACGGAAATTTTAAACTTTTAAATATTATTTATTATTATGTTTCGAAAAATTTTACTGATTTTCAGCTTGTTGGGATTTTATGTACCTTCTCTCTCTTTTTCTGGTCTAGATTGTCCGGGCTAGTATATTGACATAGTGAAAATAGCCGACCAAATTAAATTTGAGAATTGTAAAATGAAAAAAGGCCATCATCTGCCTCATACGTGTGCACGCGTGCGGGCACCTGTTTCGTGCAACGAATATTGCACGATGTTTTTGCAAAAAAAAATTACGATTTACAATAGTGCGGGCGCTTGCATGCATAACTCTTGGGCTGAATTTCACTTGTGAATATAAATACGTTAAATTCAATTTGACACCATTGTGACGCCTGTAGTGTTGCACACGTCCATAGGTCGCGGTAACCGCTTCCCATCAGGTATGCCGTGTGCTTGTCTGCCACCTGAGTTGTATAAAAAAAGTTAATTGGGTACGTTTTACACCACAATAACTTAAAATGGCATAGCAAGATAGATAGATATTTATTAGTAGAGTATAAATTATAATCATAAGTACTTTTACGGCGTTACTCTACTAAATTATTGTGAAAAGAATTGTGTTACAAAATACTAATGATTTAGTTCAAAATGAAAATTTCAACTAAAAGTTAGATGTCACCGGGTCAATGACTATGTTTACACGCGTACTGGATAATTTTATCATACACTGTGATGATAGTCGCTTTGCAGTGATTTTTCTTAACACACAACCATCTCACACGAGGGCCTTTGGAGCAACAGAATTTGTTATACCGATATCTACCCAACATTAGCACTGGTTTCCCAAATCGAGATGTTCCAAACACCGGTGTATGATCTGCAAAATAAATATAAGCACTTTGTATAAATTATAATCATAAGAATTTGTAGAGAGTACCAACCAGTAATTATAATTTGGTTATACCTAACATCTGAAGATCTCCAACAAGTACACATCAATAAATAGCTAAGTACCTAGCTACACATTAACAATTAAGGCTTTACTCTCGATGTTGGGAGGTCAGAAATAGCAGTCGCTCCCGAAGTTAAGATAAACCAAATCTACAGATACAGTAGGAGAGTGGAACCCGGACCGCAAAATGCAAGTGGGACTAACGCTGTAATGATACTTAACTAGTGTAGAGCAGAAATAAAATATTTTGCTACAGTGAACTGGCTACTTTATGGCTGTAGTCTAGCAGCGCACTCAACCTAGGTACTCGTATTATATGAGGTCCTATGAACAATAGAGAAAGCTTGAATATAATAGGTATTAGGAAAATAATAAATTCAGTACAAGTATGTATTTCAATATATTTAATGTACAAACTCAAAGGAATACCTACGTCTAACATTAGTATCCTCAACAACTTTTGTTACATAACAAAAAGTGATTGAGTGTAATGTTTTAGGCCGTTCGCTTGCTCGTGTGTGTGCACGCATGTGGGCGCCTGTTTCGTGCAAATTATATGGAGCAAATTTCATGCAAATAATCTGCACAAAAGTCATATAAATAATACACTATATATACTTCATGCGTGACACGCATGAAGAAGCGGACGGCCTTACATGTTTATGTGTAGTGTACCCTGCCCAGGTAACTCTATGGTTGGGTACACATTTTATAAATATAATACTAAAATCTGTGTGGAGTGACATATGACATCACCCAACGAATTAAATTAAGTACCTACTGATACATTAAAAACATTTGAAACTTCATGTTGCATTGAAATCATTTCTGCGTAGGTACTATATTGCAATATAAAATAAGTAGTATATAGGTACACTCTGGTATACTACGTATAGAACAAAATGCAAAAATCCATTTAAAAATTAAAATAAATCTTCATTTACGTAATTCAACACAAATATAAAATAAAACCGTTCATACGCATTCAATTCTATACATTTGTAAAAATAAATAAACTATAGACTAACGTGTTAATATTTTACGTTTTAAAGCTAAATTGCAAGTAAGCGTACTTTTATTGATTTATGAACTAAGTATGGCATATCTAAGAAGCCATACAATATTAATACTGTTTAAATTTATCACTCACGTGTTTTTCTCGCATTTCATTAAAATATCAAATACAAAAATTAATTGGACAGCTGCCTTATTTTTCATTTTCTGAATAAAACAAATACTAGACAAACTTTATCATTTTTCTCATATATTTTCTCAGTGTAAGTTCTTTTACCTACGAGTATGTAAAAGAACATGCACTGAGAACCTATGTAAATTACAGAAAAAATACATTCTGCTATGTATAATGAACAGTAAAAATAAGAAAAAAACATAAAGACAAGAGTTACAGTAGCGAGTGGGATGAGGGTAGGATTAGTCCCATAAAAAAATATACATACATGAACCCTGAACATAGCATACACGTATGTACGTGTGCGTGTAAAGACGACTAGATGAGATTGATTGAAGGTTAAGTTCCATGACATTTAGAATATCTAAGCTTCACGTTGAAATGGAGGAAGTTACACCTTTAGTGTTCCAAGCATTCGTGAGGCACGGTAATTTCCTTGCCCACTACTTCGTAGAAACAAAAACTGATGACGACATGTAAATATTAATGCATATCTGCCCACCCCTTCGGGGATACACAATCTTGTGTAAACAAAAAATACATAATCTCATCAAATACATAACAATTCAAAATGTATTGTTGTTTAGAGTTCAAAATCAAATTTAAAACAACCTAGCTTAATACACAGCCACACTCCAGGATGCTGCTGCCTTGGCACTTTCAATGTTTCACATATGCGTATGAAAGTTTTTAGTTCTGACAATGATGTTATCGATAGTCGTGATAGTGGCCCTGCATCCCTGTTGGTTCTTTACACAGGTCCACCGAACTTGAGCACCTTTGCTGCCACTCCATTTGTTGTAGCGGTACTTCCCCACCACAATGACTGGATTTCCGAATCTGGTCTTTTCAAACTTACATGACATATAGCCTACAAAAACAAGATTCCCGCGTTAGTTTAAAATGTATCTTTAATACTGACAATGTCTCTTTGAAGAATTAGTTCTACACAAATTACTTGATACGTTGTATTATAATATGCAACACAAGGGAAATTAAAACTAAAAGTATTTGTTCAGACTCATTTAAATCACGATTTTTTTACAATACGAAATCCTCTTAATACAATAATGGATACCGACCATCGATGTCATTACTATATACCATACAGCCTTTACTATCTACCTATAACTATGCTTGGTGCAAACAAGTAACCAAAGTATTAATAAAGAATAATTATTATCTATTTATCTATCTATTACGTTTAAAATGAGCAATTCTTGTATATATATATATATATATATATAATCATCAGAATCCCGGGAACGGCTCCAAAACAAAACAAATAATTTCATGAAATTATGTATGTTATGTTATGTCAAAAACAAAAAACTAGAAAGCGTGGTCACCCAAATATCATTTAGCTTATGGTTTTCACCAAATGTTATGTTTCAGATGTATTAAAACAAATCAAATGAGCCCAAATCGATGGGTTCATCCTGACTTCAACACCGCTCGAATATCAATACCATATTGTATTGTATAGTCATCCAAATTTAACATGCTTATAAAGTTTCAAAAAAATATGGAAATAGCAGCTTCCGTTGCTATTGCTATTGCAAGCATGCGGATGCCCTTACTGCGTTTCGTGGAAATCGTATGTACACTATTGCATGAAACAAGCGCCCGCATGCGTGAGCACGCATTTCTTATTTCATCCATGAGGCAGCGGGCACCCTTAGAAATTGTTTCAATTTAACTCCTAGATTTAACCCTCCTAGATTTGCAAATTAAATTCAAGGTTGTAATTAAAAGTAATTTGATGAAATACTGTTACGACTGAGATATATTTGCATCTAAAATTATGCACGCATACATGAAATACTGTCATCTTAATCACACTTAATCACATGTAATATCTTTAAATAACACAAAAAGCTGCAACTTACAGTTGATAAAACAATTACCCAGTTTATAATATTATATAAATATAAGGTCATGAGCTTTTACATATGATTATGATAATTAATCTCTTCGTGGATGCAATCATCGACAGTGTATATCGTAGCCTTACAACCATCCGCCACCCTGACGCAGACCCACCTAGATCTTCCGGTTCTGACCCCTCCATAACGTTGGTTAAAACGAAATCCTCGATATTCAACTGCGGGTTTACCGCATCGCGAAAGCAAGAACTTCGGTGCTGTGAGTAATAAATAGTATTACTTTATTAAGAAGTAGGACTGTCAAAATAATACATTTTAACCAATAAAAAGTAGGAAAACATAAATAAAAAACACTTAGTGATACAAGAAAATATTTGAAGTAAATTAATGATAGATTTAGACCGAAAAAAATTCAACATCCAGGACGAGACTTGAACCCACGACCAGTCCCTTTTTTAGGGGGAAATAGTATGACCTACTGGACGTCCTGGATATTCGAATTCTCTTATACATACGTCTTAGGGCGTATAGGAAAACTTAGAATACTAATTGCTTTTAAATTTTATTAAATTAATGATTGTGATCATTCAAAATTCTGTACAATTTATGGTCAAACAAAACAATGGTACACCTGCAACCTTTGCAAGCCTTTATGCAGTACCACCGGGTCATTGGAGGTCTGCTAGAGGTGTGCTGGGTAAAGCGATAGCCTTGACAACAAAGAACCTTATTCCCATAGCGCGATGTTGAGTAGTAAATACCTGGAATTACAAATTAACAAATATTACTTGTGCGTAGAATATGGAGGCATCACATTCATATTTTTGTAATTCAAAATACCCATGCAACTATCTTTTAAACTTTCACGATTCATGATAACACAATCGTGTTAACGTGAAGAGCACCAGGTATATAAATCGCAATTAACTGATTTAATTAACCAGTTAATTACATGCCTAGGCCGTTAATTAAACGCCGTAATGCAATCAAATGACTAGACCACTAGTTTTTTGACCAATAATCACTTAACGTTTACAATTTGCGTATTAAAAGTCAGCCCGTTGAAGAGGGCATACCCAGGCTCAGTCAAGTGATTCAAAGGTCAACGATTAAATAGTATGGGAGAAAAATCTACGGCGGGCAGAAAGGAAATAGTGAGGATATAAGTATAGATAAGTGTCTCTTGTTTACCATTGTTGTTTCGAGATCTTATTTTGTTATGTTCCATTTTGCTGTCTTTTGGCTTGGTATATCCCAAGTATTCCTTGCCTTCCATTCTGAGTTCTTTATTTTTTAACCTTTTCCATTCCCTAATAGTTTTAACTTTTCGACGATTTTTACCTCATTTAAATCGCAAATGAACACGTTTTGTGTTGTAGCTATTGGATCTTGCATTGAGTCGTTATTATCATCATCACTAAATGAAGATAATGGCTTGTAGCAAGTAGAAGAATTGGCATAATCATAAGAAGCAGCATCTCTTTTTTCATATTCTTTTAGAAGACTGAAGATTGACTTTCCAGTCCTGTGACCTTGATATTTAACATAAAAAGAAATGGAAAACGACTTAAAAAATTATTAATTAAAAAATCAAATAACCCGACTGCCCTAAAAAGACCTAAACAAGTGTGATAGCAGGCGGGACCCATTAATTTTCTTTCGGTTTATGATTTGCATCTGGGTCCCACCTGCTATCAAACTTGTTTCGGTCTTTTGGGCAGTCGGGTTATTTGATTTTTTTATTAATAATTTTATTGTATAATTTTTAGTTATGATATATATTTTTGAAATCCCCTTTTAAAGTTCTTCATTTTGATACCCTGCTCGATAAGTTTGAGTGAAAATATTTTTTGAATAATATACATTTTAGCGCCAAAAATCCACCATTTCATTTTTTTATTATTTTGATATACCCAGTGTCACTCTCACAGTAAATACGAATCTAACGACACCTTTCAAGCTAAAATCCATAGAGCCGTTCAGGCTGCAGAGCGTGCCAAACAATTATACATACATACATACATACATACTCTCGAAAAACATAACCCTCCTTCTGGCGCAGTCGGGTAACAAGAGACTAACGTCAGGATGACATCGAATACAATCTACCTGTAAATGGTAATACATGTATATACCGCTAAAATCATCAAATATTAAAAAGCACTATAAATTATTATTATATAGTAGTTAAACATGTAGGTAAATATATAATAGTAGTTTATGCAACTGTCATATAAGAAGGGGTATTAAAACACGAGAGTCTGTTTATGCGTCTGTTTATACTATCGCAGTAGTAAACTTTCGCTGTAACGTACATCGCGATAATGAACTTTCGCAACAACGTCCGTCGCAATAGTAAACTTTCGCTGTAACGTACATCGCGATATTGAACTTCGCAACTATGAATTACACTAGAGTTTGGGCTCATTTGCTTTATCTTGACAAACGTTCTGATGTGACATGGTATTCAGGGTCTGATGATGGAGTAGGAAAGTGGCCTTAGGAACACCTAAGCTAAACAAGAAACACCAAGCTAGTTTGGGTTCATTTGTTTCATCTTAGTTTCTTTCATTCGTTTTAAAAACAAGCTTTTACTTATTTATAAAAATCAGTAGTAGGTATTAAAACAAAAATAATAATTTTATGCAAGGGTTGTGCTGATTTCAAAAACTTATAGCGCAATTATAACATAGAGAAAAAGCTTGCGCGATACAAAGTTTGTTTTTGCAATTTTGTAAAACTTCGACTAAATCATGTAATTTGTAAAATTCTCCGATCGTATACTTTTTTTAGTACAGACAATAAAAAAGGTATTAAGCGAGTATAAGGCTAAGCTAAGCTAAGCTAGCAGTATATAAATAAAAGTGTCACGTAAAAATAAAAACATTTATTAGTACAATTTACAATAAATTTCTGGTTCATCACAGCTTAGACACATTACTATATAAGTATTAACATTCATTTCTCTGCCATCCAACATTCTAATTCATACCATAATTGACTGTAATACTAAATGTATGCACTTTCGTATATAATTTCATTACAATGTACCTACTAAGGGAGCCGAGGTTCGCTTGAGATTTTTAAAATTTTCAAGAAATATCAGCTCAACTTAGAAAGAATAAGTATTGCCATACAACGTGTCAATGCTGTCATCTGGGCACGTTACCACAGGAGGCATGCCATGTGAAGGAATTCCACGATTCATTTTAGGTTTAGGTTTCTTTGAAATTATTTATTTTATTTTATGTTTATTTTAGTTATTTATAATATTTAAATCATATTTATCCTAAATGATAATTTAATGGTAATTTAAGTAAATAAATGATTTAGAAAGCAAAACTATAGATAAGTTCAAACAATTATTTGTTTAAATCGTTAGCCGAGATAGTAGTTTATAAGATTTGCTCGTTTAATAGTAGGTATAAGATAATAAAAATAAACAGCAAATTTGTTCTAGTAGTATACAAATCAATCTACCTAATATGTGTTTAGAATATTTACGGTAAATTTGTCATCGTTGGTAACCAAAAAATACTTAATTATGTCCTTTACAGTACAGACCTACTTAAACTGTAGACTAATTAGCAGTGGTTGGATTACATAAACATTTATTCTTACAGCTAATGTTGAGCTGCTTTGCATGTAGATGCGTGTATGCATAAGTATACTATACCAGAACTATATTTCTGGTGCTGAGCCTCTACCTATTTAACAGCGTCCGCTGCCGTATGCGAGTGCGCGAATGCGAGCGCCCGCACTGCGTACTGATACGTGCAAAGCGCATGTATTTTTTGCACGATATTCGTACCATATTATTTGCACGAAACAGGCACCCGCATGCGTACATACACGCGAGGCAGTAGGAGGCCATAGAGTAGACCAGGAGTGGAATCTGAACAAGTATTGAACAACGGGTCTGTGCTACGGCCTTAATTGTTTTATTGTCCATGTTCAGTATGCTCGTTGATCATTTTAATAATCTCATTATGCATGGTAATAATTGTGGCACGGCACCCTGAAGTCTTACTGGTGCATATCCAGCGAACCTTGGGCTCCCGAGATGAACTGTGGACGCTGTACCGATAATTCCCCATGAGCAGAATCTTTCTGTTACTGAGCGTCTTAATAATAGAATATTCTGTAAATATAGATGAAAGAACAATAATAAATTCTCTGAATAAAATATGAAACGATATACTGGTGGTGATCCTATTGAGTATTGGACCTAAACTTACTCTAAAAAAAATAATTGAATTTAGAAACTTGTATTTGATATTGGATTAAAATTAGGCTTTATATAGATAGAATTATTTGTGAACTTTGATGTACTTATACTTGATCGTTTAAATCGTTTTGTCAGGATTCAACCAAATTTGTGCAATTTTAATCTAGTTTAGAGAGTTTTTAACAGCAGAATGAGCGCCAATATCTTAAAACAAATTTTCAGTCAAAAAGTAAAATGCACATTTTTTTACCTATAACCCATCTGTAACAGTGCAATTAGACAAGAATATTCAATAGAAATATACTTTATTTCAAATGGTCCCAAATGTACATTTATATTTAAATGAATGTTACCAAATTATCAAGAAAACAAAAGATAAAAATCAAACTTAACTAAAGAAACAATCAACAATTATTGTTCTTTTATTTAAAAATAAATTTTGGAATCATACCTAGCTTAGTAGCTATTCTTCGATGAACTAAATTATACGATTGCAAAAAAGGAACACACGTTTTGGTAACAATATTGTAAATACCCAAAAAGGTACATTTTCATGACACCGATAAACTACATTGTAATGATATAGAAGAAAAAATAAGTAACCTAGTGGCTACCATATCAATTGTCAAGTAAATAATACTTATGGGCCGCGCGTATTTAGAGTTAGAGCGTTTGGCTTCTAATGGAAGCATTCACAGATGTTGATGATGGAACTTGAAAAAGATGTATAATTGATTACAAAAATATTACAAACAAAAATTATAAGTGCATTATTTATTCATTAGTGTGTAAGGACAGAAACTGTGGAAGGGAGAATAGCGTCAGTACATATAAATATGTACGTAGGTATACATTATACAAAATGTATTATTCCTTCGAAATTTCTTTCAGAATGTATCGAAATATGCATTCTTGAAATCGTCTCACTTAGCATTTTTGCCCCTCATTCCAAAAAATCCTTATTCGCCTCATAGTTTAATTGAATATCTTCAGTAGTCATTTCAACAAAATCTGTGAATACATCCTTAACGTACAATTATACTAAAATCTTGAACGATTTTAGACCCTATTGTGTAAGGAAGAACGGCCCTAAAATAAGGCACTAAGAAATCTAACTTATACACTTACACTATAATATTCATAACACTTAATAAAAAACATTCAAACAACTAGTGCCAACCAAATAACATTCAATCAACACAATAATTCTTCGTGGCGGTTACAAGTGGAAATTGTAATTGAATGCACTTTTTCAAAAAATATGCATGCATTGCATAAAATTAGTCAAACTTAAATCTATCAGGCTTTAAATCTAACCCACAATTAACACATTAAAAAGTAACAAAATATTCTTAGATTTTCATAACAACTTTATAGACTTTATACTATTTAAAAATTATAACTAATGAAATGAATTCGGTCGGTAACTGTACTATTTAAAAATGTATTCACCACAGAACTAATAATAAGGTTATTAGTCTTTCTGTGGAATTTACTCTGTATATATATTCTGGTATATTAGATGACTATGTAAGCAATCAGGAACTAAACATCCAATCCATCCATTATTGGATCCTATTTGCGTACCCAAGTAGGTAACTACAATCATACTTATTAGAAAGTGGTCAAAATAAGATAATGAATATCGAAAGTAGAAGAAGTGGTAAATATTAAGTACGAGGAACCTATGCTTACGAATTTGTTATCAGTTACGGTGCTCCGTTTTAACATATTTGCTTTGTATTCAACTGGCTCTTACAAACTAAAATATATATTTTTTTTATGAAGGAAGCATGTTCTAACCTCAGTGTTAGTCGCTGTCCTTTGTTTTATCATCAAAATTATTCAAATTAAGATAATTTGGAGAATGTCAAGGCCTTAGGTTTTCCAGTCCAAATTACGAAAAACATACCTGACTAGTGTCCATCCTATGAAATATATTAACGGCGTCAGCTGCCTTATGCGTGTGCATGCATGCAACCCTGTTTGTCACTTGCAAATATCGTATTAATTTTTTGTACGAAATTCACATAATATTATTTGCACGAAAACACGTGCACATGCATGAGGCAACGGACAACCTAATTTCTATAAAAATGGGTAGATTATTTTTTATAATGGAATGCATAACAAAACTCTTACTTAGTCTTTGGTCACATTATTTTAACCAGTGACGCTTAAATAAAAAAGAAAATATAGACAAGCACAACATAAGATATAATATGTCAAAGCTATCAAAAATAAAATACGTATATGAAACATAACAATCATAGTAAATAAGGCCACAGAAGAAATCCGCGGAAACCATTGAAAGATAAACTAACAATAAACTAAAACATAATGAACAAAAAATAAAAAGATATATTATTTGTGATTATGTTCTCGGCATGTTCTGATTATAACATCATCTTTAGTGATCAGAGAAGCGTAGCATTTTTTTGAATGGCATATCCACCGTTTTTCCAGACTTTTCGACTTCCCTGACTGCATGTAAAACTTATGAGCCCCTACCAAGATTACTGGATTCCCGGTCCGTGTTCTCCCAAACACAGGCACTAAAAAAAGTAACCAAAAGCATAATTTGAAGTAATGGCAGAAATAATATACAGAAGGTTACAAAAAGGTATAGTTTAGAGGAAAAGGGCTGAATTACACCGGTGAGAAGCCGTTTGGCTAAATTGAGCTTTCACATTTTACTCAATGAAATTCGTGGAGTAAAATGTGCTAATGCAGTTTACATAGCATTAAACGGGTTGATATTTATCAGTAAAATCATCTTCGATGATTTTAGCATTAGGAATGAAAGGATGGTACAGTGTTTCCAGAGGTTATAAACTTATGACTTTGGCCACTTCGCTGCATTCAACAACAATTTGTGTTATTCGCACTATGTGGCTATTCGCCGCATTCAACAACAATTTGTGATATTCGCACATGTATTTGTAATGAATCTAGATGTCTCATACATTGTATTCATAAATTGAGAATTCCTTCATAGCTTGTGTGAACATGAAATCCTGCTATCCGTATACCTAATTACCCGACTGCGCCCGAAGGAGGGTTACATTGTTCGAGAGTATGTATGTATGTATAATTGTTTGGTACGCTCTGCGGCCTGAATGGCTCTATGGATTTTAGCTTGAGAGGTGTCGTTAGATTAGTATTTACTGTGAGACCGACACTGGGTATATCAAAATTTAAAAAAAACCTAATGGCGGAATTTAAAACAATTGAATCAATACTTCTTGATGAACCTTAACCGGACATGAAGATTTTTCACCTATTAAATTCCATAAATTTGTAATATTTTTAGTACCTAGGTAATATTAGATATCAGAAATTTGCGGATTTGAAAATCTTTGAAAACTGTTATTATAAATGACTTCTCTGTATAATACTAGACAAGCTGTTTAGAACATTGTGTCACGGTTCCTAAGTGAGGCGAGAATGAATTTTAAATTTCGAATATAAAACGTGACGCCAAAACTAGATACTTAAAGGATTTATTGAATTTTGACACCCGTTTTTATTTAAAATGGACACTTCAATATAACTTTACCTCGCCTGATAGTAAGCTAAAGGTAAAGTCTTAGGAATGGGGGTTATTTGTTTTATTTATCCTATAGCTAGTCTAGCATCTAGTAGGTGTACATAGAAGTCATTGGTTATTTGACTTAATTCTTATATTTCTTATAAATTTAACTTGACGCTTTACGTTTAATAGCAACTATTTAGGATGGGTCAGCTCAGTTCGTAGAGGATTCCCCTAGAAAGGAATAGCCACTTAACTCCTATCTTGGATGCTGAACTTTTGAATTTAAACTTCATTCTGGATACTAAATGTTTGTAATTACTTTGTATAATGAACCATGTTACGCTAGTGTTAATAAAAAACATTATTCTTGTTATAAAGAAATAGTAATTTACTAAACAGAAGAGGTTAGAGGTATAAGGCGTAAAGCATAATCAAAGCAAAATCGTACGTATCGACACGATTTTCACGGCTTAGACGGCCAATACAAGCTTAGTCCCATTATGTCAAGTAAAAAACCACAGAGATATTAATAAGAAGTATCTATTAGTATTAGTGTTGCGCAAAAAAACAAAATTAATTATACCTACGAAAAACTAAAGAAAATAAATTCAAGATGAACTAAAAATGCTAAAAGCATACGTAAATTGTCACAAAAATGTGCCGATGTTTATCAGATAGTTAATGTGTTTTTAACTATTTCTAAAGCTCATACTTTGCTAATAGTCTGCGGTGGGTAGTGCACAAGTTTAAGTACAGACCATTAATGATATTATTATTCATGTATAAATGATAATATCTTGTATATCCCCGAAAATAGTCGTACCGTTGGAGAGGGGGCTTGATTCCCCCCTCCATCCAAACCACCCCTGCCTACGCCTACGCAAACCATAACCAATACCGGAATGGCACACTCCAAACCTTTTAGTTTATTAATCATTAACTTAAACTTAATGCTGATGCTCATTTGTAGTCTTGATAATGACGTCATCTAGCGTTATAATCGCAGCACGACACCCTGAAGCACCTTTAGAACAAAGCCATCGTCTACGACGACCGCATCCAGAGACAGACTGCCGATTAAAGCGATACGGACCCAATTCTATAACAGCATTACCATACCGACTCTCAGTAAACACAGGAACTGAAAAAAAAACAAACAGTGAGTACAAATGAATAAAAGGAGCATTCATCAATTAGCTTATTGCAGTCTACTGCTAGACATACATTCTGTATACTAAGTATCGGGAATTTGTCAATAAAACAAAAAATACAAATTATTCATCTAAATTTATTTTATCGCCTTCAAAGTAGGCCCCATCGCTTGCAATACAACATCTCCACCGCTTCACCCAGTCTCCCATACATTTTTCATAGGCTATTTGCGGTATGGCCTTTAGCTCATTCAGCGAATTTTCTTTTATGGCTTCTATCGACTCAAAACGTTTTCCTCGAAGTGGTAATTTTAACTTGGGAAATAAAAAAAGTCAGACGGAGCCATATGAGGTGAATACGGTGCTTAGTCGAGAACTTTTGTTGAATTTTTCGCTAAAAACTCTTTCACTATGATGGCTGTGTGTAATGGTGCATTATCATGGTGCAGCATCCATGAGTTGTGTCGCCACAAATCTGGACGTTTTCGGCGGATATTCTCACGCAAACGCTTCATGACGCCTATATAATATTCTTTATTCACTCTTTCTCCCTCTGGAAGCAATTCGGAGTGAACCACACCACGGTAGTCAAAAAAAACTGTCAGCATCACCTTGATTTTGGAGCGACTTTGCCGCGGTTTTTTGGGTTTCGGCTCGTTTTCGAGACGCCATTCTGAAGACTGTTGGCTTGTTTGCATGTCATACTCATAAACCCATGTCTCGTCGCCAGTAATTATACGTTTCATAAAGGTCGGATCCGCAGAAGCTCGGGAAACCATGTCTTCAGCGACATGCTTTCGCTGCGCTTTTTGAACAAAATTGAGCTCTTTTGGAACTAGTTGAGCGGCAACGCGTTTCATGCCTAAAATGTCAATGAGAATATTGTGGACGGACTTAAAAGATATGTTCACCTCACTAGCCAACTCTCTCAGACCCATACGTCGATTTTCGAGCACTAGCGTCTTGATTCTGTCGATGTTTTCTTTGGTCGTAGCGGTTGAAGGTCTACCAGAACGAGGCAAGTCTACTACTACTTCTCGGCCTTCTTTAAAAGCCTTATACCATTCATAAGCCCTTGTTTTCGATATACACGATTCGCCGTAGGCATTTCGCAACATTTTTAGTGATTCACCACATGAAATATCATTCGAAACACAAAATTTAAGGCACACTCTTTGTTCAACAATATTTTCCATTGTAAAAGTCGCCGAGGACTCAAAACTATGACCAACAAAAAGTGTAGTTTAAAACAAATTAAATGACAGATCCCGCTCAAATTTTGCGCGCTAAATCAGTACAGTGCTACCAACATGCAGTAAAAAAATTAGAACGACCTCTTTTACGCGGGTCTTTTTATTGACATATTCCCGATACTTTTTACACAGAGTAGTATGTGTGTCCTAATGTGTACCTTAGCAGCTGTTATTCAGTATGGTTTAGACAGTTCCTCCTAGTCTGTTCAATTGTAATAAAATAACAATATATTGGTTCCAGTTTTGTAGAAACAGAAAATACCAATTTGCCAAAAATAGGTACAATGATCGTGGCAAAGTTCTTTACTGGAGTAACTAACTTCGAATTTAATTCAAAGTAATTTGTCAAAAGGGTTACTTTCCCTTTTGTAACATAAATTTAATAAACCGACAATTTATTTGTATCTGCCTACATTTTACTGAATAATGTAATGATTTTATTATGCCAGTTTTGATGCGCTACCATTTCAATTATCACACGTGAAAAATATCGACGCGTTAGTCGAACAAAGACGCATGTGCAATAGTTATAATGACATACTCGTACGTCTTTATTCGAATAAATCGAAATCCCATCATTTGCTTCTGCCTTCATACAACTCACGAGCTACTTCTACTGTCAAAATGGGACCTGTGTGTCAGCACAGCTGCCTGGTTTCGTTATTTAGAAATTAAGAACGTGTGAAATGGAATCATTTACATTTCAACGTTATAAAGGTGTTATGTACACACGCAAACATGGGTACAATGCTGTGAAAAAGAAAACATCAGTAATATGTATGAAGTCTAGTTTAATACCGGAAAGATGTAACTCTCCTTATAAAAAATACTATTTACATATTATTTTACATTTAACATTTTAACATAACCATCGTGGTATTTTAAAAATAATTTAATTCTTGTTTTTTATATAGGACATGAGTTACTGCTAATTTATGCTTATTTATAGCGTTAGTAAAATTATAAGTGTTTATAATCCACACAGTATCTGCGAGTACAAGTATTTAATATAATATACATTACAATGTTTTGCCAATTGTATTCTATTAACGTAGCTGACCAAAAATAATGAATAAGTCTTTCATCTACAGCTACTGAAGTATATATAAGCTACAAGAAAGCAAAATAATTGATAAATTTATTCAATACATGTCTAACTGCTAACTAGGTATATGATTGCATTACTAAGGTTGCAAACTGTCAGGTAAAAAAAGACAGGTCACCTTACATGGTCGCATAATCTTCCCTCTGTACTGTAGAGGAACGACCCCTCATCTTCCACCACTTAAAGCGCAGGGCAATATGAGTGAACTGAAAGCAACTTTTATGAATGGCAGTGTTCATTGTTATGCCGAATGATGACATTGTCTACAGTGTATATGGTCGATCGACATCCGCCCGGAAACTTGACGCAAGTCCAGCGTGTTTTTGGACCCTTGCTGTTACTAGCACGGTTGTACCGATATGGCCCATAGTTAATTACAGGGTTACCAGCCTTCGTTGTACCGAAAACAGGCACTGAAAGTAGAACTTAAGTTTTAATGAAATTTAATTTAAATTGTCTCTTAAGATACAGGGTTTTCCCTAGTTTAAGAGGCAGGTTTTCTAACTTCTTGAGCATAGATTATTCAAATGTTCTATAATAACCTTACAACATTGTACAAAAAATTATAAATTGTATACCTATCTATTGAAATCAAACTATTTTTAACGGACTCGATCACGATTTATTTTATGCTACTTTATTATTTACATTGAACCCGACATTTCGGATGCTTGCTTTTTTTTCTTTTTTTTCTTTTTGACACAAAGATTATTATTATTTAAAAAAATACGTCCAATTTTATTTTCGATAATAATAAAAATATTATATTTATTGTTTATTTAAATATTTAAATAAATTTATTAGATATGTCATATTATCCCGAGATTTTTACCTTTATGGCACACACAATGGCAATTTCAATTAAATAATAGATCTTGCACTGATTAACAATCACGGAAGCTCAGAATCCCTTTTCTTAATGTAATTGCCAATCCAGTGGCCACAGTTATATTTGTTATGAAATAGAAATAATTCCTGCGCCAGCACAATTAAAATTTGCCTGCCTTCAAAACTCTTTCACGAAGATAAAGGCGTGTTTTTAAAATACAAATGATTACATTTTAAATAGCGTTCATTAATGTATTAATTATTAGAGTTTAATATTTAGTAATAATTTATTCATTCTATCAATAATTCATTCGTCCGTGCTTGTTGGGAGCAGACGTGTAAACGAATTATTCTAAATATAATTACAAATTTAGTGAAACATCGATTTATAAAAGTGATTTTTAAAAGTGCCATCTTAGAGTGTAATTACGGACAAAGTGTGCAACCCACTTAGGACTTTGTTCTCCTACGCGATACCTGACATCGGCCCCGCTCACCCCCGCGAGTAAAGAGTGCTAGTGCTATTTTTTATCGCATTCGCACCCATACCCACACAGCCGAAGAAATGCAGAGAACACCGCCTAGGGACATATTGATAAGCGGAAGCGAAAGCTGCAGCGGATCGGCTCCAAACTTATCTATATACAACAAGGAAGACATCTATGCCAACACTGGTGGTAAAAAACGAAAAGAACGTACAGAGGAATTTGATTATAGAACCGATTTATCACACTTTCGGACAGATATTATGAAGTTTCTGGAGGAATTTGGCAAAAAGCAAAATGAAAATCTCAACTATATACGAAACGAGATATCCGAAATAAAAAATGAAATTAAAACAATAAAATCCAGTACAAGCGAATTTACACAACGGTTAGAACAAATAACAAATGATATAAAAGTCATCAAATCGAACAACAATGCTACAGAAAACAAAATTAAATGCATTGAAAGTGAAATCTCACAAATAAAAGATATACAAGAGCGCGAAAGCCCTGCGTATAAATCGCCAATCTTACACCAAGAAGACCTCTTCCTTGAAATCAAGGACCGTAATGAGCGAGAAAAAAATGTCATCATTGTGGGTATACCAGAAAAAAATAATAGGAACTCCAACTCAAGGCAAATGTATGACAATGAAGAAGTTATGAAATTACTAACAACACTTCACACAGACTGCCCAAAATATAGTAAAACAATAAGACTTGGCAAATATACTGCAAATAAGAACCGCCCAATAAAAGTCTGTTTCAACAGTTCGGACACTGCAAAATACTTACTACGGAATAAAAACAAGCTACCCCAAAACATCCATATATACTCAGACCAAACGCCAGCGCAAAAACGATATTTACAAGCATTAAAATAACAATTAAACAAACGTATATCAGACGGTGAACAGAACCTCATTATAAAATATATAAAAGGAATGCCAACAATTGTTGTGAACACTATCAACCAAAAAAACTAGTAACAGTCTCGCCCCGTATTACAACACCTGTAGATAGAATAAGTCACCATACTGTGAAAACATACGAAGACATTCCGCTACTTCCGTCAGCACTAAGATTATTTTATGCAAATATGCGTAGTATTCGCAACGCAGGTAAATTTGATGAAATTAAGTGCATAATAAAAGCGATACAAAAAACTACCCACATATTAATATTTACCGAGACATGGTTTACCTCGGAAGTGGATGCAAAATTATATCAATTACCTAACTATAAGCATGTTTACAACTATAGGGAAAGAAAGAAAAAGAAAAAGAAGAAGAAAAAGAACACAGGGGGCGGCGTTTCGATCTATATACACGACAGCATAACATATGACGTAACAGAAAGCTTATGCGAGGATGGCAACCACTATCTCTGGATTAACATAGATAAACTGTCTTTAAATATAGGGGCGATCTACAAACCTGGAGTGAGCAACATAAACAACTTCTTGGAAACTTATTCCTCGCAATTAGAACAAAGGAAAAGATCACTTGTGATGGGTGACTTTAATTTTAACCTCCTAAAAGTAGACACTGATATTACAAAATACCTGAATGAAATTAAAGGAACCGGATATGAAATAATAAATAAAGTCCATGAAAATTACAGCACTCGTAAAACCAGCACTACTAATTCTATACTGGACCATGTATGCACAAATATAAGCAACCACTCATTCAGTCTCTCTATAATTGAATCAGGCCTATCCGACCATAAGCAAATATTTCTGGAGATAGGTGGTTTGGCACCACGAAGCAATAGAAGATCACAATACAAGGCCCTCGATTATCCAAAACTTTATAATAGCGTTTCAATAGCAGACTACGAAAATGAAGAAAACGACTATTATTACTTGGAAAGATTTATTTCGGAACATATAGACAACAGTAAAATAGACAAGACCAAATTTTTAAATCCACCACAGAAAGACTGGATAAATAGAGAAATACTAGACGCAATAAATTTACGCAACAACTTCTGGCAGCAAACTAAATCTCACCCAGATAATGAAGATATTCGAAAAAACTTTACCGAAGAACAGAACCGAGTGAAAAACTTAATCAAATCCTACAAGAAAACCTACTACCATAACCTGTTTCATAATACTTACAACCAACCAAAGAAAATGTGGGAGGTAATCAATAACTTAGCATTAAACAAAATTAAAGAAAGCTGTGCTCCTCCAAAACTAATGTCAAATACGGGACTCATCTCCGAAGGTAACCAAAAATGTGACCTATTTAATTCATACTTCTCATCAATAGGCGCGGATTTAGCTAATAAAATACCTAAATCATATCATGACGACACCAACATTATCTTTATGTACGAACCTAGCTACACACATAACATAACACTAAATGAGTTTACACCATGCACCACACACGAAATATCAAAAATTATAGACGACCTTGACCGCAACACTAGCACTGGTTTAGACGGCATAAGTACCAAAGCAATTAAATGCCTTAAAAGTTTAATTACTGAAAGGGTCACCAAATGTATTAATTTATGTTTGATACGCGGTACTTTTCCCGACAGTCTCAAGACTGCTAGGGTGACTCCTATTTTCAAATCCGGGAGTCGAACTGACCCCAGTAACTACAGACCGGTGTCTGTCTTACCCATTATGTCAAAGATATTTGAACGAGTTTTATATAGCCGACTAAACAAATACCTAATTGAAAAGAATTTTTTAATCGAACAACAATATGGCTTTCGCCCCAAATCAAGCACCCTTACAGCTGCAGTAGACTTAATTACAAAAATAAAAACTCAAATTGATGAAAAAAACATCGCAGTAGGTATATTTATTGATCTAAAAAAAGCATTTGACACAGTGAGTCATCCCAAATTAATAAAAAAATTAAATAACATAGGTGTCACAGGCACAGCCCTTGACATGTTTAAGTCATATTTAAAAAACAGAACACAAGTAGTTAAAATAGATAATTTCACTAGCTCCATCAAAACAGTACCTTTCGGCTGTCCTCAAGGTTCAATATTAAGTCCATTGCTGTTCCTGATCTATATCAACAATATTAACAAAATAGGACTAAAAGGACACCTAACATTATACGCGGATGACACATGCCTCTTCTACTTCGATAATTCCATAAAAAACATTATAACGGTAGCTCAAAAAGACCTTGACATAATTAATGAATGGCTGAAATATAATTTGCTAACAATAAACACAACAAAGACGTCATATATGGTACTTGCCGCTAAAAATAAACCAATAGGGGAGTTCTCACCGCTTACTATAAATAATGATATTATTAAACGTTCCGCCCACGAGAAATACCTAGGACTATGGATAGACGACACACTTACCTGGAAATTGCATATCGATCACGTTAAAACAAAATTATTATCATTATTAGGAGCCTTACGCAAAGTCAACAACTGTATTCCAAAAAAAGTAGCTACCATAATATACAATTCATTAGTAAAGTCGCATTTAGAATATTTAATCGAAATATGGGGATCAGCCGCTAAAACCAACTTAAGTCCATTACAAAGAACCCAGAATAAAATAATCAAAACACTTTTCCATTACCATTATCGCACACAAACAAACACATTATATAATAAAACCAAATTATTAAATCTGTCGCAACTATACACAAATTACATAGCGCCACTATATGAAGATCGCTGACGTTGCATTCGCGCTCTACTTATAAATTTACTTAATCGCTGATGCACCTATGACGTCAATCGATTTCGCAAGTTGTTGTTTGTTCAATAAATTGTAAGAATGATCATTCTATTGTCCTACTTCGATTTAGAATCATCATTCATAGGATTAATTTTGTAATACTAATTCAGTAATTAAATTTATTTAAAATCATTTCGGTTTTTTTTCGATCCTCCGATCGCAGCAAACGTAATTGGCGCAGTCGGTAGGATATCCGCGAGAGACATCGGGACTCTATCTCACATCGATAATCGCGTCGCGAGTCACTCGGGTGGCTATCAAGCACCGTTCCGGGTATCCTGAACCTACGGACCTGCTGCAGATCAGAAGGAGAATCCAGCCATCGATTCACAGAGAGGAACCAGATATGAGATACCTGTAAGTACACTTGAATCATTCTCGTGTTGCACCCTTTGAATCTTAAACCTCAAGATTTACCATCCAAGGGCCTCCAGTGCGCGGGAGCCTGAATCACGACAGGCTCGCCAACGTACAGTAGATATAAATAGATATATCACCTTAGATAATTTAGAATTAGACAATATGACTCAAGCTCAGAATAACCCAGATATTATCTACAAGGCTCTTCGCCTTGTTCCAGAGTTTGACGGCAACCCAAACATTCTTACCCGTTTCATTAGAATTTGTGATTCATTAGCTGCGCAATACTTAAGTAATACACCTGGCAGCGAGTTTTCCAACTAATGCTTACTAAACGGTATACTTAATAAAATAACTGGGACCGCGGCATGTACTATTAACGCCAATGGAATACCAGAGAGCTGGCTAGGTATTCGAACTGCCCTGATTAATAACTTTTCAGATCAACGTGACGAAACCGCACTTTACAACGACCTCTCTTTAGCTACTCAGAGTAATAAAACGCCACAAGAATTCTATGATCATTGCCAAACGCTATTTAGTACGATTATGACATATGTGACTTTACATGAGACTGTACCGACGACTATCGAAGCGAAACGTGACTTGTATAAAAAAGTTACCATGCAGGCATACGTTCGAGGGTTAAAAGAACCCTTAGGATCCCGTATACGTTGCATGCGCCCACCAACAATAGAAAAGGCACTTGAGTTCGTTCAGGAAGAACTCAATGTAATGTACTTGCAACAACGTGAGACCCCTAAAGCCCAAGCTCCCTCTAAAGTCACTCAGCCCACTTCAACACCTGCAGTGTTTACCTCACGACCTCATAACTTCTCGGCACCAGTACCTAATTGGCCATTACCCATGGGACAGCGTCCAGCGGGACCCTCACCGCAACCTTTTAAATTCTCTGCACCAGCACAGTATCAGCATCGTATGCCAACGAACACACAAAGAATGTTCAGTGCGGCACCTCCTAACTACAACCCCCGTAGTAACATATTTAGATTATCACCCCGGAATAATGTACCCCAAGGCCCTCAGCCTATGAGTGGTGTTCAACGTTTTACACCCAAACCTCTACCTCCAATAAATAGGCCAGCAGTCCATGATTGGAATAGGTTTGGCAATCCACCACCTTCAAATTATTTTAAATCCAATGAAATGAATATGAATGAGTGCATGACATATGACGACTCGTATTACAACTATTACTACGAACCGGAGTACAATTACTATACTGCTAACAATGACAGTGACTGTGACCCGAGTCTCGCCGCTGACTCGATTTATTATAACGTGTCAACGGACGACCAAGTATTTGATGAATCGCAAGCGGTTGTAACTAACTATGCCCAGCAGGATTTTCAGGAGGCTTCGACATCACAAAGACCAAAATAGAACTAAACCTTCAGACACAGAGGCAACTTCCCTACATACAAATTAGAGACCCGCCTTTAAAACTTTTAATAGACACAGGTGCCAATCAATCGTTCATTAGCCCCGAAGCTGTCGAGAAATATTTCGCCGAGTATCCCTTGAATTTCGATCCTTTTGAGATAACCAATATACACGCAACAAGCAGGAACGACTACTCTATAACCTTACCATGTTTTGCTGAGTTTAACGACGCCAATAGTATGAAGTTATTCGTCTATCGGTTTCACGATTACTTCGATGGCCTCATCGGTTTGGATCTGCTAAATAATTGGGAAGCTCGCATAGATTTAAAAGAAAATATGTTAGTAACTCGATCAGCTATAAACCCTATCGTAATGTATAACTCGTGTAACGTAAATTTATACGAGGATATTATACCGGCTGGAAGTACTAAGGTTATTCGTATCCCTATTGATGTGCCAGAAGGCGACGCTTTTATTCGGGAACAAATTCTTTGCAATTGCATAATTCATGAATGTATTACTACCGTAAGTAATAATCGTGGCTACTTGGAAATCGAAAATCCAACACTAAATGACGTAATATTTTCCCTTGATCGCCCAGCGCACGCGGAATTATTTAACATTGAGTGCAGTAGTACTCAACAAACATCGGAACGCGCTCAGGAAGTAGTATCGCGTTTAAGAACTGATCACCTAAACCCGGAGGAAAAGGCTAACCTTATAGCTCTTTGTTCTCGGTATTCGGACGTTTTTTATATTGAAGGTGAAGGACTTACTTTTACAAATAAAATAAAGCATCGCATAAGAACTACCGACGATGTTCCAGTGCATTCAAAAAGCTACCGGTACCCATTCGTACACCGCCAAGAAGTTAGGGACCAAATAACTAAAATGCTTGATCAGGGTATCATACGACCATCAGAATCTGCATGGAGCTCCCCTATTTGGGTAGTCCCAAAAAAGATAGATGCCTCAGGAAAGCAAAAATGGCGTCTCGTAATTGATTTTCGTAAGTTAAATGAAAAGACACTGGACGACAAGTACCCTATACCTAACATAAATGATGTTCTTGACAAATTAGGTAAATGCCACTATTTTACGACCCTAGATTTGGCAAGCGGGTTTTATCAGGTTGAAATGCACCCCCAGGATGTAGAAAAGACTGCATTCAATGTAGAACACGGTCATTTTGAATTTCTCAGAATGCCGATGGGTTTAAAAAATTCTCCGTCCACATTTCAACGTGTGATGGACAATGTCCTTAGAGGACTCCAAAACGAGATATGCCTGGTCTACCTGGATGATATAATAGTGTTCAGTACATCCCTCCAGGAACACATAATTAATCTCGAAAAAGTATTCCAGAAACTTCGAGAGTCCAACTTTAAAATCCAGATGGACAAATCAGAATTCCTTAAACTTGAAACAGCGTATTTAGGCCACATTATCAGTAAAGACGGCATTAAGCCAAATCCCGATAAAATATCCGCAATTAAGAAGTATCCCATTCCAAAAACATCGAAAGAAATCAAACAGTTTCTGGGCCTCCTCGGTTATTACCGAAAATTTATCCCTGACTTTGCCCGAACTACCAAACCACTTACTCAATGCTTGAAAAAAGGACGAAAAATCACGCTTGACTCCGAATACGTGAATTGTTTCGAAAGATGCAAGGTGCTCTTGACTAATGACCCCATCTTACAATATCCAGACTTCAGTAAAGAATTTAACTTGACGACAGACGCTTCGAATGTAGCCATTGGCGCTGTTTTATCCCAAGGACCTATAAATTCAGACAAACCTATCTGTTATGCATCTCGAACTTTAAATGAAAGCGAGATGAACTATAGCACGATAGAAAAGGAATTACTTGCTATAGTTTGGGCTACGAAATATTTTAGACCCTATCTATTCGGACGTAAATTCAAAATTTTCACTGACCATAAACCATTACAATGGCTATTAAACATGAAAGAACCCAATTCCCGACTGACAAGGTGGAGACTTAGACTCAGTGAATATGACTTTTCAGTTATTTATAAAAAAGGGAAATCCAATACAAATGCTGATGCCCTTTCTCGTATTGAAATTCACACTAAAGAAGCCGTGTCCTTAATGGAGGAAATTGATGAACTTAACTCCTTAATGGGTAATCCATCAGAAACTATCATTGGTGAACCAAATTCCTCAACCGAAACAATACATACAAGCGCTGAGAACCCTATCTTAGAAATCCCCATAACTGACGAGCCATTAAATAAGTTTAACAGACAGATATGTTTCACTATTGTAAATGACGTTAAAAAACGGCCTGTTGTTACTAAGCCATTTGACACCCATACACGTATAAGTATCCAGCTATCGGAATCTAACTTAGAGGAAGATGTGATCTGTGCCGTAAAAGAGTACGTTAACCCCAAGGTTAAGACAGCTTTTTTAATTAATCCACCCCTAGCCATGTATTCAATTATACCGATTATACAGGACAAATTCAAAAGCTCATCCTTAAATCTCATCTTAGCTAAATCTGAACTAGAAAATGTCAAAGATTATCTTCGACAACAGGAGATAATACGATGCTATCACGACGGTAAAACTAACCATCGTGGAATTACCGAGTGTCATTTAGCCTTATCTCGTAAATATTACTGGCCAAAAATGAAAGACCAGATAACCAAATTTATAAATGAATGTACGATTTGTGGTCAAGCCAAGTACGATAGAAATCCGATAAGACCCCAATTTAACGTTGTACCACCGGCTACCAAGCCGTTTGAGACAATCCACATGGATCTATTCACTGCACAGGGTGAAAAATACGTAACATTTATCGACGTATTTACAAAGTACGGACAAGCTTATCACCTACGTGACGGAACAGCTATTAGCATATTACAAGCCCTTTTGCAGTACTGTACCCACCACGGCGTCCCTATGACTATTATCACTGACAACGGGACTGAGTTTACAAACCAACTGTTCATGGAATTTACGAGGCTTCATAAAATTATCCATCATAGAGTATTAGCTCACTCTCCTAACGATAACGGAAATATCGAACGATTTCACTCAACCCTTTTAGAACATCTTAGACTCCTTAAGTTAAAGAACAAAGACGAACCAATAATCAACCTTGTGCCCTATGCTCTAATAGCTTATAATAGCTCTATACATAGTTTCACAAAATGTCGACCCTTTGACTTACTGACTGGTCATTTTGACCCCCGAGACTGTAAAGACATTGACCTTACACAACATTTATTACAACAGTACACGCAAATCCATAGAGATAAAATGAAACATGTTTATGACATCATTAACTCGTCATCACTTGCTAATCGCACTGCGATAATTGAGAAAAGGAATGAAACCCGTGAACCCGAGATAGAATACGCACCCCAACAGCAAATATTTATAAGAAACCCTCTTGCTAGTCGACAAAAGACGGCCCCACGATATACACAGGACACAGTTTTAGCAGACCTGCCGATTCACATTTATACTTCAAAAAAACGTGGCCCCATAGCCAAGTCAAGACTTAAGCGTGTACCTAAACCAGCAAAATTGTTACAGGATCCTACTGATAACAATTCTCCCAATGACGCGACCTCAGGAGATAAGACTCGAAAGCCTCGATGACGGACCGGGACTCCTACCCTTTAAACTTGGACAAATGAAAATTACGACTCATCATCATACCTTCATTCAGTACGTACAACTAAGTAATATCGAAAACAATATTCACTCCCTACAGACTCAACTAACGATCTGTCAAAATCAAATGTCTAATGACACTTATGCACTATATGAAATTCAATTGGAGTATCTTGATAGCAAACTTGGCAATGTCCTAAAACAATTACGATCCTTAGAACCTAATAGAGCCAAAAGAGGTCTTGTGGACGGACTAGGTTCAATAATAAAAAGCCTAACCGGGAACCTTGATCACGAGGACGCGCTAAAATATAATCAGGCAATTAAAATCTTAGAACGTAACCAAAACAAATTAGTAACCGAATTCAATGATCATATCAGTATAAGTAAAGAGTGGATGTCCAAATACGATAGCGTAATTACACAGATAGTACAAAACCAGAATAAAATTAACACTACCTTAGAGACTATATTACAAAGTAACGCATTAAGAGAAAATAGTTTAATAAAATATGCTCATTTTGCCCAACTACTAGAAGTTATAAGCGATAATGTAGAGGATTTAACTCAGGAATTAATTAGGATAGAGAATAGTTTAGCTTTCGTTCGTGCGAGTAGTACACACCACTCTATGATAGACATAGAGATATTAGAGTCAATGATAAGAAAACTTCGGACTATATACGCCGAAGAGCAAATCTTAGATCTAGAACTTAGAGATTATTATGATATTATAAAACCGGGATCATATTATGTAGATAAGCAGATAGTATTCGTATTTAAATTTCCAATCTTTTCTAAAACTAGTTACGATTTTTATAGACTCTCTGTAGTACCTAATAGACATGCACAAGCCCTTATTCCACCCTTTCCCTTCCTTGCAACAAACGAGATGTTACATGTGTACATAGAGGCTGAATGCCCGAAGTTGAAGGACTGGTACCTCTGTGAGAAAGATATTTCCCACCAGACTCGCACCAAAGCTGACTGTATCCAGGAGTTAATCATAAACCAAGTTCTACAAGACTCCTGCAAGTTTACCACAATCACCTTGATGAGAGAAGCCATGGAGAAGCTCGATGACCAACATTACGTCTTATCTTTTCCTCAAGAAACGAAGGTACAACTAACCTGCAACCAGAAAGACTACACATCGCTCCAGGGTAGTTACCTTGCTACGATTCCTATTGGATGTTATCTGAAATCTGAAGAGTTCACCATTGCAAACGTTTACGACGAAATTAACGGCCAACCCTTGAAGTTATTAAAGATACCCTATGACACGGAGAAACAGGCCACTACAGCTACCCACTTTAACCTGAACTCTATTGATCTCCAAGGCCTACACAGCTTTCAGGACCAACTTATGATCCAGAATCCGGTTCAACTTGAGAACGTGCAGACAGACGCACTTTACCACACTACAATCCCATTTTATGGAATACTATTGAGTGCCAGCGTACTCGTTATCATCGCAATGTGCCGGCGCTACCTACGCAGATGTACTAACACTATGAAAAAGGATCAGCAACCACCAGCCGCAACCCTGAAAAAGGATGAAAGTCCTGACGAACTTCCGGCAACATTTTCACTCAATGTGTTAAAATAGTCGCCGTTCTAAGGGGGGAGGAATTACATAGCGCCACTATATGAAGATCGCTGACGTTGCATTCGCGCTCTACTTATAAATTTACTTAATCGCTGATGCACCTATGACGTCAATCGATTTCGCAAGTTGTTGTTTGTTCAATAAATTGTAAGAATGATCATTCTATTGTCCTACTTCGATTTAGAATCATCATTCATAGGATTAATTTTGTAATACTAATTCAGTAATTAAATTTATTTAAAATCATTTCGGTTTTTTTTCGATCCTCCGATCGCAGCAAACGTAATTCACATATAACACCTGTTTACTAATAAAAAATATCACTACAAATTCTATACAATCGAATATACAGTTAGATAAAAAAGAAATAACCTATAATCTAAGAAACAAAAACAAACTACAACTTAAGACTCCTCGGACCAATTATGGCAAAAAAACACTATTGTTTGAAGGTGCACAGCTATACAATAAATTACATAATGATATTAAAACCTGCGAAAATATAAATGTATTCAAAAGTAAACTTAAAAAATATATACATACAGTGTGAGATGGCTCGAATCTAAATTCGTAAGCGAAAAAGAAATATTTGTTAAAGATATCCCAACTCGCCACAGACAAATGTTTTTTACCATTTTATAATAATACTTTACTATGTATCTCATTTTAAGTGAACTGATTTTGTTCTTATGAGAAATAAAGTTCTTTAAACCTAATTAATAAACAGTTGAGTGTTGACTTAATCAATGATTATGTCCACCTCTGTGATGCAAAATTACATTATCAATAGTTATAATCATAGATCGACAGCCCCCAGCGGTTCTCGTACAGACCCATCGGACTTTAGGACCTTTACATCCACTGACATGTCGATTATAACGATAGTGGCCCATTAAAATAACAGGGTTACCAGCTCTCGTCGTGCTAAAGACAGGTTCTGAAAACAAAACTTAACCGTAATATCATTCTAATTTCGAGTGCGAAAGTGTTGATACAACGGAATAAGTACCTAATATTACTATAGGTATTGTATTGCCAGCATCATCTGTGTCGTCTGGTCAATGTTGTTAGTCAATATTTTGTTATGATCTGTCAAACTCGCGCTCATACTTAGGGTAGG
This sequence comes from Cybosia mesomella, assembly GCA_946251805.1. Taxonomy (NCBI): domain Eukaryota; kingdom Metazoa; phylum Arthropoda; class Insecta; order Lepidoptera; family Erebidae; genus Cybosia; species Cybosia mesomella. The sequence goes on from OX276400.1 coordinate 7,851,773, forward strand.
ATGCGCCATAACGTGAACTGTGACGTTTATGGCCGGTCGAGTCAAACGACCGCACTGTATTATTTTTACGAAACTATGTTTCTTGCTTTGTCCTTGTTTTATTCAGTAAAGAAACCACCAATCAATGTGATTTTTGTGTATAGAAATAGTATATATAGAATGGGCCTGAGACCGTCATGGGCCTTTTTTTTAATAATGCATAGTTCTAATAAGACGCGAAAGCCTAATTACACACAAGCGAAGCCGAGGGTGGTACCCCGGCTAGTGCCTACAACATAAAATCAAAATAGTAACATTAAAATGATTTATTCAAACAACAAAATTCTTAATTCATTTAATATTACAAGTATCAAATAAAATAGTCAATAGAAAATTATATCATCATAAAACAATCAATAAAATAACTAATATTCTATTATTATTATTACATTACTAATTCATATTTGCTTTATTAGGTATAAATGATACCATGCGTTTCAATTGGTAATAGTACCACGTTTACGATAACTTCAATCACATGTTTTGCATGCATGCATTTTTTACGGTCTGCCGCAAAAAAAATAGATACAAGACATAATTAACAATAGATACAATATATAATACCGGACGGTAAGTCATTAATACCATGGAAAATGGGTGAAATGGGGCGCAACATGCTTTGACACCATTGCTCCTACCCATATAGCCAGTACGGTTGTCAGTGTCGGTGCTGCTGTTGCTTCTACGGAGTAAATACTCGCATCTCATTGAATATTTTTTTTTTTTTTTTTTTTTTAAGGCCGCGGTAGCCTAGTGGTATGGGTAATGGACTGCTGAGACAATGTCTCAGGTTCGATCCCAGGTTTTACCATGGCACACACCAATGACTTTTCGATTCTTTTCGAAGTTATGTGTGTATTTATCGCAGGTTTAAAAGTGCCCGGTTAATGGCAATAGGCTCGCCACCTATTACATTGGGACCTAAACATAAACTAGCGAAATGTGGGTGCTAGCACCTCTGCCTACCCCTTCGGGGATATAGGCGTGAGTTTATGTTATGTTATGTTATGTTATGCTCATTGAAAATAATGAATTTGTGCCGTTTGGAGTCCAAACGATAGGGGCATGGGGTGCGAGTGCTCACAATCTCTTCAGGGACGTTGCGACACGTATGATCGACGCTTCTAATGACCAGAAGGCGGGCGTCTTTTCAGCACAGAGAATAAGCATTACCATACAACGTGGCAATGCTGCCAGTCTTCTGGGCAGGCTGCCATAGGATAGGAGGCGTGCGATGCGGAGGAATTCCACGATGCATTTTAGGTTTAGGATTCTTTTCATTATTTATTTTATTTTAGGTTTATTTTAGGTTTATTTTAGGTTTATTTTAGGTTTATTTTGGTTATTTATAATTAGTTATATATAATTATTTTGAGATTTGTTTACCGCATTTGTACCATTACCAAATATTTTTCACCACAGATAATAGTTTATTTCTTCAGATATTACTTAACTATTGCATGTACCTACTTACTTAAAACTGAATGTAATTCCCATTATTATTAAACAAATAATAAATAAATAATAAATATAAATTATTAAACCATCACACTCTTTGTGTTCTGATCAATTCCAGAAGAAATCGCACTCGGCCGTAATTCTACTTCTTTTACTAGCATTTTCTACATGTTTCTTCAGTCAGTCCATTTATGAGCAGTCAGAATATACATGAAAAGGCACGACTGGTTATACAATTTGTACATAGAGGAATGCTAGTGATTTTTGAAGGTGTTGAAGTTGACACGCAATTCTTAAACAAAAAGGCTACTGCTACGGCTATTCTTAATCGAAACGCCGATTAGTTTTGTCACACTCGAAGATAATATTTAGGTTGTAATGTAACACTAAAAAGCCTTACAATCGGCAGCCTTTTTCCTTAGTGCTCTATCTACAGATAGGCAACCAGACAAACACCATTTCACCGGTACATTAAAATATCGAAGTGAAATGTTATATGACTGGAAGTATGTTCAAAAATTGCGTACCTAGTTATTGGTTCAATAAATAAACAACATTTTCGAAAAGTTACCATTTTTGCAAATAAAAGCTAAGGAAGACAAAATATATTATAGTCCCGTTTCAAGAAAAAAACACACTGTATCATTGCTAGCCACTCTATGTACAGAAGGATGTTTATTTGCAATATAGTGATTGGGTTGATATAAAATTAACCTATAAGTAAATTTATGCTTTAATAAGCTTAACATAATGCTTTATTTACTTATGACTGTGCTCGTTTCTATGTTGGAAAACTTCATCATTGATGGTTATAATAGTAGATCGACATCCCAAGGCCGATTTTGTACAAACCCACCTTGCCTTTGAGCCTCTGTTAGCACCGATACGTGCCCGATTGTAACGATATGGACCTATAATAATAACAGGGTTACCAAGCCGCGTTGTACTAAAAACATAGCCTGAAAACAAAACTAATTTTAGTGAATATTGTATAAGTAAAGATATAAGATATACATATAAGATATCGATGAGGATATAAGTACTCGTATTGTCGGTATAATTAAACCACGGTATTTGGAAATCGATGCTGAACCTGACATATGAACGCGATTAACAACCTGTGTTAACATTTCTCCTTGTGAGTATATTGTAATTTTTTTATTAAATCTCAAATTATACAACGAAATTATTTTACCCTCCAGTAGAAAATGGACGCAACCAAAACATTGAGAATATAATTTACTGCATGAGATGTTTGTCTCTATGCAATGATAATATGTACTTAATAGTATGGTTACCAAATTCTATCAGTAAAAAGTGCAGATGTGTAGTAATATGTATTACATTATGTTTTCATTCGAAACTGCTGTTACAATCTTACCACTGCGTGGAATTATATTTTAATCGTTAAAACTATTTCAAATTTGTTTCTATAAGTTCTTCCTTCTTTTATTTTTACATCATCAACATTGGATAACTTCCTTTTTATGAATGTTTTTTTCCTTCATATTTGATAAACTGGGACAAGATATCTGTATGGGCGCGTGGGGCCAGTCAATATCATATCGCAATCCGGTATGACATTGCTGTGCAAAGGCGCTATTATTGATGTGCAAAGAAACGCGATCGGTACGTACACCGGATCATGTTATTGGATCACAATATATATTGACTGTCGACACGCGCATTTTAAGTCCAATTCTGTCACCCCTACTTGTACTATCTCACATTTAAAAAGAATATTTAGGTGATTGAAATTATGAACTGGACTACAAAATCTTCAGTTCTGGTAATACGACCTATTAATAATTTGTTAAGATACCAACTTCGTACGAATAATATTTAATACCTATTCATGATACACCTTGTAACAATTCCTATTTCTCGTAAGACACAAATTAATTTTGCAAGTGCTGCACTTTGCTTTGGTTTTCTTATAATGGCAAAACCGACATCTCGATTGTTTTTTCTCAAATATAGGCATATGTTGGGCAGATTGAAATAGTCGTTTCTGAGACGGTAGATCTAACAGTCTTCCGCTTTTATGAACATCCGAATCCATTTCAGTATCTTGACGTATATCTGAAAAATAAGTACCTACACTTTACCCACCGTCATCACTTGATGACAGCTATATGGTAATTAATATATTTGAAACAATTACTTACATAACATATTTATTAAGTAAATGGAAATCGTAATCAGAGATAGAGCCAAATTTGCAGAATATACCATAAACACGAGTTAAAGGTCTATAAATATTTATATTACATTATTTTCTTTTGAATACATGAAAATGACTATAATATGACTATATCACGCGTGTTGAAGCTTCAAATAATATGTACTATGTATATAAAGTGTATAGTGGAATAAATAATAAATTTAAAAGATAAGTTCATTTATTTATCAAAGTGGCAAGCGCAACATTTTAATTTAAATTTAAATGAGTATATTAAATCAAATAAACAATTTTAAATTCCCATTTCACCTCTCTTTGTATTGAAAATTGCAAAGTTCCATAGAATATTCTCGTTCCTATTTTCCACAAAAAGCCAAAATAAGAAAATTGTATATTTTCAAACTTTCCTACCTCTCTAATTTTCAAGTTTATGCGAAATTACCGCATAGTTTCAGTGGTTATTTCGTATTGTTATGTATAACCATAAGGACCGATTAAGGACACAACCTTAGAATGTCCATTAGTTACAGAAGCTGCCTCCTACGGTACGCGGTCACAACAAAACAAGAATACTAACAACATTAGTGATTATGTTCGCTTCTATGAGTTACTATCACATCGTTATATGTAATTATAGTTGAGCGACATCCTTTCGGCGTCCAAGTGCAGGTCCACCGCGCTCGTGGACCCTTACTGGAACTAACACGAGCACGGTTGTAACGATATGGACCTACTACAATAACAGGATTACCAGACTTCGTTGAACTAAAAACCGGTCCTGAAAATAAAGTTAATAATTCATACGATATCTTCACTGTCTGTATAAGTATCAGGGAATTTATTCTAATGAAAGGCTTTTTAATAGTTTATGCCATCACTACATGATATAAAACGAAGTCCTTCGTCGTATCTGTCTGTCTGTTTGTTCGCGATCAACTCAGAAATTATTATTATGTACATGCTGTTTTCATCAATGGATGATGCGGTTCCCGAGGAAGGTTTTAGTATATAATTTATCAAGTTTTTTTATACATTGGATAAAATATAATGATATTTGTTGAAGGTGACGGAAAAAATAAGCAGTCTGTGAGCTTTCAACAAACAGGCTGCATAAAAATCGGTGCAGTAGTTTTTGAGTTTATCGCAAACAGACAGACGCTGCAGGGGACTTTGTTTTATAATATATAGTGATAAACAATATTTATTCACTATCGTACAATATTATCAAATTCACACACTTCATCTACATCATACACACACAAGCTGAATTTAAATAACACATTTAGATAAAATGTTAAAATAATTCATATTATGGCAGACGAATATTAGCATAAAATTATTTTATTCAAATATTATTAAATATGTTAAATAATAAGTCAGTCAACGAAGCATTGTAAGTTATCCATATTTACAGACGAATCCATTGTCTTGCGTTAAGGCCCTGTTCGAGTACTTTGTAGGTATTATATCAAAAATCATATAACATAAAAAATGGAATGGTAGAAATATTGATTCACAATAATTTGGCTCCATACAAAACGTTGGCAACTGTAACCCTGATATTTGACTACAACTAAGAAATTACATCACAAAATCTTCTGAAAAATATGCGGCTATATAATTTATAGCGTTCTATAGACTTTTTTTTTTGGTTTAAGAGAGTACTTAAGCTTTAAATTCAAATCTACCTAGGCGGCTCTTTGATTTTTCACTATTTATAGTTGCTCTTTTCACAGTTATTCTTTTTACAGTTGATCATAGATTTTTCACGTTTAATAGCATAACATAACATAACTTCAAGCCTGTATCCCCGAAGGGGTAGGCAGAGGTGTATTACACAGCCACGATTCGCCAGTTATGTTAAGGGCCCAATGTAATAGGGGGCGAGCCTATTGCCATCTACCGGGCACATTATTAAGTGTGCGATAATTTTTTAATACTTTTATATAAAAACATATTGGAACAGTGCCTTAACATAAACATTTTGATAAGTATCTAATGGGTAGTAAAAAAAATTACATCACGGGTTGAGAGTCCAGTTATAAAAACTACACTAAATTTGGTAGAATTATAATATTATACATAAATATAAAATTATATAAAACATTAAATACACTGCACTAATTATATTATACATAGGTAGGTAGAGGTAGCCATCTCGAAACCGGAGATGGCCCAGGGTCAGTCGGGGTGCGAGGGATATGCTCTATGGGCAACCTTACACCCCGGCGTCTGTAGACCCGAGACGGCGTGCGGTTTTAGTCGGTTCAAGCCCGACATAACCGCCCCCGCTGGCACGCGGGGGGGTATCCGAAGGGATTTCCGCACGATAAAAAAAAAAAAAAAAAAAAAAAAAAAAAAAGGTAGGTAGAGGTACTGATAAGATAACGCATGAAGCTCGCAACAACATGTTAATGATTGTGTTCTCTCCTATGTTGAATGAGTGTGTTGTCAACAGTTATTATCGTCGATCGACATCCCAGGGAGGTTCTGCTACAGACCCATCGCGCCTGCGGCCCTTTGTTGGATTTGGTACGGTTATAACGATGAGGCCCTACTATTATAACAGGGTTGCCAGCCTTTGTTGTACTAAAAATTGGGTCTGAAAATAATACTGATTTTAATGGATTTTTAGATTACCCAGATATTCTCTGTAATAAAAATTATAATAGCTGTACGTTACTACTATTGGTTTGGTTCATCTAAGTGTTATTAATCTATAACTTTTTTGAAGTCAACTTCAGATTAACTTTTATATTTATGTATAGTTCATTTTGTAGTCAAATCGACAATCAAAAACGAATAGCGTTTTTATTTGTACCAAAAAAGAACTCTCTTACATACCTACATTACAGTTTCTTAAAACGAATACATTATCTACAACTCAATAAATTGGAATAATATCTTATTTCCTAAGTTTTTACTAAATTGAATTTTATTTTACATTAGTCACAACAAGAAGCTAGCCACATTCCTAAGTACTATTTACGTTTCACATTTTAAGTATTCAAACTCATACTTTATAGTAACTATATTAATACTTAGTATGGGTTTAATTTGAAGTTATTAAAGCGATCACAGTCTTTTGACAACTCTGCCCTTAAAAATAAACAAACCTATCTAAAATAAGTACCCTTAAATAAGTTACCCTTGTAATAATTTGTGAGAGAGAACAAATAAAAAAATATTATGTAAAAAAACTAAGTCCGCACATTCGACAAATATTGTACACTTTTGCAGCCCCATCTGTACTTACCAAAATATATTTCCATATGATCACATTCTGAAGATTAAGGCCGGTCGATAAATAATCAGTCATTAATTTCGACTTAAAATTGTGTTCTAGAAGTAAACCTCTTATCTGGTCTTGGATCTGGGCCGTCTTACATCATGCTGAACAGAAGTGAACTAAGGACAGATTCTTGGTGTACCCTGATGGTAATAGTAAAGGGTTTCGTGTCTCCAACAGCTGTCTGAACCTCTTAACCGGAAAGAAACCAAAACAAATTATTAAGGTATTCAAATGCTCTAAATGTGAAGAATATCGCTATTTGTATGAACATTGCTTCATATTAGTGAGTATGCTCAGTTCTATGTTGGATGATCACATTGTCAATGGTCATAATAGTCGACCGACATCCTTTAGGTGTCATAGTACAAGTCCATCGCACTTGTGGGCCTTTATTCATTCTAGCTCGGTTATAGCGATATGCGCCTATTATAATTACTGGGTTGCCAGCTCTTGTTGTACTGAACACAGGCTCTGAAAACAATTAAATATTCAATAAAAATAAGCCTAGTATAATTTTAAAGGATTTTATGTGATCGATTCGAAAGCTTCTTGAAAAGCTCACTGAAGTAGTAGTCAGTGAAGCTATTTTGCCCAATAAGAAGTATAGAGCAGTTCAGCTAAAGTTTAAAATAACAATTGTTACTTTCCCTTCTCTCAAATCAACATCGGTAAAAATAACGATTGTTTAACCACATTACCTCTTGCAAACCAAGATCAGTAGTAATCCATGAGAAGACATGACATCGATTAGAGCATGCGCTAGGACTCATATTTTGTATTTATACATATACTAGCTGTTGCCCGCGGCTTCACCCGCGTGGAATTCTGATCCCGGTACTACTCATGGGACCCTATTCCACCACTACGAGTACAACCTATATAACATCCACATTTCTTCCATACATCATTTTGTTATATCTCAAAGGGTTTAGGCAGCGTTTTCGTTGAAAGCTCCAATACGGCTTATTTTTTGCCTATACATACATCATATTTAATAAATATTTTAGCCAATGTATACAAAAACTTGACAATTGATTTCGTCATTTCCTTCCTCGAGAACCAATCTATCCATTGGTGAATACGGCATGAAAATCGGTGCAGCAGTATCTGAGTTTATCGCGAACCGACAGACAGCCGGACGCAGCGGAGGACTTTGTTTTATAATACGTAGTGATAGTGATTATATAGATGTTCATTCGTTCATTCGTTCCTCTGCTCGGTAAACATTGCATGAAAGCAGAGGGCCAATTTTCGTAATAAAATGTGTTCAAAATTCAGACTCGATATCCCAAATGTCAAAAAAGATAGACTCGTAACAAAATTTTCAAGATCGAATAATGACTGTAATGTATTTACATCAAAATGTGATTGACAGTTCGAGAAAAGATCGAAAAACGTTCATATCCTTTGCAAATCAGTCTAAATCGATATTCTGCTAAAGTTTGTCATTGGTATTGTAATGCGAACGAAACGAAATTTGTATTATTTTCGCTCTATAAACGTCAAATTTCTACATTGAGCTATTATTTACATACGTATTTGTAGGTCAATGTTTTTGTGAGATTGAGAGTTAGTAGGCTTTCAGCCGTCTCAGTTACAAGAAATATTATTATAATTAGAAATAATAGATCACTATCATACAATAATAAAACAAAAAAAAGATGATTTTAACAATGAAACATAACCAATAGTACCTACTTTTTGATAAATATGTACCAAAAGAAACTACTGTTTACTTAGAGTATATACACTGCTAGCGCCATCTAGTGATCTATATTTGTAAACTGTGTAGTTGTATTATCCCATCCCGCCAAAATATATGTCAGTCTGTTGAAAGCCTACTTGAGTTTTATTTGGTCATGGGTCCAGGCCCGCAGTTTTTATTTAGTTCGATAAGTTTTAAGTAGTGCACAGTTAAAGTTATGGCAGGAAATTATTCAGTTAATGTTCCGAAGTCAAAGGGGCGAGAAAATTATGATGATTGGGCATTTGCGGTGCAAAATTTTCTCATCTTGGAAGGCGTTGATTTATCCAGCAAGCACTGGAAGAGGCGAACGATAAGCTAAAGCAAAAATTATAATGACCATCGAATCGACCCATCTCTATACGTTCACATAAGAAATGAGAAGACCGTCATGTCATTGTGGAATAAATTGAAGTCTCTGTTTGATGACTCAGGCTACACGCGGAAGATTAGTTTGTTACGGAATCTCATTTCTATACGCTTGGAAACGTGCGAACCCATGACTAGTTACGTCACACAGGTCGTGGAAACAGCAGAGAGGCTTCGAGGCACACGTTTCGAGATTAATGACGTGTGGATCGGCTCTTTACTTTTAGCGGGTCTCACAGAAAAATTTAGCCCATTGATCATGGCCATTGAACATTCCGGAATAGCCATAAGTGCAGACGTTATTAATACGAAGCTAATGGACATGAGTGCAGATTATGAAATAAAATCTGAGGGTGCATTTATCGCTATAAATATCATAAACGAGTTGGCGGTAATAGTAGAAAATTTTCAAACACCAAAAATAACGACAACGTAACGCGTCACCAAGCGGAGTCGTCGTCGGCATCTGTCAACAAACCGTCAAATTCAAAAGTTATTCGTTGCTACAAGTGCAAAGAAATTGGTCACTATAAGAACCAATGTAATTCAGAAAAAACGAAGATGAATGCATTCAGTGCGGTATTCCTTACGAGCAAATTCAGTCCGAACGACTGGTACGTGGATTCCGGCGCCAGTACTCATTTAGTGTCGAACAAAAATATGTTGACAAACATATCGTACGAACCCAAGATAAGCGAGATCGTAGTTGCAAATCATTGGCGGGTTCAAGTCCGACATAACCACCCCCGCTTACTAAAAAAATAATATGTGGCTCCAACAAAATCTTCGAGGCCCAAGTGAAACTGAGCTGCTAGCTCCGTACACCTGTTGATTAAAGGATGGGACTATGTTGTAGGCTTTCCTCTCGGGGTTGGGAGTCTCCGGTAGTCGCTACCCAAGATAAGCCAAATTGGAAAGATATGGAAGACTAAGCCTCGGATGCAATCGCGAACAACGCCAAGTGGATGATGATGAAGTATATTACCTATCTGATAGTATGGACAAGTTATTTTAGTAAGAAGATGTTGGTATTAGCACTTAGAAAACATCAAAAGAGATCAGACAGACATTTATTTCAGACAATTTTTTTCGAACAAACACGTTTAGGTAGTTATATCTATTTTTTATGCAGCTGTGGTTTTTGATGTTATGTGGTGTGATTCTATTGGCTTAATATGACTGCATGCTATTTTTTATATTGATTAATTTAAATTAGTACTGAAAAACTACTCGACATTGGTTAATTTATTTATTTTATTTATTTATTCAAACTTTATGCACAACAATAAAGTTGTACGAAGTCGGACTTAATGCCAGAGGCATTTTCTACCAGTCAACCTTTGGGTGATGCAGAGATAATAGGCGTGTGAGGACACACACGACACGCCTCCGCCACGGCCTGCTTCTGTAAGGACGGCGAGTCGGCCAACTGCCGTCCTCAGGCCCCGATCATGGAGGTCGGTAGTCCCGGGCGTAGATGAGTCTGCCGCTTCCTCGCCGCAGACTGCGATACTTGCATAAAATTATTAATTTCGTTTTAGTACAACCGACTCTTTTTAAAAAAAGCTTGTTTTAAAAACATTGTTTTAATATATATATTTTTTATAATTGGCGAATTGTCGTCAAGTTGACTTTATCCTTCTGATGTTAGGGTGTAGTCCAAAACTAAATCTTCTGTTTGACAGCCACGAGAAAACTATTCACGCTCCGTTTTAAGAATCCATTGACAGTGGGCCCATATGGAAATCTAGGGACATCTAGGGTCATATTCATAGCTCATCTTATTGTCTGCTTAGGATATAACTTGTTGCAATACAAGTATGATGCCGATCCGTGTAAGGACTCTGGTAGTTTTGTTTATAAGCGTCAAACAGACGTACATCAAGCGTACTATGACGAATACACGTCCATGAAGCTACGCCTCCAGTACAGCAGGCTCAAATTTACAAGTACGAATTCACAGATTGCAGTGTAGGTCAGGTGTTAATAATGGTTATGGCTTAAGTAGGCTTTCAACACATGGTCCCCGCTGGTAGTGATAGACGCTCTGCATTTCGTCCTAGTTTTTGTGGTACATTGCCACCTAACGTTGTTCCTCATACGACCGGACTTTGTAAATCGGAAATTATTCGCAAAAAGCACGTCGACACCTTTTTCAGTTCTTATCTTGAGCACTGAAATGAAATAAATGTTCGATAAAAAACTGTATAGGTAAAATAAAACGAAATCAACATATTATACAGAATCATGGACTACACGTACAGCTTACATATACGTTAGTTTATGTGTAGAAGGAAAATATAATCGATTTTTTCTTTTCTGAGTAATCGCTTTCTAATTTCAAACAATTCAATCGACGACGGTGAAACGGTATTATGACATTTAATTTAGAATAACTCATAACTGAACAAACTTTCAATATATTTCCGATGTCACATGTGGTTGTGAAGCAAAAAATATTTAATTACTTTACCATAAACTGTGGTTACGAACGCCTTACATTTGGTGCGTGTCTTGGTAGAACACTGCCATCTGCATTTACCGTTAATAGTTGCAGTCTTACTGAAACGACGGCCTTCCGCAATTATTACTTCACGTCCTCTTGCTGTCCGAAGCAATGTGACTGCAAGCGTTAATTAGGAGATATGTACTTAGTAATTTGATCAATTACTAAGTATTTTTACTATCGTATATTAGAGTCTACAAGTAAAACCACAATTTTTAAGCGAAAGTCGTAAACAATTTATTGAAAAAAAATATAATAATAATTTGGTTTAATCCGAGTGATTATGAACTAGGCTGCTTCTCAAAATGGTACCACCCAGGGTGATTAGGAACGCGGAACATCTCGTCCTTGTTCTGGTGGAACACTGCCATCTAGTCTTTTTACCATTTACGTAAGATCTGGAAAACCGAAATCCCTCCGCCATCAGCATTTGTGTACCTCTGTTCGTTACCATTTCTAAAACTGAAACTAATAACAAAGAAAAAAAAAGCAAATTAAAAAAAGCATTACGAATGTATTTTCATTAAAGCCTATGATTGAACATGAAATATTATACCATAAGTTTAGAATCTAATTTAATTTACAAATTAAATACCGAACCCAAAAAATTATAATTTTAAATAATAATTAAATGAAAATACAAATTAATCGTATAATATACAAAATTTTAACGCAATAAATAGACTAGGTATGATTGTGGCAAAAATTACAATTCAAAATAGTCCCATCAATAAACGTAGTAATAGTCGCTCGACATTTAGTTTTCTTCTTCATGGAACATTGCCAACGAGTCCTTTGGAAAGAAGTATGAGAATGCTTGTAAAAACCGAACCCGTCCGCGATTAACATCGTTGTACCTTTCACAGTTGTTACAGTGGACACTAAAACAAAATTATTACTAAGTAACTAACAAAATACTACAAAAAAAATGCAACAAAAAGGAATTCGACAACTTATCGAAAAGTATTGTTAGTTTATCAAATAACCCGGCCTCACTTGAGTTCGGTTAATATGAGTTTTTTTAACTCAAGCCATCGTAAGTAACACATAATATTTAGCCTTCAAATATAATAATTATTTGAAATAGTGAAAGAATTTTCCCAATAAGTTCCGAAGATTATCCCAGATGTAAAACAAACTCACAAAGTTCCGCCTCTCTCTTTGAGATGATTGAACTAATAAAAACTATGCATGCTACGTAAACATTCGAAATTATGGGTATCGATAGTATACCCAAGACATTGATCTCTTGCGTTTAACGTTATGCAATAAGAATCTATATTATTATTTTAATTTAAGACATAACCGCCCCCGCTGGCCGGCGGGGGGGGATCCGAATAAAAAAAAAAAGGGTCTCATTCAAAAGTGCATTATTTTATCTCAAATAATCTTTAATATCAAACCACACAACCTATCTTCAGGTTCCGTACAGATATAGTTAAAATAAGGATAATAGCACTGTCTTCAAATAAAAGTTGCGTAAAAATTTCTCTATTTTTTTTAAATTATAATCCCAAAATCTTTTATCACCTGAAAGATTTTCAAAACCCGGTAGCCGTATAAATTGAACCACCATCAACATGGTATTAAATGTTATCTTTAGCATTCAATGAATGACTGTGATTTAAATTAGATTTAATAATTTGCTCATCATAAGTAGTGATAAACGCAGTGCACCTAGTTCGAGACCTGACAGAACACTGCCATCGGACCTTGCCAGGAGTAGCTGCACTCTTCTGCTGAGAGAACCGAAATCCTCTGGCTTGAAGCATTACTCTGCCACTTCGCGTGTAAAACTTTGTGACTGAAAAATTTAAATCCAACCCTCAGCTGAGATTTTATTATAGGGCGAAGCGGTAAGTAAAAGTTCAAAAATAGTGGTAGATCGTGGCATTAAATCTCAGTTAAAGGTTAAATTCTAGCCCTTTAAAAGTATAATTGAATTTATTTATTTTGTTAACATCGTCGCCATAACATGCTTTTATACCTACTTTTATAAATACAGATCAATAAGGTAAGGTTTTAGTTGGTTAAATATGAATTTAATGTAAATAATTTAGGAAAAGAAGTCGGTAGTTCAAGAACAGTGTTTTTAATCTCATTTTGATTAATTATTATGTAATTATATAAAAATATATCTCTAAATTATCTGTATAATTTTATTATCATATAAGTAAATCTCTATCACAATTATACGTGCAAATCTTTGCGCAACTTGTTCTTATATATCATTTTCGTTTAATATCATTTTACACAATCGTGATCATTTTGTTCCAAGTCCATGTAATTTCACTGTAAATGATGGTTATGTATCAAGCAAGTTCTTATTATCTGGTTTTCAATCGTGGTTAGAAATGCTCTGCATTTAGTTCGTGATCTGATGGAACATTGCCATCGAGTTTTAAAGCCGTATGTTTTCTCCTTAGAAAACCGGTGTCCCCCAACGAGTAACATCAAAGTGCCTCTTCTGGTTCTGATCTGTGACACTGAAGACATTATTACCTTATTAAATCATTACTTTAAGGTGAAAGAACACTATCATATTACTTATTACTCTTTCTCTTCCATCGCTATCTACAGTTTAGGTATAGGTTTTAGGTATTTGATGAAAAAGTTATGCGTTGACTTCGATGGACTTGGGCCCTTACGGCCTCATGTTTATACTTGATTTGTCAGTCATTCGTTCAGTATTCATTCATTCCACATTTTATATCAAATTAAGAAGGAAGGATTAAGAAGGAATTCAAAAATAAACACGATTAACAAATTAAATTTTTCAACCATCAAAGAAATGCTAATTTTAAGCCAGCATATAAGTACAGAATGCAAAGCGTCATCCAAATAAATTATATTATTACTAGCTGACCCGGCAGACGTTGTTTTGCCATGTATATTATTTCCAGGAAACATTTTTTTAGTTCAATAAAAATAACTATCTACTATAAGTGTGCGGGGATTTACTTATAACCGAAAGCGTTGTAGACAATGAAAGTATGCCGAAAACAGTATAGTGAGTAAGATAGAGACCGGGACTGTCATACTGAATTTCGAAGTTCAAAATAGCGATGAACTGTAGCCGTAAAGTACCGAAACGCGACTCACGGTAGTGCGAAAGTGCGCCACATCGATACCCATAATTTCGAATGTTTTCCACCGCGAAGCACGATAGCGCGAAAGTATTCCACATCAAGTCGCGTGGTGGAAAACATTCGAAATTATGGGTATCGATGTGGCGCACTTTCGCACTACCGTGAGTCGCGTTTCGTTACTTTAGGGCTACAGTTCATCGCTATTTTGAACTTCGAAATTCAGTATGACAGTGGGATACCGGCTTCGTTCTCATCCCTACTCCGTGATGTTTGCTGGATGAGAGGTGACAACGGTAGACATCTAGCGGGGATAACTGATCGATTGATGGTTGATCGGTTCAAATCGATCAAATTGAATTGAGAAAAAATCATAATTGAAGGAAATGATTAAAAATTAAAATAAAAAAAAATCGCGATGGATAAATAGGGGTTGATCATAGAGGGTTGAAAATTCAGGGTTGTATGAATTTTCTAATACTGTATCATAAAAAAATAAAAATGTATCTAAAAATTAACAAATAAAATTTAGGGGACTACCCTTAACATTTAGGGGGATGAAAAATAGATGTTGTCCGATTCTCAGACCTACCCAATATGCACAGAAAATTTCATGAGAATCGGTCAAGCCATTTCGGAGGAGTTTAACTACAAACACCGCGATACGATAATTTTATATATTAGAAGTTATCTTTCAGTATTTTTTCTCTCAATTATTATTATTGCTTCCCATGCTCCGAAATCCTACATGTATAAGCGATGTACAGTGATAGTTACGACTAGGCTGGAATGGATTGAACTTGAATGGAATAGAGCTGGTTAATAGTTTCAACCAGGTTTATTTAGCTTCTGTTTATTTTTAATGATGCCCGCGGCTTCGCCCTCTTAACGATTGGTTATCGTTTTTTGGTGATATCTCTAGTTCTACTTAACCAATTGTCATCAAACATATGGCAGATTAGAAGTCTGACCAAGACCTTTCTAACAAAAAAACCACATCAAAATCCATTCAGTAGTTTTTGCGTCCATCGCGAATAAACAGACATACAGATAAATAGACAAGAATTCCAAAAAATAATATTTTTGTGTTCTAAATTTCAAAATTTCTGATTTAAAGTAACCTAAGCTTTTGTTTTAAATATCTTCAATGTACAGATACAACTAATTTACAATTTTATAATAGCATATAGTACATTAGCGGACTTAATGCCTTAGGCATACTTGTCAACCATAGCCTGATGTGGAGTTGAAAAACAGGTTGCGTTGACTGTAGTCACAGTCACAGCAGATTGGCTGATTTAGCGATTTCCTTCCACCGTCTCGTAACCGATGCCGTGATCATCATGTAACATGTTTTAATAACAATACCTACATAAAGGTAAGGAAATGGTTAGTAGCTTTGCTTTCTGAGTTAGGTTTCTGTGATTTTCCTAAATTCTAATTATGATTGTGCTGAACATTGCTTCTGATTACAGTATCCTGTACGGTCGTTAAAAAAGCTTTGCATTTGTACTGACGCCTGTAACCACACTGCCACCTTGTTTTAAAGCCACTGGACCTCTCCTTGTAGAAATGAAAACCTCCACATGCAAGCATCGAATTACCTCTATTCGAAGTAATCACCCTCACTAAAAGTAAAAAATACACTAAATCAACGTATAGGTGGTCGAAACTGTGACAGTAAGGAAGAGGACCTAGAGTCTCCATTATTTCAAAAAGTAGCATATTAATAATTTTGTATTTTCTCTCAAAATGATATCAGAAATATTCATAAATAAAATGTGCTTTAATATCTTTTTCTATATACACTGCTCATATTTTTTTATAAAAAATATACTGAGAATAAAACATAGTTTTACAGCTATATATACATATAACTAGTCACATCTTCGTTCCATTGGGGTAGGCAGAGGCCACAGCTTTCCACTTGCTACGATCCTGGCTACATCTTTTGCTTCTGCTTCTTATTAAGCACGTATTTATTGTTTACTGTTATTGATGCATATACCATTATTTTTTAGTTATTAACATGGCTACAAATCGTGGCCGTGCGGTCCTTTTGGACAAATGATTATGTTCTAAGTTTGTTTTCACGACCTCGTCGCCCATCGTGATGATGGCAGCTCTACATTTAACTTTTTTTCCAGAACAGTGCCACCTTGTTTTCTTACCAAAATCCTTATCTTTATAAAAACGATATCCACCAGCCACTAACATTGGAGTACCTCTATTCGAGATGTATTTACTGACTGAAAAAACAGACAAACGTGTATAACAGATAGACTTCGTGTGGCATTAAATTGCTAGAAATTTTGATAAATTTGTTGTCAAATATGTCTGTAAACTTTTAATTTACACATGTACAATGTGTATGACGAGGATCCCTGCTCCAATTTTACAAGTGATTACTATCAAGCTTATTTGCCGCGAGTAGCTTCAAATTACACAAAAAACGCTCCATAATTATTTTCCACAATTAATTTTCCTCGAAAGACAAACACGTGGTGTACTGAAAAATCTATGGACGCTTACGTAAATACGTAGAATACCAAATACCACGAATTAAATAATATATCTAATACACATTAAACAATGCAATCATCAAACGGACATATTCTATCCCTGCTACCCCTGTTAGCTACTATAATCGAGAATTGTTGGGCGTCTCATCGAAACGAAGCTATTCACGAAGATTCAGCTCGCTAGGAATTATTTTTAAACTCATTCACTTCTGTGCTATAACTTTTGAGCGTAGGACCGGGATTATGTAGGTACCACGCAAAATTTAGAACACTGTGGTTGTTAAATTATATAAATATAAACTAAGCAACAGTAAAGAAATCAGCTAGTTAGTTTTCGTCTTTGATGACCTCGTTATCGATACATGTTGAAACTCTTTGATCAATTTTGTAGGCCAAATATTTTATACAATAATGTTAAAAAAAAAAAACCCATAGTTAGTAATACATTTTTGAGCATCGTGAAATCGAAATATTTTATCTCTGGCAAACTTGTTAGCTACCACAATCGGGAATTTTCGTATGAAGCTACTCGTAGAAAGTTAGCTTGTTAGTAATCACTTTTAAAATTGGTCCAGGACTCCGGGACTATAATTCCATTTGGGATATGACAGTGTTCATGAACATTATAGTTGTAAATTTTGTAATACCCCTTTTTTTACGTCCGGAAATTCCTTCGGATACCCCCCCCGCCGGCCAGCAGGGGTGGTTATGTCGTGTATCGACTAAAACCGCACGGTGTCCTCCCCAAGTGTCGGTTGCCAGGCACCCCGGGTAAGCCCTCGAAAGGATAACCCCAGGGTTGCCGGCGGACTTTGACCGCCACCGTGGCCTCGCCTGGTGGGGTCGGGTTTTATCCCGCTTCGGTGAGTTGGCAGACGTGTGTAGGGCACACACGACACGCCTCCGCCAGGGCCTGCTTCTGTAAGTACGGCGAGTCGGCTAACTGCCGTCCTCAGGCCCCGATCATGGAGGTTTTGTAATACCCCTGATGTAAGTATAAACCAACAAAGCCAAAATGCACACAAAAAATACAAATTATAACAAAGTTTGTTTTAATCATATGGTATTAAACCTAGAAAAACAAATATCACTATTTCAAGTATTGTTGTGATACAGCCTTTTGTAGTAGGTATATTATATAAACGTAACGTTATTCATATCTGACATAATGAAATAAAAACAACATTCAAAAATTACACATGACTACCCTTTTTAAAATTTAAAAAAATATTAATTTAACTATAAGTTTAGATCAGAAAAAGAGAACATCCAGAATCCATCCATTCATTCATTCCCTTACAGGGGTATTGCTCTGACCAACTGAGCTACCTAGACACGTCCCAGATATTCGATTTCTCCGATAAATTATATACGTCTCGTCTCATTAATTTAAAATTCCCCACGATACAAATTTATTTATAGCTAAGAACTATCTTGATCATATCAGCTTTCGGTTCATCCTTTCTAGAGCTAGACACACACACACACAGACACACGTCAAACTTATAACACTCCGTCGTTTTTACGTCGGGGGTTAATGAAGCCAAGAGGTTAACATTTTGAATTAAAGAATAATTATGTCACTGGGGATGATATACGGATTCTAACGAATCAAACTCCAAATCAGTCCAGTCATTTAAAGTTATGGTAGAATAAAGAACCTTACATACACGTATAAGCTCTGAAAACATAACTCTCCTTTTTGGGCAGGCGTGTAAACGACCGACGACGGTGATATATACTATCACAGACTTCTAATTAAACGTTTTTATACTTAGGCCGTCCAACAGGCTTCAAATGGCGATGGTGAATCTTATCGAATATGGTTCGCCGAGGAACACCAAAGTGCAGCGCAGCTTTCTGTGCTGACATTTTTTTGGTAGCCACAGCTTCACAAGCAAGCCTCAACACTTCATTAGTGTAGTTTTTATATGGTCGGCTGCCTACTTTACGTCTCGATCTCCGTTTACCAGACTTTGATTCTGAAATTGAATAAGTAATATACTGCCCAGTAATCACTAATAAATTAAAATACGAAAAATTCTGATCAAAGTACCATAGGTTTGACATTCGAGGACGATTTTAACATTTGCCAAAATATGCCTATTTTCATTTAACTTTTTGATAGAACGGTATTGGTTGGCCTTAAAATTATTACTGACTAGCTGACCCGGCAGACTTCGTCCTGCCCAAGCGATAACAACTTCCATATTTATTCACCTTTTAAACCTTCTCTGGACCTCCACAAATAATTCAAGACCAAAATTAGCCAAATCGGTCCAGCCGTTCTCGAGTTTTAGCGAGACTAACGAACAGCAATTAATTTTTATATATAAAGATAAATATAATAAATGTATTTCTGTTTTCAGCATTAACGCATGTTATAATATGTTGAATAAATAATTACCATTTTATCAACATCTTCTACAATAAAAACAAGTTCTAGATCTAGAACTATTTATACATTGTCATTTCCGCTTTATATTGACTTTCTGAAGAAGCCTTTGATAACCCGTAGGAAGTAGTTGTAAATTATTCTACTTTTACACATCCCAAATCTATGATAGCTCCCTTGATTTGTACTTGCACAATATTTCGCCTGTTTTAACAAATAAGTTGCTTTGGTTTTTAACAAATATTGTAACCATTCTTGTTAATTTTAACACTATCAAACATTTTTGTTAATTTCTGTTGATACTAAGTTACTATAAGGTGATTCTACTCAGCCAATTAAGCATATTGTGTTTCATTGTCAAGTGCAAAAATTTTCATCATTGTGTTTCGGATTGTTGGATATTAAAATCGATCCGTCAACAGCAAATGTTGGCACATTTTTGGGACGTGACACTCAGCAAATCAATACATTGAGCTCCATAATAAAGATAGTAGCCTGTTTAGAGCTGTATACGTCCAACGTCCTGTTCTATTCAAAATTTACAAATAATTATTATTATAGGTACTATTAAAAATTTATCAAAAGCTTTACTTATGTCTACGAACTACAGACATTCGTTCTGTTCTTTCTTCCAATCTTATGCCTATAGATATTCAGTTTGTCGAGAGCATGTTACCTTTTTTTTTTTTTTTTTTTTAACGTGCGGAAATCCCTTCGGATACCCCCCCGCCGGCCAGCGGGGGTGGTTATGTCGTGTCTCGACTAAAACCGCACGGTGTCCTCCCCAAGTGTCCGTTGCCGGGCACCCCGGGTAAGCCCTCGAAAGGATAACCCCAGGGTTGCCGGCGGACTTTGGCCGCCACCGCGGCCTCGCCTGGTGGGGTCGGGTTTTATCCCGCTTCGGTGAGTTGGCAGGCATGTGTAGGGCACACACGACACGCCTCCGCCACGGCCTGCTTCTGTAAGGACGGCGAGTCGGCCAACTGCCGTCCTCAGGCCCCGATCATGGAGGTCGGTAGTCCCGGGCGTAGATGAGTCTGCGGCGTCCTCGCCGCAGACTGCGAAACTCGGGGGGCAGGGTTCTCTCCCGCTCCCTCTCCGCCGTCTCTTTCGCGCGCATTACCTGCTCGCAGAAAGAGGCGGCGGCGTGCCACTTGCTCCCGTCGGAGACCACGGCCCTCACCATGGTCTCCAACGAGAGAACGTCCACGCCCAGGACCGCAACGAGATCCCGGCGTTGACTCGCCCACGCAGGGCACTCCACCAACGTGTGGAGCGCCGTGTCTTCGCCAGGATCCTCGCAGTGCTGGCACTGCGGCGTTGTCTCCCGGTGGATGCGCCACAGATACTTACCGAAACACCCGTGTCCGGTAACCATCTGGCACATCCGGTAGGAGAGGTCCCCATGGTCCCTCTCCAACCACTCCTTCATGATCGGTCTCACCGCCGCAATGGTGGATTCCCCCCACCTTGGGTGCTCAAGTCGCACCCTCCATGTCTCCATGAGTTCCTGTCGGAGCAGGGACCGCTGAGCCCTGATTTCTCGGGGCTCTGGCCTATGGCCCCGCTCCAGCGCCTCCTTGCGCCACTGGTACAGCAGCGCAAGGGCTCTCGCTTCCAGGTCCCATGGAGGGGTCCCGGCTAGGAGACATGCCGCCTCGACGGAGATCGTGCGATACCCCCTGATGACTCTGACGGCCATCGATTTTAACGGGCTGTTTAATACAGCCACGTTGCGGGCCGCCAGAGTCTCCGCCCATATTGGGGCCCCGTACAGGGCCATGCTTCGCACGATCCCCAGGTACAGTCTCCTAGTGGAGGCGTTGGGTCCCTTGACGTTGGGCATCAGCCGCGATAGCGCGGCCGCAGCCCCCCTCAGTTTCGGGACCAGACTTCGGAGATGAGATCCGAAGTCCCATCGGCTATCGAGTACGAGCCCAAGGTACTTCATCGTGGGCTCGATGCCGATGCTTACGCCCCCTACGGTTATGCTGGTTCCCGCAGGTGGCCCCCTCCGAGGCCCGTGGAAACACATAGCCTCGGATTTGTGGAGAGCCACCTCGAGCCCCAGCCGCCGTATTCGACCCACGACTTGAGCAACCCCTGCCGTGGCCTTTAGTGCCGCGCTTCGGTGCGTTGCTCCCCGCGCCATAACGAGGGTGTCGTCAGCATAACACGTTATGCTGACACCCTCGAGCAACGAACCGCGCAGAAGCATGTTACCTTATTATAAATCTTTTATGTAATCTTTATAATTTAAACTATAAACTTTCGAGTCCGAATTAGCCACCTCATCGTTAGTTCCGGTGAGGTGAAGCCCGAGGCACTTCCGCATGCGAAACATTACAACTTAAAAATATGTTTAGAATTATTAAGAAGTGATTATTAATTCTTCACATTTAATGATCCGAGTTTTGTTTCGTCTCATCATAGATTTTTAACATTATTTCGTAATACCAGTAATACGACTGACGTCTAGGTTATGTTAGTAATAAAAACAAGGTTAAAATGAAACAACATTCTAAAAAATCATAAATTATACACGTGTAATCTATATTAAGTATGTAGTAAAATATTGAAGATAAACATTACTTATGAATAAATACTGAATAAAAGATTCGCTATTTTATCCACCACCAAAACCTAAGTAATATTTACGTTAGTAATTTGAGTGCAAGAGCATTTATGTTATGAGACCTCGTTACCACTTTCATAATCTTAAGGAACATTTGTTGCGCAACTAAGTCACATCTGTCCCGCTTCATTAGCCAATAATATTAGAATATCTGTGTCATTAACTATTTCGTGCCATTTTACCCATCAATAAAATACTACAAATCAGTAGTGTAGGTATACACTCAAAAACTTTCAAATAAACTTGCTGATGCAATTTTTAAAAACATCTTCGATAGCAGTTACATACCAATGGTGCAATTAAACGTACAAGAAACCCTAAATAATTTTAAAGCAATAAATATATGCTGAAATGATAGACTTCAATGTCGAAAAACATGTTGCACAAATAAGGTTGCTAAATGGATACGAGGCATGAAGTTAGTCGATGCTACAATTTCATCTTACATCTACAATTTAACACTTATAGTAAAACCCACCCTAAAACTTAATAAAATACTGCTTAGACTAATAACTTTAATTCATATCTATTTCTTTCACCGAAAAATTCAAGCCTCAATGTAAACTCTTGAAACAAGCAACATGTATGGGGAAAGCACCTTTTGTCATAATTATGTTGAAACAGTAATTTCGACGCAACTTTTGACAATGATGAAAAAGTCGTGTCTCGAATCTAAATATTCGATTGGTATTAATTATATTATTGCTATAACCGCACACTTAAAAAGTTTGTAAATAACTTTTTGTGTGTTATATTTTTTCAATATTAAATATTTCATAATTCCCATCATTTATATGTATGACAAAATAGAAAACGATTGTAACGTCAAAACCCTTTGTTGACAGAACTGCTGTTTCACGCATATCTTTAGAAATATTGTCATTGAGGTTATCATTTTTATACATAATAACAACAGCGCTGATTTCCATGCAACTGCTGCAATGCAAAAAACTTGTCAAGGCAAAGTGCGAATATCCACTTCTTTTTTCAACTGAAACTTGATCAGTCATCAAAACCAATACAATAATTATCCAACACTGGAATGTTTGCAGCAGGATATAAGGAATTCTTATAGCTACAGACATGTTATACCTACGCAAAGAATTTTATTGCATATTTAATTGCAAAAGCTTGTTCTAAAATCTGTTTGCACTTGTGTGAGCAAGGGGATCGTGGAATCCCCATACACGGACGATAGCGTTATCCATGGTGTGAAGAGATGCTCTGCAGCCTGCCTTAGCCTTAACACAAACCCATCTGGTTCGACATCCGTACTTGTTGACGCGGTTGAAGCGATATTGGCCAATCATTATGACGGGGTTGCCACGCTGAGATTGTGCGAATACGGGGTTCAGATCTGAAAAGAATATAGTTCTTAATACCTGGTCATAAAGTAATTAGAAAATAAAAACAAACGTATGTGTCTTTGTGTTAGACACGTTTTTATATTTCGAAGCTAAACAAACACAATCCTATAGGATTTCGTACAGTCTTTTAATTCCATCATTACAGTGATTTGAATGCAAATTGAGCTGGTAAAACACTATATTATTTATTAAAAAGTTGAACTAAGTAGCTGCTGATATTGTAGGTCGCTTCGCTAGTAATTTAAAACGTTCAAAATCAATTACACCTCTGCCTACCCCTTCTGGGACATAGTTAAGTTATATTCTATATGTTATTTAAATTAAAACATCACGTTGGATGAATCCTTTATTATTGATAAAATGAAAAGACTATTGAATAATTAATTACATCATTATTATAAGTATATTAAATAAGTATATTATCTAAAATTACGTTTAAAGATATAGTTTGGCAAAATGTATCTAGCCATCCAGATTATTCTTATATAAAAAACTGCAAACCTGGGGTAGTCGTTGCATCAGGAAATATAAATTAAACAAACGCGTTGTCGTTTGTTTAATTTCAATACAATTATTTGATACAATACGGAGCATTGAGACAGAAAATCAACATTATTGAAAGACTTGAGTGGACTTGAGTGGTGCCCCTTCGTGAGATTCAGCGAAATAAAAGTTAACAATAGTTTAGTAAGTAAATAAGCAACAAAGTGACGTGAGTTTTTTACAAGCATTTTATTTTATACAGGTGTAGTAACTAATTAGTTAGTTTCTGTGTGACTCTTCTCTTCTTTCACAAGTTAACAAAGTGTTTTGAAGACAACCAAAAATGCCTGGCAATACCGTTGAATCACCTCAACTTTTTGTAGATACATTGAAATCGAAAATAACGCACAAAGATACACTTACAACAACTACCACGACCAAATTTGGTCTGAAAATCTAAGCTCACAGTTTATGTGTAGATATGGCACAGTAGTAATATTCATATCTAATATATCGACCTATGCATTGAATAAAGTTACATGTCATTATTTTTGTCGCTATTATTTACCCATACTTAGTAATGCTTTAAATGTTCATTTAAAAGAATCACTTCTCTAGCACATAAGGGAAAAGTTACAGCCAGTTTTGTGTGAGACAAACTTCAAATCGCTGTCCTGTAAAGTAGAGATTTTGCAGAAGTATCTTTAATCGATCGATAGGTCGACTTTACATTCCTGAGACTTTAGCTTTAGTCATACTGACGTGTCAATTATAAAAAAAAACATATCTATATGTATGTTATTACTTGTCCTGAGTCTCCTGACTGATTAATTCATAACCACGGAACCTTAATTCTCTGATATTTTTTTTGCAGTTGAT